>OW240915.1:117857075-117913474 GCA_933207985.1 Pelobates cultripes
GCTTCAATTTGACTCCCAGATATGAAGAGCAGGCCCAAAATATACTATTTAGCAGATTAGCATCCAGAAAATAAGAATTTTTACAACTGCGCAGTAAGTGTAGTATTAGATGCTTCTATTTGACTCTCAGATATGAAGAGCACCCCCAAAATGTACTATTTAGCGGTTTTGCACCAAAACAATTCCGAATTTTTACAACTGCGCAGTAAGCGCACTATTAGACGCTTCTATTTGACTCTCAGTACATTTTGGGGCCTGCTCTTCATATCTAAGAGTCAAATAGAAGCGTCAAATACTGCTGTCACATTGCAGTTTTAAAAAGTCATTTTATTTTGGTGCTAAACTGCTAAATAGTACATTTTGGGCGTGCTCTTCAAATCTGAGAGTCAAATAGAAGCATCTAATAGTGCGCTTGCTGAGCAGTTGTAAAAATTCTTATTTTCTGGGTGCTAATCTGCTAAATAGTACATTTTGGGACCTGCTCTTCATATCTATTTAGCAGATTAGCACCCAGAAAATAAGAATTTTTACAAATGCGCTGTAAGCACACTATTAGACGCTTCGATTTGACTCTCCGACATGAAGAGCAGGCCCAAAAATGTACTATTTAGCAGATTAGCAGCAAAACAATTAGAATGTTTACAAGTGCGCTGTAAGCACACTATTAGACGCTTCGATTTGACTTTCAAATATGAAGTGCACGCCCCAAAATGTACTATTTAGCAGATTAGCACCCAGAAAATAAGAATTTTTACAACTGCGCAGTAAGCGCACTATTAGACGCTTCTATTTGACTCTCAGATTTGAAGAGCACGCCCAAAATGTACTATTTAGCAGTTTAGCAACAAAACAATTAGAATGTTTACAACTTCGCTGTAAGTGCTGTATTTGAAACTTCTATTTGACTCTCAGATATTAAGTGCACCCCACTAATGTACTATTTAGCACCAAAATAAAATGACTTTTTAAAACTGCAACGTGACAGCAGTATTTGACGCTTCTATTTGAGACTCAGATATGAAGTGCACCCCACCCCACTAATGTACTAGTTTGCAAGAATTATTTTCTAAGCTGTCCTCTCCCTACACTAATAAGAGCTCATGTGCGTGTGGCGCTACGCGACTCCAGCTTATATATAGAGGCTGGGTCACATGCTGCACTGGCCAATGACAGCCATGCCATTAGTAGGCATGGCTGTGATGGATTCTAAGGGCACACGAGCCAAACGCTTGTTGATTGGCTGCCTGCAGCTTTTGAAAACGTGCCATTAAATCGCCGAACACCGAACTCCAACCCGAACATACAGTGATATGTCTGTGTTCGGGTCCGGGATCCAAAAAACATAATGTTCGGTACGAGCCTGAACTTTTCAGTTCGGGTTCGCTCAACTCTAATTTTCAATTAACATTCGGCTCCTATTCAACCTTATTTGTTTGAAATTTGGCTGGAATTTGACTACTCTTGATTACAACAGGGAACAGTTTCTTTAAAAAGATTACTGAAGATACAGTTCTAATTTTCTCAATACAATTTGGTTCAAATCCAATGTCTTCTAATAAGCAGGGCCGGATTAACATAGGGGCTGATGGAGCTGCAGCTCCAGGCCCATGGAATAGGCCCATTTAAAAAAAAAAAAAAGAGAATTTTTTTTTTGTTTTTTTTACACACTACTCTTAGGTTTGCCACCTGACTGGTATTTTAATGGCACAGACAGTATTTGAGGCTGCCTGGCCCTGCCGGTATTGCAGTAATACCAGCAATACAAATGCAGGTAATTTTCTCAGAATAAATGGAAATTACTCTGCAATACCAGCACCAGCCAGTAGGGGTCACTGTGTGTGGAGAGAGGCAGGGATAGGAAGTTACAGAATATCCCTGCCTCTCTCTACTACTCACTGATCCGTGGGGGAGCAGCTACACAGCACAGAGAGTCCAGACAGCAGCTCTACAGCTCAGGTAAGTGAGGGATGGGGGAAAGGCAGCAGGGACACATGGGGACACTGAGACACTAGGGGACACATGGGGACACTGAGACACTAGGGGACATATGGGACACTGAGACACTAGGGGACACCGACATTAGGGGACACATGGGGACACAGACACTAGGGGACACATGGGGACACTGAGACACTAGGGGACACATGGGGACACTGAGACACTAGGGGACATACACTAGGGGAAACTGAGACACTAGGGGACACATGGGGACCCTTAGACACTAGGGGACACATGATGACACATACACTAGGGGACACTAGGACACAGACACTGGGAGACCTGGGAACACTGAGACACTGGAAAACATGGGGACACTGAGACACTTGGGGACATATGGGAACACAGACACTAGGGGACACAGACACTAGGGGACACATGGGGACACTGTCACTAGGGGACACTGAGACACTAGGACACATGGGGACACAGACACTGGGAGACCTGGGGACACTGAGACACTAGGGGACACTGAGACACATGGGGATGCTGAGACACATGGGGATGCTGAGACACATGGGGATGCTGTGAGACATAGGGACATTGGGAGACATTGGGACACGGAGACACTATGTCCCCCAGCCAGTGTCCCTAGTGTCTCAGTGTCCCCAAGTCTCCCAGTGTCTGTGTCCCATGTCTCTCAGTGTGCCTAGTGTCCCCATGTGTCCCAGTGTCCCCATGTCTATGTCCTCAACTGTCCCCGTGTCTCCCCAAGTGTCTGTCTCCCAGCCAGTGTCCCCTAGTCTCCCAGTGTCCCCTAGTCTCCCAGTGTCTGTGTCCTTAGTGTCCCCAAATGTTTCAGTGTCTCCATGTCTCCCAGTGTGTTCCTAGTGTCTCAGTGTACCTGGTGTCCCCATGTCTCAGTGTCCCTATATGTCCCAATGTCCCCATGTCTATGTCCACAACTGTCCCCATGTCTCCCAGTGTCCCCTAGTCTCCCAGTGTCCCCTAGTCTCCCAGTGTCCCCTAGTCTCCCAGTGTCTGTGTTCCCATGTCTGTGTCTTAGTGTCCCCATGTCTCCCAGTGTCTGTGTCCCTAGTGTCTCAGTGTCCCCATTTCTCCCAGTTTCCCTAAATGTATGTGTGCCCAGGTCTCAGTGTCCCTGGGTCTCTCAGTGTCCCCAGTATCCTAGTGACATGGGGACACACTAGGACACAGGGAGAAATGGGGACACAGACACTGGGAGACTAGGGGACTGGGCGACATGGGGACACTGGCACTGTGATACATAGGGATACTGAGACACTGGGTGACTTGCGAGACTGAGACACTGGGAGCAATCCATCTATACAGCAGAATCAAACTGTTAGTAGTTTGGTGATTTTATAGAATTTTCTCTGATGTCACTCCTTGTGATTTACATCATGTGATGTCACGCATAACTAATTAATCATACAAATTATTAAGGCTGGTATTTTTTTCCAAGAAAGGTGGCAACCTTAACTACTCTTCACATACTCTTGCTTAAAGGAGCACTATAGGGTCAGGAACACAATCATGTATTTCTGACCCTAATATGTTAAAACCACCACCCTGGCCCCTTCTTGCCTCCCTAAATATAGTAAAATATTACTTGTATTAAATTCTGCAGCTGCTGGCTCAGAAGTGGTGGTCTGAGCAAATTACAATACTTCCCCATAGGACTGGCTGAGACTGTCAACTAGGCAGATCAGGGGCAGAGCCAGCACAAGTCCAACATAGCCCTGGCCAATCAGCATCTCTTCATAAAGATAAATTGAATCAATGCATCTCTATGAGGAAAGTTTCAGTGTCTGCATGCAGAGGGTGGAGACACTGAATGGCAGTGCTGCACACTAGTCAGTACTGCCCCAGGAAGCACCTCTAGCAGCCATCTAAGGAGCAGCCAGTGGAGTTATTTTCTCTGAAAAGACAGTGTTTACTGCAAAAAGCCTGAATGGAATGATTCTACTTACCAGAACAAATACAATAAGCTGTAGTTGTTCTGGTGACTATAGTGTCCCTTTAAGTTTGGAAGCTTAAGAGGGATGTATGGGAACAAAACTTGTGTGCATTTGCTGACATTAAAGTTAGTTTAGGTAATGCAGATGTTGGTCTCTCTAACACTGTGGCATGTCCCCTTTCTTCTACACTCACTACAGACCTCTTTTCTCTGTCTCAGACTATATACCAGGAACTTCTGCCTGCTAGTAAGAAGGTAAGGAGACAAGTGGACCAGCGAGTGCTAGGGGACAGTCCTTTGAAAGAATGGAGTGAGCGCATCATTAGACGCATTTATGTCAAGCTCAAGGTGCTGCCTCCATAGTATGCCCTTAGTTGGACAGCCTGCAGGTTTGGCAGGCAGCCTGACATGCATTCATGCCAGGCTGACCTTCCAATTCTTTGGACAAACGTTCCCCTTTTTGGGCATGTTCACCCCTATTGGCAGGTCTTGTCACGTGATTCGCGCCAGTGGCACACCCTTTTACCCGGCCCATTGACTTCCTGCTTCACTGGACACTGCTGTTAGGGGTTATAGATTTACTTGAAAGATGAAATCATAAATTAGATTAGCATAGAGTATGTGTTTTCTTATAGCTGCATCCTATGAGTTTCCCTCCAGCACCATCTCCTTAAGATACATGACGCTTGGGAGGTATGATTGTTTGTGTTTTTGGTCGATAAGATTCCGTAATTAGGCCCATCATAATTGTCAGCACCAGGCCCACTGTGCTCTTAATCCGGCCCTGCTAATATGTAGGAGGCTCACCTTGGGTTAGACTCCCCTGGTTATATTTTCATTATCAATTCTACTTTTTTCTGCTATTTGTAATTATAATATTTACGGTCATATATAGAATTGCTAGCATTTTGCAATATAAAGGGAGGGTAAAGAGAGGTAACTTTGTTACTCCACATCATTACTGGTTATTCGACATACATGTTATAAACCCAAATCCTGGGGGTAGGCCTGCATGTACTTTGATCTTCTGTTATGAATGCAACTATCAATTTTTTACATATATGTATTAAGGAAAAGCTGTTGCGGGCTAAGTTGTGGGTCTTCATATGCTTCACTAACGTTTAGGATTCAACAAATTACGCTTCTATACATTCCATTAGGTCTTCTAGATTTCACTATCCTGTTAGGAATAAACTAAAAATCTTTTCAGTCAATACCTGTAAGTTACTGGCAAACGTTTATGCCCTGTATGCCAGTTATGGTGCAAACTCCTAGTCACAGAGGTTACTTTCTTAAATTGTATTGATTCTCAGTGTTGGTGGCCAGCTTGTTTATTCCCCAAGTCTGGCATATTAATGAGAATTTTCCTTCTATATATACTTTTTCCTATGTCTAATAATTACGGTACTTAAGGTATCCCTATACATTCGTTATTCTATAAGGATGGAGATTCAATCGTGGTGTCAAGATTAATCTTAAAGTTTTATTAATCCCCTATCAGGTACATAAATAACCCTAGCTTCTTTAACCATTTTAATACGCCATTAGTTTAGATATATTCTATTATATTCTTAGGTCATGTATGCATTTCATTTTAGACCTGGGGCACAATTAATTGATCAACCTCTATATGCAAGGTTCAAATAACTCTAACATGTATGTTTCAAATTCGACTCGTCCAAATCACTGTGACTTTCAATGTTATAATTAATCAATGTCAAGTTATTTACTGCCTGTAGGATAATTTTAGAATTCCAATAGTATATATTTATAGGCCTTCCATGTCTTAGCTTAGAGGTCCTGCGCAGTGGCGTACACATGACCCATGGGGCCCCGGTGCGAAAATTGATCCGTGGGCCCCCTGCGCGCTTACTCGGCGCGGGTTGGGGCTGCAACACATGGCGGCGGGCACCTGGTCGCAGGGGTTGCAGGGCTGCGACCCTGCGACTGCGGTATGCTCACACACTTAAAGGACCACTACAGACACCCAGATCACATCAGCTCAATGAAGTGGTCTGGGTGCCAGGTCCCTCTAGTTTTAACCCTGCTGCTGAAAACATAGCCGTTTCAGAGAAACGGCTATGTTTCACTGAGGGTTAATCCAGCCTCTGGTGGCTGTCTTATTGACAGCTGCTAGAGGAGCTTCCGCGATTCTCACTGTGAAAATCACAGTGAGATGACACTGAACATCCATAGGAAAGCATTGATTAATGCTTTCCTATGGGCGGTTCAAATGCGCGCGCCTCTTGCTGCGCATGTGCATTCGGAGCTGAGAGGCGGAGGGCCTCACCTGTCACTCCAATACTATCTTATACTCATCCACATCACTCGGAGGTCTACACCCCACCACATGGTTTGGAGGGTCTCCGCTCCCATCAGCTCAATGCATAGGAAGACTCTCAAGCTGCTTAGCACCTAGCAGGCCCTCACCTGGCACCCACTTAGTTAATCTTTTCGCCACTCTGCATTAATCAGTACAAACAGAAAAAATCTAATTATGTTTCCCTTGCATCATGTCTCACATTTCAGAACTGGACAAAAATGTCTCACTTCCCAGCACTCCTGCTAGGGACAGTTCCACCGCAATGAGTCAGGAATTGACAAGTAAGGGCTCCATTAGGTCTTGGACAATTCCATAAATTACTGCAAAACTGAGGAAGAGAAACATTCCTTTCCAAACTACAGCCAGGAAAGCAGAACTATTTAAAATAATGAAGACAAATCTGGATAATACGGTTTCCAGGGAAGGGCCTAGTTCTAATAACATGGCAGGTTTACGTGTCATGCTGTCTTCAATAGGCCATGTGACAAAACCCCTGTTTTGTGAATACCAGGACCCTTTATTTAGTCTGCTGTTCGTGCATTGAGCCCTGTTGCATTCCCTTTTATTAAAACCGAACAAACTGCCGAACAGCCAGACCACACGCAATGGGAGTGTGCAGCTTATTAATTGCCCAGAAGCTGTGGTTAACCACAACTATTTGACGAATGGCTGAGCGGTCGCCGTTCGTTTGAATGAACACGTGGCAGCGGCCATTTTACCTCACAGTCAGCAGACACATTCCAGCCAATCAGCAGCAGACCCTCCCTCCCAGATCCTCCCACCTCCTGGACAGCTCACTAATAATGCAGCTTCAAAATTAATGTAAAATGGATGCTGTCCAGGAGGTGGGAGGGTCTTAGAGGGAGGGTCTGCTGCTGATTGGCTGGAATGTGTCTGCTGACTGTGAGGTACAGGGTCAAAGTTTACTCAATGATGAGTCCGCGGCGAACCGTTCGGGACATCACTATCCACCAGTCTATGCCCTACTGATACTAACACGCCAACACTAGCCTTCAGCAAAGTACTAGCCAACACAGGTATATTGGAATGTTCTAATTTGCAGTCCACTTGTAAAGATCCTGTTGCAGTCAGCTCCCTCATAATAACAGAATTAGAACAAAGATTCTTAATAGGCCCCATTTAAAGTTACCCCATTCTCTGTATCCCTAACCCAATAGGGATTGTAGGTGGTCATTATGAAATGTATCAGGTAATTGACCTGGAAAGCAGCAAAGTACTAATTTTAATTGATATGTGTAGATGTACCAGGAGTCAACAATATTGCTGCTGATGCATTCTCTTGCTTTAACTTCCAGGCTTTTTTTTAAGCACATCCACCAGAAGCCCCGAACATTAATCATTTAATTATAGGGTAAATATCCTTACTAATCATAGCAGGTATCTAGCACAAGCAGCACTTTCAGCAACTACTATTCGGTCATATAACAGAGCATAAAATGTTTTAAAAAGATTTTCAGAAGAGTTTCATATCCATGACTTATTCTCAATGGAATCTTTGGTAACCTTTACAGTTTTTTTGATACCTTAGGTTAAAACTTTCACACAACACAATCAAAATGTACCTTACTGGGATATAACACTACATGCTGACCGTATACCTAAATAAACATGTTTTCATGTCATCATTTCAAATTAAAAACACAAATACACAAGGTATTCAGAAAACTAGTTAACCTTAAACACCTAAGTGACTCCCTATAATCAGTGATAATTTTAAATATCCGATTTGAGTCTTAAACCTCTTACTTAAGACTGCAATTTAATTGGCATTCTATGGATTTCTTAGACTCAGATAATTTCTAGAGAAAGCTACTAAAACAGAGCCTTGTTTAAAAGTTGGCGATTTAATAAAACTTTCAGACCATTATATAGTTTGCCTGTCTCTTACGAAAACCAGCCTAATGGGTCAAATCATTGAAATACCAATTTACCCTACACATAAGTGGTGCCCTGTTGAGATTTTAAACTACTACTTGTCTAGAATTTACTCTTCACCTAACCAATCATAGTTTTCACTTCACAGCTCTATTCTAATTACCATGAAATGCATGCTGTATGAAATAATTTTTCTGATTAGATTAGGCCTGAATCCTACCGTTTACCTACTCGTTTACTTATCTGGTGTCATAATAGCTTGCATTTAAAAACAAAAAAACTTTTTCACTGTTATAGATTGAATAGCAGTTAGTTGTCTGCCAGCAGGTGTGTCAGGCTCGCAGTGGATACTGTGCCCAGTGCCACCACTCACTCACTGGTACCCGGACAAAATTTATTTTCACAAAAGGCAATCCCCAACCTGTACTCGATTGTGCAAAAGGAAATAATGGCATGTCTGGCACACAGTGTTGGGGCAAGGGTCCATCTGACCACTGATACCTGGTCTGTAAAGCATGGTCAGGGCAGGTATATCACCTACACTGCGCATTGGGCAAACCTGCTGATGGCTGCCAAGCATGGAATGCGTGGCTCTGCAGAGGAGTTGGTGACACCGCCACGACTTGCAGGCAGGCCTGCTGCCACCTCCTCTACTCCTCCTACTCCATCCTCTTCCATAACCTCCTCGGCTGAGTTCTCTTCTGCTGCTGTGTCTTGCTCCACATCAACGGATAGGGGACGTAACAGGGATTAAACTGATAAAAATAGTACTAAACACACCACTCCTATCTGGTGGCACATTAGATTGCACGCGCAGTGCCCCAAATTTGTTGTGATCTGTGAGTAAGGTAAACGGTTGTCCATACAAGTAAGGTTGCAGCTTTTTGAGGGCCCACACCACCGCCATGCACTCCTTTTCAATGGCAGCGTATCTCCTTCCCTGGGCAAAAGTTTCCGGCTTAGATAAGCCCCGGGTTGCTCGCCACCATCTGCTCCGACTTGACTCAGTACTGCTCCCAATCCAAACACAGAAGCGTCTGTATGGACGAGAAAGTTGGATCAGGAGCAGAAAGTACAGGTGATTTAATGAGCGCCGTCTTGAGCTGTTGGAAGGCCTGTTCACACTCTGGGGCCCATACTACTATCTTGGGGAGGTTTTTACGCGTTCCTATATGGCACTTACTGGGCTTTAGGGTCAGTCCGGACTCCCTAATCCGGTCTAGTGTATGTGGGTTAGGTGTTCGGGCCAGGAGCAGCTAAAAATGGCTATATCATCCAAGTAGGTGCAGGCATATTCCTGAAACCCATCCAGTAGCCGATCTACCATCCTCTGAAAGTTAGCCGGGGCACTGACCTCTGGCCATTTTGTCTAGGAGCTCGTCTATCCGGGGCATAGGATAGGCGTCTGAGGTTGTTCACATGGAGCATGCGCTTGCCTCCCGTGCCTGTGACCGCACCGATCACAAAGGTGGTATCACAAACCTGCTCTACCACCTTGTATGGGCCCTGCCAGGAAGCCTGCAGCTTGTCCTTGTGGACAGTGTCAATCCATATCTGCCAAGTGACCCTATGTAGGGGTAACAGTCCCTATTCTGCTCTGTGTCGGTGTGTATCAGGGGCTCTGAGGACAGGTGTCAATCCATATCTGCCAAGTGACCCTATGTAGGAGGAACAGTCCCTATTCTGCTCTGTGTCAGTGTGTATCAGGGAACCTTAGGACAGGTGTCAATCCATATCTGCCAAGTGACCCTATGTGGGAGGAACAGTCCCTATTCTGCTCTGTGTCAGTGTGTATCAGGGAACCTTAGGACAGGTGTCAATCCATATCTGCCAAGTGACCCGATGTAGGGGAACAGTCCCTATTCTGCTCTGTGTCAGTGTGTATCAGGGATCCTTAGGACAGGTGTCAATCCATATCTGCCAAGTGACCCTATGTAGGGGGACAAGTCTCTATTCTGCTCTGTGTCCGTGTGCATCAGGGGCTCTGAGGACAGGTGTCAATCCATATGTCAAGGTGTCAATATGTCATATGTCAGGTGTCAATCCATATTCATTGTGATTTAGGAATGTTAGGTGATTTCTGCCCTTTATGGATTAAAACCAGACTCTGTATCAACTGTGTAATTTTCCATGGGAGTTTTGCCATGGATCCCCCTCCGGCATGCCACAGTCCAGGTGTTAGTCCCCTTGAAACAACTTTTCCATCACTATTGTGGCCAGAAAGAGTCCCTGTGTGTTTAAAATTCGCCTGCCCATTGAAGTCTATGGCGGTTTGCCCCGGTTCGCGAACATTTGCGGAAGTTCGCGTTCGCGAACCGAAAATTTCGTGTTCGCGACATCACTACATACCAGTATGAAATCGTACAAACACACCTAGGTTGTCCCACTTGGAGCATAGATGTTGACATCATTAGTCATATACAGTGAGACAGAATCATTCATGTGCATGGTATCGGTGACCATGCATCTATAGGAATGTTGACGGTAAAGTCAAATTATAGTGCACGCTAGAGCGAGTCATTACAACAAAAATTCTAATATACACCCTGTTCCAAATTATTATGCAAATTCTATTTAAGTGTCACAAGGATTAAATACTTTGTTTTTCAGTTTAACTCATGCATGGCATTATGTCTCAGGGCTCTTTTGATCACTGAAAACAATCTCGGACACCTGTGATAATTAGATTGCCAGGTGAGCCCAATTTAAGGAAAAACTACTAAAGGAGGGTGTTCCACATTATTAAGCAGAGCACCATTTTCATGCAATATGGGGAAGAAAAATTATGTTTTTGCTGCTGGAAAGAGTGAAATAGTTCAATGCCTTTGACGAGGTATGAAAACATTAGATATTTCACGAAAACTTAAGCGTGATCATCATCGCACTATTAAGAGATTTGTGGCTGATTCAGAGCACAGACGGGTTCGTGCAGATAAAGGCACATTGAGGAAGATTTCTGCCAAATCCATGCATCGGATCAAGAGAGCAGCTGCTAAAATACCATTACATAGCAGCAAACAGATATTTGAAGCTGCTGGTGCCTCTGGAGTCCCACGGACATCAAGGTGTAGAGTCCTCCAGAGTCTTGCAACTGTGCATAAACCTTCTATTTGGCCACCACTAACCAATGCTCACAAGCAGAAACAGCTGCATTGGGCAGAAAAATACATGAAGGCTAATTTTCAAACAGTCCTGTTCACTGATTAGTGCCGTGCAACCCTGGGTGGTCCAGATGGATAGAGTAGTGGATGGTTGGTGGATGGCCACCCTGTTCCAACAAGGCTGCGACGTCAGCAAGGCGGTGGTGGAGTCATGTTTTGAGCCGGAATCATGGGAAGAGAGCTGGTCAGCCCCTTTAGGGTCCCCGAAGGTGTAAAGATGACCTCTGCAAAGTATATGGAGTTTCTGACTGACCACTTTCCTCCCTGGTACAGAAGGAAGAACTATGCTTTCCATAATAAAACCATCTTAAAACCATCTCATGCTGCAAAGAATACCTCTGCATCAATGGCTGCTATGGGGATAAAAGGAGAGAAGGTCATGGTGTGGCCTCCATCCTCCCCTGACCTCAGTCCTATTGAGAACCTTTGGAGCATCCTCAAGCAAAAGATCTATGAGGGTGGGAGGCAGTATACATCCAAAGAGCAGCTCTGGGAGGCTATTTTGATATCTTGCAAACAAATTCAAGCAGAAACTGTCCAAAAACTCACAAGTTCAATGGAAGACTTGAGAAGCTGCTATCACATAAGGGGTCCTATGTTAAACTGTAACGTGACCTGTTAAAATGTTTAAAAAGTTAAAATGTTATAAGTTTGAAAAAGCTTTTGATTTCAGTAAATATGCTGCAAACACAACAAATGACAATTTTCAGTTCTTTACAACCTATAAAGTGTTTTGAAACTTACTGAGCGCAATAATTTGGAACAGTGCATTGTAAGATTTTTTATGTTTAAAAAAAAAAAATACTGTTATCATTAGGAGGTTTGTTGAATAAAATTGTACTCGTAATAGTTGATAACATGAGAATTTTGCTGACTGTTATTTACATCAATTATTTTGGTAAATGAGAAAAATATAATTTGCATAATTTGGAACAGGGTGTAAACGTTTTCTACTCACAATGTGGTTTCACCCACTGCAGACCTTGCAAATCAGATTTTAAACAAAAGGTAAATGATTCAGTCAATGAATTACGAACTATGTACACAGTTGGTAGTGCACAGGGTGAAAAATTCCTGCTAAAGGTAGGTCTAAGTGAAATGTAGAGGTGGTGTGACGAAGTGTCCTTTGCCACTTGGTCCTGGAGAGGCTTGCTTGCCAGCCTCCTGCCCTGTGACTATGGCCCTGGGATGTATGGCCCTTTAAGAACGTTTTTGGGGCTTATGGACTTTCATTGGACTGGTGCTGGCCTTTTAAGCATATTTTTGGGACATGAGGAAAATTGGGACATGCCCCTTTAAGACGGTGTCCCCAGACTTGTTTGGGACACTGCCCCTTTAAGCCTGTGTCCCCAGTGTCCCCAGACTTGGTTAAAGTACTTTATTCATGGCTTCTTTACACTTGGTTCAGTTCTTTCTGAACCAAGTACCACACAGGCAGACCACCCTGAAGTGGAAGTGTGCAGGCAATTTACCTCCCAGGCTGGGAGCCTGCTGTAGGTAAATTGCCAACCGCTGGGGGGCCGCAGTTCGTGCAAACGAACACGTGGCGGCGGCCATCTTTGTTCATTCAAACGAGGTCAGCGGTATGTGTAGCCAAATCCATGGAACTGAAATCGGCTTCACATTTAGACGAACACCGCTGACCCGTACCTTCTTCTCCACTTCGACACTACGGTTGGAGACTAAGTCCCGTTCGAAGATTCGAACGCTCGTTTGAATGGGACTTAGTCATTTTTTCCGTGTAAAATAGACCGCACAGCCCAAATCCATGGGAACTGTTTTGGGCATAAAAATGTGCTTGCTGTCGGTCGTAAAGGACTTCCGACTAACTTTTGAACTATTGGATGGATTTTTATGATTTTTGTGTGTGTTTATATTTAAGGGATGCTGATTAATAATATGTGGTTTTAAAGTTACAGTGTATGTGTAAAAACTGTATATTTTCTGCCTGTGATAATTAAGTTAGTCAATTGTGTTGAGATAATTTTATCACAGAGGGGAGGATTTCTGCTGGGATGAATGGGGGTGGTTTACTTTATTGTATGTGTTGTAATGTTTTTATTGTTTTTTCTGAAAAACCCTGTGGGTGGTCCTATGTAGGGAAAACCTGCATAAAGGAAAGCGCTTTGGTGCTAATTAAAACAGTTCTTCTTTACCCTTCAAAACTTAGCATTGTCTCGTTATTGGAGGGAACTGCTATAATCACACTGGGGATTGCTATGCTCTGCATACTCCCTTGAGCTTTAATCACTTAGCTCTTTTAAGCTCTCCTAGAGGAGGGGTCTTCCCCACACAGTTCCTTATACGCTCTCCTGCAGGAGGGGTCTTCCCCACACGGTCCTGGAGGACAGAAGCTGATCCAGGGTGGACAGAAGTCGGCGGGACTGCAGTTAGGCTACAGCGGTTGTGGTGTCTGCGATGGTTGTGGTGTCCAGTGCGGTGCTTGTGGTCCTCGGCGCAGGCTAGGAAGTGTCCATCAACGGAAGGTACTCGGTCGGAGTACGGGGGAGTTCCGTTACAGGTGGTATAATAAGAAACCCCTAACGTGGTGGCTGCAGTAGGTGGGGTTGGGCCACTTCTCCCTTGTATACGTTTTGTAAATTCTATTTGGGCAGCCCTCTCATGATTGTCTCTGTGTAGTTACCAGCTGTGGCAGAACCCTCTGTCTTGGAACTATGCTTCTATTCCGTTGCCTTCGTCTTTCTTTCGGTTAATTGCCTGTCCGTACCCGCACTTATTTCACAAACTACTGAATAAACTACCGAACGATCGACCACCTGGGAACTGGCGTGTGCCATCAATTGACCTTCCAGAAGCTGCTGTTAACCGCAGCTTAATTGGTGAACGTTGGGAGGTCGCTGTTCGTGTAACTCCCACGTGGCGGCGGCCATTTTAAAGTCCTGAATGGCCAGCGGTGTTCGGCGCCCAAACTATGGAACTGAAAACTGAGACTAATTTGCACGAACACCGCTGAAACCACCAACCTCCCTTCTCTGCCATCCAGCACACGAACGTCGGTTTGTTCAATACTCTCCGACACGAATAGACGCACCCCAGATAGCCATCCCATGGAGCCCGTTCGTATACCGAAAAACCATGTGAAAGACTTTGGCTCCATGGCGATTGAACTGTATGCATAGGATCTGAGCGGCATTCGGTCATAATGTGCGCTCAGATCCCAGCTATCTGGGGATACGTTGAATGTGGGGATTCGGTTTGTAGAATTTAAAGATACTGATTTTATTGTATTTTTATGTTCAGGTACAAAATGGAGTTTGGCCTCTATCCATGAAGATAATTGGATTACTTCCCAATTATCTCCAGGATAGAGAGGAGGGTTTATCTACACCAAAGGGGAGTGTTTATGCTTGTGCCACTGTGATTGGCTACTGTATCCATATTGTCCCAGTCTTCCATCTGGTCCCCTAGGGGAGTGTCCACCAGGTGGGAGACCTGCATAATTACCGGGCAGGTAGCTCTCAATAAACCAGATCTCTGTTTAACCCTCAATACAGAGCTTGGTCTCGTACTTGGGGGTATTGGATTCATATGATTTACTCATTCGCCTGTTTGGTTCGTGGAGGATTTCGTATGGTTCCTGTTCTGGAATATGACATTATCTTCCACCTCCCGGCATCAGTAGATGGCCCACGAGAGAGCAGAGCAGGAGGATTACAGCTCCTTCGCATCTCTGATGAGCTCATGCTGCCTGCCTCAGAGGTCCATAACGTGCTTCCTCCAGGAAAGGAAGAAGCAAGGGGTACGTCCATGTGGGCATTTTGGGATACAGCGCCTGCATTTGGGAAGCTGAAGGGGGGCTCCCCATAGCGATGCCCAGCCTATCTCTACATACTTATCTCATTCTATATCGCTGACCTTGTCTTGCCTCTGACCATTTAATATTTATGTAAGTCCAGCTACTTTATGGCCTAGTAATATGTTTATTTAAAAAGTGTTTTATTTCACTTGTGTTTTACTTAGACACTACATGTTTGATCATAGTATTTTCTGACAGTGAGTTTGCAATTAATGACCATTTCACATGATCTCACATGTGTGGAACACCTGTAGTCACAAACTTTGCAAAGGTATCTTCTGAATGGTGTCACTTTATAAAATTTTATATATTTTTATATATTCACATTGTGTGATGCAATACATATATTGCCAGGGCTGCTACTTATCAGTCTGGCCCTGGGCTCTGGGAGCAGGCTGCAACTCCGCTCTTTTACATTGAGACTCATCGAGCATTACAACTGTCACAGGAGACATTCCATCACTGCAGTTTGGCTGCTGTCTACTGCTCCAGCATCCAGTCCTATCAACTGTCCTCAGATAGTTTGAACTCCCCACCCCCCCCCCCCCGCACCCCTGCCTGATCCTTGATTGATGTGTGGTGTGGCGCAGCCGTAGGAAGAACCCTGCTGGATCACCAGGGATCCACACAAGATCATACACCGCCAGCCATCACACTCTGCCAACTCCACACATACATATCACACTTACTCAAACAGCACACATAGTCAAGGAACAACCCCCACACAGCCAGTACTCTCATCCCACTCAGGTGTATTGCATAGGGAGGAGCAAGGAGTGATGGTGGTGGGGCCTTCTTTGATTCCTGCACCCTGGTCATGTGATTGCTACTTAGACCCCTGAATCCTGGTATTGTTTTATATTAAAGTTGTGCTCAAAAATGTGCATACCCTTGGAGAATTGATAATGCAGTTGTGCTCCAATGTTTGCATCCCCTTGCAGAATTGGTAATGTATGTACCATTTTTAAAGAAAACATGAATGAGCAGGTAAAACACATTTTTTTTATTCCTTATGTGATTCATATTCAACTGTAGGTTATAATAGAATGGTACAATCATAAAACAAAACATAGCAACAAAGAAAATAAATGACCCATATTCAAAAGTCGACATACCTTTGATTCTTATAGCCCCATTTAGCATCAATGAGAGCGTGCAGTGTTTTGTAATAGCTGCCTTGATGATATTAAAGTCAGGAGACTGTGATGGCCACTCCAGAACCTTCACCTTTTTCTGCTGTAACCACTGGAGGGTCAACTTGGCCTTGTGCTTAGGGTCATTGTCATGCTGGAAATAGAAAGTCCAATAGTGTCTCATGCACAGCCTTTGTGCAGAAGGATGCCAATTGTCTGCCAGTATTTTCTGATAATATGCTGCCATCATTTTCACAAGATTCTCTGTGCCTTTAGAGCTCACCCCACCCTCCCCCTAAGAATCAGGGATCTACCACCATACTTCACAGTGGGGATAGGATAGGCCTTGTTGGCCCCTCTCCAAACATTGCGCTTATGGTTATGACCATAGAGCTCTATTTTGGTCTCGTCACTCCAAATTACAGTGTGCCAGAAGCTGTAAGGCGTGTCAAGGTGTTGTTGAGCATATTGTAACCAAGATTTTTTTCTGGCATTGGCTCAGTAAAGGCTTTTTTCTGGTAACTCAACCATGCAGCTCATGTTTGTTCAGGTTTCTTGGTCAACCTGACCTGGCTTGGTATCAAGAGATCCCTGAATTTTCCACTTCATAATAAGTGATTGAACAGTACTGACTGGTATTTTCAAGGCTTTGGATATCTTTTTGTATGCTTTTCCATCTTTATAAAGTTCCATTAACTTGTTACGCAGGTCTTTGTGTGATTTCTGTGATTATGATTTAAAAAGAAGCCAAACAACTATGTGATAATAAATGGCTTTGTATGATCATTATCTTTCAATAAAAGAAATTCTTTTTGCATGATCAGTCATATTTTCAAAATCAAATGCAATTTCTGCAGGGTATGCAAACTTTTGAGCACAACTGTATATACAACAGAAAGTTGAAGATCATTGTAAAATATTCACATCTTCTGACTCATTTTAGGGCACTGCAAGTGAAGCAACATTAATGGCACTACTTGCTGCAAGAACCAAGGTAACCCGTGCACTTCAACTGGAAAATCCAGAACTGACAGAGGCAGAAATTATAAGTAGAATGGTGGCATACTCTTCCGATCAGGTTTGTAAATATCTAATGTTATGATTTTGCAACCAAAAGCTAATCATATAAAAGTTGTGTATATGTATAAATATAACTACATGCTATCTACAAATTAATACTTTGTAGCAGAGATGCTGAAAATTGTGTTTTTAGTGTTTTTCATACTTGAAATGTATCTTGCTCATTGGATAAGCAACTTGGCTTGACAATCTCTACCTTTTGCATGTTTTGATTTTATAAGAATGATTTTTCTTCTTATAGATTTGAGCAGTACTCGCCAGAATGCCTTCATGTATAATGTCATTAAATTAATTATTTTACTGTCTTACTACTTACCATTAATTTTTATTTGCTTTTAAAATCTTATCTTTATTTTTCCTAAGAAAACCCCTGGGCTAATCTTTCTCGTATAGAGCTCAAATAATTTTTGCCAATGGGGGATGCTTAAGCAAGAAAGAACAAAAGTAAAGGACTGGAAGCGTAGGAAATATACTCGTATAGGGGTTAACCCTTAGAAAACTACAAAGGTAGTAAAAGGAAAAATGAGTACCCCAGAGCAATTAAAATATAACCTTTAATAGTATAGTTAAAAGACAGTAAGTAGGTACCCACAAACAAATTATATTCAGAATAATAATATATACAAGGCTATGAAATAAATGTGAACACTATATACACAAAAGAAAGCCTACTATGTGGATCTACCTAATAGGTAAAAGTACTGTGTAACAAACAGATACCTATAAATCTGGCAACAGTGTAAAGCTATTAGTAACAAGTGTCAATATAGGGAGACTGTAGCAACTTCCACTAGATCTATAGCTGGAAATAGGTCTGCTAGATAGTTAAGCCTCAGAGTTGATAGGATAAATCTTAACCTAATAATTGTAAGTGAGGAGGTCCTGTTCAAAAGTTTTCAGTGTCCTCCACTTGATACTATATGCAAAAAAGCAATTTTGCAATGATACTATACAAGCAAATATATGTATACATGTATAGTGTGGATTAATGCCTTAGTTTTAGTTGCATATAAACAGCTATACACCAGTGGTCAGTATAACATCTTTTGTGCTAAGTTGTGATAAAATAAGCACTACATGATGTATATAAATTGTGCAGAAAGAGGTATAGCTGCACAATCAATTGTATACATACAAAGTGCTTCCTAATGATAGAAGAGGCACTGAAATGTATACAGGTAGTGAAGACAAAATATATATAACTGCACGAAAACGAAAAAAAGCCTCCGTATATATAACGGCATAAAATAGTGTGCCAATATTCAAGGTGCTGGGGATAATGTCACAGCCCCATACTTCGGCTAATAAATAGATATATCCTTGCTACTGATACTTGGAGGCAATCATAAAAAAGATCTAAATGTCAATGGTCAAAATGCGGGTAAAGTCGCCATGCAATGATATTGTCTAATGGCTAACCCCTGCAACAGGGGGAACTAAGCCGAAAAATTACCGCCCTCCCAGACAATAGCAGGACTATTCCTTGTGATCCAGAGAGTAATAATATAATAGAAACTGGTTTTAACACAAAAGGTAACTGTGACTGAGGATCACCGAGGGCCCCTGATGCGCACGTTTCGCCCACAGCTCATCAGAGGGGAGCCGATGTGCGGGAAGTAACTGATATTATAAAGGTAAGTGGCAGTTCTGATTGGTGAAATTTTAAAAGTAGTCAATGGTTGTCAGCCTAGCACCATGAAGCTGAAGTTTGACATAACTAAGGAGCATACAAACTCCGATATAGGGAAATTTAACCCCTTACGGTCTTGGTTTTAAAGCCATCAGATGAAGGCTATGGGAGTAACATAAAGCTAACTAAACAAAAAGTGAGTCAGAGGGATCCAGGAGAGAAACCCACTGGTAATGGATATAATGCTGCAAATTACTAACCGGGGAAGAACATATTCACCCGGCAATAAAATAATGAAATCAAGGTATATCATAGTCTTGTAGAAAAATCGCAGATCAGATCACTCCAATCAAGGAACAAGGTCCCAATAAATATAAATCTGTAGCCTTCAGTAAATATTGATCAAGCATATTTCCAGACCAAGTAGAGATACCATCGAGATATGAATATATCTAAATAGATTTTAATATGAAAACATTGCGATAAAGTTAATAAGGGAGTACAGGTAGATGATGTATGTAGGGTACCAAAAAGTACTGTGTATCCGTATTGAAAAGCATGTTCCCAGATAAAATAATAAACCAAGAGGTACCAATCGAGATATGGATATAGCAAAATAAATGTTCAATATTACGGCATCTTATTGCGATTATACAAGTGCTGATTAGAGTGCTACCTAAATCTATATGTAAATACAAGGAGTGGCCCATATATGTCTGAATGGAAAAACATCTGTTTTTAGTTGGAAATTATCACAGATGCAGTATGTTCTGAACATATCACAGAAGATGATAGATAATATGCATGAGGTACCAAAACATACTGTGTATCAATATTAGAAAGCATATTTCCATACCAAGTAATCCACCTAGAGGTAGCACTCTAATCAATATGGATACACAGTACTTTTTGGTACCCTATAAACTTTATCGCAATGTTTTCATATTAATATCTATTTATATATATATTCATATCTTGATGGTATATCTACTTGGTCTGGAAATATGCTTGATCAATATATTCTAAAAGCTACAGATTTATATTTATTGGGACCTTGTTCCTTGATTGGAGTGATCTGATCGGCGATTTTTCCACAAGACTTTATGATTATACCTTGATTGAATTATTTTATTGCCGGGTGAATATGTTCTTCCCCGGTTAGTAATTTGCAACATTATATCCATTACCAGTAGGTTTCTCTCCAGGATCCCTCTGACTCACTTTTTGTTTTGTTAGCTTTTTAGTTCATCTGACGGCTTTAAAACCAAGACCGTAAGGGGTTAAATTCCCCTATACTGGAGTTTGTATGCTCCTTAACAACCTAGTTACGTCACACTTCAGCTTTATGGTGATAGGCTGACAACCATTGACTACTTTTAAAATTTCACCAATCAGAACTGCCACTTACCTTTATAATATCGGTTACTTCCCGCACATTGGCTCCCCTCTGATGAGCTGTGGGCGAAACGCGCGTCAGGGGCCCTCAGTGATTCTCAGTCACAGTTACCTTTTGTGTTAAGACCAGTTTCTATTATATTATTACTCTTTGGATCACGAGGAATAGTCCTGCTATTATCTGGGAGGGCGGTAATTTTTCGGCTTAGTTCCCCCTGTTGTGGCGGTTAGCCACGAGACAATATCATTGCATGGCGACTTTACCTGCGTTTTGACCATTGACATTTACATCTTTTTAGGATTGCCTCCCAGTATTAGTAGCAAGGATCTATCTATTTATTAGCCGAAGTATGGGGCTGTGACATTATCCCCAGCACCTTGAATATTGGCACACTATTTTATGCCGTTATATATACTGAGGCTTTTTTCGTTTTTTGTGCAGTTACATATATTTTGTCTTCACTACCTGTATACATTTCAGTGCCTCTTCTATCATTAGGAAGCACTTTATATGTGTACAATCGATTTGTGCAGCTATACCTGTTTCTGCACAATTTCTATATATCGTGTAGTGCTAATTTTATCACAACTTAGCACAAAAGATGTTATACTGACCACTGGTGTGTAGCTGTTTATATGCAACTAAAACTAAGGCATTAATCCACACTATACATGTATACATATTTATGCTTGTATAGTATCATTGCAAAATTATTTTTCTGCATATAGTATCAAGTGGTGGACACTGAAAACTTTTGAACAGGACCTCCTCACTTATTATTAGGTTGAGATTTATCCTGTCAACTCTGAGGCTTAACTATCTAGCAGACCTATTTCCAGCTATAGATCTAGTGGAAGTTGCTGCAGTCTCCCTATATTGACACTTGTTACTAATAGCTTTACACTGTTGCCAGATTTATAGGTATCTGTTTGTTACACCGTACTTTTACCTATTAGGTAGATCCACACAGTAGGCTTTCTTTTGTGTATATAGTGTTCACATTTATTTCATAGCCTTGTATATATTATTCTGAATATATCGTTGCATGTAATATGTAAGGCTATGTATTGCCACCCCAGATGATTGAGTAATATATATATTACTCAATCTATATTTTAAAATCCATATTGCTTTTTCTAATATAAAATATTGGTAATTTCAGAGTAAAATGTTTAATTATACAGGAAGCATACTCACATGCAGATAATCTCACTGACACACAAGCTCATTGATACACAGCCTCATATACAAACAATCTCACTGATCTACATAAGCTCATTGACATAAAAACACAAGCTCACTCACTAGCAGGCACACACACACACATGCAAGCAAGCTCACTTACTAGCAGGTGCGCACACACACAGCTTAATGTAGTGGTTCTGGTGTCTATAGCCTGTCCCTGCAGGCTTTTCAATATAAACGCTGACTTTTCAGAGTTAAACCTTTTTTTGCTTCCTAGTGAAACCTCTAATGACAGTCACTCAGACGGTCACTAGAGGTGCTTCCTGTGTCAGCACTGTGCAGCACCTACATTCAGGGCCTCCACACTCTGGAGGCGCTGAACGTTCCCCATAGAGATATATTGATTCATTGCATCTCTATGAGGAGATGCTGATTGGTATAGCGGTTTGCAGCCAATCCTACGGTAGAGCATTGGATTGGCTGAGATCATCAAGCTTGATTATCTCAGCTGTAGAGGCAGGGCCAGTCGAGTGGAAACCAGCATGGCGTGGAGGGAGAAAAAGTGAGTAAAAACACTATTTTTAAACACACACAGACAGACACACACACACACACACACCATGACACAGAGGCCATGACACAGAGGCCATGACACATGACACAGACACACACTTGACACAGACAGACACACACACCATGACACCATGACGGGGGGGCCTAGCCAGCATGGTCGATGGACATGTCTGAGGTGTGCTCCACAAACAATCTGCTTATTCCGCAAATAAAAACCGAGGGGATACCTCCAAAACTTGCTTAAACAGTGCATCATATGCTACTACTAGCTGGGGAACCCTCTGAATCTATTTTGGGGGTTACACTCTTCAACCCGCGGCAAGATGCAGCCTTTGCGGCCTACTCACAAGGCAGGTCCCACTGAGGGAGGAAACTGACGATCTTCCAGCCTGGGACTGCTGAGGTGCTCCAGCTAACCCTCCCCCACCCCATTTCCCCGTCTCCTTTCCCCGCCCCGCTCCCCCTCTGGACTGGCGGGGGATATCCCACTGGGAAACAAAAGATCATGCATTTATGGCATTACCAAGACAATTTGAGTAGTTCCAACAACTCTTGGGATACTGGCAACATGTCCGGAGTGACCCTGAAGTTAACAGACGAACTGGGAAGCCAAATTCGACAAGATCTGTAAGGCGTTCTGGTCTCAAATTGAATCCAGATCGGCACAGAAGCAACTGCCCGCCACCCCAGACTTATGAGGGGAGCTTATGACAGACGACTCTGCAACATGGCTGGCATCTGTACCGGAGACAAATATGGCACAAAGACCCCACCATTCGGCAACCCCTGCCGCACATGTGGACAACGCTGTTGTTTTGAATCCTTGCCCTTCTTCTGAGCCGGGAGTTTGCCTGGAGGTTCCACTCCACCACCGTCCATACACCTGGGGGGACGTCCAAGATCTGGAAAAACCTCAGGCCCACGATCCTGATGAAGGGATCAATGGACAAGTGTTAAGGGCTCCCATCAAGGCCTCAGGCCGAAGACACGTGGTACACTGACGACACAAATCCACAGGTGGCTGGCATGCCGCGTGGTGGGTTACACGGCGACAAGGCCCTGGCACACTACTTCCAACCACCGTGCAGATCCACTGTTACGCTTGAGGCTGGTGGTGCATTCCCCAACAGCCCGACGGACTGGCCTCCCGCAGAGGAAGCACCATCTCACCCTCAGTAGTAGGGTTAATGTAATTATCACAACGATAAAACAAGTGAAAAAAGGCGCTTATAATAGTGACTATAACCTTATTACATAAAGCAGCTCATAACACAACAATAAAATCCAAACAAAAAAATAAGTGCGCTGAATATTTATAAAGTGCAAATATAACTCACTGTATCAATAAAGTGAGATAGTGAAAACAATTTATACCACTTTAGTGCAAAAATACAAGTGCTACATCCAAACACTTATAACACTCTTTATCAGTGCAACATGAAAAATTCTTAATACCAAGATTGTAAAGTGGCCTAGTGTATTAAAAGACCAAATATGGTACACTTACTAAAATCATATGCTTGAAGTAACCCTTGGTTTCAAATGGTGTTACATAAAAAGAAATACAATACAAACATATATAGTGAAGTATTGCTATTTAAAAATAATACGACGTGTGTGTAAAAATTTCACTCACAAGCAGAGAGCAGATGAGCCTGATCTACTTCTGACAGCTCCAAATGCAGAAATATCCACTGCAGCCAATAAAGTAAAACAATTTATTTCCACAGTTTAAAAACAAAGCATTCATTCACATATTCTGGATCCCTGTAAAAGACTGTCCTTTTGTGGGTTCGTGCATCCGCCGACTAAAATCAGTCCGTGCACCCTCATGATCGGCAAAGTCCACAGGATACTTCCGGGAAGCGTGGCGTACGTGATGACGTCACATAGCCAATCAGATAACGCATTTCGCCAAGAGGTCGGCTTCTTCAGATCTGACTCACTCCTGTCATAGCAGTCTTTTTATACCGCCCATCAGGGCATGATTTATTACACAGTCCTTTCTGTGTGATTATTTTAGCAGGCGGATGCACAAACCCACAAAAGGATAGTCTTTCACAAAATGTTGAGGGTCAAAACAGGAACAGGCAGAGCTGTGGTTTTATTGTTCTTATATACATATTTTTACAAAATGTTACCACCAACAGGGTTTTGTGGAACAGCCAATCAAACACGTAATATACAGTAAAACGCTCCCATTCATTCCCACAAAATCCTCCCCTCTGTCTGTGATATAATTACTGAACACAATGGGCTAATGTAATTATCACAGGCAGGAAAAATATACTTTTTACATATTTACTATAACTTTAAAACTATACATCCAATCTTCATAAAAAATCATCTTCATATTCTTACTCAGCATACTTCAAATATAAACACTCTCAAAAATAATACAAATGAGGACATGCTGTGAGGCACATCGCCCCTAATTGCTGCATATTTTTCTATTCGTGTATACTCAATCCTAGTGTTTTATGTAGCTTAGCTTAGGGGATTGCTTTTGCACAGCCTACTCCAACCTATTGGACATTTTAAGTAAATCTAGGTTGTACCAGATATTAACCATATATTGTATACTCACAACACTCACAAAAATCATACAAATCCCTCCAGTAATTAAAAAGTTAGATGGAAGTCCTTTGTCGGTCTATTTTACACTGAAATGACCCATTCGAATGTGCGTTCGAATCGCCAAACGGGACTTAGTCTCTGTGGCTGAAAACTCAGTGGAGGAGAAGGCAGGGCCGCCACCTGAAATTTGGGGGCCCCTGAATAAGCACAAGGTCTGGGCCCCCCCCCGCCCGGTCCACCCAAAGGACTCCTACTTAGTCCGCTGACAATGATGCAGGACTGAATGTGGTGTATATAGTGGAAGTGAATTAGAATGTGTGTAATGGATGAAGTGTTTCTGTGTATATTAGATACTGTTTGTGCAGTGAATGCAGAGTGTGTGTTTGTGTAGCGGATGCAGTGTGTATAGTGAACGCAGAGTGTGTTTGAGTAGTGGATGCAGGGTTTGTGTACTAGATGCAATGTGTTTAGTGGATGCAGTGGATGTAGTGTGTGTATTAGATGCAGTGTCTCTGTATAGTGAATGCAGAGTGTTTGAATGTATGGTGGATGTAGTGTGTGTACTGTGAATACAGGATGTTTGTGTAGTGGATGCTGTGTGTGTATAGTTAATGCAGTGTGTGTGTCAGTGGAGTGGATGCGGAGTGTGTGTCAGTGGTGTGTGTCAGTGGAGTGGATGCGGAGTGTGTGTCAGTGGAGTGGATGCGGAGTGTGTGTCAGTGGAGTGGATGCGGAGTGTGTGTCAGTGGAGTGGATGCGGAGTGTGTGTCAGTGGAGTGGATGCGGAGTGTGTGTCAGTGGAGAGGATGTGTGTCAGTGGAGTGGATGTGGAGTGTGTGTCAGTGGAGTGGATGCAGTGGAGTGTGTCAGTGTGTGTGTGTGCAGAGTGGAGTGTGTGTGTGTCAGTGGAGTGGATGCGAGTGTGTGTCAGTGTAGTGTCATGCAGAGTGTGTGTCAGTGTGAGTGGAGTGGATGCGGAGTGTGTGTCAGTGGAGTGGATGCAGAGTGGAGTGGATGTGTGTCAGTGGAGTGGATGCAGAGTGTGTGTCAGTGGAGTGGATGCAGAGTGTGTGTCAGTGGAGTGTATGCAGTGTGTGTGTCAGTGTAGTGGATGCAGAGTGTGTGTCAGTGGAGTGGATGCAGAGTGTGTGTCAGTGGAGTGGATGCAGAGTGTGTGTCAGTGGAGTGGATGCAGAGTGTGTGTCAGTGGAGTGGATGCAGAGAGTGTGTGTTTACTAGTGTATGCATATAATGTAATGAAAGATATTTCCCCTCCCTGTTTCTTACCTGGTTCAGGGAGGGGGAAAAATTCCATCCCTGGTGGTCCGGTGGCATGGTGGGGCAGTGGGGGCCCAGCAGATTGCAGGAGCACTGTACAGATCTTCCCTCTCTCTAATGCCCGCGAGCGTGGTCTGCGTAACCCGTGGCAACGCTCTAATGGCCGCACGTCTCGCGGGAGTTAGAGAGAGGGAAGATCTGTCAAGTGTTCCTGCAGTCCGCTGGGCCCCCTCTGCAAATAAAGGGAGCCGGTGGGGCCCGCGATCATCGCTATATATATGTGCCGAGAGTAATTGTGGGGCCTAGGACTGCCAAAGAAGTCCGGGCCCCCCAGGACCGCTGGGCCCGTGACAGCCGTCATGGTTGTCACCCCCTGATGGCGGCCTGGGAGAAGGTAAGGGTCATCGGTGTTCGTTGAAATGTGTAGCCGACTTCAGTTCCATGAATTTGGCTGCACACACCGCTGACTGCATTTGAATGAATTAAGATGGCCGCCATCACGTGTTGGTTTGTACGAACGGCGGCCACCCAGCGGTCGGCAATTTACCTACAGCAGCCTCCCAGCCTGGGAGGTAAATTAGCCGCACGCTTCCACTTCATGGTGGTCCTCCTGTGTAATACTTGTTCAGTAAGCTCCATTTACTGAACCAAGTGGGAAAAAGCGATGCACACAGGATTTTAACAGTCTGGGGACACTGGGGGCATTGTCCCAAAACAGTCTGGGGATACCGTCTTAAAGGGGCATTGTCCCAAACAAGTCTCAATATGCCTACAGACGGTTTTTAAAGGGCCATACACCCCATGACCATAATCACAGGGCAAGAGGCTGGTAAGCAGGCCTCTCCAGGACCAAGTCGCGAAGGTCACTTTGTCACACCTACTGCCTAGTCTTAATACCAGTGGCCTGCTCTTCTGAGTTTACTTTCAGCAAGTTAAAAAACTAAGCATACGGTTGATAATTGTAGATTATACTAGCTTTAGTGTTACCATAATATTAATTTTATTAATAACAGGAGGCGAATAGTTGCTTAAGCCTCTCTTTACTAGAACTCCACAGCAGCACATTAACATAGAGAGAAAAACGCCAGTCACAAAAAAGTAAGGAATCCATAAAAGGCTCCTCCCAACCAACGATTTCCTCTTTCACACTGCGACAAAATAAAGTACACAAACAATACACCAATAATAAAAATAACAGGAGAAACAAACATAATAATACGATGAATGCCATCCGAAATTGAAAACGTGGAACCAGTGGATGGAAACTTGACCTTTATCCTGAAGAATACCCGGATCTAAGGACTGTAGCCTAACCATTAAACTGAAATGAGATAAACAGAGTTGAAAACACAGATTAGTGAATAAAATGTGAATCCCCATCATCAAATACTGACAGTACAATATCCCAGATAAAGCACCCAACTCCGCTAAGAACAATACCAGACCTATCTACCCTAGCCCAGGAGACCAGGCGAATAAACAGTAGGTCAGTCAAAACTAACAAACAAACAAGGGGAGGGAGAAACTGGGAGGGAAATATTCGCCTCCTGTCATTAATAAAATTAAGATTACATTTACACTAAAACTAGTATAATCTACAATTTTATAACATGACAGGAGGCTTCATATTTGCTGTTTTATCGCTCCAACAGCAAAGCAAAAGAAGCATGATACGACGGTCTAAAATAGAATTGGCGAAAGGTATCCTCTCAGGACCAATCAGCTGAACGCATGATGTCCTGAAGGGAAGTGCCGGCCATGAAAGCTCCAGAAGCTGCCGCGCCTCTAACCGTATGTGCTCCGAAATTCGAATTCATCCCCGCCAAACCCAATAACCATCTTATCCATCGTGCCAGAGTAAGCGACGAGACTGGTCTGTGGGGTCTGACGTAAGAAATCAACAACTCACCGGAATGCGAAGAGTGAAGTGGGGCGGTAATCGCCACATAACGAGCCAGAACCTTCACTACACAGAGCTTAAGAGAGTCACTGAAATAAGTGTAAAAAATAGCCGTCAAATCCGACTTGGTACGTCTAGACACCCTGAAGGTGACCCCTTCCAGGGAGAAAGAAAAAGCGTTGACATTGAAGGCCGGACATCAGAAACACGTCGAAATGAGATAAGACACAGCAAGAGGTCAAATTTAGCAGAAAGTTGACAAAGGGAAAGGTCCTGATTTTCAGGCCAATCTAGGAGGAACAACAAAACCACACGTACATCCCAGAGGGAGGAATACCTGGACAGCGGCGGTTGCGCTAGCCTCATACCACGAAGAAGTCTGCAGACTAGCGGATCCTGGCCAATGGGTACACCTCTAAGTGGAACATGTGCCGCCTAAATAGCCGATCTCGCCACATTAACCGAACGATAAGTTCGTCCCAGGTCAAACAGGTGAGATAGAGAATTCAGCACTCTGGTTACTGGGCCCATAAGGGATCGGTATCCCGTTCCAGACACCAACGCTGATAGGTAGCACTTTCTAGTCCCGGGGGCCCAGGAATCCCAGAGGAGGTCTTTAGCCGACTGCGATAGCGCCTCGACATTCCAGGTTCCCCTGAAAGAGTCCAGGCCACCAAGCACAGGAGGCCGTCCCTCACTAGGAGGTGGGGATTGCCCCGTGTGTCCGAGAGGAGCTTCGGAGGGGACGGCAGGAGAAGAGGATCCCAGTGGGAGAGGTCAAGGAGCTCCAGAAACCAAGCTTGACTCTGCCACAGAGGAGTCAGCCACACCAAAGACGCACGCTGACGTTGAACTTGCAGCAATACCCTGGGAATCATAGCGAACGGAGGAAACACATAAGCTCCCCGTGAAGGCCACACTTGAAGAAAAGCGTCCACGGATCCGGGAGCCAGCTGAAGTAAGTCTGTACTTGAAAGTTCGTCCTGGAGGCAAACCGGTCCACCATGAACAGGCCCCTCTGGTCCTTGAGCGCGAGGAAGATGGTCCGAAGAAGTTTCCAATCGCTGGCGTCCCTCCAATGTCTGGAGAACCAATCCGCTGTCAGGTTCGACTCTCCCGGTAGATATTCTGCCTGGAGAGTGATGTTGCGTTGAAAGCAGAAACTGTAGATCTCCTTCGTCACCTCTGAGAGCACACGCGAATGAGCGCCCTGTATTGTACCGCCAAGACATTGGTAATCCGGAGGAGGACACAGCAGTCCGACAGGTGATTTGCCAGACTCCGAATCGCAAACAAACCCACAATCAGTTCCATGCAGTTGATGTAGAACTCAGATTCCTTCTCCGACCACGGACCCCCCGTGGAGCTGGTTGTGCAGTTGGCACCCCATCCCCAAAGACTTGCATCCGACTAACACAAAATCTGGAGTCGGGCCGAAAATCGCTTTGCCATTCCAGGCTGACATATGCAGGAGCCACCAGCGTGTTTAGTCTTCACGTCTGGAGAAAGGGGAATCATCTGGTCGTAGGAGGGTCTCCTGCGTAGAAAATGAGCCTTCGGTCGCTGCATGGCCCTGTAGTGAAGTGGGCCTGGAAAAATCGCTTGGTTCGAGGCCGAGAGCCAACATTCGCAGTGGGATCCGGTCCTGACGTAGGATCCTCCGTATTTCTTTCCAAATGGTCGCTATCTTGGGTAGAGGCAGACCAAGGACACATTCTGGCCGATTTCTCCAAACTGTCCATGAACCCCAGGTGTTCGAATAAGGAGACTGCAAAGCGTGTCTGACACTTCAGCCTGGATGGCTCCTCGTAGAAGATCAACAAGTCGTCCAGGTATAGGATGCAACGGACGCCCTCTGATCGGAGCCGAGCGATCACCAGCTTCAGAAGCTTGGTGAAGCACCACAGAGACGAGCTGAGGCCGAAGGGAAGACAAATGAACTGGCATGGTCTGCCCTTCCAGAGGAAACGGAGGAATCTGCGGCATCCGTCGTCCAATGGGACAGAGAGGTAGGCATCTTTAAGGTCCAACCTTGTGAACCAATATCCAGGCTGGAGGAGGTCCCATAGCAGATGGATGACCTCCATCTTGAAGTGGTGATAGCCCACGAAGGCGTTCAGGTTCCACAGGTTGATCACTGGGTGGAATTCTCTGGACTTATTCTTCACTAGAAAAATCGAGCTGAAGAAACCTTGTGTGTGCGGAGCCCATTGGACTGCGCCCTTGTCGAACAGCGCCCGAATCTCCGTATCTATCAGGGCTTGTTGCTTTCTTGAGGTGACGCGGACCCTCGGCGGACCAACCTGAGTCGGAGGGGAATGGAAATCTATATATCCCCGAACGGTCCGAAGGACCCATGCCTCTGAGGACACCTCCGCCACCTGTCCCTGCAGTGAAACAGTCTGCCCGCAAGCAATAGGGGGGAAAAGATAAATGGCAGGAGTTTTTCTCACCTGAGGGGAATCTTGCACATCCTCTGGCACGATTTCCTCGACCTCTATCCGACCTCTGCGAGTAGAAAGGTCGTGACTGGTAGGAGGGGAAGAAGGATGGCCCACGAGATTTTTGGAGGCCCAAAGACCAGAAACGGCTGGAGACACGACCCCGCTGTTGTCCAGCCCTGCCAAAAACTTGTGAAGTCTGTGGTCGAAATACCCTCTTTATGGAAGTCTGGGCCTTGTCCAGGGAAGTGAACAGGTTCATGTGCTTATGCAGTTCCTTGATGAACGGCTCCCCAAACAGCAGACCCTTAGCCAGGTGGCCCAATTCTTTTAATCCCAGCTCCAATAGTTTGTTATCCATCCGTAGAAGGACCGCCTTCCTGCGTTCCGTGGAGAGTGTCACATTAGAGTTGCCCAGCAGGCAGATAGAACGTAAGACCCAGTCCCGCATAGTGGCTGGGTCCAGGGCTGTTCCCTCCGAGTAGGCCTCCTCCGCCAGCATCAGCATCCTGCATAGGGGGCCCAGCATATCCAGCAGCTTATCCTGCGTCAAACGGAGGCTGCGCTCAACCCCTTTTTTGGGGTCCCGTATGGGTCATATATGTGGCAACCAGGGAGTCGTGGCCACCTTATCTGGCAGCACAGGCTTGGGGTATTCCGCCCGAAGTTTCCTGCGAACCTCCCATTCAAGAGGTCTGTGGACCCAGTAATGCACGAATTGTGCTAAGTGGTCAGGCAGGAACCATTCAGAGGACCTGGGGTGTCTGATGGACCGAGGGTCGAACAACGGTTCGCCTGTAGCGTCCAGGAAGGTGTCATCCTCCATTCCGGCAGTCAAGACCCCTGGCACAATTGCCTGCTCAGGAGAGATTGACTTCGCCGATTCGTCTGCCATTTGAGGGGTCCCTCTAGCACCAAGGCCTTTTCCATGGAGGCGGCCACTGACGCATTTATCATGGCCTGCTTATTCTGCTCCCGGGTGGACGTTTCCATGGTCGAGGAGCCATGTGCAATGTGACACCTGAGGGTATAGAGGACAGGTATCACCAGCAGGCACTAGGGGCAGCACCCATAATAATGGCAGAGGCAAGTAGATAGCGCATGCAGGGTCCAGGTGCCAGGGGTCCAGGTATGGAGCCGCCAGGCCATGTGTGCATGCAGAATGGCAAAGAAAGTGCAGGCCAAATCAGGAGGCACAGACAAAGCAGTCCAATCAAGGGGGCACAGACAGAGCAGACCAAATATGTGGTACAGCCAATGTAGGATAATCAGCGTAGCAGGTCACATGCAGAGTGTATGGCTATAACATGCAGGAATGAGTAACAGTGAGGTCCACCAAAATTTTATTAAGCCAGCATATGAGGAAAAAAACATATATATATGGTGAAGCATGCATAAACCTAACCCACATTATATCTTTATTGTAAATGGAAAAAACAACCAGGATCAAATAATAAATATATATATATATATATATATATATATATATATATATATATATATATATATAAAATCTATGAGCATGCCTCTTTAAGGGCTCAAGACAGCTGCGGTCAGACAGTGCTGAGCCGACACTCCTCCAGCACGGTGAGGAGGCGCGTGCCCAGCCGCCGGGAGCAGCCACTCCCACGTGGACTGCTATACCTCTCACTCCCACCCACGTCACCCGAGCCGCGGGAAAATCCGACACCACGGTCGGAACCGTGGGAAGGGTGAGAGGCACAAGAAAAACGGCTCCCGCTCGGTGTACGGAGCCGGCACGTGGGACCATCTGAGTATTACTCTGAGGTCCTGGCGGTCGCGATGGGAGGCGGTCGAAGGGCCGCTGCCCGGCAACCGCAAGAAAACAAGCGAGGGGGGGGGGGGGATAGTGTAACGGAACGCTGGCACTCCGACCCAGTACCTCCGCCAATCGATGTTCCTAGTGCTTGCTGAGGACTCCAAGCACTCCACCAGACACCATAAGTACTGCAGACCCCACTTCCAGCAATGCAGCCGCGCCGGGGTCTTGCCGTTCTCCACCCACCCTGGACCCAAGACCAGGTTCCAGCTTCCAGTGGGTAGACCTCTCCTAATCCAGAGAGTGTATCAGGAACAAGCTCTTACATGAGCTTATACTCAGGGGAGTATTGTGATAGCAATCCCCAAGAGTGTAATTATCCAATCCCCCAAACATGAGCCAGCTTCAAGAAGGTCTGTTTATTAAGCACCAAAGGGCTTTCTTTTATGCGAGTTTTACACACAAATTACCACCCACACGGTCTTGTGGAACAGCCAATCAAACACGTACAACACAGTTAAACACTCCCATTCACTCCAGCAAAATCCTCCCCTCTGCCTGTGATCTGATTACTGTACACAATGGGTTAATGTAATTATCACAGGCAGGAAAATACAGTTTTTATACAATTCTTATAACTCCTAAAATATACATCCAATCTCCATAAGTTACTGTGAGGAACTGACTCTGCTGGGTTTCAAACCCTGGTTTACATGGTGCTAAACCTCTTCCTTACCAGTACACCAGCCTGCCTTTTGCAAATTTACCTAAGATCTGATACCATTGCTTGTAGAGTCAAGGTTATCAGTGACAACTCTCTTCAGCTGTGTCTGGTCAGGTGTCTGGTTCTTGGCCTATAAAAGCCACTTCCTGTCTCTGTACCTTTGCCAGATTATTGTGGTTCCTGTACTCTCTAATCAAGCGTGTAACTGTTTCTCCTTCCTGTTGCTGAATTTGGACTGTTTTGACTTTGCTGCTTCTCCTTCCCACTGACCTCGGCTTGCCTCACTACGATTATCATCTTTATGTTCCAAGGCTCAGGGGCTCAACCACCTGGGTAATGAGTGGCTACCTCTGGCAGAAAATATTGCTGATCTGGCTACTGGACTCCAAAACTTTGTAACATCAATATCATTACAGTTACATATTATTAATCAGCATACTTAAAATACAAACATACCCAAAAATCAGACATTTCCCTCCAGTGGTTAAAAAATTAGATGGAAGTCATTTTTGACCGACCGCAAGCATGGCTTTCCTGCCCAAAAGAGTTCCACAGACTCGGTCCATTTTACACTGAAAAACTACCAAGTCCCATTTGAATGCTGGCCCAGCATAACCGTGCGTTCGGATCGAACGCACCTAGATTTTAGCCGAAGCGTCGAAGTGGAGAAGGTAAGGGTCAGCGGTGTTCGTGCAAATGTGCAGCTGATTTTAGTTCCATGGATTTGACGGCACACACCGCTGACCGCGTTCGACTAAATAAAGATGTGTTCGACTGTACGAATGGCGGCCACCCAGCGGTTGGCACTTAACCTGCGGTTAACCGCCAGCCTGGGAGGTAAATTGCCTGCACACTTCCACTTGCGTGTGGTCCGCCTGTGCAGTAAGTGGTTTGGAATGCCCCATTTACCGAACCAAGTGGGAAAAAGGCACGAACACAGTATTTTAACAGTCTGGGGACACAGTCTTAAAGGGGCATTGTTTCAAAAAGTCCCAATATGCCCATATACTGTTTTTAAAGGGCCATACCCCCCAGGGCCATCGTCAGAGGGCAAGAGGCTGGCAATTAGTCCTCTCCAGGCACAAGTGGCGAAGGACACTTCGTCACAGAAAGCAAGCGAAAATGGGGGGTAAACAGGCCAACAAAAAGAGAGGGAGAGGGGAAAGCATACAGCAGGCACCCCAGTCCCTCAGGCCTGCGGAAGAGAACCCAAAAGACAATCCCAAGCAGTGGAAAACATTGACCCCAGCTTGTATTTGACTTGTGATTTTTCGTATCCTGATCCTCTGCATTGTATTTTGACTTGTGATTTCTCGTATCTTGACCCGGCTTCATATTTGACTTGTGATTTCTGGTATCCTGACTCGGCGTCATATTTTACTTGTGGTTTTCAGGTATCCTGACCTGGCTTTGTATATACTCTGTATATTTCTGTATTCCTGACCTTGGCTTACCCTGACCTGGTTTCTTGCTTGCTTAATATGTTAAGTCTGGCCATTCTAAGGCTCGGTAATACGTCTTTCGGATCCACTTTCCGTGTTGGGGTAAGACTCCTGTGACACCCTCAAATAAGATGGAAGCTGCTCCTTAAGAACCTATCCGCATATATGCTACCCTTGTGTGTCCGCTGGGCCCCCTCGGCAATTACAGGGAGCTGGGGGCTCCACCATGCCACCGGACCACCAGGGATGGAGTCTTCCCCCTCCCTGAACCATGTAAGAAACAGGGAGGGGGAATATCTTTCATTACATTACATGCATACACTAGTAAACACACACACACACTCTTCATTACACTGACTCACACTCTGCATTCACTACACTGACACACACTCTGCATTCACTACACTGACACACACTCTGCATTCATTACACTGACACGCATACACTGCATTCACTACACTGACTCACACTCTGCATTCACAACACTGACTCACACTCTGCATTCACTACACTGACACACACACAGGGGCGTATTAGCCACGAGGCAAACAGACATGCCGGGTGGGCGGGCGGGCGGCCGGCGAGGGAGCTCTTCCTCTGAGCTGACTGCTCAGCTCCCTCGCGCACCGCAGAGTGAGGCTGGGAGCCGGAATATGACGTCATCTTCCCAGCCTCACTCTGCAGCCTGCCCGGCCGCCCGACCTGCAGCCACTGGACCACCGGACCACCAGGGAGAGAGACTCCCCCAGCACTCCCAAAGGTAAGGAGGTTGGGGGGGGGGGGATTTAAATAAAAAATAAAGTTAATGTGTGTGTCTCTGACTGTGAGTGTGTGTGTGTGTGTGTGTGTCTCTGACTGTGTGTGTGTGTGTGTCTGACTGTGTGTGTGTGTGTGTCTGACTGTGTGTGTGACTGTGTCTGAGTGTGTGTTTGTGAGTGTTTGTGTGTTTGTGAGTGTGTGTTTGTGTCTGACTGTTTGTTTCTGTGTATGTGTCTGACAGTGTATGTGACACTGTGTGTGTTTGTGTCTGACTGTGTGTGTGTTTGTGCCTGACTGTGTGTGTTTGTGTCTGACTGTGTTTGTGAGTGTGTGTGTTTGTGTCTGACTGTGTTTGTGTATGTGTGTGTGTGTGTTTGTGTCTGACTGTGTGTGTGTGTGTGACTGTGTGTGTTTGTGTCTGACTGTGTTTGTGTGTGTGTGTGTGTATGTGACTGTGTGTGTGTGTATGTGTCTGACTGTGTGTGTGTGTGTTTGTGTCTAACTGTGCGTGTGTGTATTTAGAAGGTGGGGCGGGGGGAAGGGTTGGGTGGGGGTGGCGCGGGGGGAGGGGGGTGCCTGAGTTTTGTCCTGCCTAGGGCAGCACAAAACCAGGATACACCACTGCACACACACTCTGCATTCACTACACTGACACACACACTCTGCATTCACTACACTGACACACACACTCTGCATTCACTACACTGACACACACACTCTGCATTCACTACACTGACACACACACTCTGCATTCACTACACTGACACACACTCTGCATTCATTGCACTAACACACTCTGCATTCATTGCACTAACACACTCTGCATCCACTCCACTGACACACACTCTGCATTAACTATACACACAGCATCCACTACAAAAAACATCCTGTATTCACAGTACACACACTACATCCACCACATATTCAAACACTCTGCATTCACTATACAGAGACACTGCATCTAATACACACACTACATCCACTAAAGACACTGCATCCACTAAATGTTGGGGGGGCAGACCCTATGCTTTGTCAGGGGCCCCAAAATTTCTGGTGGGGGCCCTGAAAGGCTTAACCACTAGTGCCTTAAATTCAGTTAAGAACAGAGATGAAGGATTACGTTTGGGATGAAAGATCCATGTTCTGAACAGATGGAGAATACTGTTTAGTGTGCTTCATGGCCTTTGAAATAGAATAGTGGATTGCAGTACATTCGTTAGTGGGTTGCTTGTGGCACCCATCGATTGTCAGTAAGGGCATTTTCCTACACTGTTAACTCCTTTCCCTTTCTCCACGCTCTGCATGGAGGCGCTGAATGTTCCCCATAAAGGTGCATTGCATCAATGTATCTCTTATAGGAGATGTTTATTGGTGCAGCATTTTGCAGCGCATGCACAATAGGAAAGCCTTGGAAAGCTATTGTGCATGTGCTGCAAAACTTTGGTTGAGATCATCAAGCTTGATGATCTCAGTCATAGAGACTGAGCAACTGCTGGGAGACTGTCACAACTTGGGAAAAAAGTGAGTAAAAACACCATTTTAATGCGATCGTAGATAGACTGATCACATAACCACATGCCATGACAGACAGACAGAAATACCATGACAGACAGACATACACCATGACAGGTCCAGTCACACACACACACACATTCTGACACAAACACTCACAAATGATTACATGTGTAAATTTAATCTAAGTCCACCCAGCCTCTCTACCTTTTGGGAGAGATGAAGTGGATTGGCTTTCCCTGGGGTCCAGTGGGTTGCCGGCTGGAGAAAAGTGGAGGCAGATGGCCGGCTGTGCATACTGTAGGTAGATGGGAAAGGAGTTTTGATCTTCTTGCTCTGTTCCATTGCACACCGCTTAGTGATGCTGGGGACAGAGTGATGTCATATTCTGGCTTCGGCATCACTAAGTGTCACGCAAGGGAGCATGAAGATCACAGCTCCCTCATTGCCCACCTACAGTACGCGCAACCGGCCACCCGCTAGCCTCGGAGGGAGAATACTTACAAATTCTATGTGCCAGAACAAAATTTGTGGTTGCCATGGCAACGTGGTGCTGGTATTTATCGAGCCCTGGCATATGTTATTTGGAGAGGGTGTGCTTCATACTATGACCAACTACTCCCTGAATAGGTATACCTGAGGTGATGTTTTGAAGGTGTCAGTTGGAAGAACCACTCCGTTGCCTCTGCACGAACACACTATTTAACCCCTTAAGGACACATGACATGTGTGACATGTCATGATTCCCTTTTATTCCAGAAGGTTGGTCCTTAAGGGGTTAAACATAGGTACTCCTGATGCTTCGTTCCGAGCCCTGGATGAAGGCGCACTTTCAGTGCAGAAACATGCGTTGGGCACTGTTACTATGCACATTTTTCTTTTCTTTCTTTTTTCTTTTTGAGCACCTTATGTATTAATCACTTCTTTTAGCTGATAGTGTGGAATTTAGATACTGGTTTTCTATCTATTTTTTATATTTTGTTTGGTTGGTAATCTTTACCACCACTTAGTCAATCAAGACCTTAAGTATTGGAGTTATGTGGCATTAATATGGTCTGCTTCCCCCTATCTAGCATTAAAGGGACACTATAGTCACCAGAACAACTACAGCTTATTGAATTTGTTCTGGTGTGTAGAATCATTACCTTCAGGCTTTTTGCTGTAAACACTATCTTTTCAGAGAAAATGCAGTGTTTACATTACAGCCTAGTGATAACTTCACTGGCCACTCCTCAGATGGCTGTTAGAGATCCTTCTTGGGTCATGGCTGCCTAAAATAGATCCAAACATTCAGTGTCTCCTCCCTCTGCATGCAAACACTGAACATTGATTCAATTCATCTCTATGAGGAGATGCTGATTGACCAGGGTTGTGTTTGAATCATGCTGGCTCTGCCCCTGATCTGCCTCCTTGTCCGTCTCAGCCAATCCTATGGGGAAGCACTGTGATTGGATTAGACCACCACTTCTGATGATGTCAGCAGACTGCTTGTTTTTTTTTAGGCAGACAGCATGCAGAGTTACAGCTTCTGGCTTGAATACAGTTAGATTTTGCTATATTTATGGAGGATTGAGGGGCTAGATGATGGTTTTAACACTAGAGGGTCAGGAATACATGTTTGTGTTCCTGACCCTATAGTGATCCTTTAAGCATTATATATTTTTAATAGAGTAACTATAAAGGTCCCTTTTTTACTTGTTTGTGCAATAAAAAAAAAAATTATTTAATAAACTACAGGGACCTATGTGTGTCTTGTATAGCCCCCCTGTGTAATGTGTGTGTAGTTTTGGGTTATCACCTTCTTTCGGTCCCTTAGTATGCTATTTATCTGGTGGAGATTTTTTAGGACTAAGTAGTGGACAGATGCTACTTATCAAATGCCCTTGATTAATTCATCACCATCAAGTGTGACCACCTCTAGAACAGCCACAGTTTTAATAGTTTTCTGCCCTGGAGCATTCGGGAGTGTTAACACATCTTGAGAAGCAATTGTTGGTGCCCATCAAACGAAGATGCGTTATATATGTACCGTTTCTACAGCGTTGTGGAATTTGTTGGCACTTTATAAATAATAGGCAATTTCAAAACAATTTAAAGTCCCTCATTACATTAAGAAAGATTAAACAGACTTTTCTAAAATTAGAATATGTGTAAAGGAGTCATTATCACACTGGAGCAATTTAAATGGAGTCCAAGAGAAATGGGATTATTTAAAAGTTGCTTTGCTCAAGGCAACAGAAAATTGCATTAGGCTTGTCAGTAAAAGCCAAAAAAATCAAGATACCACTGTGGTACTCCGCAGATGTGGCCAAAATAGTAAAAAACTAAGTTAGCATTTAGTAATTATATTTAAAAAAAACAGAGTGAGGAAGACAGAATGATCTATAAGATTAGGTAGAAAGAGGCTAAGCAAGTTATAGAAACATAGAAACATAGAATGTGATGGCAGATAAGAACCATTCGGCCCATCTAGTCTGCCCAATTTTCTAAATAATTTCATTAGTCCCTAGCCTTATCTTATAGTTAGGATAGCCTTATGCCTATCCCACGCATGCTTAAACTCCTTTACTGTGTTAACCTCTACCACTTCAGCAGGAAGGCTATTCCATGCATCCACTACCCTCTCAGTAAAGTAATACTTCCTGATATTATTTTTAAACCTTTGTCCCTCTAATTTAAGACTATGTCCTCTTGTTGTGGTAGTTTTTCTTCTTTTAAATATAGTCTCCTCCTTTACTGTGTTGATTCCCTTTATATATTTAAATGTTTCTATCATATCCCCCCTGTCTCGTCTTTCCTCCAAGCTATACATGTTAAGATCCTTTAACCTTTCCTGGTAAGTTTTATCCCGCAATCCATGAACCAGTTTAGTAGCCCTTCTCTGAACCCTGTCTAAGGTATCAATATCCTTCTGAAGATACGGTCTCCAGTACTGCGTACAATACTCCAAGTGAGGTCTCACCAGTGTTCTGTACAATGGCATGAGCACTTCCCTCTTTCTACTGCTAATACCTCTCCCTATACAACCAAGCATTCTGCTAGCATTTCCTGCTGCTCTATTACATTGTCTGCCTACCTTTAAGTCATCAGAAATAATCACCCCTAAATCCCTTTCCTCATATGTTGAGGTTAGAACTCTATCAAATATTCTGTACTCTGCCCTTGGGTTTTTACGTCCAAGATGCATTATCTTGCACTTATCCACATTAAATGTCAGTTGCCACAATTCTGACCATTTTTCTAGTTTACCTAAATCATTTGTCATTTGGCTTATCCTCCTGGAACATCAACCCTGTTACATATCTTAGTATCATCAGCAAAAAGACATACCTTACCATCAAGACCTTCTGCAATATCACTAATAAAAATATTAAAGAGAATGGGTCCAAGTACAGATCCCTGAGGTACCCCACTGGTGACAAGTCCAAGCTTTGAATATATTCCATTAACTACAACCCTCTGTTGCCTGTCACTCAGCCACTGCCTTACCCATTCAACAATATTGGAATCCAAACTTAAAGATTGCAGTTTATTGATAAGCCTTCTATGTGCAACAGTGTCAAAAGCCTTACTAAAATCTAGGTAAGCAATGTCTACTGCACCACCCTGATCTATAATTTTAGTTACCCAATCAAAAAAATCAATAAGATTAGTTTGGCATGATCTCCCTGAAGTAAACCCATGTTGTCTCTGATCTTGAAATCCATGTGTTTTTAGATGTTTATCAATCCTATCCTTTAACATGGTTTCCATCACTTTCCCCACTACTGAAGTAAGGCTTACTGGCCTATAGTTGCCCGACTCCTCCCTATTACCTTTCTTGTAAATGGGCACAACATTCGCTAACTTCCAATCTTCTGGGACTACTCCTGTTAACAATGATTGGTTAAATAAATCTGTTAATGGTTTTGCTAGTACACCACTAAGCTCTTTTAATAGCTTTGGGTGTATTCCATCAGGTCTCATTGACTTATTTGTCTTTACTTTTGACAGTTGAAATAGAACCTCTTCCTCTGTAAACTCACGTGTAATAAATGACTCATTTATCCTTTTTCTCAACTGAGGTCCCTTTCCTTCATTTTCATCTGTAAATACAGAACAAAAATATTCATTGAGGCAGTCAGCTAGACCTTTATCCTCTTCTACATACCTTCCTTCTTTTGTTTTTAATCTAACTAATCCTTGTTTTACTTTTCTTTTCTCATTTATGTATCTAAAAAATGTTTTATCCCCCTTTTTACTGACTGTGCTATTTTCTCTTCTGTGTGTGATTTGGAAGCTCTTATAACTTGCTTAGCCTCTTTCTGCCTATTCTTATAGATCATTTTGTCTTCCTCACTCTGGGTTTTTTTATAATTCCTAAATGCTAACTTTTTGTTTTTAACTATTTTGGCCACATCTGCGGAGTACCACAGTGGTTTCTTGAATTTTTTGCTTTTACTGACAAGCCTAATGCAATTTTCTGTTGCCTTCAATAGTGCAACTTTTAAATAATCCCATTTCTCTTGGACTCCATTTAAATTGCTCCAGTCTGATAATGACTCCTCTACCCATATTCTAATTTTAGAAAAGTCTGTTTTTCTAAAGTCTAAAACTTTTGTTTTTGTGTGGTGTGACTCAGTCACTGTTCTTATATTAAACCACACTGACTGATGATCACTGGATCCTAAACTTTCACCTACAGTAATATCTGATACCAAATCTCCATTTGTTAACACTAAATCTAGTATGGCCTCTTTACGAGTTGGCTCCTCAACAACTTGTTTTAGAGACAATCCCAGTAGGGAGTTTAGAATATGTGTGCTCCTGGCACAAGTAGCTAATTTTGTTTTCCAATTTACATCAGGAAGATTAAAGTCACCCATGATGATAACTTCCCCCTTCATTGTCATTTTAGCTATTTCCTCAACTAGTAGATTATCTAACTCTTCAATTTGTCCTGGGGGCCTATAAATCACACCTACACGAGTTACTGTGTGATTACCAAATTCTAACGTAGCCCAAACGGACTCTGTTTGCCTCACTAACTTTTATTAGGCTAGATTTTATGCTATCCTTCACATACAAGGCCACCCCTCCCCCTTTCTTGCCTTCCCTATCTTTCCTATATAAAGAGTACCCTGGTATTGCTATGTCCCAGTCATTTTTCTCATTGTACCATGTCTCAGTAACAGCGACTAAATCTACACTATCAGTTGCCATTATTGCCACAAGTTCATGGATCTTATTCCCTAAACTGCGAGCATTTGTAGACATGACTCTAAGCTTATCATTTTTTAACACACTTGCTACAGGCACCTTCTGTCCTTGTTTTGGGGGACAATTGGATTGATGTTTTATCACCCTTTTGCCCCCTCCTCCTAGTTTAAATACATCCTAGCAAAACCTCTGAACTGCTCACTGAGAACATGTGTTCCCTTTTGAGAAAGATGCAAACCATCTTTTTTGTACAGTTTATCTCCATTCCAAACAGAGCTACCATGAGAAATAAAGCCAAATCCTTGCTTCCGACACCATTCACCAAGCCACAAATTAAAGTCCCTAATACGCATCCGCCTGTCGTTCTGAGTGTTATGCACAGGCAGAACTTCAGAGAATGACAGTGTGGAAGCAACCTGCCGTATATCATTGGCAAAAACACTAAAAACTTCCTTAACCTCTGAAACCTCATTGCAAGCCAAGTCATTTGTCCCTAGATGGACAAGTACATCCAATTCCCCTTCCTGCTTTGCTTGCTTAACAATATTACAGATACGTCTCCTGTCTTTGTGAGCAGTAGCTCCGGGAAGACACCTCACAAGACCACCATTGTCCATCTCCACACCTCTTATAATGGAATCCCCCAACAACAACTGCTTTCTATTAGGCCTCACCATAGTCTCCAAGCCAGTCTCCACAACACCACTAGTCTCAGTGCCTCTCTCCACAACACACTAGCCTCAGTGCCTCTCTCCACAACACCACTAGCCTCAGTGCCTCTCTCCACAACACCACTAGCCTCAGTGCCTCTCTCCACAACACCATTACACTCTGAAAGTGCAGAAAATGAATTATGAAGAGCAACAGACTGTGCAAAATGCCTTTTATCCACAACTCTAAGTCTACCAGATCCTACAGTAATCCATCTGCCATTCCTAGTATGTCTCTGCGGCAGTGGCTTTGCAACAGTTCCAGCCTGAGTTTGTTTACCAGATAATTTACAAATCTCAGACTTCAAAAATACAATATCCTGCCGCAAGATAGAGAACTGTCTACAGATTAAACAACAACCAAACCTCCAAAAAGTGGAACATGAAACAAATGCATAGCAATTGTTACACTGAACTAAGTCTGCCATTCCAATTAGGAGAATGATTTAAATCTAACAAATCTTAACTTTTTATTTAAACTCCTGAATACCTCAGATTACCTCCAGTTTATCTCCAGAATATCTCCAACTACACACTTAGAAACAGCTTCCAAATCACACACAGAAGAGAAAATAGCACAGTCAGTATAAAAAGGCGACAAAACATTTTTTAGATACATTAATGAGAAAAGGAAAGTAAAACAAGGATTAGTTAGATTAAAAACACAATAAGGAAGGTATGTAGAAGAGGATAAAGGTCTAGCTGACTGCCTCAATTAATATACCTCAGGGATCTGTACTTGGTCCCATTCTCTTTAATATTTTTATTAGTGATATTGCAGAAGGTCTTGATGGTAAGGTATGTCTTTTTGCTGATGATACTAAGATATGTAACAGGGTTGATGTTCCAGGAGGGATAAGCAAAATGGCAAATGATTTAGGTAAACTAGAAAAATGGTCAGAGTTGTGGCAACTGACATTTAATATGGATAAGTGCAAGATAATGCATCTTGGACGTAAAAACCCAAGGGCAGAGCACAGATTATTTGATAGAGTCCTAACCTCAACATCTGAGGAAAGGGATTTAGGGGTGATTATTTCTGATGACTTAAAGGTAGGCATACAATGTAATAGAGCAGCAGGAAATGCTAGCAGAATGGTTGGTTGTATAGGGAGAGGTATTAGCAGTAGAAAGAGGGAAGCGCTCATGCCATTGTACAGAACACTGGTGAGACCTCACTTGGAGTATTGTATACAGTACTGGAGACCGTATCTTCAGAAGGATATTGATACTTTAGAGAGAGTTCAGAGAAGGGCTACTAGACTGGTTCATGGATTGCAGGATAAAACTTACCAAGAAAGGTTAAAGGATCTTAACATGTATAGCTTGGAGGAAAGACAAGATATTATAGAAATATTTAAATACATGAAGGGAATCAACACAGTAAAGGAGGAGACCATATTTAAAAGAAGAAAAACTACCACAACAAGAGGACATAGTCTTAAATTAGAGGGGCAAAGGTTTAAAAATAATTTCAGGAAGTATTACTTTACAGAAAGGGTAGTGGATGCAGGAATAGCCTTCCAGCTGAAGTGGTAGAGGTTAACACAGTAAAGGAGTTTAAGCATGCGTGGGATAGTCTATCCTAACTATAAGAGAAGGCTAGGTAATAATGAAAGTATTTAGAAAATTGGGCAGACTATATAGGCCAAATGGTTCCTATCTGCCGTCACATTCTATGTTTCTATTCACAAGTTTAAAACATTCAAGACCGTTGCCAATTTTCCCAGGAGTGGAGATCCCAACAAATTCACACCAAGATCAGATCATGCAATGCTCAGAGAAACTGCAAAAGAAACAAAAAACAACCCACATTAAAACTCAGACTCTGCAGTTCTCAGTTAGCATGTTAAAGTTCATGACAGTACAATTAGAAAAAGAGTGAACATGCATGTTAGGGTTGACAAGAGAAAACCTTTTCGCTCAAAAAAAGAACATGGCAGCATAACTTGGTTTTGCATCTGAACAAACCAAAAGAAACTATTTTTGGCCCTATTGCGCTAACTAAACACAACATATACACCTCATGCCAACTGTTAAGCATGGTAGTGGAGAGGTGATGATTTGGGCTTGTCTTGCAGCCACGGGAACAGGGAATCTAGCAGTCACTGAGCTGACCCTGAACTCCTCTGTATACAGGGCCGGATTAAGAGCACAGTGGGCCTGGTGCTGACAATTATGATGGGCCTAATTACGGAATCTTATCGACCAAAAACGCTAAAACAATCATACCTCCCAAGCGTCATGTATCTGATGGAGATGGTGCTGGAGGGAAACTCATAGGATGCAGCTATAAGAAAACACATACTCTATGCTAATCTAATTTATGATTTCATCTTTCAAGTAAATCCATAACCCCTAACAGCAGTGTCCAGTGAAGCAGGAAGTCAATGGGCCGGGTAAAATGGTGTGCCACTGGCGCGAATCACGTGACAAGACCTGCCAAAAGGGTCGAACATGCCCAAAAAGGGGAACGTTTGTCCAAAGAATTGGAAGGTCAGCCTGGCATGAATGCATGTCAGGCTGCCTGCCAAACCTGCAGGCTGTCCAACTAAGGGCATACTATGGAGGCAGCACCTTGAGCTTGACATAAATGTGTCTAATGATGCGCTCACTCCATTCTTTCAAAGGACTGTCCCCTAGCACTCGCTGGTCCACTTGTCTCCTTACCTTCTTACTAGCAGGCAGAAGTTCCTGGTATATAGTCTGAGACAGAGAAAAGAGGTCTGTAGTGAGTGTAGAAGAAAGGGGACATGCCACAGTGTTAGAGAGACCAACATCTGCATTACCTAAACTAACTTTAATGTCAGCAAGTGCACACAAGTTTTGTTCCCATACATCCCTCTTAAGCTTCCAAACTTAAAGGGACACTATAGTCACCAGAACAACTACAGCTTATTGTATTTGTTCTGGTAAGTAGAATCATTCCATTCAGGCTTTTTGCAGTAAACACTGTCTTTTCAGAGAAAATAACTCCACTGGCTGCTCCTTAGATGGCTGCTAGAGGTGCTTCCTGGGGCAGTACTGACTAGTGTGCAGCACTGCCATTCAGTGTCTCCACCCTCTGCATGCAGACACTGAACTTTCCTCATAGAGATGCATTGATTCAATTTATCTTTATGAAGAGATGCTGATTGGCCAGGGCTATGTTGGACTTGTGCTGGCTCTGCCCCTGATCTGCCTAGTTGACAGTCTCAGCCAGTCCTATGGGGAAGTATTGTAATTTGCTCAGACCACCACTTCTGAGCCAGCAGCTGCAGAATTTAATACAAGTAATATTTTACTATATTTAGGGAGGCAAGAAGGGGCCAGGGTGGTGGTTTTAACATAATAGGGTCAGAAATACATGATTGTGTTCCTGACCCTATAGTGCTCCTTTAAGCAAGAGTATGTGAAGAGTAGTTAAGGTTGCCAGCTTTCTTGGAAAAAAATACCAGCCTTAATAATTTGTATGATTAATTAGTTATGCGTGACATCACATGATGTAAATCACAAGGAGTGACATCAGAGAAAATTCTATAAAATCACCAAACTACTCACAGTTTGATTCTGCTGTATAGATGGATTGCTCCCAGTGTCTCCCTGTCTCCCAGTGTCTCAGTCTCGCAAGTCACCCAGTGTCAGTGTCCCCATGTCGCCCAGTCCCCTAGTCTCCCAGTGTCTGTGTCCCCATTTTTCCCAGTATCCCAATGTCTCAGTGTGTCCCCATGTCACTAGGATACTGGGGACACTGAGAGACCCAGGGACGCTTAGACCCGGGGACACTGAGACATTTAGGGAAACTGGGAGAAATGGGGACACTGAGACACTAGGGACACAGACATTGGGAGACATGGGGACACTGAAACATTTGGGGACACTAAGACACTAGGGACACAGACACTGGGAGACTAGGGGACACTGGCTGGGAGACACACTTGGGGAGACATGGGGACAGTTGTGGACATAGACATGGGGACACTGGGACACATGGGGACACTAGGCACACTGAGAGACATGGGACACAGACACTGGGAGACTTGGGGACACTGAGACACTAGGGACACTGGCTGGGGGACATAGTGTCTCCGTGTCCCAATGACCCTATGTCTCACAGCGTCCCCATGTGTCTCAGCGTCCCCATGTGTCTCAGCGTCCCCTGGTCTCCCAGTGTCTGTGTCCCAATGTGTCCTAGTGTCTCAGCGTCCCCTAGTGTCTGTGTCCCCAGGTCTCCCAGTGTCTGTGTCCCCATGTGTCCTAGTGTCTGTCCCCATGTGTCCTAGTGTCTCAGTGTCCCCTAGTGACAGTGTCCCCATGTGTCCCCATGTGTCCCCTAGTGTCTGTGTTCCCATATGTCCCCAAGTGTCTCAGTGTCCCCATGTTTTCCAGTGTCCCCAAGTGTCTGTGTTCCCAGGTCTCCCAGTGTCTGTGTCCTAGTGTCTCAGTGTCCCCTAGTGTATGTGTCCCATAGTGTCTAAGGGTCCCCATGTGTCCCCTAGTGTCTCAGTGTCCCCTAGTGTATGTGTCCCCTAGTGTCTGTGTCCCCTAGTGTCTCAGTGTCCCATGTGTCCCCTAGTGTCTGTGTCCCCATGTGTCCCAGCTGCCTTTCCCCCGATCCCTCACTTACCTGAGCTCTAGAGCTGCTGTCTGGACTCTGTGCTGTGTAGCTGCTCCCCCACGGATCAGTGAGTAGTAGAGAGAGGCAGGGATATTCTGTAACTTCCTATCCCTGCCTCTCTCCACACACAGTGACCCCTACTGGCCAGTGCTGGTATTGCAGAGTAATTTCCATTTATTCTGAGAAAATTACCTGCATTTGTATTGGTGGTATTACTGCAATACCGGCAGGGCCAGGCAGCCTCAAATACCGTCTGTGCCATTAAAATACCAGTCAGGTGGCAAACCTAAGAGTAGTGTGTAAATGGGCCTATTCCATGGGCCTGGGCCTGGGCCTGGGCCTGGAGTTGCAGCTCCATCAGCCCCTATGTTAATCCGGCCGTGTCTTTATACCAAAGTATTCTACAGTCAAATGTGAGGTCATCTGTCTGACAGCTTAAGCTTGGCATCAATTGGGTCAATGACCCCAAGCACTCCAGCAAATCTACAACAGAATAGCTGAAAGATAAAATAATTAAGGTGTTGCAAATTCTAGACCTCCTAAAACCCTCAAGAGAGCTGTGCATAAACAAATGCCAGCAAACCTCAATGAAATGAAACAGCACTGTGAGCGAGCCAAAATTCCTCCACAATGATGTGAGTCTGATAGTCATACAGAAAATGATAACTTCAAGTTATTCCTTAAAGTTCTACAAGCTATAGAATCATATGGTGTACATAGATTTTAACACATGGCTTAATTTTTGTTAAATCATGACACTGTGTAATGTCATGTGGTGCTGTTCATCTGAGGTTGTATTTTCCAAATATTAGGACCTGCTAAAAAACAGATGATTGTTATGTTATGGACAAAATATTAGAATTAGTAAAATGTCTATTTACTCTGTGCATCTGTGCTCATTATTCACTGTGTTAACCTGGCTGCTAGAGTAACTGCTCCCCCTCCAACCCCTCCCCTTCTGTGTTCAGTAACTGCTCCCCCCTAACCCCTCTCCCCCCCTCCCCCCATCGAGTAACTACCTTGTGTAACAAGATGGCGCTGGAATGTGGAGAAGAATTTCATGATGACAGTAGCATCACACACTGTAGGATGTGCATTAGATGAACCACTTAACACCTAACCAATTCCTGATGTATTTTCTCTGTTATCTATAATTATGCATGTGACATATTTCTGTCTTCATAAGGGGCTCTCCGCCCCCTGATTAAACATTCCTGAGTTTTTCATCAACTGGGAAGCTTGTGTCTGGTGTGAATTACTTTAGGAAGCGTGCATGCAATTATATTGATAATTTGGACAGGGGCAGATATTCAAATAATCAAACACTTGATTAGAACCATAAGTTATTCTGTCCTGATATGTAAAACCATATCATTTAAAGATGGTGACACTGTGTTTGTGTATATGTGTGTGTGTGTGTGTGTGTATATATATATATATATATATATATATATATAAAAAATAAAGTAGATAAGCAAGGCACTCCTTTACCTTTTCCCGAATTTTCAACTGCCCAGTCCTGCGTTGAATATACATCAAATAGTAGAGGGAGCACTCTGGGGCTTCTTTTCAGTGGAAAAATATATTTAATGTATCATCAAATAATACATCTTCAGTGCAAAATATAGAAAATCAACGTTTCGACCCTCCTGGGGTCTTTGTCAAGATCAGTGAAGCATACTAACAATGGGCAATATATCCTAGTAAGTAAAATCAAGCTTACCAATTAGGTGATCAAACAACCGGCGGGCCGAGAAACCCGGAAGTGAGGAGCACCACGTGGGACCGTGCGTGTGACGTGAGTAGCTAAGCAACCTCCCCAACCAATACACGTACTCCAACAGTGTATCCAAACCACGATCGGGTAAAGCAAACCTGGAAGTGTGAAGCCCACGTGGGAGCCTACATAGAAGTGAATGTGACCGGGTTGCTAAGCAACCATACAAACACTGCCTCTGCTCCAAAATAGAAACGGAGAAAGAGGCTACATATGGAGAAAAAAATATATTAGTTATATGCATCCCAAGGCTAGATCGATCTGTATTGTGACCCAACTGTGCATATAGTGAACAACACATGAAAATATATAAAAAACAAACAAAAAAGAATCAGATCAGAAAAATCAGCCGGGTTGCAACAAACTATGTTACATATATAACTATAATCTATAAAGAATTGTCTATTTACACACACTTGAGCCAAATCTATGACTCAGTGTTACAATCTAACTAATTTATATTTTCTTATTTTATTTTGTATGTTCTAATTTCAAGAGGAAGCATCTGGTGATCGAAACGTTGATTTTCTATATTTTGCATACATTAAATATATTTTTCCACTAGAGTGCTACCTCTACTATTTGATGTATGTATGTATGTATGTGTGTGTGTATATATATTTATATATGGATTTATTTATGGATTTTCAATCACAATTTTTCCCCACCATAACCTTTTTTGTTTTTTGAGATCTATATATAAATTTATCATAAAAAAACAAAAAAAGGTTTATGGTTGGGAAAAATTGTGATTGAAAACACCTTCCACCTGAAGTCTGTAGATAGTTAATACATTGTTAAACAATAATCTGCACACCAGTCAAGCCGGGCTCTGGGGGGAGGAAGGGGTTAAATTTACCTCTTTCTCCAGCGCCGGACGGGGAGTTCGCCTCCTCTTCGGCTGAATGCGCATGCGCGGCAAGAGCTGCGCGCGCGTTCAGCCAGTCCATAGGAAAGCATTCACAATGCTTTCCTATGGACGCTGGCATGATTTTCACAGTGAGAAGCGCGGAAGCCCTCTAGCGGCTGTCAATGAGACAGCCACTAGAGGCTGGATTAACCCTAATATAAACAACCCTAGCTGGAGCTGGACCTGGCCCCCAGACTACTTCATTAAGCTGAAGTGGTCTGGGTGCCTATAGTGGTCCTTTAAAGACAAGCTTTCGAATAATGTTCCTCTCTTCCTCAGGTCTGAAGGAATACGGATCAATCTGATAGTTTAACACTTAAAACAACTGATGTGAGAGAAGGGGGGTGGGGGATGAGTGGGATGTCATAAATAGCAGAAGTTGTGCCTGAAAGTGAAAGGTGCAGGTTGGGTAAGAATACACAGAAAAAGTAAATAAACAAAGGAGAGTCAATAAGCTAGTTAAAAAGAAAAAAAAGAGAAAACAGCAGAGCTGGGCATACACGTATATAGCTGCATATATGTATGTATATAAATTGATCCAATAAAGGTGAAATGAGTGTGGCGGAACCAACCTCGCCACTTTGCACTGGAGAAGCCTGGTTGCTCGCCTGCTCCCTTTAGACTATGGCCCTGCAGTTAAAACCGGTTATCTTCCCTGCTGAAAGGTTTATTTGTGCCTTTCTGCCAGGGTGTTCGGTAGATTCAATCTACCAAACAAAGTAACGAACGATGGACCATGGAGCCTATTCGTGTAACGAAAGACTATGGGAAAGACTTTGGACTGTATGTATGTGATCTGAGTGCCATTCTGTAGTAACGTGCGTTTAGATCTAAGCTATCTGGGGATATGTAGAATGTATATATTTTATATGACAAATGTAACATTATGTATTTTATTGTATTTTTATTGCAACCATGTGGTTAATGGAGTTTTCCTCTGTCCTTGGAGATAATTGGATTACTTCCCAATTATCTCCAGGACAGAGAGAAGGGATCGTGATGCATTGTGGGATTGTACGCTTGTGATTGGTTAAGGTCCAATATGTTTCCAAGTTTCCCATCTGGTCCCCTAGGGGAGTGTCCCCCAGGTGGGAGACCTGCATAAAAGCTGGGCTGTTAGCCCCAGTAAACCAGTTCTGCTTGACCCTCAAACGAAGTGTCGTCTCGTTCTTGGGGGGAATTGGATTGTATGCTGATTGCCAGGAGTGTAAGCTGATTGTATGCTTTTCCTGTTCGGCTGTTTCCAGTGTTTGTGTGTTTCCTGTTCGGGAGTTGGAGAATTCGTGTAGTTTGCAGTTCGGGAGATTGGTGATCGCAGTAGCTGTCTTTGCAGCTGAAAGGGGAATATCGTCTAAATGGTTTTTAACCTCTTGTGTGCAAAACGGTCCATTAAATAAGAATGTTGAGAAAGAACTGTATAAGACATTAAGGTGTGTGTCTATAAAGTTTTGGTAGTGTGTGAGAAAGCCAGAGTCTACATTAACCCCTTAAAGGACCACTCTAGGCACCCAGACCACTTCAGCTTAATGAAGTGGTCTGGGTGCCAGGTCCTTCTAGGGTTAACCCATTTTTTATAAACATAGCAGTTTCAGAGAAACTATGTTTATGAATGGGTTAAGCCTTCTCCCTAATCCTCTAGTGGCTGTCTCATTGACAGCCACTATAGGCGCTTGCGTGCTTCTCACTGTGATTTTCACAGTGAGAGCACGCCAGCGTCCATAGGAAAGCATTGTAAATGCTTTCCTATGCGACCGGCTGAATGCGCGCGCATTCAGCCCAGGAGGAGGAACGGAGGAGGATCGGAGGAGGAGAGCTCCCCGCCCAGCGCTGGAAAAAGGTAAGTTTAAAACCCTTTCCCCTTTCCAGAGCCGGGCGGGAGGGAGACCCTGAGGGTGGGGGCACCCTCAGGGCACTATAGTGCCAGGAAAACGAGTATGTTTTCCTGGCACTATAGTGGTCCTTTAAGGACGCAGCTTCAGAAGCTGGACATACCCTTAAGGACACAAGCAATTTTTGCATTTTTTGCTGTTTGTGTTCAACTGCAATTTGCATCTCTCGTTTATTGTACCAACACATATTATATACCATTTTTAGACAACAAAAAGGGCTTTAATTTGATATGACATATAAATATATAAATTCTCATTTATTACAAAAAAAATGCAAAATAATGGGGGGAAAAAACAAAAATGCTTTCCTCCCCCCCCCATGTTTTAGCAATAATAATGTGTGCATAATATGTCCAGCTTAGGAAAAGTAATTCAAAATCAATTCATTTATGTGTCTTGATTTACAAGGTACATAATATGTGTAGGATTTCAGTTTATTTTGAAAGTTACAGGTCACAAACTACAAGGTCTAAAATAAAATTTCAATGTAAACTATTTTAGACGTTGGTATGTTTATCTTGGAAGTTTAATACCCATTACAGGAAACAAAATTGCCACAAAAAGTGTATATTTATATGAAGTAGACATCACAGGCTACCTAAGGTTATTTTGACACTTTTTACGTAGCCATTTCACCGCCAATCTCTGCTAAATATTGGAGTAAAATTTTTTTTTTTCTCTATTTTGGCATATACACATATAACAAGCTTTTTGTAATGTGTATTTCGTAAACCTAGTGTGTGCTATCCCTGTACAGAACCCCATAATTGTGCTCAGCTACATCTGCTGAGTAAAATGACCCCCCCATTGTATACCCTTGCCCCTATTCTGTGAAGCTACAATGCCATATAGAAGACCATGCTATTTCAGTTTCTATAGTTAAAATTTTCATAGATGGTCATATGTCTGATTTTGTGCCATTATAGCCATTTGACTATTCAAATAACCCCACAAATGCCTTCCATTTGAGAAAGCAGAAACTCCAATGTTTCTTATTAGGCATATATTATACCTTAACTTGCAACCATTTTTTCACCAATTTATTTCAAATTTTGTGGCAAGAAAAAAAATTAAATTTTTTTACATACATGTTGCGTTTTCACTGGGTATTTCTCAGATTTGATAAGTGCCACTGTAATTAATTACCCCTATGTATGCTCAGTTACCTCTTCTGAGTAAAACAATATGCCCAATGTATGACCTAGACCAGGGGTAGGCAACCTTTTAGCAGCACTGTGCCAATATGGGATGTCCCGTGGCGTGCCGGTCCTATTTTTTTAAATTGAGGTCTGTATGCTGCCGTATTCTGCTTATGTTATTTATACTGTAATTGCTTTGTATCGTTGTATTTGTGTGTATATGAGCTATTATATTGTATATGTTCAGGAGTAGTTTGTGGTATCGTATATGATACATATGAATGTGGGCTGTGTATGGGGGCAGCTTGTGGAATTGTGTGTGTGTGGATGGATATGTCACATTGTGTGTTTAGTACTGTGTGTATGTGTGGGGGCTGTTTGGGGTATTGCATGTGAGAGGCTGCATGTGGGGTTGTGTGCATGTTTGTGCGGATTGTGTGTATGTTTGTGTGGATTGTGTGTGTGTTTGTGTGTTGGCTGTCCATATTATTTGTATGATGGGAGGGTCTTTCTGCATTTCTGTGTATATCTAGCAGTGTGGGTGGCTTCCCTGGGTTCCAGTGGGGACCATGTTGGCCAGATACAGATCAAAGACCGGAGCTGCAACAACAACTGCGAGCTGCTCTACTACTGTGTGGATTCCCATTCACAAGTGCTGGAATGAAGTGCTCTGAGATCACTTCCTCTACATGCTTCAATGCATAAATTGAGGATTGTCCTTCACCACCTCTTTGCACTAGCAGATATCTGAAGTTTTACTGGGACTCCTGATAGGCCAGAGCCTGTTTGGCTCTAGCAGCCTTGAGTGCCATGCAAAGGCACCTCGAGTGCCGTGCATGGCACTAGTGCCGTAGGTTGCCTACCCCTGCCCTAGAGCCTGGCGAGAGGGGGGCCCAGAGGGTGAGGGGGACCCACGGACCCTATAGAGCCAGGAAAAAAAGAGTATGTTTTCCTGGCACTATAGTGGTCCTTTAAGTTTATTGAGGAAGTCTGTAGTGTTATGTATAAAACTCTCAGCCTTAATAACTAGAGGTCTAAGAATGTTTTCTGTTATAATGGGACGTCCTGGGTTTCCTGGCTTGTGGATTTTGGGCAGCATGTAAATGTTCTCATCTGAGGACTGGAAGGCATCAGATTTTCTAATTCTTGCTGTATGTGTTTCGTAAATGATTTGAAAAGTTTTGCGAGTTTAGCTGTATATTCCTTGGTGGGGTCCTTGTCCAGTTTTTTGTAGTAGTTTACATTGGGCAACTGTCTGTTCCCTTCTGTAATGTAGTCCTGGGTGTTCATGAAAACTACTGATCCACCTTTGTGGATGATGATGTTTTTATTATTCATCAAGTTATCCATGGCACTTCTTTCCATAGGTGAGAGGTTGTATGTGATTTTTCTTCTTTTTTTTTTTGTGTGTGTGGTAACAAGGGCTGCCACTCTCAGGCAAAAACTTTCAATATAGCTGTCCAATTTGATGTTATGTCCTGCTGTCGGTGTAAAATCTTTGTTCTTTTCTCTACCATTCTTATCCTGGTTAAAAGTGGTGTTTTGTTTTATTTTGTCATGGAAGAATTCCTTAAGTCTCATTCTTCTGAAAAATTCTTCCAAGTCTGAATATAACTATTTCCATTGCTTTGGTTTCGGATGTGACTTGTTGAAGATTTTGGGATAAGGACTGCTTATGGCAGAGTAATTTTTGTTTTCTGCCATATAGCTGGTGAATTAAGTTGTTGCAGAGATTCTCAGCGTGTGGTGAGTTGTGGGTAGTTGAAAGTGGGTTCTTAATTTGGAGTCCATTTGTAATTAGGTTAATTTACTTACAATGCGTAAGAAAAAAATGTCACTATTTATCTTCTAATCAGTTTGATCATTTGCTTCTTTAAGCTGCTGTATTCAGTATCTGCCATAGTAGTGTAGATTGGATTGTGTATATACATATATGTCACGAAGGAGAGCTCTCACTAGACTTGGATTGTATAAATCTGTATAATGGAACTAGAGAGTGCAGATGGAATCGTCAATATTAATTAAATATTTTAGTTTTGAAGCAATACTAAATATAACTTGATCTTGTTTATTAAAGAAAAAAAAGGTCTCTTTAGAGGATATATGATAACAGTTTACAAATTTACACAAAGGAAAAGGAAATTTCACTGAAGGAAATCTGTTTTTATCTGGGGGGAAGGTCAGCTAGAGAGCCTGAGGTGGTGGCTAGAATGGAGGAGGGAGCGGAGTAGGGGGGGGGACTAGGTTGTGCTGCTTTTGGCTCTTGTAAGGTTCTGTGTCTTTCATTTTCTTGCCTAGTTGTTTTTTGGTTGTTGTTCATCGTTAATATAGGTTTGGGCATTGTCGCTTTCGCTAGTTTTTCATAATGGGTTCCGAAGTTCTGTTTCTGTCTTTTCTTCTCAGAGTGGTGGTCGGTGATAGAATGCGTCTTCCGTGGAGCGCCTAAGTCGTTCCTGTGTAGTTAGCATTCAATAGGTCCCAGGTCTTGTGGAATGAGTTGTAAGTGTTGTGTATTTGTGCTGTGAGTTCATCAAAGTCTCTTGTCTCCTTTATTTTGTGTATGACGGTTGTTATTGTCAGGGTGCGTTGATCTGCCCATAGCTCCACAATCGCCTATCTCGCTGCTAGATTGATCTTAGCGGTGAGCTTGTTTTCGCTCCGAAATCCATTTTTATTGAAAACAGATGATGAGATAACAATAAAGATATATAAGTCTCTGCCTGAAGAGGTTGCTCTATCTGACTTAGTACACACTGTATTTTAAACAACATTTTTTAATAGCAAATAGAATATGCAATGATATTATAGCTAATATCTGAGGCAATAACTTGCTTTACCAATGCGAAATCTGACTAACATGTTTCTTCTTCTTTTGGACCAACAGAAGTAACGGATGTGTGAAGAGACTGAAATCAATGAACTCAAAAGTTGTTTTTGTGGAGAGAAGGAGTTTCAGGTGTAGCGCTCTAATTAGTTATAGTGGATATGATTAGTGATGTCGCGAACCCCAAATGTTCGCGAACTGCCCGAAACGCCATTGACTTCAATGGGGAGGCGAATTTTAAAACACACAGGGACTCTTTCTGGCCACAATAGGGATGGAAAAGTTGTTTCAAGGGGACTAACACCTGGACTGTGGCATGCCGGAGGGGGATCCATGGCAAAACTCCCATGGAAAATTACACAGTTGATACAGAGTCTGGTTTTAATCCATAAAGGGCAGAAATCACCTAACATTCCTAAATCACAATCAATATGGATTGACACCTGACATATGACATATTGACACCTTGACATATGGATTGACACCTGTCCTCAGAGCCCCTGATGCACACTGGACACAGAGCAGAATAGGGACTGGTCCCCCTACATAGGGTCACTTGGCAGATATGGATTGACACCTGTCCTAAGGATCCCTGATACACACTGACACAGAGCAGAATAGGGACTGTTTCCCCTGCATAGGGTCACTTGGCAGATATGGATTGACACCTGTCCTAAGGTTCCCTGATACACACTGACACAGAGCAGAATAGGGACTGGTCCCCCTACATAGGGTCACTTGGCAGATATGGATTGACACCTGTCCTCAGAGACCATGATACACACTGACACAGAGCAGAATAGGGACTGTTCCTCCTACATAGGTCAC
>OW240915.1:117913574-117938574 GCA_933207985.1 Pelobates cultripes
AGAGCCGGAAGATGACGTCATCTTCCGGCTCCGGCATCAGTACGCGGCGCGCGAGGGAGCTATCTGGGGATATGTTAAATGTATGGTTTTAATGTAACTTGTGTCACATATTGCATTTTAATAGTAATTCTTGTTTTAGTATCCCCACGTGCATAATGGCGATTTGCCTTTGTCCTGGGAGATAATTGAATTACTTGTCAATTATCGCCAGGGTGCATTGTGGGAATACAATGTGACTGTGTGTCCTATTTGTCTACTTGTCTGTCCTTTGTTACAGTCTCCCATTTGGTCCCCTAGGGGAGTGTCCACCAGGTGGGAGACCTGCATAAAAGCTGGGCAGGTAGCCCTCATTAAACAGACTACTGCTTGACCCTCAACACGGAGCCTTGTCTCGTCTTTGGGGGGGATTTACTGAATGCTGATAGAGAATGATTGCTAGGAGTGTAAGCCGCTTGGATGCTTTTCCTATTCGTCTGCTAGCAGCGATTCGTATGGTTCCAGTTCGTGTGTTTGGAGTGCTATATTGTATGCCGTTTGGGAGTTTGGAGCATTCCCTTACATGCAGTTCGGGAGTTTGGTGTTCTACAATAGCTGTGCCTGCATCTCTGAAAAGGGGACGATCGCCTAAACGGTTTTTACTTCTTGTGTGCAAACGGTCCGTTACATGTTCCCCTAAATAATGCACTATTAGAATATATATGTTTTATGGGGATTGGATATGTCTGGAAATGTGCAAAAAGTTTCATTTTTTCGTTTGGAGATAATTGAGTTGATACAGTAATTAACTCAATTATCTCCTAAGCAGAGGGGAGGAATTTTCTGAATGGGAGTGTTTAAAATTGTGATTGTACACCATTGGCTGTTAACTGTATTTTTCGGTGCCCAACAAGGTCCACCTGGGCGGCAACCTTGTTGGAAAAGTTGCATAAAAGGCCAGCCTGGCCCATTAAAGCTTCAGATCTGCTTAACCCTCAATACGTAGCCTTATCTCGTGTTTGTAGCGATTTGCTATTCTTTCACTACTGGTTTGTCTGATGGGATATCTGGAGAATACTGCAGCACAGCTTCTCTCAAGGGAAAAGGACGTCTCCAACGGCATACACCACTCTTTTTTTTTTTTTCATATCTTTTTATTATCAGATTATTCACCATAAATACATTGTACAAAAAAGTATTTAAAACGCATTCAAATTCATACACATAAACACAGAGACAAAGAAAACAAAAAAAAACACAAAACTACCCACCTCCCCACGAGAGTTCTACTGACTTGCAACTTCTCTATCTCTTTTCGAATGATATTAATATTACAATTGTAGTAATTTTTTTTCCCAGTTTTCCCATAGGCTCAAATTATCATTCAGAAGCTTGCAATGATCCTTCTCCATTTTAAGTTGGTAAACCAACTGAATTGTTATTAATTTGATGTTAAAAGGGGTATCTCCCTTCCAATTCCTTGCTATTATTATTTTGCAGGCCATTAAACAATGAATAATTAAAAATTTATTTATTTTATTAAATTTTGGCCATTTGTAATGTAATAACATTATTTCAGGTTTTAGAGACATTTTAACACCACACTAGTGATGTCGCGAACCCGAAATTTTCGGTTCGCGAACGGCGAACGCGAACTTCCGCAAATGTTCGCTAACCGGCGAACCGCCCGAAACGCCATTGACTTCAATGGGGAGGCGAATTTTAAAACACACAGGGACTCTTTCTGGCCACAATAGGGATGGAAAAGTTGTTTCAAGGGACTAACACCTGGACTGTGGCATGCCGGAGGGGGATCCATGGCAAAACTCCCATGGAAAATTACACAGTTGATACAGAGTCTGGTTTTAATCCATATAGGGCAGAAATCACCTAACATTCCTAAATCACAATCAATATGGATTGACACCTGACATATGACATATTGACACCTTGACATATGGATTGACAACTGTCCTCAGAGCCCCTGATACTGCAGACAGAGCAGGAATAGAAGACTGAATCCCCTACATAGGAATCACCCAGCGAATATGGATTGACACCTGTCCCTAAGGATCCCTGATACACACTGACACAGAGCAGAATGGGACTGTTCCCCTACATGGTCACTTGGCAGATATGGATTGACACCTGTCCTAAGGTTCCCTGATACACACTGACACAGAGCAGAATAGGGACTGGTCCCCAACATAGGGTCACTTGGCAGATATGGATTGACACCTTGTTACAAACTGCTATTTGTAGCGGGCCCTTTAAATGGCAAATTGCCCTGTTTCCCTGGGTTGTGGAGAAGCCTCTTTGCCAGCCTCCTCCCGCATGACTATGGCCCCTGGGAGATTGTGAAAATGTATACACTTTTATTTGGTGTGTATGGCCCTTTAAGACTGTCGGTGGGCATATTGGGGCTTATGGACTCTTTATGTGACTGGTGCTGGCCCTTTAAACACCTTTTTTGGGACATCAGGAAGATTGGGACACTGCCCCTTTAAGGCCGTGTCCCCAGACTGTTGGGGACACGGCCCCTTTAAGACGGTGTCCCCTGTGTCCCCAGACCTGGTGCAAACCCTTTGTGCCTGCCTTGCTATTTCCCACTTGGTTCAGTAAATGGAAATTATTTCAGCTGCAGAGACTAAGTCCCATTCGGCGATGGGACTTAGTCGTTTTTTCAGCCTGAAATAGACCGACCTCACAACCCAAATCTATGGAACTGTTTTGGGCAGGAAAATGTGCTTGCGGTCGGTCATAAAGGGACCTCCAGCTAACTTTTTAACCCCTGGATGGATTTGGCTGATTTTTGGTTATGTTTTATGTTTTAAGTGTGCTGATTCCAAATATGTAATTATGAAGATGGGATGTGTAGTTTTAAAGTTACAGGGTATGGCTAAAAACTGTATTTTTACTGCCTGTGTTTAATTATGTTAATCTCTTCCCAAACGTCATTTCGTTCAAAGTGGAGAGAATGTTAAAAAAATATATTTTGTTCTGAGTGTGAGAAATGCTTTTCAGCCGCTTCTAATCTTAAGCATCATTTGAGGAGCCATACAGGAGAGAAACCTTATTTGTGGTGTGTTTAGTATTGTTCTGATCAGTTTAATACCTTCCGCGTCTCCTATCAGTGGACGTGTGTATGGCAGCCATTTTAGGAACCGTACACCTGGGACCCGAGCAAGGTCACCTCGTTCAACAGGCTTGCAGCGTATCCTCCAGGAAGAAGAGCCTGAACCCTTACCGGCTGCACGTGTCTTACCTGTACATGGAAAGCTGCTGTGGTTCCTTGATGAGCCAGCTGCCCGTGAGTTAACATGTCCCGTGGAGAAGCACTCTCTCCTGTAAAGCCTCACCAAAAAAAAGGAGTGGTGTGTTTAGTATTGTTCTGATCAGTTTAATACCTTCCGCGTCCCCTATCAGTGGACGTGTACACGGCATTGATTTTTGTAACAGGGAGATGGAAGAAGAGGCTTGGTCGGTCCTCTTACTGCAAATTTGGGGCACTGCGCGGTCAAGCTAATGTGACACCAGATAGGAGTGGTGTGTTTAGTACTATTTTTATCAGTTTAATACCTTCAGCGTCTCCTATCAGTGGACGTGTACACGGCATTGATTTTTGTAACAGGGAGATGGAAGAAGAGGCTTGGTCGGTCCTCTTACTGCAAATTTGGGGCACTGCGCGGTGAAGCTAATGTGACACCAGATAGGAGTGGTGTGTTTAGTACTATTTTTATCAGTTTAATACCTTCCGCGTCTCCTATCAGTGGTCGTGTACACGGCAGTAATTTCTGTAACGGGCAGATGGAAGAAGATGCTTGGTTGGTCCTCCTAACTGGAGACTGTGTTGCTGTACGGGTGGCAGGTGGAGCCATTTATAAAGTACACACTGCTTTATAAAGCCTTTTATAAAGTACACACTGGCGGCTTGAACCCAAGTTGGTGGCGGATAAGTCACGCAAGTCAACAGGCATTCAGAGCTAAAATACAGCAGCGTGTGGACCATTTTTAGCCCAAGGCAGCTCATCTCATCAGGCCTTTTTTTACATAGGGTCACATGGCAGATATGGATTGACACCTGTCCTCAGAGCCCCTGATACACACTGACACAGATCAGAATAGGGAATGTTACCCCAACATCGGGTCACTTGGCAGATATGGATTGACACCTGTCCTAAGGATCCCTGATACACACTGACACAGAGCAGAATAGGGAATGTTACCCCAACATGCGGTCACTTGGCAGATATGGATTGACACCTGTCCTAAGGATCCCTGATACACACTGACACAGAGCAGAATAGGGACTGTTCCCCCTACATCGGGTCACTTGGCAGATATGGATTGACACCTGTCCACAGGTTCCCTGATACACACTGACACAGAGCAGAATAGGGATATTGCACCCCAACATCCGGGTCACTTGGCAGATAATAAGTTGAAACACCTGTCTAAGGATCCCTGATACACACTGACACAGAGCAGAATAGGGAATGTTACCCCAACACCGGGTCACTTGGCAGATATGGATTGACACCTGTCCTCAGAGCCCCTGATACACACTGACACAGATCAGAATAGGGAATGTTACCCCAACATCGGGTCACTTGGCAGATATGGATTGACACCTGTCCTAAGGATCCCACAGTACACACTGACTACAGAGCAGAATAGGAATGTTACCCCAACATGGGTCACTTGGCGGGTATGGATTGACACCTGTCTAAGGATCCCTGATACACACACACTGACACAGAGCCCAACATCAGGTCACTTGGCAGATATGGATTGACACCTGTCCTAAGGATCCTGATACACACTGACACAGAGCAGATTAGGGAATGTTACCCCAACATAGGGTCACTTGGCAGATATGGATTGACACCTGTCCTAAGGATCCCTGATACACACTGATACACACCTACTTGGATGGTATAGACATTTTTTGCAGCTCCTGGCCCGAACACCTGACCCACATAGGAGCCGTAATAGACCGGATTAGGGAGTCCGGACTGACCCTAAAGCCAGTAAGTGCCATATAGGAACGTGTAAAAACCTCCCCAAGATAGTAGTATGGGCCCCAGAATGTGAACAGGCCTTCCAACAGCTCAAGACGGCGCTCATAAAATCACCTGTACTTTCTTCTCCTGATCCAACTAAACACTTTCTCGGCCATACAGACGCTTCTATGCTTGGATTGGGAGCAGTATTGAGCCAAGTCGGAGCAGATGGTGGCTAGCAACCCAGGGCTTATCTAAGCCGTAAACTTTTACTGGCGAAATTATATTCACTGCCATTGAAAAGGGTCATAGCGGTGGTGTGGGCCCTCAAAAGCTGCAACCTACTTGTATGGACAACGTTTACCTTACTCTACAGATCACAACAAATTTAAGGGCCTCATGGCGTGCAATCTAATGTGCCACCAGATAGGAGTGGTGTGTTTAGTACTATTGTTATCAGTTTAATCACTATTCGCCCTATCCGTTGATGTGGAGCAAGGCAGCAGCAGCAGAAGAGGACTAAGCGAGGAGGTTATGGAAGAGGATGGAGTAGGAGGGAGTAGAGGAGGTGGCAGCGTACTGGCAGAGTACACGCTGTAGGGCTGACACACCTGCTTGAAGATAACTAACTGCTATTCAATCTATAACAGTGAAAAAAGTTTTTTGTTTTTAAATCCAAGCTATTGTGACACCAGATGTAATTGGTGGCACTGACTGGGGAAATGGGCACTGTGAGCCTGACACAGAAGCTGGCAGCAGTGGCAGACATCTAAGTGCATTTACATTACATAGAAAAATAAAATAAAAAAAAGCATACCCTTATCCCTAACCTAGCTATGCTTTTCCCTATCTTATGAACAGCAGCTACACTTTCCCTCCTCTTACTAAGCATGCAGCTTGAGAATGAATCTAAAATGGATGCTGTCCAGTAGGTGGGAGGGTCTGCTAGGGAGGCTGTGCTGCTAATTGGCTGGAATGTGTCTGCTGACTGTGAGGTACAGGGTCAAAGTTTACTCAATGATGACGAATAGGGGGCGGGTCGAACCGCGCATATGTTCGCCCGCCGTGGCGAATGCGAACATGCTATGTTCGCCGGGAACCGTTCGCCAGCGAACCGTTCGGTACATCACTACACCACACAGTGTATGGATGATAAGTTGAGCCCACTACCATACAACAATCACTTGTTTACATGACCACCACATGAATATAGTTTTTTTCCTCTCTACATTTCCAACACTTTGTGTCTCTAGATACATCAAATTTAGCTATTTTCGTTGGCATCATATACCATTGATTAGCCAACTTGAAGTGTGTTTCTATCAATACAAAGGAGTGGACATATTTATTGATTTTTTGTAGGGTAGATAGCCATTCAGATAATTCTATATTTATTTTTAATTCAATATTCCATTTTTTAATAGCACTAGGCGGGACAGAATCATCCATTGGGTCCAACATTCTAACACATCTAGAGAACAGCTGCTTTGTCTTATTCTGGTATAATATTGATTTTAATATATCATACATCTTACCCTCTTTTACTAACTCAACTTTCTCCAAATAATGTTTTACTCTAAAATAAGTATATACATCTTTAACAGAGATCTTAAACTCCTCTACCAACGTTTTATAAGGTTTGATTTTATCCTCTTTAATCAGATCTTTTATAATATTTATTCCTTTTTCTCTCCATAGTTTTAAGGAGATACTCTCCATGTTTAATTCTATTATTTCTAATTTTTGAAAATCAAATATTTTATTTTCCAAATCAATTTTTTTCCTTATTTTTTGCCATATTGGAGTGATCTGTCCTAAAATGTACGATCTGGATAGATTGCATTTTTTTGTACTCCAGAGTAACTCTAAAGTATCTCTTAATTGGCTAGATTCTAATTCTGACCACCACCATACTTCCTCTTTATTTTGTTTTATTTGACTAGCCATAGCATGCGCAATAATTCCTGCTTCATAATATTTTCTTATATTTGGATATCCTAGGCCTCCCTTCTTTATTCCTCTTGCTAGTACTCCATTTTTAATTCCAATTTTTTTTCCTCGCCATACAAAATTAGAAAAGGCCTTATTGATCATTGTCAGCCATGCATTCGGGATTTCTAATGGGAGCATTCTAAACATATAAATCCATTTTGGCAAAACATATGATTTTAGAATATTTATTCTTCCTCCCCAAGATACTTCTAATTTTCTCCATTCTTTCAAATTCTTATTAGTTTCTTTTAGGAGATCCATAAAATTTATTCGCATAGTACTTTCTACCTTTCTGCAAATTTTAATTCCTAAATATAAAAACGTTTTAGCTTTAGTAAAGCCATATGTTTCTTGATAGGAATTTATTTCTTGCTTTGACATATTGATATATATAGCAATTGATTTTGTTTTATTTAATTTGTAATTTGATACTGCACTATATATATCAATTTCTGGCATTGCATTTAATATTGATGTTGACGAATTGCTCAAAAATAGAATAGTATCATCAGCATAGAGAGAGATTTTCAGTTCTTTCTGTTTTGCTATAAATCCCTTAATATTTTCATTATTTCTAATTCTGTTAGCTAGAACCTCTAGTGTTAATATAAACAATAAAGGGGACAAAGGACAGCCTTGTCTGGTCCCATTATTCAATTTGAACCAATCTGAGCATATACCCGGACCGATTGTTCTCGCCTTTGGATCTTTATATAAAGCTAAGATTGCATTAAGCAACCATCCCTGTATACCTAGTTCTTCTAGGGTAAACTTCATAAAGTCCCAGCTGACCCTGTCAAAGACTTTTTCAGCATCTAAAGACAGGATCAGCATGGGACTTTCTTTCTTTTGTGATATATCTAGTGCATCAATCAAGCGTCTAATATTATTGCTTGACATTCTGTCTGGAACAAAACCTGTTTGATCAGGATGGATTAGCTGTTTTATAACTTCTTTTAATCTGCTAGCTATAATAGAAGAAAATATCTTAATATCTACATTTATTAGTGATATTGGGCGATAACTCTGTACTTTAGTTGGATCTTTCCCTGGTTTCAATATAGGTAAAATATTTGCTTTAAGCATTTCATCTGGGAATCTGCCCTTTTTAACTGCAGAATTAAAGGTATTTTTTAAGTGGCCTATCAAATGAAGTTTCATTGTTTTGTAGAATTTATTTCCAAATCCATCCGGACCTGGCGTTTTATAAGTTTCTAATCTATCTATTATTATATTGATCTCTTCTTCCGTAATCTGTTTATTTAGGTTATTTACCTGTGTTTCTGTTATATTAAATCAGCAAAATTTAATAAAATATTTTTTTATTATTTCTGAAGGGGTAGTTACTGAAAGACTATATAAGTTGGCATAGTACTCATTAAATGCTTTCCCTATCTGTTCTGGAAGAAGGGAGATGGTATAATTAGTAATTATTTTATCAACCTTGTTGGTCGTATTTCTTTTTTTCAGCATATTGGACATTATTTTATCAGCTCTGTTAGATTTGTGATAATATTTAACTTTAAGTTTATGCATATTTGTTTTGATTTTTTCATAAGTTTTTTCCTGAATCTCAGATTTAATTTTCTCTATTTTTAACTGAGTGTCCTTGGTTGGATTATCATTGTTTTTTTTTTATTTAATTTATATAATTCAATGTAAAGATCTTGTACATTTGCACCTTTTTTTTTTCTTTAATTTATTGAGCATTATACAATGTCCCCTTATTACTGCTTTAAATGAGCACCATAAAGTATCATTCTCCACTAGTCCATTATTATTTTCTTCAAAATAACAAATGGTCATTTTATCTATATAGTCTTTATATTCCTTATTTGATAATGATTCATCTAACCTCCAGGTTATATTCTTATTACTCTTTAGTCTATTACTGTTTAGTTCCAGACACACACTATTATGATCTGACCATATTACTGGTTTGATTTCTATTTTAAATGTTCTATCTATTAATTTTAAATTTCCAAATATAAGATCTATTCGCGAGTATGAATTATGGGGCCAGGAGTAAAACGTAAATTCTTTCACTGCAGGATTGTTGAGTCTCCATATGTCAAATAGACCTTCTCTTTTCATCAAGTTATTAAAAGTCCTTGCGTTTTTTAAAACTTGTTTGTCCCAAATAGAATGTTTTTCAGAGAACTTATCTAATAGGGGGTCTTGTATACTATTAAAGTCCCCTGCATATATCTTTATTCCTACTCCTACTTTCTCAACCTTATTTATTACTTTTCTCAATAGACATATGGGGTTTTTGTTAGGCAAATAAACATTAATTAGAGTGAAGAGTTCCTCATTAATTGTGGCTATTAAAATGATAAATCTTCCCTCCAAATCTATTTCCATAAATTTTATGTTTATTTTTAAATCTTTTGCGAAAAATATTGCAACTCCTCCCTTTTTCCCCTCCTCTCTAGAGGAACAAATTTTTAAAGGATAAGAACTGCTGGTCCATCTCTTTTCATCCTGTTTACGCCAATGTGTCTCTTGGACCATAGCAATTTGAACATGTTCCTTTTTCAGATACTCTTGAAAAGCTTGTCTTTTTTGAGGAATATTTAAACCTTGAATATTTAACGTTATTAATTTAACCATTGTCACATGTTGTTTTTATTTTTGGATAGTCTAGTGAACTCTCGAAAACAATAAAATAAAAAAAAATCACATTACAATACATACATTAAACAACTTCAAGTATACTAAGTACTTGAAGTCTATTTCCTATCATTCCGAAGACTCTAAAAAGAGTCAAAGAACACTTTCCTTGGTGGGTTTTAATGCCCACTTTTAACCTTTTTCAGGTTACGGCAGGGGAGGCTATATCTCATTTTGGAGGAACCAAGTCTGAATTTTTCTTTATCATTCCCTACTTCCTCTTTCTTCTACTCTATGAAGTTTATACTTCTATCCTTCTCTCCTCTTCTTCCTCTAAGACGAAGAGAAAAAGAAAGAAAAGAAGAAGAGAAAAAAAAACAAACAAAAAAAAACCTGGTTTTTATCTATATCACATTATTTGATCCCTTTAACTTGTCTCTACTACTGCTTTATCCATTTATATACACCAAGGTAGCGAAGGAGAGAGAAAAAAAAAATCTTTACTTTTTAAGTGCCCTTCCTTTCTCTTTTTTCTTTTTTTCCCTTTCTTATATACGTGTTCATATGTTTTATTCTCTCAACAATTATTAACTATAAGTTATTTATCAACACTCCTACATCCTATTTCTTTTTGTTGTTTTTTTATTTCATTTTTCTCTTTTATTCAGTGTTTGTGTTTAATATTTGTGTTAAAAAATTTCCTTTTTCTTTCCCTTTTACCTTCATACCTCTAAATTTCTTCCCTTTTTCATCTTGTGCACACTTCAAATATTTTAATTTTGTATTAACCTTTTATAATTATGTTGTGCCTCTTTAAATTTACTATTTTCCCCTATTATTGTTTGGTGAAAAAAATAAAAAGTTTTTACATTTTTACAAGATTATAATTTTTTAAGTTCTATTTCTTGTGAATAACTAATGTGCAAATTGTGCAGTTGTAATTCTAAATGTACCACTTTCTCCTCATAAATTTAGTGTGACATACATACTTTCAACTAATTTCCTTAAATATTTCTTATAAGTGAATTACATTACTAACATACACATGTTTTCTTTTAACTTAAAATTTCTTCTCTATGTTAATTTCTCCTTCATTAATTACAGTTTATTCTCTATATCTTCAACATGGTGTTTCAACATCCTTTATATTTTTCTAAATTTCTTTGGATCAATTTATTTCTCCTTATACTTTAAGTCTTCAGCGTCTTTTCCTTTTTCATCCCCTCTTACTTCTTCTCTTCTCCTATTCTTTTCTCTTCCTTAAACGTTTATGTAAAGTCATTTCTCTTTCTTCCTTATCCATTCTTCAATCTGAGATGGGGTCGTGAATGTCTCAAGTATTCCTTCTGTAATTATCTTTATTTTACTGGGATAGATCCATGAATATTTTATGTTTAATCTTCTTAGTGAACTAGTAGCCATCATAAATTTCTTTCTTTGTTGTCTAGTGTAGAAAGATAAGTCTTGAAATATCTTGATATCGCCAAACTTTTCTGTATTAATCTGTTTTGTTCGAGCTGCATATAATATAGCTTCCTTGAATTGATAGGACTGAAAATTAATTATTATATCTCTCGGTAGTTGTTGAGGAACCGAACTAGGTTTACTTAAGTGGTGGTATCGCTCCATTTTGGTATTTAAGGTTAACAGTTCTATATTGAGTGTTGCCCATAAAGTATCAAAATACTCAGGTATTTTATCTTGTGTAACTGCCTCTGGAACATTTCTTATTCTTAAATTGTTTCTTCTTAAACGATCTTCCAAATCTCCTAGTTTTCCTTTTATTTGTCTCATTTGATTATTCAGCTGCTCATTTTGTTCTTTATATGCTCTGCTTTCAAATTCCAAAGCTGTGATTTTTTTCTTCACTTTGCTTTAGTTTTTCCAGTATTTCCAGAAACTCTTTTTTTTGTTTCTGCTGTGTTTTTATTAAATTCAACAGTTATTGCCACAAATTGCTCTTCTACACATTGTTTTAGAAAATCTGCTGTAATATAATTTTCTGTTTGGCTGGATGGACATTGAATAGATTCTTTGCTTTTTGATGAGTACATAATTGAGCTATCAAGATTTTTTTCTACACTAGATTTTTGTCCAGGTGAAAAGAAACTTGAAGGATTTTAATTTTTTTCTATTTGTTGATCTTGTTTTGCTGCTTTCTTAATGGCAGCTTTTCCTGATGACTTAGTTGCCATAATTTTTTCCTTTTTTTTTTCCTTTTTATTTCTTCTCCTTCCCCTTTAATTAGGGTTTTTTCAGTGTTCAGTGTTTCTTCCCTTTCCCCCCCTTCTCTTCCCTTCTCTTTCTCTTTCCTTTCTCTTCTCTTTCTTTTTATAAAAATTATATTTACAATTAATCTTTATATTTATCTATCTACTGCCAGTTTCTCTTTTTCCCATCTCAGCATAAGCATCAGCATAAACAAATATAGGGAAAGATGGAAGTACTTAACTTGTCTTCATTTCATTTCACTTCATGTAAGCACTTCAAATAGCACTTCCCATAGCACTTCATATAAGTAGGTTTGCGATCATTTTCATATCAGCTGAATATCGGAAGCACAGGCTTACTGCTCACAGAACTTGGTATATTGCCAATCTTTTTAGCGCCGTTCGTGCCTCATGTACCTGCAGAATGCCGCTTCCTCCTCCTTTACAGAGTCAGCCTCCCCGCCTCAGGATGCGTGCATGCGTACGTGCGTGCGGACCTCCGCCCACCTCCGCTCGCCTCTACGTCATCACGCAACCCCCCTGTCCTAATCCCGGCATACACCACTCTGATACCCAGGGTGGCCGTTACAAAACATATATATATATATAGCACTATTTTGGGTGCTATGTGGTCGAAATCTTTAAATACTATATTACACTATTGGAAGTTCTTTTGATCATAGAAATAAACATACTGGTTGATTAATACTCCCAGTGCTGATACGATCATCTACTGTGTAACCCCTTTAGTACTGAAACTTGGCATGTGAGAAATTGGAACCCATTTGTTTTATTTCTCACATTGGCATATTCAGATGATTTTCAACACTTATGCAATATTTACTCCAACAGTTCCAGTGTTTTTTTTTGTTTGTTTGGTTTTTTTTTTAGGAGGAGTAGATATTCTCTTATTTTATAATAATTTATTTATCTTTAATTTTTCTTTAGTTTTTTACTTTTCATGGTTTTGTTCTCTTCTGGATTTTATACAATTCATGTCTACCTTTTTTTTCTCCGAAATTAAACACGGTATTATTGTTTTTATTATTAAGGTTATTGTTGTGGTTTAAATTCAGCAGACAGCAACGTTTTCTCTCAGGTATGAAGACAAGGAATGGACACAGCAGAAATACAAGCTTGGAGGGCAGTACTCATTCACACAAGTGTATGGCAGAACACTACACCTAATTTTAATGGGGAAAACACAGATCTTATAACAAAATTCTATACACATGCAAAAGGGGTTGTTTTCACATAATACAGTCATTTCCTGTCAATTGCATATTCAAAGAACTTAAAGCACATTTGGCATTAGCTGGTCAAAGGGTGTTACTTGATTAAACAAACACTTCCCAACAAGGTGTTAACAGGATATGCAGTGCAGGGGGCGAAACAAGAAGAAGATACAAATCAGGATCAAAGGCCAGCTGTTATAATAGAGCATCCTGACATTACTCAATCAACTGTGTAGTGTGACACAGGAAAGGTGCTCATTAATCCATATCATTCCAATCTTTTATTCTGAAAGAATAACATATCAGTAAATTAATTAAATTTCTATTATAGCACTCAGGGAAGAAAAAAAAACTTCAGAACCTTTATTTCTGAAGAAAATCTCCGGGGAGCCATGGCTATAATAAGACCGTCCCTCCCTCCTGGACGAATTAAGGTTTATTAAACAATTATTTAAATTTAGGGCTTGGTATAAATTCTTTGCAGATCCAATAAAATTATTGTCTGTTTCCCATGATGAAGAAGATAAAGCCTGCTTAGAGTGAAATATATTAATAACATATTTTACTATCACTGTTCTTTGGGATCAAATAATATTAATCAACGCATAACCAAGTCCCATGGAAAAAAGAATAATTAGGGTGCACCGAGCACTATTGTTCATTCTGGATCAGTCTGAGGTTGAACGTTCTTTTCTTGGAATATCCAGAGTGCTTGATGTTGGACATCTTTTTAATCTGCTTGCATGAATCCACTTCTGGTTCTCCTCGGTCAGAACGGCTCTTCTGGTGATGGCAACAACGGTTGTCAGAGGGCTGTATGGTGGATCAAAGGTTCCAGATTTGAAGAGGGATTTCACCAAGACTTGGTCTCCAGGCCTGAACGGATGTGTGGTAGTTCCTGAAGGATGAGGAAGAGATACAGACAAATCACCATAGATGCCATTCAATTTGTCTACAAGGTTCAATACATAGTCATCTAACACAACATTTAGGTCTCCACTCACCATCGAAGCACCTTTGGACTTACACCATGAAGTTGGAAAAGGTCTCCCCATTAAAATTTAAAAGGGTGAATAACCTGTAGTGGAACTAGGGGTCATTCTGATCTCAGCTAAAACTCCTGGCAAATTGTCTGGCCAATTGCGTGTGCTACCCAAGCCTCCTTTTGTCAATTTCTCCTTGATCATTCTATTCATCCTTTCTACTTGTCCTAATGACTGAGGGTGATAGGGTATATGAAATTTCCCATCTATACTCAACATTTTACAAACCTGCTGTGTAACTGCTGAAGCGAAAGGAGTGCCTTTATTACTATTAATCATAACTGGACAACCAAAACATGTCTACAATACAAGTAAATACTTGAGTCCACCTTTTGCCGTTGTCATATGCATGAAGTCAGTTTGTAAATTTAACATTGGGCCTTCAACTAGAGGTAACTGTGGTATGGTAGTATTAACTCTTGCACATGTTAAGCACCTGGATAAAATATTGGTAACGATCTGATCTAACCTGTTAATTACAAATAGTTAATTTAGCATAGCCAATACCCCTCTTCGTCCGACATGTCCATAGCCATGGAACTGTCTTACGAGTAACACTGAAGAAGCTTGAGGGATTGCTATGCAACCTTTAGGATCCTTGAGGATACCAGAATTTGCATCAGGTGTAACAGAATGTATACTCCAGTAAGCTAAGCTATCCGAAGATGATGCAGCCTGCACAGAAAGAATATCAATATCATCAGTATGAGTATTCCGAAAAATCTTTTTTTAATTCATCCAAACTGTGATATAATGGTACAACAAAAAGCACATAAGCAGCTGATGCTGCAGAAGCCTGAACATACTTTGTAGCTTGATCAGGAACAAACCATAACTGCACACTTTAACCATCCTGTAGCTGCATTATGCATATACTTTTTATCCCATTTTGGATCTCCTCCTGGACCCCACTTTTTAAAACCTTTAATACACATACCTTGCAGCATTTGCAAATGAAAATCACTAAAAGAACCCTCTCTTGGCCATGGATTACAAATCATTGTATCACAATTCTCTGACCATACAACTAAATTTGTACAAAATGGCTCAGCATAGTAATCTCCAATAGTTTCTTGAACAAACTGGCATGGAGTTTGGCCTAATCGAGGACCCTGAGATTTGACTTGAGGAGTATGTGACGCAGCACTATTAGGGACATCTTTAGATGATTTAAATTTTACAGAATTTTCTTGGGAATTTTTACCATTACTAGAGCCCATTTCCAACTTCACACAGATAACACTTTACAATATATAACACTTTATATATAAGCAATGCACACTTTTTAAACAATACTACTATACATGCAGCGCTGCAATAAACAAAAATAAGATTTATTCTACTGTGTCCAAACCGTGCATTCAATATAGTGACTAAATGTGGTCACTCAGTGGGACTGCTATACCCACTATATACAACTTACCGGTAAGATGGGACTCTAACTCATAAAATATCAATTTTTTCTTATACAACTTAACATGGGACTCTAACCCATACTTAACATGGGACTCTAACCCATACTTAACATGGAACTCTAACCCATAACATAAAGCATTCTGTAATAAAATACAATATCATGTAAAATATTATAATGCACAGCTACTTGGGGACTCAAACCCTTTTAACTTCTGAGAGTACAGCGAAAACAAAAAGAAAGGCAAAACAAAAAACATTACTTTTCTGCAACCACAAAAAAATTTGTTCAGAGAATCCAAACAGGCCAAAGAACACAAAAATAAAACACAAAATGTTCTTACCCGATTTGGATTCTCTCCATTTCTGACACCATATTGTTGTGGTTTAAATTCAGCAGACAGCAATGTTTTCTCTCAGGTATGAAGACAAGGAATGGACACAGCAGAAATACAAGCTTGGAGGGCAGTACTCATTCACACAAGTGTATGGCAGAATACTACACCTAATTTTAATGGAGAAAACACAGATCTTATAACAAAATTCTATACACATCCAAAAGGGGTTGTCTTCACATAATACAGTCATGTCCTGTCAATTGCATATTCAAAGAACTTAAAGCACATTTGGCATTAGCTGGTCAAAGGGTGTTACTTGATTAAACAAACACTTCCCAACAAGGTGTTAACAGGATATGCAGTGCAGGGGGCAAAACAAGAAGAAGATACAAATCAGGATCAAAGACCAGCTGTTATAATAGAGCATCCTGACATTACTCAATCAACTGTGTAGTGTGACACAGGAAAGGTGCTCCTTAATCCATATCAGTTATATATTGCGCTAACTCATAACTTATATCTTGCACAAGTCTAATATTATTTAATCTTTCCCTTCTTTATGTGGGATTACAGGATCACCCTGACCTACCTTACCCAGGGATGTAAAAATCCTGTTTAAGTTGTCAAATAACTTACAGGTGCAAGGTAACTGGCACTTACACTGGTTATATTTTGTTTTCTTTATGAATCTTAGTATCCTCAAAAGTTATAGTGTGTGCCTTATATGAAGGGCTATTTCCAGGTAAATCTCATGAGAAGCTTTATCTATTGTTTTATATAAATGTTTTCAGTGCTGCTACTTTGACCTTAAATTCACTTTGAATATGCACTTCAGAGCAAAATCATATGCAAGAATAAAGATGTGTAAATTGCATTTTAAGTATGAGATTATTAATGTGACTATCAAGCTTTTTAAAAGTGCAGAATTGATTGTATACTATTTTATAATTTATTTTCATGGTTTGAGTTACATGTTTCATAGGAATCTTTTATTTAAGTTTACATTTTAAAACACGTTGACATTTAACGTGGATGTTATCTTTAGACATACTGTTTTAAGGTCCGTAGCTAATTAAAATCAATTCTGTTGACACCAGACAATATTACAAATATTAAACTGTGTATGAGGATAAATCGGAGAAAACATTTTTGTCTTCTATACACTGAAATAGGTAGGATTAGGCTCTGTTTACTGTGCTCTAAGCTGAAAAGGCATGAGTGATTGCTTTAGTTTTATTTACTGAAAGGGCAGCTCTGTCTCTAAGCTGCAGGGCTCTTGCTGTTCTCATTTATAGAAAGGAGCTGGTCTTTGTGCTATTTGTCTGATAAGAGATGGAAAATGACAGCTCTCACTGAAACAGATAGTAGGAAACATGTTCAGCCTGTGCAATGACTCATAATATGATTTTATTGACCTTTAAGGGCAAATCTCCACTAGCCTTATGTTTTCTCTAATGAGCAGCACTGATCAGACAGAATTAAATGTCTGTTTATTTATTCCCCTCCCCCCTATCTAGATTGGTAATACAGTTCATAAAAGGAAGTATTTGTTTGAGCTTTAATACGGTTTTATTTGTTTAACATATAGTATATAGTATCCTTATCCAGGGCTGCATTAAAGAGTTTATCAAGTATCCTGTGGTAATGAGTTGTAAAGAGCACTGTACATATCGGCAAAAGTAGAGCTTTACTACAGAGTGCTAGGTAAGACGCGCTTTGAATCAGGTTAAAAAGTGGAATAAGGAAAGGAGAAAATAGTGTCAGGGATGTATTTAGGCTACAGGCCTCTCTGCTAATACAGCTCAGTGTGATATCGTGGGATTCTTCATTTGCGATGGTTACCATGGTTTTGCCTTGTCTTATAGGGATTACCATTATCTTTAGCTTAATCTTTTGTAAAATTTTAAAGAAAATGGTGCATCACATATTCACTGTGAGCGCTAGTGTAAGTGAATATATGTATGTCTTTTTGTGTAGTATCAGGATATGTGGATTCATAGTAGATTTGAATACATGTTTTTGGTTTTGTAAATAGGGTAATATTTTTATTTGTGTGTTTGTGTAGCAGTATAAGGGGATATTTGTGTATTTTGGCAATGTGTTTGTGTGAGGTATGCAGGTAGGAGCTGCAGGGTGAGCAGGGCTCTAGAGGGTGTAGGGGTTGTAGAGGGTGCTTTGGGATGATAGTTGTAGTCAGTATAAAGGTAGGGGCTACAGAGGGAGCAGGAGGTAGGACTGCAGCGGGAGCAAGGGGGCTAAGGGCTGTGATGGGGCAGTATTGGGCCAAATTATATAATTAAAATATTTTTTAATAAAAAAAATAAAATTAAAAAAAATAAAGCCCCCCTCCCAAATCTTACCTCCCTGGTGGTCCAGAAATACTCTTCTGAAGTAACCTCACTGCTCCAGGGCACACAATGTTGACTTCCTGCCTGTAACTTTGCTCAGGGCAGCTCCGCACAGCTCACTCTGCACTGTGACTGATGATGCCACTTCCTGCAGAACAAGCCGCACGGAGCTAGCCTGAGCAGTTACAGGCAGCACGGTGAGTCAGTGTTCAGTGAGACAGGCACACTAAGGGGCAGCCTAGGGTGATCTTTAGGAAGGCCCATTAGCTGTCCCTCAGTGTGCCCAGCACAGGGGAGAAGATTTGTAGCGGTAGAGGCCTGCGGAAGGCTGTGCGACCCCTTACTGAATGCAGGCTGGCTGGAGAAATTGTTAAACCAGAGCCTCAGTCCCTCGATCCATGGCAGATTTGCCAGAGTGCTCAGTCTGCCCCTGATTGGGAGCAGAACTTTCTAACAGAATCGTATTGTTGGAACAATTTACAAATAACTATTTTTTAATGTGGCCAATATTTGGGGCATATCACTCATTTATGTATATAAAATTTTTTATTTATTGTCAATTAATTAAACTGTCTAGTTTACCCTTTAGGATAGTATATATATTTTGTTTAGGAGACATTGTAACTCTTAGACTGTAGATGACTCATATAATTAGAGAATTTAAAGGAACTCTATAGTGTAAGGAATTTAAATATGTATTCCTGGCACTATAGTCCTGAAGTGGCTGTTTAGGGTCCAGACCCTTTTTCCGATTTCAGTAAAAAAGGTAATTTTAGCACCTTTCCCTCCCACGCCGGTCTTGCCATGGATTGTCTCACCTGACTCTGGCTGAGATCATCAATCTAGAAAAGCAAAATGCCTGTGGAGATGCTGATTGCCAGGCCTGCACCATCTGCAGCACTGTACTAGGAAGCTCATCTAGTGGCCCTCTAAATGATAGCATCTTGAAGTGTTACTAAGCAGAAATGTAAAAAAGTGTTTAAATTGAAAAGGTGGAAGGCACAGGCAAAAGACACCAGAACCACTACATTAAGCAATAGTAAGAATATAGTGTCCCTATATACATAGATATATATAATTTCATTATAAGTGTATTTTGATATAAATATTATCAAAATACATTTAGAATAAAATTACATATTTTTTTATTAAAATTATTTAGTTTATTTTTATAATATACATATATATAATTATATTTATATACGTGTGTAATTTTACTCTAATTGTATTTTTATATTAATATATGTATATATTAAAGGGACACTATAGTCGCCTGAACAACTTTAATTTAATGAAGCAGTTTTGGTGTATAGAACAATGCCCCTTTGTTTATGAACCCTAGTCACACCTCCCTGCATGTGACTTACACAGCCTTCCATAAACACTTCCTGTAAAGAGAGCCCTATTTAGGCTTTCTTTATTGCAAGTTCTGTTTAATTAAGATTTTCTTATCCCCTGCTATGTTAATAGCTTGCTAAACCCTGCAAGAACCTCCTGTATGTGATTAAAATTCAATTTGGAGATTGAGATACAATTATTTAAGGTAAATTACATCTGTTTGAAAGTGAAACCAGTTTTTTTTTCATGCAGGCTCTGTCAATCATAGCCAGGGGAGGTGTGGCTAGGGCTGCATAAACAGAAACAAAGTAATTTAACTTCTAAATGACAGTGAATTGAGCAGTGAAATTTCAGGGGAATGATCTATACACTAAAACTGCTTTATTTAGCTAAAGTAATTTAGGTGACTATAGTGTTGCTTTAATAAAAAATACACTTAGTATGACATAAGATATATATATATATATATTATATATATATATATATATATATATATATACATACTTTTTAAAAAAATTTATTAACTTTGTTTTTGTTTGTTTTTAACTTTTTTAAAACTTTTTAAAATTTTTTTCCTCCAGCAGGGGGACTGCCTGGCAATTCAGGCAGTCCCCCTGCTGGCAGCACTGTGAAAACCTATTGCGGCCATGTGACCGCTCTAAAAGAGCCCCTGGGGGTCCTAAATTGCAGAAGACCGACAGGGAAACGGCGGCGATTGGTAAGTACCTGTGGAAGGAGAGGAAGGGATGGTAGAGGTTAATTTAAAAAAATATATATTTTATTATTTATTTTAATGAGTGCCTCGACCCCTTGATCGAGGCATCGTGCAATACCCATAGAGCAGCTGGAAGCGATCATGATTGCTTCCAGCGCTCAAATTAGCCTTAAGGATGTTTTTTGATGGACGTATCTCATACATCCATGGTCCTTAAGGGGTTGAAGAAGCATTAAATAACCCTTTAGCATATTCACTGCTGTTTATTTATTTTTGGCTGATCCGTGACTACATTGACAAACTTTAGAAGGTCTAAATCTAATTTGTTTGTTTATTCTTGTTTTATATTGTGTGCATATTTTTCTAACTATTAAAATGGCAAGATTGAATTTCTCATCCCTCCTGGGTGGTATATTTATATTATTACTCATTCTCGGGTCCTCTACTAGAGACCTGGAAGTCTAAGAATTCTGCATAGTATCTTGGCTGTTCCTAGAACGGCACTCTTCTGGACTGCGATCTCAGATGTCCCATCTGGACAATTAATACCTCAGTGCCTTTTCCAACCAGTGGTAGGATTTTGTCATGTGAGCCACATCCAATATCTGCTGGTATTACACCCCATGGAGAGATTTGTCTTGCCATGGAAGCTCCTCTTTTTCTGTATCCTCTATCTGCTGTTGTCTCAGGCATTCCATTAACAGTTCATCTTATGGAGTCATCTATGTTATGTACTTGTGGATGCATCCACATCCAGGACTGTGGCCTTGACACACATAAGGTCCTGACTTCCTTCCTTGCAGCTGGTGTACAGTCTCTGGGTGCTGTATATTTGGATATATATATATATATATATATATATATATATATATATATATATATATATATATATATATATATATTAAAATAAGGTCAAAACTTGTGAGAAATGTGCAATTTTTTATTCATTTGCTTATTGCTCAATTTAATTTTATTGATTTATGCATAAATAATTATTTATATGATACTCAGATTACTGCAAAACAAAATAAAATTGTTTCCCTATAGGTAATGCAGAGAATATATGTCCATAGAAGTCCATATTTTTAAAACCCTTGTAATGGGTACTGAGATTTTTGTTGTTTTTTTTTTTTTTTTTACTGTATTTATGGTAAACCTTAATTTACAGGCACATTCATCTGTAGAGAGAGCAGGACTTATCAGTGGAGTGAAGATGAAGAAGATCCCATCAGATGAGAATTATGCAGCTCAAGGGCAAGCTCTCAAAACTGCTTTAGAAGAAGACAAAGCAAATGGACTCATTCCAGTCTTTGTAAGAAAATACATTTTGAGGACAAAGAAAATTCATAAATACAATTATTTTTATTTCATAATGAGGCACAAATTAGAGTCCATATATCAGAACAGAATAGCCATGAACAAGACAAATAGCAAAAACATATTGATAGAGTAATACATGCATACTGAGGTTAACCAGAAGTCAGAATCAAAGTAAATTATCAATGCACACCAAATAGAAATCTAATCAACACACTTTTGTTAGCAGAAAAATAGCAATAAATAAAATCTACAAAATAAAAAGAGAATATACGAAGCACCTAGAGTACATATGCAATAGTATAGCACAATGTTCACACAAATAGTATGTATAAAACTGGTCAGAATAAGTGTTATATTAGAAGTTTGAACACAGAGTACAACAACATTTTGAACACAAAGTAATTATTACACCTTGAAAAAGACCTTGCAGTTGAATTGTGATGTGCTATGAAGTCCCTTTGGACTGGATTAAAAAGCTGCTGTTATGCTATTTGGTTCCAGTTAGATGGTTTTTATTTAGTGAAAGTAATTTCCTTGAATTTAAGTAAAGCTGAAACAGCTGATGCGTGTTACAATTCATGGGGGGCAACTTTTTTAAACAGAGTCTGGATAAAGTCTAGATGTAAAATGTTGCATCACCACCCCAATCCCTTTCCCAAGATTGTTGACACACAAATGTTACCAGCTAGCTCATCTTATAAAAAAATGTTATGATTAGAAAGATTAACATGGACTGATTTGATACTTCAAACCATCTTCTCATTTAACTTAAACTAACTTTGCATTTATTTTTTTAAAATTATTTCATAGCTTTGTGCAACCCTTGGGACAACTGCTTCCTGCGCTTTTGACAACCTAATGGAACTGGGGCCTATGTGTAAGTCTTAATTTTATTTTTAATAACATGTATATAATCGCAAATTGACAAGTGTATAAACACTGTTTTTCAATAATAAGTAATTGTAAAATAATACACTGTTAACAGATATGGCTCCAATAAAGAAAACCCTTTGTCCAAATAAAAAATTAACTATTTACTCTTTTAAGAACAAGAGATAATTCAGCATGCTGGCAAAATGATAGCATGGGAGAAGGAACTGGGCTATAAATTAACATATATACAAAAGAAAAGAGCATTTACAATACAGAAGTATATGACATTCTAACAGTTTAGAGATGATGCAGAAGATTGTTTACGAATGGCTCTTGGTTCCAGTCAGATTAGTACACATAAATAATATCTCTGATTTATTCGGACATGTTAGGCAAAAATAGTTTGGGAGGAATGCCTGGTTATCTTCTCCCTTTGGCTGATAAACAATAAAAAAAAAAAAAAAATAATGTAAAAAGAAAAAGCAATTTAATAAATTATTTACTACATAATAATATTATCCTTAACCTTACAGGGCGAGCTGGTTTAAACTAGATAGTTCCAGTAAGGGAAAGCTATTGAGCCAGGTAACTTTAATAAGTTGTTATCAATGCATTCCCTTTTTTCATTTTTGGAAAGGAAATATGGTGGAACAGAAGTATGGAAAATATGGAAGTCTTGTGTAGATAAGGGGAAGGAAAAACCCGTTTGAGAAGTCCAGAAGTGTTAACAAATGTTCAAAATCCTAAAGAAATTGATGATTTAGTTATACCCATATAATTATTTTTCCCCTTTTTGTATTCTGTTATGTATGTTTCTTTATGTAAAAGTTGTAAAAAATAAAATAAAACAAAGACTTGTACAAGTATAGCCTAGCCTAGCTCTGCTGATGGCATTATTCTGAAATACAGAACAAAGATACCTAGTTTTCCCATATGTCTTCTTATCTTGCCCATGGAAAGAGTCATCCACCAAATTGCAAAAATCCTTGCAGTTCCTGCAAAAGTTTGTCCATTTACATATCTTCTTTATATTATGTAGCTTGGACAGTGATATATCCTGGTTTTGTGCTGCCCTAGGCATGACAAAACTCAGACACCACCCCACCCTTCCCCCCTGCCCACCTTCTAAATACACACACACATTTACTGACAGACACGCATACACTAGCTAACAGACATACACACTCACTAACAGACACATAGTCACTAGCAGACACACACATTCACTAATAGACACGCATACACTCCCTAACAGACACACTCCGTGACATACACACACTCACTAAGTCACAGACACACCCACTAACAGATACACACACACACTCACTCACATTAACACACTCACTTTTTTTTTTTTTTTTTTTTATTCAATCCCCCCAGCCTCCTTACCTTTGGGAATGCTGGGGGGTTGTTCCTATCCATGGGGTCCAGTGGGGCTGCTGCGCGGCGCTGGCGAGGGAGCACTGATTAGTCATGTTCTGGCTCCCGGCATCACTCTGCGGCGTGCGAGGGAGCTGAGCTCAAGGGAAAGTGATCCCTCGCCAGCTTCGACCGACCAACCAGATTTTATAGTTAGCCGTGAGGCTAACAAGACATTTGCCCTGGGCATTTGGGGGCGGCTTTTTTTGCCACCCCCCGGCAAATGCCTTGTTTGCCTCACGGCTAATACGTCCCTGAGTTTGGAATTTTTATTTTTTTTCTTTCTTGATGTGCCTATACATTGCAGAGACATTTCGGTCTAGTTAAGCTTTTTCAAATATTACTTTTATGAACATATAGTTTACTAAAATTGTAGACCAATACTTCTTGATCATTAAACATCCATAGAAAGTAATATCTCTTTCAACAGTGAAGAAAACAAAAATTTATTCAATTCGTTTTCAGTGTTCTATTACAAGTTGGAGGTTTACAGTAAAGCTGTCATGCCAGCATCACATTAATAGCTGTAGTCTTGTCGTTTTTGTTGTTACTGATATTATTAAAGGAACACTGTAGGGACCCAGACCACTTTAGCTAATTTAAGTGATCTGGGTGCTGTGACACTTTTGCACTTAGTGCTGCAATTTAATACATTGCAGTTCCAGAGAACTGCAATGTTTACATTGCATCTCTATGTCTACCCTCTGTGGCTGTCTACCAGACAGCCACTAGAGGGCTTCCGGAATCCAAACTGACTTTTTGTCCATTATCTGATGCTGGACATCCTAGCGTTAGATTTTCCTCATAGGAAAGAATTGAATAATACTTTCCTATGGGGAGGTCTAATGTGCGTGCGGCCATTTCCGCGCATGCGCATTAGGTCTCCCCCACCGGCTGTCAGCAGTGGAGGGGCGTGGGCAGAGCCTGATCCAGCGCCGAAGGACATTGGAGCTGGATTCAGGTAAGTGGTTGAAGGGGTTTTAATTCCTTCAGCCACGAGAGAGAGGTCACTCCGGGAGCCTATTTTCCTGGCACTATTGGATCCCTTTAAAGTTACAATAGAATATTAAATTGCTTAGTATGTTAGCAAACTGCTATACTTGTTTCCCCACAATGCTACCACTGTGATCTGTGGTTTGTTATTGTTACACTCTTTTCTACACA
>OW240915.1:117939816-117957316 GCA_933207985.1 Pelobates cultripes
TGCGTATTTCTAAAAAATGTTCTTCATTGTCAAAATCTGAATCAACTGATAATTAGTGATGTCGCGAACACGAAATTTTCGGTTCGCGAACGGCGAACACGAACTTCCGCAAATGTTCGCGAACCGGCGAACCGGGCGAACCGCCATAGACGTCAATGGGCAGGCGAATTTTAAAACACACAGGGACTCTTTCTGGCCACAATAGGGATGGAAAAGTTGTTTCAAGGGGACTAACACCTGGACTGTGGCATGCCGGAGGGGGATCCATGGCAAAACTCCCATGGAAAATTACACAGTTGATACAGAGTCTGGTTTTAATCCATAAAGGGCAGAAATCACCTAACATTCCTAAATCACAATCAATATGGATTGACACCTGACATATGACATATTGACACCTTGACATATGGATTGACACCTGTCCTCAGAGCCCCTGATGCACACGGACACAGAGCAGAATAGAGACTGGTCCCCCTACATAGGGTCACTTGGCAGATATGGATTGACACCTGTCCTAAGGATCCCTGATACACACTGACACAGAGCAGAATAGGGACTGTTCCCCCTACATAGGGTCACTTGGCAGATATGGATTGACACCTGTCCTAAGGATCCCTGATACACACTGACACAGAGCAGAATAGGGACTGTTCCTCCTAAATAGGGTCACTTGGCAGATATGGATTGACACCTGTCCTCAGAGACCTGATACACACTGACACAGAGCAGAATAGAGACTGTTCCCCTACATAGGGTCACTTGGCAGATATGGATTGACACCTGTCCTCAGAGACCATGATACACACTGACACAGAGCAGAATAGAGACTGTTCCCCCTACATAGGGTCACTTGGCAGATATGGATTGACACCTGTCCTCAGAGACCATGATACACACTGACACAGAGCAGAATAGAGACTGTTCCTCCTACATAGGGTCACTTGGCAGATATGGATTGACACCTGTCCTCAGAGATCCATGATACACACTGACACAGAGCAGAATAGAGACTGTTCCCCTACATAGGGTCACTTGGCAGATATGGATTGACACCTGTCCTCAGAGACCATGATACACACTGACACAGAGCAGAATAGAGACTGTTCCCCTACATAGGGTCACTTGGCAGATATGGATTGACACCTGTCCTCAGAGACCACGATACACACTGACACAGAGCAGAATAGAGACTGTTCCCCCTACATAGGGTCACTTGGCAGATATGGATTGACACCTGTCCTAAGGATCCCTGATACACACTGACACAGAACAGAATAGGGACTGTTCCTCCTACATAGGGTCACTTGGCAGATATGGATTGACACCTGTCCTCAGAGCCCCTGATACACATTGACACAGAGCAGAATAGGGACTGTTACCCCTACATAGGGTCACTTGGCAGATATGGCGTGGTCGTGGGAGGAGGAGGATGAATTTCACCTCTTCCCCTGTTAGATTCCCGTTGTGCTGTGACATCACCCTTATACACTGTGTAAAGCATACTTTTTAATTTATTTTGCAAATGCTGCATCCTTTACGACTTGTAATTCGGTAACATTTCCGCCACTGTCTGCTTATACCGGGGGTCTAGTAGCGTGGACACCCAGCACAGGTCGTTCTCCTTCAGCCTTTTTATACGAGGGTCCCTCAACAGGCACGACAGCATGAAAGACCCCATTTGCACAAGGTTGGATGCCGAGCTACTCATTTCCCATTCCTCCTCACACAGAGCAGAATAGGGACTGTTCCCCCTACACTTGGCAGATATGGATTGACACCTGTCCTAAGGGTTCCTGATACACACTGACACAGAGCAGAATAGGGACCGTTACCCCTACATAGGGTCACTTGGCAGATATGGATTGACACCTGTCCTAAGGATCCCGGATACACACTGACACAGAGCAGAATAGGGACTGTTCCCCCTACACAGGGTCACTTCTTGGCAGATATGGATTGACACCTATCCTTAGGATCCCTGATACACACTGACACAGAGCAAAATAGAGACTGTTCCCTCCTACATAGGGTCACTTGGCAGATATGGATTGACACCTGTCCTAGGGATCCTGATACACACTGGACACAGAGCAGAATAGGGACTGTTCCCTCCTACATAGGGTCACTTGGCAGATATGGAATTTGGACACCTGTCCTCAGAGATCATGAGGACACACTTACGCCAGAGTAAGAATAGTATACTGCCTCCCACATAGTCACTTGGCAGATATGGATTGTCACCTGTCCTCAGAGACCATGATACACACTGACACAGAGCAGAATAGAGACTGTTCCCACTACATAGGGTCACTTGGCAGATATGGATTGACACTGTCCACAAGGACAAGCTGCAGGCTTCCTGCCAGGGCCCATACAAGGTGGTAGAGCAGGTTTGTGATACCACCTTTGTGATCGGTGCGGTCACAGGCACGGGAGGCAAGCGCATGCTCCATGTGAACATGCTCAAGCCATACCACGTGGGCACGGAAGAGGTAACCGCGATCTGTGCACCTGCCACTGAAGATTATGATAATTTGCCACTCCCAGATCTCCTAGACCTAGAGGGCCAGAGCGGAGACCTGGGAGAAGTACAGTTAGGAGAATGGTTAGACCCCCAGGAGCGAACCCAGGTCCAAAGACTAATCCAGGACAAGGGGGCCACGTTTTCCAACCTACCTGGGTACAGTCCGTTAACCACTCACAAAGTTGAAACCCTAGACCAGACCCCCCTTCGCCAAACCGCCTATCGCATACCCGAAGCAGTTAAAGAAAATATTCAGAAAGAAATTGAGGAAATGATGCAGTTAGGGGTGATAGAACACTCTGACAGCCCCTGGGCCTCCCCGGTAGTACTAGTACCGAAACGGGACGGCACGACCCGTTTCTGTGTAGACTACCGGAGGCCAAACGATAAAACAACCTCAGACGCCTCGTCTATGCCCCGGATAGACGAGCTCCTAGACAAAATGGCCAGAGGCCAGTACCTCACCACAATAGATCTGTGCAAGGGGTACTGGCAAATTCCATTAGCCGAGGACGCCATCCACAAGTCGGCATTTGTCACCTCGTTTGGCCTGTATCAGTTTAAGGCCATGCCATTCGGGATGAAGAATGCCCCGGCTAACTTTCAGAGGATGGTAGATCGGCTACTGGATGGGTTTCAGGAGTATGCCTGCGCCTACTTGGATGATATAGCCATTTTTAGCTGCTCCTGGCCCTAACACCTGACCCACATAGGAGCCGTACTAGACCGGATTAGGGAGGCCGGACTGACCCTAAAGCCCAGTAAGTGCCATATAAGAACGCGTAAAAACCTCCCCAAGATAGTAGTATGGGCCCCAGAGTGTGAACAGGCCTTCCAACAGCTCAAGACGGCGCTCATTAAATCACCTGTACTTTCTGCTCCTGATCCAACTAAACGCTTTCTCGTCCATACAGACGCTTCTATGTTTGGATTGGGAGCAGTACTGAGCCAAGTCGGAGCAGATGGCGGCGAGCAACCCGGGGCTTATCTAAGCCGGAAACTTTTGCCCAGGGAAGTAGATACACTGCCATTGAAAAGGAGTGCCTGGCGGTGGTGTGGGCCCTCAAAAAGCTGCAACCTTACTTGTATGGACAACCGTTTACCTTACTCACAGATCACAACAAATTTGGGGCACTGCGCGTGCAATCTAATGTGCCACCAGATAGGAGTGGTGTGTTAAGTAGTACTATTCTTATCAGTTTAATCCCTGTTACGTCCCCTATCCGTTGATGTGGAGCAAGACGCAGCAGCAGAAGAGGACTCAGCCGAGGAGGTTATGGAAGAGGAGGAGTAGGAGGAGTAGAGGAGGTGGCAGCAGGCCTGCCTGCAAGTCATGGCGGTGTCACCAACTCCTCTGCAGAGCCACGCATTCCATGCTTGGCAGCCGTCAGCAGGTTTGCCCAATGCGCAGTGTAGGTGATATACCTGCCCTGACCATGCTTTGCAGACCAGGTATCAGTGGTCAGATGGACCCTTGCCCCAACACTGTGTGCCAGACATGCCATTATTTCCTTTTGCACAATCGAGTACAGGTTGGGGATTGCCTTTTGTGAAAATAAATTTCGTCCAGGTACCAGTGAGTGAGTGGTGGCACTGGGCACAGTATCCACTGTGAGCCTGACACACCCGCTGGCAGACAACTAACTGCTATTCAATCTAGAACAGTGAAAAAAGTTTTTTGTTTTTAAATGCAAGCTATTGTGACACCAGTGAGTGAGTGGTGGCACTGGGCACCGTATCCACTGTGAGCTTAACACACCCGCTTTAAGGACACTGACTGCTATTCAATCTATAACATTGAAAAAAGATTATTTTTTTTTTAAATCCAAACTATTGTGACACCAGATCTAATTAGTGGCACTTGTCAGCGTATCCACTGTTAGCGTAACACACCCGCTTTAAGGACACTGACTGCCATTCAATCTATAACAGTGAAAAAATTTTTTTGTTTTTAAATGCAAGCTATTATGACACCAGTGAGCGGTGGCACTGGTCACCGTATCCACTGTTAGCGTAACACACCCGCTTTAAGGACACTGACTGCTATTCAATCTATAACAGTGAAAAAAGTTTTTTGTTTTTAAATGCAAGCTATTGTGACACCAGATATGAGTGGTGGCACTGACTGGGCAAATGGGCACAGTATCTACTGTGAGCCTGACACAGAAGCTGGCAGCAGTGGCAGACAACTAACTGCAATTACATTACACAGAAAAAAAAAAAGCAGACTGATGTTCTAACCCTAAAAAGGGCTTTTTGGGGTGCTGTCCTTACAGCAGAGATCAGATGAGTCCTTCAGGACTGTAGTGGACACTGTATACCCTAACCTAGCTATGCATTTCCCTATCTAATCAACAGCAGCTACACTTTCCCTCCTCTCACTAAGCATGCAGCTTGAGAATGAATGTAAAATGGATGCCTTCCAGTAGGTGGGAGGGTCTGCTAGGGAGGGTGTGCTGCTAATTGGCTGGAATGTGTCTGCTGACTGTGAGGTACAGGGTCAAAGTTTACTCAATGATGACGAATAGGGGGCAGATCGAACCGCGCATGTGTTCGCGGTCCGCGGCGGACGCGAACACGCTATGTTCGCCAGGAACTGTTCGCCAGCGAACCGTTCGGTGCATCACTATTGATATTCACTTCTCTATCTCTGCTTATTGATCTTGGAGCACAGCCTCAAGCTGCATTTGAATGGATTTACTAGCGTAGATTACAGTGTTGTCTGCATACATGTGTACAGTTATGGCTTTGCAGATGTTCAGTAGATCATTTATAAATAATGTGAATAGAAGGTGGCTGAGTATGGAGCCTTGGGTAACACCACACGTGACCGAGAGGCGCTATTGGAGACGATTGCATACTGTGATTGATCCGATACATATGATTGTAACCAGGCTAGCGGATGATCAAATACCTGATTTTTTAAAGTTTTTGCAAAATAATACAATAGTCTACCGCATCAACGGCCTTGGCAAAATCAAGGAAAATAGCTCCAGTTAAGTCTCCCTGTTCCATGCCAGTTTGGATGTCATTGCAAACTTTTAAGAGGGCAGTTGTAGTTGAGTAATTTGGAATGCACCAGAGAGCTAGGTGGGTGGTAGAATCCAGCAACAGTGATCATTTTACTAAACGGGATCTCTATTGTACCAGAAAGGAAATCAAAAGTGACGGGGGAGTTTTTTAACCCCTTAAGGATCAAACTTCTGGAATAAAAGGGAATCATGACATGTGACACATGTCATATGTCCTTAACCCCTTAAGGACACATGACATGTGTGACATGTCACGATTCCCTTTTATTCCAGAAGTTTGGTCCTTAAGGGGTTAAGGGGTTAAAGGGGTGCACTTTATTGACTTGTCAACATAAATGAAAATGCCTCCTCCTCTCTTTGCTCTGTCATTTCTAAATATTTAGGGATAGTACTTTTTTTAATCTGACCAGGTGCTACCTTCTGCTTTACTGTGCAGGTATCACTACCTAGAGGGTTGATTTACAGCATGTTTTTTCAATATCCAAATTTCAGGATCTAAGACTTTCTTACAAGGGATCTGCAGTCTCTCATATTATGTAGGTTATATAGGTGCACTCTTCTGTTATGGTATATGGAGGTAATATTAAGATAATGTGTGTACTGAGGGGGCTGCAAGTCATTTGGTTGCCTGTAACTCCCTGTCTCCTTCCCTGGCATACTGACTTTATCTATGTCCCATTATATTATATCTTGTTTTGTTACTATTTGACCTTATTTTTTCATGGACAAATTTGGGATAGTCTTATGTAGACATTTTTAGGTTTACTCCCTATTTTTCCTCTAAAAAGCTATTTCAAACTACTTTTTTCTTCTCTCCTCAAATCTACTGTTTCTAGACCATTTTCCCAGTTTCTTATATTGTTCTCTATAGTAGTCCATATGGTCTAAGCCCGTATTTAGAATGTGCTTATTTCATGAGCAGTTTCCTAATTGGGAGAATATTGATAACGCCGTGTTGGTGAAACGCGTTTATGTACTTTTAATTGTGTATTTTATATATATTAAAGTATATTTGGTTACTTTTTATCTGTGCCATTTATCTTTTATACACTCTAATCTATTTACTACCTGGCATCTTTTCACCATCCTGGACTCCAAGAAATCCTAGGTGGGGATTATACCACCAGCGCTAACGTCAAGGAGCAGTTGTCCTGCTCCTGTCTGAGAGTATCCATTCTATTTTATTACCAATATTTTACTCAGTGTACACTATTGGCTGTCTCTCTTTACCCAAATGTTGGATATACCACAGACGGAGGAAGTCCACCCTATATTTAAACCGCTGTACGCCTTTTACACTAGAGCGAGTAATAGTGTTATGGACAGATGAATTAAAATAAAATGGCTATTTACTAATGTCTATTTATTCTGTGTTCACTATGTTAAAACTGGCTGCTAGAGTAAATATTCCCTTCGCCCCCTACAATGTGTTCAGTTGCTGTTTACTATGTAAATTCTTCATCCTGATAAGCATCCCCCTTCAAATCAAGCAAACCTTGTGTAAACAAAATTCCTGTGTTAACAGCTCCCTTTACTAACTCCTCCCCCACTACCTTTGTGCCAGTTAAACAGCTATATGCCACGTATAGCTAAATGGAGGATCATTGGTTTAGAACTGATAGATACCACTCACTCCCCCTCCCATCGTGTATCCAAAAGTCTGTAATGATGACACTACATTCTGTAGGGAGGTTTAAACAAGAGCCCCCTTTCTCTGTTAACCAATTGGTGAATGTATACTGTATGTTTAAACTGTGACGTATTTTTGCTTTAAGAAGGAGCCCCCACTCCGGGGAATAAAGCATTCCTGAGTTTTTCACTGATCAGAAACTTTGTCTCCGGTGTGAATTACTTCTAGGGAAAGCGTGCACGCATTAATCAATCAATTTGGAAGGTGTAGATAGACAAATTATCAAAGTTTTCTTTGATCCAAAACAATTTTGGCTTCCGAACAGGGATGAAAGGGATACGTTACTAAGTAAGCCGTCAGATCCCAAGACAGGAGAACAAAGGATTCCCAGAGATTGGAAACGGAGCCTGATCACCTCTGCATATGGTAAATGAGTTACTTACCTATATTTTCCTTTCTTTGGATTTCTCTTATTCTCCGTGCCTTCACATTCGGCTTCCGGTGGTTAAAGTCTTCAGACAGGTAATATATATATGCCCGAATGTCCCCTTTTATATAGAACCTGTCACTTGTCTATCTACAGCCTGAGTCCTGAGTGTGAGTTTTATGTGTGAAAGTGTCTGTTTGAGAATCTGTTTTACTTTCTTGTGATTATTTAATTCAGGGTGCAAATATACCTGGAGTTTTTAGGCCAGATTATATTAATTAATATTTTAATATTAATTCTTGGCGTTTCTTTTGTTGTTTTTCATTTAAATTCAGGTGTGCAGAATAGCCCCTGGTGGTTTAGTTTTTTGTCCGATTAAGAATAGATCGTGGCGTTTCCTTTGTTGTTTTTCATTTAAATTCAGGTGTGCAGAATAGCCCCTGGTGGTTAGTTTTTGTCCGATTAAGAATAGATCGTGGCGTTTCCTTTGTTGTTTTTCATTTAAATTCAGGTGTGCAGAATAGCCCCTGGTGGTTTAGTTTTTGTCCGATTAAAAATAGATCGTGGCGTTTCCTTTGTTGTTTTTCATTTAAATTCAGGTGTGCAGAATAGCCCCTGGTGGTTTAGTTTTTGTCCGATTAAAAATAGATCGTGGCGTTTCCTTTGTTGTTTTTCCTTTAAGTTCAGGCGTGCAGAATAGCCCCTGGAGGTTTAGTTTTTTGTCCGATTCATATTAAAAATAGATTGTGGCGATTCTTTTGTTGTTTTAATAAAAAACAACGAACAAAGAGTGAAGTTGTTGTATATGTGCTTGAGTGTTTCTGTGTGTGATTTGATTTATTATAAGCCGGCATTTATTTTAAGAACTTTGTGATTTAATTACATCTGTATTTTGTGCTTTTGTCTGTGTATGTCTTGTTAGGTACCATATATGTTGATTGTAATCTATACAATTTGTATCGTTACTCTCCTATTCTATCTTTTGTCCTAAGGAGAGCTGTGCTTAGGCAATCACATGGTTAAAAAACTTTGTGCTTGCAAGTCTTCCTCCCTCCTCCCCCCTCCTTCTTTGTTGCTTTCTCTTGCTCTGACTGCTATGAGTATTGGCTACAGGGGGGGTGAATGGTGAAATGCTTGTAAACTCAGTGAGGAATGTGAGGGAAACAAGGTATATTTGCTGGACGAATAACCTAGTTAGGAACTTTGTGTAATCTTGTATATGTTGTTAAGTAAGAGGTTATTGGCATGTTGGAATAAGGAAAGTTAGATTTTGTTGGAACAAATGAATTGTGGAATTTATAAATGATATTGCAGAGAAAAGTAAATTGCAGTTTGCATATAATAGCAGCTATTCAGATGCTGTATTGTGGCAATCTTTATACACACAATGTGAAATTGCCAATAGTGAAATTGACAAGAAATTGTATGTTAATAAGAAAAAAAAAATAAGATCAGAAATGTTATGAAACTAGTCTGTACTTACAGTGCATTGATTTGTAAACGTAATGCAGGTCAAGACAATTTAGAATCATCAGAAAAAGAAGTAGATTTGAATGGGTTAACAGAAGACAAATCAGATTTAAATGAACAGTGTAACAATGTAACAGAGAGCACATGCTGTAAACAGTCAGAAACAGTCTGTGAATTAGAGGATAGAGTTGAACTAAGAAATGATCTTATTTGCCAGCTTAGAAATGAAGTTAAGCAAGTATGTGTTAATACAAGAAAAATACAGACACAGAATCTAATCCCAGAACCAATAGATACTGAAAATGTATCCTCACAGAGTGATTTGCAGAAATATAAATTTCAAGACAGAGCTGCAAAACTTGAAAATACATGAACAATTAATGAAAATTGTGAAATGTATTCCAGTTTATGACACGTCAGTGGATGCATTTACTAATGCTGGAATGTTTGAGTCAAATGTGGACAAATACAGCCTAAATGACGAACAAAGGAATAGATTGTTTAAAATATGGCTGCCGACTCAAATGGCATGTAGGCTGACCGCGCTTGTAAAATTTGAGGACAATGATAAAATAATATATGGAAATTAGGAGACAGACAAGCAATGCAGCGTAACACAGAAAGTTATAAGAATCAGATAACTTCAAGAGATATGATCAGTTTAGGGAATGAGCATGGATATGTCTGCCAACAGATGTACACAGGCTGATTCCAGAATTAAAAACAGCACAAGAATAGATATCTATGTCAGTTTATTGTTTTAAATGAATTGTTAGTCTGTACTGTCTTTCATTGTTTTTATATGTGTTATAAGAAAGTATTAGGTTAATTAAAATAAAAATTTAAATCAAGTTTGCACATATGGCAGAATGAAATACACTAATGTAGCAGTGAGGAACATTCAATGTTATATTGGGTGTATGCAATTATATAGTAACTCCAATCATTTTACAGAAGAAAAAACAATAGATTTATTCTTTGTTGCTTCTGAGGTTGATTTAAAATCTTTGATTTAATTCATGAGAATGGGATTTTAATATCATGACTGATAATGGATTACTGTATATTGCAACGCCTGGACATACACATGGTTTGGATATACTGAAGACAAAAGGAATAATATGGGAATGGATAAGGCTGATTTCCCCCTATCCACAGCTACGCCTACTCCTAAAGTAACATCGCGTACATCCTTTTACTGTAGAATTTCCCGAATCCTAATGACCAATTCCACTACATGGTGTGACTTGTTTAAGCCTAAGATAAATTGGCTGATCAGGCTACCTGTATTAACAATGTCATCAACGATGAGTTAGCATCTGTGGAGAAGTATCACTTCAGGTTGTCCCAAATTTTCTTTTAACCTAAGTTTTAGTACATAGTAAGGCCCATGCCCAACAACTATATGCAGCCTTGTATAGCAGGCCACATGACATCTATTTGTACCAAGCAAGGCCTGCCTGACTCCTCATTCCTGTCTAACATTGTTGTCTCCTGCATAAGTGTAGATGGCTCTCTTTGGAGTAGCCTGTTAACTAAGCCTTGCTTTGTGGTTACTTTCACCTGTCCAATTAATCTGCTAGGTGCAGATGTCCTTCCCCCACTTGCAGGCCCCTATCACCTTATTATTTATTTTGTTCCACACAGTGAAACCTGACCAAGAGGCAAGGGTCCTAGCTAGTTCCCCCAATACCTTTACCTGAATTATACAGGCCCCAAAGCCTGTCCAAGCTCTTACTATTCCCTAACAGGTTAAGGCTCTGGTGTCGAATGGTGCCCTGGTTACCTGAGACTTTCCATGCAATATCCCACCTCTCCTTGTGATGGACGAATTCTGTGCAGGATAATGTCACCTTGCAGGGATGATACTCTATTTACCTGGCCACTCTTCTGCAACTTCCCAAGGGGGGAAATGATAAGACACTGACTATTATTTTTTTTAGCCTTTTTCTTATGTTCTGTTCCGGATTTGCTGTCACTACAGTGGACCAAGTATCTCACCTCAACAATGTCTGCACAAGAAGCTGAGCTATAGGCTCCCATCACAGCATGCAAGATCTCTGAAGGAAGACTGAACTCAGAGAAAGCATGTGGCAACTCTCTGGCTGACTAAGTTGTTCAAGAAGTTGTAAGTGTACTAAGGGAAGTGGACAGAAAAGTGTCTGCTGAAGAAACTCCCATATTCACCATGTAAGATCCTACCCACAGACATCAAGCTCCCGAAGGAATAACAAGCAAGCTACTGACCCTGGAAAGAAAGAAAAAACAAACAAACCACAAGCTGGAAACAGAAAGGGGCAACTCTTAAAGACAGGCTGTACTTCAACAATCTCAAGTTCTACTTGCCCAAGAACATATACTCAGCAGTGGTCCAGTGGGCCTACGGAGCATCTGTCCAGAACCCTCATGAACTCTTTTGATCAATAAATACTCTGAAGTACCAGGAATTGCCTCTCTGACCAACAGTTACTGTAAATCTTGTGCCATTTGTGCCAAGGGCAACTCAAGAAGAATGGAGGAAAGCCCCAAGCATCTAGCCAAACCTCATTATCTCTTCCAGAGGAGTCAAGTCGCCAGAATGCCAAAGAATGGCTGATTCAAATATGCACTAATTATAGCAGACATGTTTTCAGGATGGCCAGAGGCCTATCCAGCCACCAAAGTGATAACCAAGACCACATGCTGAGTAGTGCACTGTGAAAGTTACAGAGATCACCCCGTGGATTCATCATTCCAGAATCAAGCCTGCCTCTGCATCATGTGAAGTAACATCTGTTGATCTTGACAACCCTTTTTGAAACTCCATTCTTAGAGAACAAAGATACTTGTTGAAAATAAATAAATAACTATCAACAAGTGGGTGTTTTGATGGCCATAATAATGCCTGACCACCTGCCATCGATGGAAAGCCAAATACCCCAAAAGGGGACCTTGTGAAACTAAAGAGAAATAAACATACTCCTTACCCTGCAGCCCTCATGTCTGAGGTGCCATACGCACAGTCAAAGCTTTTTCAGGATCATCTGCTTATCTTGAGTTTGTGGTGATATTAATATTGAATGTTTAAATGATCTGAATCTGTCAGTACTAGGGTAGCATGAGACAAGATTTCTAAGAATAAGTAAATGTGCCCTAGCCTAGGTTATTATGTCCATACACATAACACATGACAATCCCCAAGGTACTCTTGACACACCTCATTCATGCTTCAGGACAAAAAGGAGTACCCCTATAAAGGGTGGTTTTACCCACACATATATATATATATATGTATATTAATGCCATAGGGGTGTCAAGGGGGGTGCCGAATGAGTTTAAAGCAAGAGATGAAGTGTCCGCAGGGTTCGAATCTATTTTCCCAATCATCACGGCCAATAAAAATTTAAATTGGATCAATTACATCTATTATAACCAACAACGTTTTGTAAATTATACAAGAGATGCCCTCCAAGGTTTGGCGGAACAATTACAAGCTACTTCCCAGATGACCTTCCAGAATAGAATGGCCTTAGACATGATCCTGGCGGAGAAAGGGGGAGTATGTAAAATACTCCCAGACACCATGACATGCTGTACCTATATTCCAGATAATACAGGCCCTAATGGTAAGGTAACGTTGGCAATAGAAAAGTTAAAGAGTTTGTCCAATGAACTGAAACGAAATTCTGGGGCCACAGATCCATGGGAAAGATGGTTTGGATGGATGTCTGGATGGCAAGGTGCTCTGGCCCAAATAGGTGTTGCCATTTTAATAACGATAATCATCCTCGCTCTTCTTGTTTGTTGTGTGTTACCCTGTCTTAAGAAATGCCTACAAAAGACAGTTGATCAGACAATCGACCAGACCACCCCGACCTTCCTTCACCAAGAGATTGACGATATCGACCGATACACCACATACACCCTTACAGTCCCACCGCACTAAATCAACAGCTACTTCCTCTTAAGGACATTTAGGGATAGCGTCTGTCTCTACGGGCAGAAGTCTGCCGCGGGAGAAGTAGTGGACAAGCTGCTATGGAATACCCGCGCAGTGAAGTGTTCGAGGCCTGTTCAGACAGATGTGCAAGATAGCCTTTTGTTATTTTTCTATAGGGACAGTATTAGAATGAGAGATAGTAGTTTTAGTAAAAATTGCCATTTTAAGGGGGGACTGTTATGGACAGATGAATTAAAATAAAATGGCTATTTACTAATGTCTATTTATTCTGTGTTCACTATGTTAAAACTGGCTGCTAGAGTAAATATTCCCTTCGCCCCCTACAATGTGTTCAGTTGCTGTTTACTATGTAAATTCTTCATCCTGATAAGCATCCCCCTTCAAATCAAGCAAACCTTGTGTAAACAAAATTCCTGTGTTAACAGCTCCCTTTACTAACTCCTCCCCCACTACCTTTGTGCCAGTTAAACAGCTATATGCCACGTATAGCTAAATGGAGGATTATTGGTTTAGAACTGATAGATACCACTCACTCCCCCTCCCATCGTGTATCCAAAAGTCTGTAATGATGACACTACATTCTGTAGGGAGGTTTAAACAAGAGCCCCCTTTCTCTGTTAACCAATTGGTGAATGTATACTGTATGTTTAAACTGTGACGTATTTTTGTTTTAAGAAGGAGCCCCCACTCCGGGGAATAAAGCATTCCTGAGTTTTTCACTGATCAGAAACTTTGTCTCCGGTGTGAATTACTTCTAGGGAAAGCGTGCACGCATTAATCAATCAATTTGGAAGGTGTAGATAGACAAATTATCAAAGTTTTCTTTGATCCAAAACAATAGCTCTTTTAAATGTGGGTTTTATTTCAACCTTTTATTCATTTTTATCGTTTGAAGCATTTTACACTATTTGGCTCTCCACTCTTATCTTTTATATACGAGCGGTCCCCCACGGAGGAATATTAAAGGACAATTATTCTGGATCAAGTACGGATAGATTCCATGACCTCCAAGAGTACATTTTAGATAAGACTTTCTGTTTTAATGTACCGATTTATTTGGACTGTTTGTTATACCTTTTGTATTTTGTTTTCGTTGGCGCAGCCCTTACCCTTTATTCTCTCTCTCTCTCTCTTTGTTATCTCTAAGGGTTCTTGAGGGACTCCCTTAAAGGGTTGCTGCCCAATTATTAGTTAGCGCTTACTCTCTGTTTTGTTTTAAGTTTACTAATTGGGTAGGGAAGTAGATAAATGATAGCTAATGTTACATAGTTAAATAGTAATATAGGCTAAATAAAACAACTTTTAAAAAATGGAGAATACAAGCGCTTATTTAAATAATCAATATCCTTATATATATACACCAAATTTCAGTGAGCTGCTATTACACCGTGGTTATCTTTCTATCAAACAATTGAAGCCAAAAAAAAAAAGGTAGATGTGCAAATTGCTAACTCACACTTTTCTGAGCTAAAACGCTAGCTCAGGTATATGCACCTTAGGGTCCATTGAGGCGATCCTCACCCTCCTTAAGATCCAAATTTCTCCAGGGGTTATGTCCTGTATAGTAGGTATAGAAGGAAAATATATAGCGTAGTACAGTAGATATACTGGGTATATACTATGAAATAACATGTATGTACTCACAAACCCAGAGCCAGTAGGTCGGCTCACTTCATTAGGTGTATGTGGTTAAGGACCACATTCCTTCTTTGTTAAAGCAGGCAAAAAGAAATGCGTAAATGTAAAAATTATGTTTTATTATTTGTAAAAATATATATTAACAGAAAATAGAAAATAGAAAAAGAAATAACACTTATTGGGCTATAGTCCAATAGAAAGTTCTATGTGCTCACTGTTCCTCCAGGACGTGTTTCGCCAGTAGGCTTCCTCAGCTGGAAAAGTTCTGTGTGATCTCTAAGGACTCCTTCCTGCTTTAAATATCCTTGTTGATTGAAGCATCTCTGTCTCTGGGCTTGTAATTTTCGTGGGCGATCTCCATAGAAACGGAGATGCCCTGTGTTTCAAGCCTCTTCTTAGTCTGTTCACTTCCGTGTTGTGTGTCAAGTATATACTTCTGGTTTCGGCTCGTTCAGCGTTATGCGTTCCACAGTGCATTCCACAATGTGTTTCAACATCTCTAAGTCCTTTGCTGTATTTGATGGTGAATTTTTCAAGGCACACCGTGTGGATATATAAATGATGTGATTAGCGTTATATATTTCTATTTGACATAAAGCACAGTCAATACATAAAAACATAAAAAAATTATAAAACAATATCTTAGTTATACAGCAATTGAGTTTTATTTCTTTAATCTATTATACAATCCATGAATACTAAAAAAGGCAAATGCAATAATAGATCTATTATACAAATTATACAAATTAATAAATATTGGAGGGATAAATCCAATCACAGGAGGGGGGGAAAAACCAATGTAGATGAATATAATAGGAGAGGGTAATAATATAATCCATACAAATAGAAGTAGATTCCAACAATAAAATTATTATAAACAGATTTATGGATATAAGCAGATAAAAAATGATTACGATAGGTATAAAAAATGAAGAGATATAAAAGAGATAAAAGGCAAACAGGGAGATACATATAACTTTAAAGGATCACTCTAGGCACCCAGACCACTTCGCTTTCACAGTGAGAGCACGCCAGCGTCCATAGGAAAGCATTATGAATGCTTTCCTATGTGACCGGCTGAATGCGCGTGCAGCTCTTGCCGTGCGTGCGCATTCAGCCGACGGTGTGGAGAAGAGGAGGTTCGGAGGAGGAGAGCTCCCCACCCGGTGCTGGAAAAAGGTAAGTTTTAACCCCTTTCCCGAGCAGGGCGGGAGGGGGACCCTGAGGGTGGGGGCACCCTCAGGGCACTATAGTGCCAGGAAAACGAGTATGTTTTCCTGGCACTATAGTGATCCTTTAAGTTAAGTTAAAAAAATGGCACATTTCAAAGTCTGAATTTAACCCATTGGGAATCAGACTGTTTAGTTTAAATTGTAAATTGAAGTTACCTTCCCTCCAATCTTTGGATATTTTATTAATTCCCAAAAAGATAGTGCCCTTTATTTCACAATTATGATGGGTTTTATAATGTAAGGACATGCTGTGTTTTTCAAAACCTTTGCTAATATTACGACCATGTTCTTCTATCCTTAAATGTAGGGCTCTTGTAGTTTTTCCTACATAATTGAGCCCGCAAGGGCATTGCATGAGGTAGATAAAGTTTTTAGAGTGGCAGGTAATGAATTATTTCATTGGATATTCATCCCCTTCATTGCAGAAGAAAATGGCCGTAATATTAGTAAAGTTTAGCGTGTCATTACATTATAAAACCCATCATAATTGTGAAATAAAGGGCGCTATGTTTTTGGGAATTAATAAAATATCCAAAGATTGGAGGGGAGGTAACTTCAATTTAAAATTAAGCAAATATAAATCGAATGGATATTTAAACTAAACAGTCTGATTCCCAATGGGTTAAATTCAGACTTTGAAATGTGCCATTTTTTTAACTTAACTTAAAGTTATATGTATCTCCCTGTTTGCCTTTTATCTCTTTTATATCTCTTCATTATTTATACCATTAGTAATCATGTTTTATGTGCTATATCCCTAAATCTGTTTATAATAATTTTATTGTTGGGATCTACTTCTATTTGTATGGATTATATTATTACCCTCTCCTATATATTCATCTACATTGTTTTTTCCCCCCTCCTGTGATTGGATTTATCCCTCCCCCAATATTTATTAATTTATATAATAGATCTATTATTACATTTGCCTTTTTTTTTAGTATTCATGGATTGTATAATAGATTAAAAAAATAAAACTCAATTGCTGTATAACTAAGATATTGTTTTATAATTTTTTAATGTTTTTATGTATTGACTGTGCTTTATGTCAAATAGAAATATATAACTCTAATCATATCGTTTATCTATCCACACGGTGTGCCTTGAAAAATTCACCATCAAATACAGCAAAGTACTTAGAGATGTTGAAACACATTGTGGAACGCACTGTGGAACGCATAACGCTGAACGAGCCGAAACCAGAAGTATATACTTGACACACAACACGGAAGTGAACAGACTAAGAGGAGGCTTGAAACGCAGGGCATCTCCGTTTCTATGGAGATCGCCCACGAAAATTACAAGCCCAGAGACAGAGATGCTTCAATCAACAAGGATAACAGTCCTTAGAGATCACACATAATTTTTCCAGCTGAGGAAGCCTACTGGCAAAACGCGTCCTAGAGCAACAGTGAGCACATAGAACTTTCTAATGGACTATAGCCGAATAAGTGTTATTTCTATTTAATTTTATATTTTCTGTTAATATATATTTTTACAAATAAAACAATTTTTACACTTACGGCATTTATTTTTACCTGCTTTAACAATGAAGGAATGTGGTCCTTAACCACATACACCTAATGAAGTGAGGCGACCTACTGGCT
>OW240915.1:117959816-117963328 GCA_933207985.1 Pelobates cultripes
CCGGCGTCCCGGTCGGGAATGTGCGCATGTACCGAGTAGCCCCTCCCCCCGGCGTGACGTGTAACGCCGCCGTTGCTATAGTAACGCAACTAGCGTATACTATACTGAAGCTGGCATCTAAACCGGAACTGTGCAGTGATGCGGAGAGGTTCCGCCCCTCAATGTGACTTCATGTGTGCGCCGCCGTCGTTACCATAGTAACGCGGCTGTGAATGAGAAACTACAACAAACCGATATGGAAACAAACTTATCAAAAATGATAACCTAGTTGTGAACACCTAGGCTATTATGAAATATTGACATACCAAATTTGGTTAAGCCAAGTGTGAATGTGATCTATGTATATTAATAAAGTGCTAATGGGTCATTTAAAGTGCAATCAAAATCATCTCTTAAAGTGCCATATACGTGCAAAATATATAAAGTGCCACAGTGCTAATGTAAACATATTGTGACCCACTATAATTTATATAAATATTTATATTAAGTAACCCCAATGATTAGAGATTAATATTAATAAATTAATCAATCAAAAAAAAGGATGTACATATGGTTATATAAGGCTTTTTTACACGACTTTTTTTAAACTTATTTTCTCTTTCTTCTTTCTGCTCCTCTGACACTCAACAAGTATATATTTTCAAACAATTGTTACAACAGCACTATTATATTCTGCATCAAAGACTGTTGAACACATTTTAAAGCAATAACTATTAATGCTTGCAAAACATAAATGATTAATTATATAATAAGAGGACGGTCGCAGGGTAGTCATGAAAAATGCATATAAAAAAACCTAAAATACACACAAATATAAAATCACATATAAAAGAACATTAAGGGGCATTCAGGCCAAAAAAGAATGTAACGACAAAGCTTCATTTAATCCTTTTGGAGACACAGTGTCCAACTCATGGATCCAATAAGCTTCTCTATTAAGTAGCATCCTCCCCCTATCACCCCCTCTTCTAGGGTTAGGGATATGGTCAATAGCCACAAATTTCAATGTAGCCAATGGGTGCTTTAGTTCAAAGAAGTGTTTTGCAACTGGTTTATCTGTGGAACCGTCATGATATGCCAGTCTAATAGAAGATCTATGTCCCCTAATTCGTTCGCAGATGGCCGTCTCTGTTTTCCCAATGTAACATAAGCCACACGGACAAGACAGTTTGTATATTACATGTGTCGTCTTGCAAGTAATAGTATATCGAATAGTATATTTTCTATTATTGTGAGGATGAAAAAAAGTTCTTGCAGGCATCATGTGGCTACAGGTCACACAGCCAAGGCAGCGAACAGATCCTCTTATTTGTTCCTTCGCTATGTTCAAATAGCTTTGGGAGGGATCCGTATGTACTAGCATATCTTTTAGGTTTCTATTTCTCTTATAACAGATTAATGGCTTTTCTTTAAACACTTTCGGGAGCGTGTCGTCACTCGACACTATCCTCCAATTCTTCCTAATGACCGATGCCACTTGAGGAGTAGACTGGTTGTATACCATAGGGAAGACCAAATTAAGAGGTTTCTTCTTTGTTTCAGTAGCGCGTGCATTCAATGCTTCTTGTAGCGCTATTTCCAACATACATTCGTCATAACCTCTTTGAAGAAATTTGTTTTTCATTTCAAGAATCTGGACATCCCTAGTTGCTACTTCCGAATTGTTCCTGATTACTCTTAGGAATTGTGCCTTTGGTAGTGAGTTCTTCAAAGCCATGGGATGTGCACTCTGGTAGTGGAGGAGTGTATTCCTATCTGTGGGTTTTGTGTATAGGGAATATTGAAAATGTGTTGCTCCCAATGAAATTTCCAAATCCAAATAATGCACCTTCTCTGTGCTAATATCCGCCGTGAATCTTACTGGAGTTGGTAAAAGATTAAGATCTTGAACCATTTCCAGGGGAGGGCTGGCAGCCTTAGGCCTGGGGGGCAAAACCAGTCAAGTGGCCCATTGCACCACCAAATCAGTTCACCATCCATGCCCACCTTTTCCTGGTTTTATAACGGATATTGATGTTATGCTAATCAGTAGCTCTTTGCCATACCTGCTCCTTCACGGCTCCAGGCACTGCTTGTTGTGAGTGTGAGCCACTGTAAATTAGGGGCAGAGGGCACTTGCACTGCGGTAAAGATGAGGCTGGACAGGAGGAGAGTGCAGTGCAATCAGTGCACTCCCCTCCTGTGGGTCACCAGTAGACTGGTGCACCTGCCCAGGATCAGTGCCGGTGCAAGGATTTTTGCCGCCCTAGACAAAATAAAAATTTGCTGCCCCCCCATGTGACATCACAATGCCCCACCCATATGAACTAACGCCAGTGCTGCACACAGTGTGTGTTTACATTAAAAAGCCTGCAGGGACCAGCTATAGACACCAGAACCACTTCATTAAGCTATAGTGTCCCTTTAATGTGAGGTACATTATAGATTAGTGTCACTAATAATATACTAGATTGCCTACTTACAAGCAGATGAGGATGATGATGGGCTGCAGTTTGGCTCCACTGGTCTGGTGTAGAACAGGATCTCTGGAGGCTGTTTGCAACTGTGGTCACAAAATTCAATGTTCTGGGAGAATTGGAAGCAGCTCCATTTTTGGGGCCCCTTACACAGCTCAAGGTCTGGGCCCCAGGGCCTGACGGTGAGTATGCCCATAAGGCCCACTCATAAGTTCCACCCACCCATGAGTTCGCTCACAGGGAGTGGAGTGTGTAGGGGATGTGTTATGTGTTATTGTAGAGGATCTAATATGTGTGCTTATGGTATGTAGTGTATAGGGTTACCAGTTTGTGCAGGTGATGTAGTGTGTTTGTGTGTAGTGGAAGCAGTGTGTATTTGTGTATAAGGGATGTATTATGTGTTTCTGGTTGTGTGTAAGGGATGCATTGTGTGAATCTGTGTTTGTATGCATAAGGGTTGCAAGGTGTGTGTCTGTATGTGTGTGCATTGAGTGTAAGAGATGCATTGTGTTTCTGTGTGTATGTGAGAAAAGAAGTGTGTGTGTTTGCATATGTGTGTACGGGTTTGCATTGTCTGTTTCTGTGTATGTGTGCAAAGGATGCATTGTCTTTGTGTGTAAGGGTTGCATTGTGTGTGTGTGTGTAATGGATGCATTGTGTGTTTCTCTGTGTGTAAGGGAAGCATGTTGTGTTTCTGTGTATGTATAGGGATGCATTGTGTGTGTGTGCGCGCGCGTAGTGTAAAAGAGCTCCCTGTCTTGGCCCCTGTCCTATAGAGCTGCCCCTTCTGTCCCGTAGAGCTCTCCCCTGCACCTTAGTGGTCTCTCCTCTCCCCCACCCTCCCTAGCGGTCTCTTCTCACACTCACCCACCCTCCCTGTGCTCTTCTCACTCCTCCCTCTATGTGTTCTCCTCACACCCCCTGTGTTCGTCTTACCCCTCTCCTCCCTGTGTTCTTCATACTTCCCCCCTTGGTCGTCTTACTCCCCCACCTGTTCTTCTTAACCCCCCTTCTTCTTATTGCTCCCCCTTCTTCTTCTTACCCCCCCCTTCTTCT
>OW240915.1:117967976-117982230 GCA_933207985.1 Pelobates cultripes
TGTCATAGCAATAAACAGAAACATGTAACCCATACTATACACAAACCAATTATTGAACCATTCACTACATTAACACTAACTCTTATCCAACACATTAACCCTAGCATAAAAATTGTGATATAGAATATACATATATTACTCCCACATCTGCTTATTCACTGCTTCACACTAACACTCACAGTTACAACTCTGAGCAAGGGTTGGTGTAAGGGGGTCATTGTCCCTCCAGCCCCTCTGTGTGTCTCATAGAAACATAGAATGTGACGGCAGATAAGAATCATTCGGCCCGTCTAGTCTGCCCAATTTTTTTTTATATTTTCATTAGTCCCTGGCCTTATCTTATAGTTAGGATAGCCTTATGCATATTCCATGCATGCTTAAACTCCTTCACTGTGTTAACCTCTACCACTTCAGCTGGAAGGCTATTACATGTATCCACTACCCTCTCAGTAAAGTAATACTTCCTGGTATTTTGAAACCTTTGCCCCTCTAATTTAAGACACTGTCCTCTTGTTGTGGTAGCTTTTCTTCTTTTAAATATTGTTTCCTCCTTTACTGTGTTGATTCCCTTTATGTATTTAAATGTTTCATTCATATTCCCCCTTTCTTCCAAGCTATACATGTTAAGATCCTTTAACCTTTCCTTGTAAGTTTAATCCTGAAATCCATAAACCAGTTTATTAGCCCTTCTCTGAACTCTCTCTAAAGTATCAATATGCTCCTGGAGATACGGTCTCCAGTACTGTGTACAATACTCCAAGTGAGGTCTCACCAGTGTTCTGTACAATGGCATGAGCACTTCCCTCTTTCTACTGCTAATACCTCTCCCTATACAACCAAGCATTCTGCAAACATTTCCTGCTGCTCTATTACATTGTCTGCCTACTTTTAAGTCATCAGAAATAATCACTCCTAAATCTCTTTCCTCAGATGTTGAGGTTAGGACTCTATCAAATATTCTGTACTCTGCCTTTGGGTTTTTACATCTAAAATGCATTATCTTGCACTTATCCACCATAAATATCAGTTGGCAGAACTCTGGACATTTTTCTAGTTTACCTAAATCGTTTGCCATTTGGCTTATCCCTCCTAGTATCATCATCAAAAATACATACCTTACTATCAAGACCTTATGCAATATCACTGTAACGAAATCCCCTATTTACAGACCATACGAACAAGCCTGTTCGGTTATTTGGAGGATTACAGCGGGATTTCGTGGAAATAGCCATAAAAGCGAATAAACTACCAAACCACCGACCTCCCACTGAGGTCGTGTGGCGCCTATTGACCACCCTGACTGTTGCGGTTAACCACAGACTAATTGGGGAATAGCTGGTGGTCCGCGTTCGTTTACCGAAAACACGTGGCAATCGCCATTTTGTATTGTTGAACGCGCAGCGGTAAATGGCGAGGATTCCCTGGAACTGATTTCAGCTACTTATTTTGTCGAACACCGCTGCTACCTTCTCCCATCCTCATTCGTATGGTGGAAAAACACACGAATGAAGGGGATACTACTTCATTCGTGCGCTGAAAGTATGCGAAAGTGACCGACCCCAGATAGCTATAGTATGGAACTTGCAGTCGGCTACAAACACACGAACGGCCGGTGAAAGTCAAACTTCAGTCGACGATTCTGAGAACTGTGTTTGTGGGATCTGAGCACTATTTGCCTAGAATATGCATTCAGATCCAAGCTATCTGGGGATATGTGGAACTTAAAGTTTATGTTGTGTAAAAAGAAAGTTATAGATTTTTATTCTGTTTTGCTGAAATAAGAAAAGCCATGTTTCTTTCTTCCTGGAGATAATTAAGGCTCTCTTTGCTACCTTAAGTTAATTATCTCCAGAATGGAAAAGAGGGAGTGATTTATGTAAAAGGGGAGTGCTTATGCTATAGCCACTGTGATTGGCTACTGTGTTACTTTTGTCCCAGTCTTCCATCTGGTCCCCTAGGGGAGTGTACACCAGGTGGGAGACCTGCATAAATACCGGGCAGGTAGCCCACAGTAAATCAGATCGTTTTACCCCTTCATGAAGTCTCGACTCATGTTTTGGGGATTGGGAGTTATAATCACTTCGTTTCAGCTGGATTTCAGGAGACGCTGCAAGGATCATCGCTGCACGAATAGAAGGATCCTTTACAATCACTAATAAAAAAATTAAAGAGAGTGGGTCCAAGTACAGATACCTGAAGTACCCTACTGGTGACAAGCCCATGCTTCGAATATACTCCATTGACTACAACCCTCTATTGCCTGTCACTCAGACACTGCCTTACCCATTCAACAATATTGGAATCCAAACTTAGATTGCAGTTTATTGATAAGCCTTCTATGTGCAACAGTGTCAAAAGCCTTACTGAAATCTAGGTAAGCAATGTCTACTGCACCACCCTGATCTATAATTTTAGTTACCCAATCAAATAAATCATTAAGATTAGTTTGGCATGATCTCCCTGAAGTAAACCCATGTTGTCTCTGATCTTGAAATCCATGTGTTTTAGATGTTCAACAATCCTATCCTTTAACATGGTTTCCATTACTTTCCCTGCTACTGAAGTAAGGCTTACTGGCCTATAGTTGCCCGACTCCTCCCTACTACCTTTCTTGTGAATGTGCACAACATTTGCTAACTTCCTTTCTTCTGGGACTACTCCTGTTAGCAATGATTGGTTAAATAAATCTGTTAATGGTTTTGCTAGTATACCACTAAGCTCTTTTAATAAATTTGGGTGTATTCCATCAGGTCAAATTGACTTATTTGTCCTTACTTTTGACAGTTGAAATAGAACCTCTTCCTCCGTAAACTCACATGTAACAACTGACTTGTGTCCTTTTTCTTAACTGGGGCCTCTTTCCTTCATTTTCATCTGTAAATACTGTACAAAAATATTAATTGAGGCGGTCAGCTAGAACTTTATCGTCTTCTACATACCTTCCTTCTTTTGTTTTTAATCTAACTAAGCCTTGTTTTACTTTCCTTTTCTCATTTATGTATCTAAAAATGTTTTGTCCCCTATTTTTATTGACTATGCTATTTTCTCTTCTGTGTGTGATTTGGAAGCGCTTGTAACTTGTTTAGCTTCTTTCTGCCTAATCTTATAGATCATTCTGTCTTCCTCACTCTGTTTTTTTTTTTTCATAATTACAAAATGCTAACTTTTAGTTTTTTTACTATTTTGGTCACATCTGCGGAGTACCACAGTGGTTTCTTGAATTTTTTGCTTTTACTGACAAGCCTAATGCAATTTTCTGTTGCCTTCAGTAGTGCAACTTTGAAATAATCCTATTTCTCTTGGACTCCATTTAAATTGCTCCAGTCTGATAATGACTCCTTTACACATATTCTAATTTTAGAAAAGTCTGTTTTTTTAAAGTCTAAAACTTTTGTTTTTGTGTGGTGTGACTCAGTCACTGTTCTTATATTAAACCACACTGACTGATGATCACTGGATCCTAAACTTTCACCTACAGTAATATGTGATACCAAATCTCCATTTGTTAACACTAAATCTAGTATGGCCTCTTTACGAATTGGCTCCTCAACAACTTGTTTTAGAGGCAATCCCAGTAGGGAGTTTAGAATATGTGTGCTCCTGGCACAAACAGCTATTTTGTTTTTCCAATTCACATCAGAAAGATTCAAATCACCCATGATAACTTCCCCCTTCATTGTCATTTTAGCTATTTACTGAACTAGTAAATTATCTAACTCTACTATTTGTCCTGGGGGCCTATAAATCACACCTAGAAGAGTTACTTTGTGATTACCAAATTCTAACATAACCCAAACCGACTCCATGTTCGTCTCACTAACTTTTATTAGGCTAGATTTTATGATATCCTTCACATACAGGGCCACCCCTCCCCCTTTCTTGACTTCCCTGTCTTTTCTATATAAAGAGTACCCTGGTATTGCTATGTCCAGGTCTCCCCCTGCCCCTCTACGTCACTTTGTGTCCTCACTAGCCCCTACATGTATCTCATAACCCTCAAGCCCCTCCATGAGCTCACTTCCCCCCCCCCCGCCCCAGTCCCTCCATGTATGTTATTCACCCAGGCCCCCTGTGTCTCATTCCCCTGGACCCCCTCCACTGTGTCTCATTCCCCCTGCCCCCCCCCATATCTCAAGCCCCCCATGTGTTTTAATCTCCAGGCACCCCATGTGTCTCATTCCACATTCCCCAAGTGTCTAAATCCCCCCAGCCCCTCCATGTGTCACAATACCCCAGCCCAGGTTGACTCAATCCCACAGCCCCCCATGTGTCTCAATCCCCAGCACCCCATGTATCTTACCCTCTTGTGTCTTAATCCCCCGCACGCCTTGTTTCTCAATCCCCCAGCCCCCTATGTGTCTCAATCCCCCAACCCCCTTATATTTCTCATTCCCTAGACATACTTGTGTTTCATACAAATCTACTCAATCACCTCCCATAACAATGTCTACACAGTCCAGCCACACATTTTCCTCATATGTAACACTGTTCAACCACAAACTTAAACCACAAATCCCACTAACCTGGTATAATGTATCTCTCATTCAGCATTATTAATGTGCTAATGTCATGTTTTTATCATGGTTTTAAATTCATTTTGTTTAATAGAATGAAACTAATATGTAATCACATGAATACCCTTTGTGCCTAGAGCACTTTTAAGTTTGATGGAACAGCATATTGACTCCTTAACTGGACACAATAGTCACCAAAACAAATTAACTTATGGAGCAGTTTTGTTGTATAGATCATGCCCCTGCAGTCTGTTCAATTCTGTGCCATTTAGTAGTTAAATCGCTTTGTTTATACCGCCCTAGACACACCTCCTTGCATGTGACTTACACAGTCTTCCTGATCACTTGCTGTAAAGTTAGATATAATATTTATACATCCTTTATTGTAAATTCTGTTTAATTTGGAAATCATTTCCTGCACTGTTAACAGCTTACTAGACCTTGCAGGAGCCTCCTCCTGTATGTGATTAAAGTTACATTTCCAGAGCAGAAGATGTAAACTTTTAAAGTAAGTTACATCTCATTGCATATGAGACCAATTTCGTTTCATGCCTGCCTGTTGTGTGAGTAAGAAACAAAGGTGATTTAACTCCTAAATTATTTATGCACCAACACATTCTGTAGCACTGTACGATAGGTGGACTAACAGACATGTAATTGCAACAAGACAAGCTGGACACAAAGGTACGGGGGGGCTGAGGGCCCTGCTCAAACTAGCTTACATTCTAGAGGGAAGAGAATGAGTAGTGAGACTTCAGAGGCATGATCTATACACACAAACTGCTTAATGAAGCTAAAGTTGTTTTATTGACTATATTCAATAATTTAAGATAATCAAGGTTTTATTATACAATTTCTAAATACAGCTACACTTAACGAATATTTGAACATTACATGAAGAATCAACACCACTATTCCTGATGTGAGCATGTCAGATTTCCTGAATTTCCAGTTGACAAATTGACAAACCAGATGTTTTATTTAAAGGATAACTGTACTGTATTTTTGTAATTTCACTAATAGATTGTATAGGCAGTTTAATCTATACATTGTGCTAGCGATTGCGCTAGCAAATGTATTGATTTTCTAATATTTCACTTCTAATACGAACACTGATTCCCTTGCTTGCAGACAGGATATTGCCATTTAGTCACTGCCAATCTTTGTCTGCAGTTTAGCCTACCTATCACATTGCAATATGCCAGCTTCAGCAAAAGAACAAAGCATTAATTGCATGTGCCCCCTTTGGCAATGATGGGTTTGTGGGGGTAGGAATTTCTATAAGGGACTAAGAAATAGATGGGAAAGATTAGGGAGAGGAAAAAACAATAATACCTGACTGAGAGACAGACTTAAAAAAGGATTTGTGCAAATGAAAATATTAAAGAATGGAAACTGTGAAAAGAAAGAGAGGCGAAAGAGTGGGGTAAACAGGATTTAGATAGGGAAAAAAAAAAGTTGTGCAGAGCAAAGTAGAGGCACCAAAGGATAACCTAAGAAGGGAGAAATTCTTAGAATGAAGTAGAAAAATAGAGATGAAAAGGCTTGGGAGAGAGATGGTATACGTTATGAGTAACAATAAGTTGGAATTAGTTGAGGTTTTTATGAAAACATGGAAGGAGAGGGCTAACAGTAAACATCCATAAGAAGTACTGTTTACAGAAATCCAGCATAAAATACTCAATTCTCTGACAGGATCAGAAATCAGTACATATATAAATGAACACTATTAAATTGTATTTCTTGTCTTTAAAATATTTCTATAAACCTATATAAAATTAGAAGTATATTTATATTTCTTAGCTTAAGGCAGAATTCTCAAATTCTAATTACTTGAGGACACTGACCAAGTCATAATGCCCATTTAAAAAAATGAAAATTAATTACAGACATTGCTAGTTCACCAATACTATATCTTATTCACCAGTCCCCCTTTATTATACAACATTATTACTCATCAGCATGCCATGTACTTACTAGTCCTCTTTTATCCCTATTCTCATTTTGTTCACTTACACCCTCGTCTTATTCACCAGGCTGTCATCTTATAAAACCCCAGTCTTATTTACCAATCCTCCTAATGATTTTATTCACCAGGCCCCATGAGTCTACAGGAAGAGTTAAATATCCGACCTATATATTTTAATTTTTTATCTCAGGGCAGGTTTAGCGTGGAACTCAGATGCCTAAAACGCTATCTTGACAGTGAAAAAACAATGTATGCAGGTCAGCCAAGTTATTTCACAGTCTAATTTGTGCAGCAACAGGCTGCTTCTACCCCTACTGCACTCTATTTTCTATTATGCTCAGCATCTGCATGCCTTATGTCCACCGTCACATGCCGCAGGTCACAAGAAGATGGTCCGCTGGCTGGAAATGACCTGTAGTCAAAACCTTCACACCTCTGGTTAAAGGACCACTATAGGCACCCAGACCACTTCAGCTTAATGAAGTGGTCTGGGTGCCAGGTCCAGCTAGGTTTAACCCTTTTTTCTATAAACATAGCCGTTTCAGAGAAACGGCTATGTTTACCTATGGGTTAATCCAGCCTCTAGTGGCTGTCTCATTGACAGCCGCTAGAGGCGCTTCCGCGCTTCTCACTGTGATTTTCACAGTGAGAAGACGCCAGCATCCATAGGAAAGCATTGAGAATGCTTTCCTGTGGTCTGGCTTAATGCGAGCGTGGCTCGTGCCGCGCATGCACATTCAGCCGAGGAGGAGGAGAGTCCCCCGCCCAGCGCTGGAGAAAGAGGTAAATTTAACCCCTTCCATGCCCTAGAGCCCGGCAGGAGGGGGGCCCTGAGGGTGGGGGCACCCTCAGGGCACTATAGAGGTCTATAAGAATTTTTTTGACACGTTTATTCTTGTTTCTAGTTGAATGTTTCCATAATAGAAAACTGTTATCAAAGATAAAAAAAATCTCTTGTACACAGGGTGAAAAAACGGTCAGACTTGATCGGTGCCTTCAAAATGGATCCGGTTTACCTCCAGTATGACCAGCAGGAATCAGGTATGCAGTTCTCGATAACTCAGATATTTACAGAAATTTATATATTTTCACATATATGGCTATTAAAGTGTACATTTAAAGTTAATTTCAAATTTATAGTCAGCTTTGATTTAATTTCAGCAACTCTGGCTGTAAATTTTAAACTACGTTTGAATTAATAAACTGGACCTTGCTGGTTATCAAACAGATCAGTCCAGTTTGAACTCATAAGAGAATATATGAAACAAAATAATGTTAGAGCAGTAAATGGAGGTGATCACAGAGTTGGTTTATCCTGAAAGACATACAAAAAGTAGACTGCCCTGCTACATCCAAGCGATTTACCATTGACAGACCCAAATTTCACGCCCTGTCTGACATACTGAGCACTAAGCCATTCGACATTCCCACAAATAATGGAGTGAAAGCTGCCATTTACATGGCTTTTTATGGATTCCTAAAACCAAAGGAAATAACTATAGTAACACAGTCAGATAAGGAGCTTAGTCTTAAGATAAACAATATTTAAAAAATCACATATCATTATATAATTATTCTAAGAAATCCCAAGGCCAAACAATCCGACAAATCATTAGAAATACCATAGTATCCCACTGAGAATAATTTGTGTCCATTCACAGTGCTTGATCTCTACCGACAAAGTAACCTAATACAATCCTTCTCACGGTTCCAGGTAATCCGCTTACCACATTAAAGCGTATGTTTTACGTTAGGACTCTGTTCCTAAGACTTTGTCTCAACCAGGGCCGGATTAAGAGCACAGTGGGCCTGGTGCTGACAATTATGATGGGCCTAATTACGGAATCTTATCGACCAAAAACACTAAAACAATCATACCTCCAAAGCTTCATGTATCTGATGGAGATGGTGCTGGAGGGAAACTCATAGGATGCAGCTATAAGAAAACACATACTCTATGCTAATCCCTCTCTAATTTATGATTTCATCTTTCAAGTAAATCCATAACCCCTAACAGCAATGTCCAGTGAAGCAGGAATTCAATGGGCGGGGTAAAAGGGTGTGCCACTGGCGCAAATCACGTGACAAGACCTGCCAAAAGGGGTGAACATGCCCAAAAAGGGGAACGTTTGTCCAAAGAATTGGAAGGTCAGCCTGGCATGAATGCATGTCAGGCTGCCTGCCAATCCTACAGGCTGTCCAACTAAGGGCATACTATGCAGGCAGCACCTTGAGCTTGACATAAATGCATCTAATGATGCGCTCACTCCATTCTTTCAAAAGACTGTCCCCTAGCACTCGCTGGTCCACTTGTCTCCTTACCTTCTTACTAGCAGGCAGAAGTTCCTGGTTTAAAGTCTGAGACAGAGAAAAGAGGTCTGTAGTGAGTGTAGAAGAAAGGGGACATGCCACAGTGTTAGAGAGACCAACATCTGCATTAGCTAAACTAACTTTAATGTCAGCAAGTGCACACAAGTTTTGTTCCCATACATCCCTCTTAACCTTCCAAACTTAAAGGGACACTATAGTCACCAGAACAACTACAGCTTATTGTATTTGTTCTGGTAAGTAGAATCATTCCATTCAGGCTTTTTGCAGTAAACACTGTCTTTTCAGAGAAAATAACTCCACTGGCTGCTCCTTAGATGGCTGCTAGAGGTGCTTCCTGGGGCAGTACTGCCTAGTGTGCAGCACTGCCATTCAGTGTCTCCACCCTCTGCATGCAGACTCTGAACTTTCCTCATAGAGATGCATTGATTCAATTTATCTTTATGACGAGATGCTGATTGGCCAGGGCTATGTTGGACTTGTGCTGGCTCTGCCCCTGATCTGCCTAGTTGACAGTCTCAGCCAGTCCTATGGGGAAGTATTGTAATTTGCTCAGACCACCACTTCTGAGCCAGCAGCTGCAGAATTTAATACAAGTAATATTTTACTATATTTAGGGAGGCAAGAAGGGGCCAGGGTGGTGGTTTTAACATAATAGGGTCAGAAATACATGATTGTGTTCCTGACCCTATAGTGCTCCTTTAAGCAAGAGTATGTGAAGAGTAGTTAAGGTTGCCACCTTTCTTGGAAAAAAAGTACCAGCCTTAATAATTTGTATAATTAATTGGTTATGCGTGACATCACATGATGTAAATCACAAGGAGTGACATCAGAGAAAATTCTATAAAATCACCAAACTACTCACAGTTTGATTCTGCTGTATAGATGGATTGCTCCCAGTGTCTCCCTGTCTCCCAGTGTCTCAGTCTTGCAAGTCACCCAGTGTCTCAGTGTCCTTATGTATCACAGTGTCAGTGTCCCCCTGTCGCCCAGTCCCCTAGTCTCCCAGTGTCTGTGTCCCCATTTCTCCCAGTGTCCCAATGTCTGTGTGTCCCCATGTCACTAGGATACTGGGGACACTGAGAAACCCAGGGACACTGAGACCCGGGGACATTGAGACATTTAGGGAAACTGGGAGAAATGGGGACACTGAGACACTAGGGACACAGACACTGGGAGACATGGGGTCACTAAGACACTAGGGACACAGACATGGGAACACAGACACTGGCTGGGAGACAGACACTTGGGGACACTGGGAGACATGGGGACAGTTGTGGACATAGACATGTGGACACTGGGACATATAGGGACACTGGGAGACATGGAGACACTGAAACATTTGGGGACACTGGGAGACTAGGGGATACTGGGAGACTAGGGGACACTGGCTGGGAGACAGACACTTGAGGAGACATGGGGACAGTTGTGGACATAGACATGGGAACACTGGGACACATGGGGACACTAGGCACACAGAGACATGGGACACAGACACTGAGAGACTTGGGGACACTAGGGACACTGGCTGGGGGACATAGTGTCTCCGTGTCCCAATGTCTCCCAATGTCCCTATGTCTCTCAGCGTCCCCATGTGTCTCAGCGTCCCCATGTGTCTCAGCGTCCCCATGTGTCTCAGCGTCCCCATGTGTCTCAGCGTCCCCTAGTGTCTCAGTGTCCCCAGGTCTCCCAGTGTCTGTGTCCTAGTGTCCCCTAGTGTATGTGTCATCATGTGTCCCCTAGTGTATGTGTCATCATGTGTCCCCTAGTGTCTGTGTCCCCTAGTGTCTGTGTCCCCAATGTGTCCCCTAGTGTCTGTGTCCCCAATGTGTCCCCTAGTGTCTGTGTCCCCAATGTGTCCCCTAGTGTCTCAGTGTCCCCATGTGTCCCTGCTGCCTTTCCCCCTGATCCCTCACTTACCTGAGCTCTAGAGCTGCTGTCTGGACTCTCTGTGCTGTGTAGCTGCTCCCCCACGGATCAGTGAGTAGTAGAGAGAGGCAGGGATATTTTGTAACTTCCTACAGTGACCCCTACTGGCCGGTGCTGGTATTGCAGAGTAATTTCCATTTTTTCTGAGAAAATTACCTGCATTTGTATTGCTGTTATTACTGCAATACCGGCAGGGCCAGGCAGCCTCAAATACCGTCTGTGCCATTAAAATACCAGTCAGGTGGCAAACCTAAGAGTAGTGTGTAAAAAAATAAAATAAAAAAAATAATAAAATAAAGTGTTTTTTTTTTTTTAAATGGGCCTATTCCATGGGCCTGGGCCTGGAGCTGCAGCTCCATCAGCCCCTATGTTAATCCGGCCCTGGTCTCAACCCTGCTTTTTTCACTGGTCATTTCTTCATAATTGGGGCAGCATCAGCAGCATCCAGCATTGATACCTCAGTTCACATCATTAAAAGACTAGGACATTGGAATCCTCTGTTTACAACAGATATATTCCTCAATCTGAGAAGGAGTTGAGGAAAGCTTTCATGAATTAGTATTTTATGTGTTATAAAGTGTTTTTTCTCTCTGCATCCTTTTTCCCTGTTTTATTTACATGCCTACAAGAATGTCGATTTCAGTACACCACAACCGACTTAAACCAATACTAGTTTAAAATCACAGCTTTTATGTTGCTGACCCCAAATAGAGGGATGCGGAGCTAAGGTGCCAGAAAGTTCCCTCCCTGCAGTGCTCCCTCCGGCCGCTGCATCCTCAATGCCCCTCCCTCCATAATTCCCTTGGACTCTCACAGTCTAAGGGGAAAATTACCAAATTACCTTAGTTATAGGTGTGACAGATCCCTCTTTCCCGGTGGATTCATGTAATTGCCTGTCCGTACTTCCCCGTTTGTTTATTTGTTAATCTACCGAACAAACTGCCGAACGGCTGGCCACCCAGGAGAGGAGTGTGCTGCTGGTTAACCTATTGGCCCCAATTCGAACATTGTGGTTAACCGCAGACACCTAATTGAAACCGTATGCTGGGTGGTCGTCGTTCGTTTGCCGACCACGAGGCGGCGGCCATCTTAGATGCACGAATACACCACGGTGTTCGTCGACAAACTTATGGAACTCAAAACGGACACTTTTTCTCCCGAACACCGCTGAAACCACCGACCTCCATTCTTTGTCATCAGGCATACGAACACTGGTCCGTTCGGGACTTTTATTTCACTAATGGACTTAACCCAGATAGCCATCCCATGGAGCCCTTCGTATTCCTGAAAGAACAGTGTAAAAGACTTTGGCTCCATGGTGATGGAACTGTGTGTATTGGATCTGAGTGCCATTCGTTAATAATGGGCGCTCAGATCTAGGCTATCTGGGTATACGTTATACATTCGGTAGTTTTACAGTTATGGAATTTTATGTATTTTTACTGTATTATTTAAAATGGCATTTTGCCTCTATCCATGGAGATAATTGGATTTCTTCCCAATTATCTCCAGGATAGAGAGGAGGGGTTTTCTTGTACCAAGGAGAGGGTTTATGCCTGAGCCACTGTGATTGGCTAATGTATCATACTTGTCCCAGTCTTAGGGGAGTGTCCACCAGGTGGGAGACCTGCATAAATACCAGGCAGGTCTCGTGTTTGGTGGGATTGCTACTTTGGAATATTCTTTTGCCTGTTCCAGGAGAGAAGAAGTTTGTATGATTCTCTGTTCGGGAGTTTGGAGCATTCCCTTGTATTCCGTTCGGGAGTTTGGCGGTCTACAGCAACGGTGCCTGTGTCTCTAAAGATCTACTAAACGGCGGTTTCACTCATTTATGCCGGGAGTGTCTTAACCATAGGTATTATGGATCTCTACCCGGCCCCAAGTGCTGCGGCCCACTGGGAAATTTTCCGTTATTATGGTGGGCCTGTACAGCCCTGGTTGGATACAGAGAGTCAGTCCCTGCATTTATTGTTCTGAAGCTTGCAGTGTTGCGCCTTCCTGTACCCCTGCATTGTGAGCTCTCTGGCTGTAATTGTAGCATAATTTGCATAGAAAATGTATTTGCAATAAATAAATTTTATTTGTAATTATGGTTAACATTTATCCACAATTATGGGGTATGGTTGCACAGCTTGGTAGTCGTGTATACATAAGTACTGGTGTGAAGGGGTTATTGAAAACAAGGTAAATTTTTTACTTAATAATAAAGTTACAGATAAAAAAAAAAGTGTCATAGACATTCTGCCCTCACAAATTCTTTTTTTATTTTTTTTTATTATTATAATTTTAACAGTTTGATACAACTTTATGGATTTTTATTTGGTCTTTTCTGGGCTGAAAAGGAAGAAATCTTATGGTAAGTATTTTTTTTATTTTTCAGCTATTTAGTTTACTACCCCCTCTATTAGGGTGAAAAGGGTAGGTATGATATTTGTTTATTGGAGGGTGGGCCTGTGGACCATTAGTCACAGAGGGGGACGGTATTATTTTTACAATTAGTTCCCAACTGCCGATAATGGGTTTGGGGCTGGGGGGGTGGGACAATAGGTCCTTCCATTATCATTTAGATCTCCCACCTCTAATGGGTGGGGGCTGGGAAGAAAACTAGATCCCCCCCCCCATTTGTTTAATAGCCCCCACTCGTGGAGCATAAGTGAGATCTGGATGGGACATTGTAATAAACATTTAACTCGCAAGTTGGAATAAACTTGGAATTAATAATAACATTAATAACTAAAAATAACTTAAAAACCGAGTGTAAAGTCAGAGTCCACACTCCTTGCTTTCGGCAAGTCAATAATATTTATTAATAAAGGCTAATCAAACAAATAAACAATACATATACATTTGAAATAGGCTAGTATATGTTGCTACTAAAACTAATCATTGACTGAATGGAAAGTAGGCTAAATTAACATAATAAAACAGGCATAGACACGTGATACAGTTACCACTCCATTGATCAGCAGCTGAGAGTAAGAGAGAGAGGGTGTGTATAGTGGGGAGAGGGGAGAGAGAGAGAAAGGTGAAGAGAGGTAATTCAAAGAGAGAGAAATGTGCTATTCACAGGGCTTTAAACAGGTTAGTCCCTCCTTCTGCTGGACACACCTCCCTTAGTCAATCCCTTAGGATGTAACAGAACCAGAGTGCCTCCTGGGGGAAGGGGTATTGCATTGGAAGGGAATGGAGGAGGAGTTTATCAACAACCCAACTGGTTTTGCCTGGTGAAAGGCCATGTGCTTCACAGAGGACTCCATTATTGCCTAAGGGTAGAATGGGGGCTTGAATCCCTGTATTAGAACACAATAACACTTCATTGGCATACAGTTTGGCTGTTAATCACATCCCCCCACTTATTACAGACATTATGTTCCTCCATTAATTGTTTATACATTTGCTCCACCATCGTGGTATGGGGGTCCTGTGCCTTTATTGGGTTAGCGACTGGGCAGCAATATCCACTGGCTGCAGCTTCTCCCCTCCCCTGTAGCGTGGCCGAGCTGCACTCCGGTCC
>OW240915.1:118015685-118057156 GCA_933207985.1 Pelobates cultripes
CTCGGAACAAAGGGTACAACGTGTTTGGGATCCCAAGATCCAGTCGTGGGCCGTGTAGATTAGTTGGCAGTCGTGGGTGGTAGTCCCAGCGCCTCCCAGAACGTGGGTACTTCTTCCATTGATGCGAGTGTGTGTGAGGTAAGGTTACAGTTTGCTATTGGAGATCTGTTCGTCCCCCACCTGTAGGCGATGTTGTTCTCAGACTACTTGTAATAAGACCAAAGGATTTGCGCCAGAGGAGGGTGGCTTTGGTCAGGTCTTGGTAGAACGTGAGGGATGCATCCTCAAAGGCCAGAGGTGTGTAATTTTTAAGTGATAGAAAAAATTTAGAAAAGTCCAGGCACTCCAGAATTCAAGGGAAAAAAAGGCAATTTATTAAACCCACAGCCCAGTCACAATGTTTCGACCTAAACGGTCCAGTGCCTGGACCTTTCTACATTTTTTTCTATCGAAAAATTGGTTTCCTGGTACTGAGACCAGTCTGGTTGCACCCAGATTCATATTACTGAGGGGACTGAATGCAGTTCCATATCCCTAGTTTTCTGAATTTTATCATGGACCGTTGAGCACCTGAGTACAAGTCTCGGGCTGCCTTCGGCAGCCCCTTGGAGCCAGGTAGGCGGTATACCCCTCAATTGTCAGTTTCTTTGCTATAGCGTGGGGTAGAATAGTGGCTAATAGGCATCAGGCGTAGTGTGGTAGTTCGTCTGTCGCGATTTCTGCTGGCACACCCCTGATTTTTATGTTTGTGCGCCCTTGGCGTTCTTAATGCTGTCAGCTGTGCAGACATGGCCCTATGTTGGGACCAGACCTGTTGCACCAACTCTTGGAGTGTGGAGAGCTGGGTTTGTTTGACTGTTTTGTGCTGTTCTGAAGCCTGCATCCATTCTGTGATTGCTTTCATGTCCGTTTTTAGAGGTGCTAGCTCTCCTGCCAGTATTTTGTGGACGTACCTGGTAGTTGATGTCAGGTCGGAGGCTGCAGACTGTGGTGATGGAGCTGACTGCGTGTCCAGCGGGGCTTCAGGCCCTGTCTGCTTGGGTGGGTAGGCGATAGTTGCCGTGGGTGCCGGTTTAGGCGGCATGGGCCTCTGTCACGGCCATCTGCCCCGGCTTGCGGTTTCTGTGAGCGGCGTCCCATAGCTGGCATGTGGGTTGTCGGGTTAGCCGTCGTGGGGATAGGCTCGTCTTCCAGTCTCTCTGCACTGCAGAGCAGTGCCTCCAGGCTAGGGAGCAGTAGTGTTCAGAGGGCCCCGATTTTTTGCCTCCGTTTAGGCTGGTTGGGTGCCAGAAAGAATGTCATCTATCGACTCCATGAGACTTGAGCAGTCCAACCGACTACTTTAGGGTATCGAGATTTTCCCTCCCTGATCTATTATTTTAGTTACTCAATCAAAAAAATCGATAAGATTAGTTTGACTTGACCTCTTGATTTTAGATGTTCAACAATCCTATCCTGATTACATTACTTTCCCCACTACTGACTATAGTTGCCCAATTCCTCTCTACTACCTTTCTTGTGAATGGGCACAGCATTTTCTAATTTCCAATCTTATGGGACTACTCCATTTAACAATGGTTGGTTAAATAAATCCGTTAATGGTTTTGCTAGTAGACCACTAAGCTCTTTTAATAACTTCGTGTGTATTCCATCAGGCCCCATAGAAGGAAAAGGAAGGGTAAAACTGGGAAGTGGGAAAAAAAGGGGAGTATCCATCCATTATAACAGAAAGTATGTTAATGTACAAGGCACTTAAGTTGAATAACATTGCATTACAAGTTATGACAGGTTATATGTTTTCTTGACATCGGTTTCCCATTGATCCCAGTGATATTTTAATTGTGCAAATATGTGTGTGTTATTTCTATGTGATAGTTCGTATGTTTTGTTTTCTAGTGTTAGTGTCAGTACTTCCTTGAGAGGGTGTATGTTTAGACTTCCAATATCTAGGTAGACATGTGGTAGCGGCTATCAGAATGTGGCCGGCTATAATCTGATTGATTCTACTGACGGATTCAGGGGATTTTTTTAAATAGAGCTAGTTCAGATGTGAAATTGTCTATGTTCCCGTTCACTTTAACAATTAAGTCATGTATAATTTTTTCCAGTATTTAGTTAGTCTTGGGCAATACCACCATATGTGGGCCATAGTCTAACACTTTTGTTTTTGTGTGGTGTGGCTCAGTCACTGTTTTTATATTAAACCACACTGACTGGTGATCACTGAATCTTAAATTTTCACCTACAGTAATACCGAACACCAAATCTCCATTTGTTAACACTAAATCTAGTATGGCCTCCTTACAACGACTTGTTTTAGCGATAATCCCAATAAGGAGTTTAGAATATGTGTGCTCCTGACACAACCAGCTATTTATGTTTTCCAGTTCACATTAGGAAAATTAAAGTCACCCACAATGATAACCTCCCCCTTCATTGTCATTTTAGCTGTTTCCTCAACAAGTAGATTAACTAACTCTTATATTTGTCCTGGGGGCCTATAAATCACACCTACACGTGTTACCGTGTGATTACCAAATTCTATCGTAACCCAAACTTGTTCGTCTCACTAACTTTTATTAGGCTAGAGTTTTATGCTATCCTTCACATACAGGGCCACACCTCCCCTTTCTTGCCTTCCCTGTCTTTTCTATATAAAGAATACACCGGTATTGCTATTTCCCACTGTTTTTACCATGTCTCAGTTACAACAACTAAATCTACATTATTAGTTGCCATTATTGCCACAAGCTCATGGATTTTCTAATGGAGGTTAAGTAGTAGACAGGTGCTGCTTTTCAAATATTCTTGATTAATTGACCGTCAGCAAGTGTGACCAACTTGCTATATATATAGATAGATAAATCCAAGGTGCTTGCACTCCACGTATATAATGACTGTAATGCCCGGTGCTAATTCCAGCAAAAAATCATAGGTATCATAGGTATCCAAAAGATGCACTCCAGGGTCTTTGTAAAGTAAAATTTAACTTTTAATTCATATACAAAATAAAAAAATAAACATCAACGTTTCAGCTCACATATGGAGCCTTCTTCAGGATGGAAGATATATATATACACCCTATTCCAAATTATTATGCAAATTATATTTTTCTTATTTACCTAAATAATTGATGTAAATAAGTCAGCATAATTCTCATGTTATCAACTATTAAGAGTACAATTCAAATTTTATTGAACAAACCTCCTAATGATAACAGTATTTTTTTAAACAAAAAACTTACAATGCACTGTTCCAAATTATTACACACAGTAAATTTCAAAACACTTTATAGGTTGTAAAGAACTGAAAATTGTCATTTGTTGTGTTTGCAGCATATTTACTGAAATCAAAAGCTATTTCAATCAAACTTTTAACAACATTTTAACTTTTTAAACATTTTAACAGGTCACGTTACATTTTAACATAGGACCCCTTATTTGATAGAAGCTTCACAAGTCTTGCATCCATTGAATTTGTGAGTTTTTGGACAGTTTTTGCTTGAATTTGTTTGCAAGATGTCAGAATAGCCTCCCAGAGCTGCTGTTTGGATGTAAACTGCCTCCCACCCTCATAGATCTTTTACTTGAGGATGCTCCAAAGATTCTCAATAGGTTTGAGGTCAGGGGAGAATGGAGGCCACACCATGACTTTCTCTCCTTTTATCCCCATAGCAGCCATTGATGCAGAGGTATTCTTTGCAGCATGAGATGGTGCATTGTCATGCATGAAGATGATTTTTTTACGGAAAGCATAGTTCTTCCTTCTGTACCAGGGAAAAAAGTGGTCAGTCAGAAACTCCACATACTTTGCAGAGGTCAACTTTACGGCTAAACACTAGAGGCTTTAGAGGCTGGATTAACCCTCAGTGTAAACATAGCAGTTTCTCTGGAACTGCTATGTTTATAAAAAAAAAAAAGGGTTAATCCTATCTGGACCTGGCACCCAGACCACTTCATTAAGCTGAAGTGGTCTGGGTGCCTACAGTGGTCCTTTAAGAGATAAATCTCAAATAGGTTTTGGTTTTCCAGGTTTGAGTATGTGATTATGTTCACACAAATCCTTTCTTAGGATCTTAAGGATAAAAAAAAAAAAATGTAGGCTGGTTTAAATGTGAGGCTTCTAAAATTGGGGATATAAATCAGTCTGTAACAGTCACCAGGGGACTTATGGAACAGTTTACCAGGAGTTGGAGCCCAATTCAGGAGATGGCACAGGAAGCAGGTAAAATCCAAAACACAGTACAGATTAAAGGAAAATCCAAAAGCAGGGTCAGGCGAGAAGCAGAAGTCAGGGCTGGCAGCGGAGTAACAAAGTCGGTAAATCAGGTCAGAGTCCAGGAAATCAGTCAGTAGCTAATCAAAGATCTGGCAGGAAACACCAAACAGGCAAAATGACCAGATACTAGGTCTCAGGCAGGGCTGGCTTTTACAGCCTGCTAATTAGGTGCAGCTGACCCTAATTGGAAAAGGGTTGCAGGTGGATCAGTGCTGCTTAATCAAACCCAGCCAGGTCTCTTATAGGGAGAGTCACGCCTTGCTGTCTTCAGGGCTTGGGCTGTGCCGTGACAGAGCCCCCCCACAAGGAGCAACCTCTGGGGGCGAACAGACATGACGTTCACTAGTGCAGTTCAGGTTCAGACAGGAAATCCAGGTCTGTATAGGCATCAGAATCTGAGAGTGTAATGAGAGGAACATTTTGTAGGTTGTTATTCTTCGAGAAGGCAGTGGAGGCAAGGAGGCGAGAAGGGGATGCAGCTCTGGCCTTAAGAGCTTGCTCTAAGACTTTTAGATCTTGCCTGCGGACCACGGTTCCATTGGAGGCAATTACGCAGTCTGGGGACAGATCCTCTGTGTTAGAGCAGGAAACTTTAGGGGAGACAGAAGCTGAGGATTGGAAGGTAGCCACAGCAGCCTCCTTTTGAGGCTCTGGAACAGGAGCAGGGTTAGCCAGGGCTGTGATGGTGCCATTGGTCTGGTTAGGTGGTCTTTTCGGTCCAGTAGCATGCAGAGTTGAACAAAAAAGGGGCCATGATGGACTTGTAGGATGGTGACACAGAGTCCCCACATGGCTATGTTTAGGGTGAGGAGGACGTATCTGGCAATAGCTGATGTAGTGGCCTCTCTTGCCACAATAGAAGCAAAGGCCTTTGGCTCTCCTTCTGGCTTTCTCATTTACCGTGAGCATGGTATTCAGTGTTCCAATTTGCATGGGTTCCTCTGTGTCCATGATGTTCATGAAAATGTGTATGCGATTTTAGTTCCATAGATTCAGTGGAACGCACCGCTGACCGGGTTTGACTAAATTAAAATGGCCGCCGCCACGTGTTCGGTTTTCGAATGGCGGCCACTTTGACTACTTCGGCACTTCAACTGCATCCGAAGTGCCAGTTTAAAAGTACAAATCCTTTCTCTGGGTGTTAAAGGGCCAGCAGCAGCACAACAAAAATCCATCATGCCCAAATCCTGTATTGAAAGGGCCAAACCTCCCAGGGACCATAATCACATGGCAAGAGGCTGGCAAGTAGTGCTCTCCAGGCACAAGCTTTCACCAAAGAAACTGAAGCCCCCTGGTGGATGTCATGGCAGAGAACCTGACTAGGATGCTGGAGCAGTGAGTTCAAACCCAGCCAGGTCTCTCAAAAGGGCAGTCATGGCTTGCTGTCTGCAGGGCTCAGGCTGTGCCGTGACACAGTCTCATTTATTTTTGGCCCTCCGTAGCTAATTTTTTTAAAAAGTAACACATTATTGAAAGACCATAATTTATTTATCTGCTTCTCTTATTACAGTCCTAAAATATTATTTACAGGATATTGATTTATCTGGATGAATTAGCATAAAAATCATTACTTTAGCAGATATTAGGTCTAATGGAAATATTTAATATTTAAATTCTGTCCAAATTTTCACTTCTAAATAGAGACCTTTTCTCTTATCTCCGGATTAATTAATTTTTAAAACTAATTCATAGATGAAATAACACTGTTAAATGTTTTTATTTGTGAAATATCTGCTACTAAAGTGATCTTGAGTTTAAAAATTAATCATTAGTAATAAATATGGCCCCCTTGGTTTAATTACATCACTAATGGAGGTCCCCTGATGGTAGAGTGCTTAAATATTTTGGTATATATTCTTTAGATATCCAAATTCTAAAGTAGTAGGTATTGTAGTATGTATGAATGTATATGTATATAATGTTAAATGTTTGCTAACTGTTTTTGTTTTAACAGACCCCCTACAAATGTAATTTTTATGTATTTTTTTTATTAACTTGTATTGTTTATGTCTGTCATTTATTGTTGTCTTATGTGCTTATATTTTGTATTTAATTCTTAAAATATTTTTTTTTTTAAAAAGAGCCCTGCCAAGTCCCATAATTACATGATGGACCACCACCTCTGCCCTCATTGTCGCAATGTCCCCAACAAATTACACATGTGAATAGTTGCCAAAAGTTAAAAAAAATTTCCTGGGACACTTTAGGGTAAATTTATCGAAGTGTCATTGACACGTTTACAGCGAATTTGTGGCAAATATTTGGTGAAATGTATTAATACTGTCTTTTACAGTTTTTTTTTTTTTTTGTATTTTAATCTATTTATTCTTTAGGTCCCTAACCACTATCTTTACACATGCACCATCTTTTAGGTGACACAATGAATTTATCAATATTTCGGACACTTTTTTCTGATGTAAAAAAAAGTGTTTTGTTTCACTTCTCTTTATTTCTGTCATTCTAAATCTGCTTGGGCAGCCCAGCCTCAGTAGCAGACGCCACTGTCTCTGTGTCACTGGACTGGGAATAAAAAGCAGCCTTGGAAATGTTTTCATGCCATGCTTATAATGCATTTTGTCACATAGTGTACAGATTAGCAGGTGTAAAAAAAAAAACCCCTACACTAACCTTTCCACTTGCTTCCTTGAGCTTCTGGCAAAGATTTCTCTAATGAGACAGAAAGGGGTATTTTTTTATATACACCCTTGCATGCTTATTAACCCTTAATAAGGAACATATGGGATGGGTGGCAGCATTGTAACATAGCTGTGTGATACAAAAGTGAATACAAATACAAAAAAACAAGTCCTGCACTCAAACTCCCATCACTCCCGGGCGGCAGCAACGACCATAGTACACATCATCCCCAATACATACAGTGAAAACCCAAATCCATATGCATATTTAAACAAATGGGGGTTATTTAGTTTCTCCAATGGCCATGAGACTTTAGCCCACCTGCCACGTCAAGGCAAACCTCTCCGGTGGGTTGTACACTATGACGTTTGACTTTTGCTAACTGCTCTTGCTCTTTAATTGTAAAGCGTTCAATAGCACACCCTGATGCACTCACACACATAGAGACACTCTCTATGACTCACACACACATACAGACATGCATTGTTATACATGTACTCTCTTATACATACACACGCACTCTTACACATATGCACACACTGTTATATATACACACATACACACTGTTACATATACGCTTCCTACAAGTCCTTGGTGCCAGCCACTGTTACTCTGTTCCTGCCTTCTCTCATGTGCTGCTGTCTGGGAGCCCGGAGGGAGTGAAATTTAATCACTTCCCCTCAGCAAGCAGTTTCACAGGGGAACAGCTCAGCCATGTGTGCAAGACCAGTACCAGGACCTGTTTATGCAAGAACAGCATCCCAAAACATGGCACTACACTGGCAAAATCAGGCCAGTGGGAAAGTATGCATACACAATACTGTTTTTTTTTATTGCCGCAAGCCTAATTCGGGGATTGTAAGGTTGACAGGCCTACATTAAGCTGTCATGGTTCTACTGTTTACAGTGTCATTTTAAGGACCATGGCTATTCAGGGCTGGTGTAAGGATTTTTGCCCTAGGTGAAGAAAAATTTGCCGCCCCATTTGCTCCACCCACTCATGCAGACTGACATACATTGACCCAAGCAGACTGACACACACACACACGTACTGACACACGCAGGCTGGCACAAACACACTCATCCACGCAGACTGACCCACAGAAATTGACCCATGCAGACTGACCCATACAGACACACACACACACTGACGAATGCAGATTGACACACACACACACACTGATGAATGCAGACCCATGCAGACACACACATACCCATGCAGACATACACAGACCCATACTGCTGACACACTGACCCACACTACAGACAGACACTGACCCAAACTACAGACGCGCACTGACCCATACAGACAGGCACTGACCCAAACTACAGACGCGCACTGACCCACACTACAGACACGCACCGACCCATACAGGCAGGCACTGACCCATGCAAACTGACATGTACAAACATACATTCTTCTGTCCCATTGACCCTCTTACCTTGTGTTCCTGGCAGCTTCCCTGCGTCTGTCCGCCTTCATTCCGTCTCAGCCCTGCTGTGCTCCCGCCCTCTTGTCCCCACATACTGGGCAAGGCGCGTGAGTGAAAAAATTGAAGCACCCTCGCACTGTTGCGGCCATGGCAGTCTTTGTGGGGGGGCTTACTTAGCTGAGCAGGCTGAAGTGGATGCCGCCGGACCAGTGTTACAACGGGTGCTAGTCAGCAGACATGTAAGTGCTCCCTAGTGCCTGGTAACATGGCCCGCTGCACAATTTGTAGAACTTCTGTATTGGGGCGGCCAAATGAGCAGAGTGCAGAGCAGTAAAGATCCAGGGCTGGCACCCCCCTTTGATCAGCACCCTAAGCAGCTGCCTAGTTGGCCTATAGGAAGTGCCGGCCATGTGGATATTTATTTCCTAGGACCAGAGCATTTTTTTGTTTATTTTTCTGTGCCTATTTAGTGCACCACATGTATCATATTGATTTTAAAGGACATATAGGGCTTTGCGTTTATAATAAATAGTTTTATTTCTTGTTTTTACCCAGGTCTCGCTGTCAGTTGCAGTTGATGTATATGACAAATGCTTGTAAAAAAGATAATGGTGCATGTGTAATATAATGTTTTTTCTTTTTTTTCTTTAAAGAGGGATCAGGGTATTTCAGGATTTATATGGGTGGGTGGGATTGGGACAGGGCATGGCAAACAGACATTTCATCACTTCACACACATGTGTATGCGTATATATGTAATATGATGTGCAACAAGTGCCTTAGTTGCATCTTGCATTGGATAGAGGCAAATATAAGCAATATTTTTTGGTGGAAGTTATATTTGTAAGGTTATAGGCTTTATAGAAAAACTAAATGTGAAAAGTGTGCAAATTAATATAAATAAAATAAAGATCTACTTTATCAATTTCACACGTTTACCACAAAGACCTAATTCAATATGGGTAAAATTGTTCAAACACAAACAAATGAAATCTTTATCTTAACTTCTTTTTTTCATTGTTTGACAATTATTTCTTCTTTAGTTCTTATAACGCTATAATTTGTCTTCTTGGGAAGATTGTAATAATTCTTGTAATTTCCTGTCCTGTTAATATAATAATATTACTAACAATAATCATAACAGTGATTTCAAATTATCCAGCTGAGGAAATCTGAAAACACTCATGGGAAATTAAGTCATATAATCAAATTCAGAATATCCAAGTCATTTTTTTCAACTGGGATTTTGCAAATATGTAGTGTAAGACAAACTTCTTCTTTTTTTTTTTTTTGTATTCATACAAGTCACTGTTGGAAAAAAAAAAAAGAATGTCCCAACTGTTGCTTTACTAATAAATGTTTTTTACTTTTTATTTCAGGTCTAATAACAGACTACAGGGTAAGTTCTGTTGTCTTTAATAATTCGATGTTAAGATTGCATGCAAGAACTGTTTTTATATATTTTTTAGTTATGTTATTGGATTCCAAATTTTATAAGAATATATATATATATATGTAAAGGCTTTGCCTGGAGTTGTGGGAGCGGCATGTGGGACCTATATTATGGGCTAACCCCTTACCTGGCCTACCGTAATTGGCCTAGCCATCTGCTTTGAGTTCCAGCGTTATGGCCAGGGTTACTTTCGGTTCGCGTCTACCTGAACTTCTGGTTCACAGCTGCTTGAGGTCCCTGGCCGGAATCACGGTGCAGAAACCTATTCTCCGGCTGCCACGAGATCCCTAGCCACCAGGTCCAGTATCTGTCTGGGCCGGACGCATCCTCTTGGCCCCACGTTCCCGGGTTCTGACTTCAAACCGTACGTTATCACCATGCTGCTGTACCATTCCCACTCTATTAAGCATGTTATTCATGTCCGGGGTAGGGTACCCACATATATGTACCTGGTTCCCCCTGCACCCTGTCACTACCGAATCACCACGTGGAGCACTAGTTGGTAATTTTAACTTGCCGCGTGCGGCATTCGGTTAGTCGAACGAGTCATTTGTCAGTTTTCTTAATACCATTAGCTAATTTGCGGTTACTGTTCGCATACTTCTCATACGGTGCCACGTTCGTCACATTCATTTAGTTTGTTTGATACAGTCATTCACCCAATTGTGTATTAGACCAGCACTAGCCGAATTTCGGTTAATCACCGCAAATTTTGAAAATAGCTCAGCCTTGCTTGACACTGGCAGATAAGTTAGTTATTTTGTCGTCACTTAGTGGCTTTGGTTGCAATTGCCTAATTCTGTGATAACTGTGCTAGCCTGTCTTTCTGCAAATTGTTGCATGAGTATAGGAATACAGGTCTTTAATATGTTGTTTTGTGTGGGTTTTAGAATCACTTATAGAGTTGGTTTTATGCATACAATGTTATATCTTGGTACTAGCTGGTTCACTTAAGTAGTTATGGTACAGATATCACGGTTGTTAAATTTGTATCTGTCTCTACATTATTTCTGCATAATTTGTTCCTTGAACTGAGGCTCGTGATACTACTAATAGGTCTTAATTTAAAAGTGGTATATTAATTGGGTTACAATAGATGTTATATCTGGGGCCATGGTCCATGATGTTACATTTCTGCACATTCTACGATTAAAATTATTTATGAATAATGGTTAATCATATGTTTACAGATTCAAGGTTGCAATTTAGGGCAGCATTTTGCTCTTCAGACCTCAAATCCTATTCCAGTAAGTAGGTGGGGATTTTAGGGGCTTCTATATTTAGGAATACCTTGGCTTGTATACATTTTAATACATTTACTCATTTTTAGGTATAAGCCTCTCCTTCCCCTCTATACCTTCTTTAGTGGGAGTCACAGATTCTGTGTCAAGTTACGACCATATTTTCTGACTTAAACACGCAAGTGGGTTTCAGGCATGTTTTGCCTATTTATCCTCCCCAACGGGGGTCTCACGAGGCCAACACCCATCCTTGAGGTAAAATGTGCCCCTCGGGCCAAATCATAGATAGACGCCTCGCACGGTTGACTAGAGATGGCCTCCCCTGTCACTCCCAAACTGTCTTCTGCTTTAAAAGTCACAGAGAGGCCAACACCCCGCCACAAAGTCAGGTGGCCACGAATCCCCTTGCGTCAACGCATAGAGCCTCTCAAGTCACTTGGCAACTAGCAGGGCCTCACCTGTCACCAACCTAGTGAATTGTTTCGCCACTTGGCACTATTTAGCCAGCCAGAAAAAAAAAATTACAAGAGAGTCTGGGTGAACCAGTTAGATAGCCCCAGTCTCCAGTTTCTTTCCCCTTGGTGTGCTCTCTGATTAAGCCTTTGGATTCACCTCACACCTAGGATAAGGTTGTTTCGAAGTGTTACTCTTTGCGAGTCAGTCTTTCTAACACACTGTTTACAAGTCGATACTTGGTTTCACTTATCTGTTTATAGCAACCTGTGAGGTCTTAGTGCACTAATGCATAATAGGTAGCACTAGACCTTACAAGGATTATTGCTCTCCATTCCTATCTAACAGGCTGGATTAGTTTATGCAATTTATGGGCTGCATAACATATCTTGATTTATTTGAGTAGCCTCCTTCATCCGATACACCCATTCAGGTTCATATGGTCCACCAATTTTCTCCTTTATGAGATTATATGTGGCATTTTTTTGTGTATATGTTGTATTTCTGTTTGTTTTAACATATAATAAATTGTAATTTTTATATTACACAGACCCATAGGGACCACCTTGTGTTCTATGGGCCTCAGGTCCATAGGCTACTCTTTCATAAGTCTACAATTTAGGGTAAATAAATCTCACCTTTCCTTACCCCCGTGGCCTCCAGACCCCCAGCAGTGATTCACTGTCAGGGGTCTTTGCAAATTATGTAAAGACCGAAGGCTTTATGCCACTTTATACCCTGAAATAACTATTTTCTAATAAACATTTGTTTGTTTTTAAATACCAAAAAAAATCATAAAATCATAATAATTATTTTGAGCGTCTATTAAATATATAAATATTACTTTCCTTATTAGCACTGGCAGATTCCACTGGGAAGAAGATTTCGATCTTTGAAACTCTGGTTTGTATTTAGAATGTATGGCATTAAAGGACTTCAAGAACACATTCGAAAGGTAAACTTATAAAAATGTCTTAATTTATAACCAATGTATGATTTTTTTCCCAAATGTATTCGATACTATTAAAGGAAATAAATATTATATAGCAACAAGTAATTTAAAAAATATGTAGATGGTCAGTCTTTATTCTATGGCTAAAACGATATCATTGGTTGGTTTTTTTTGTTGTTTTTTTCTTGTAAAATTTGCAAATAAAATAACTTGCACATTCAATCAATAAGTCCCAAATTTGCAGACAAGTTTTTTCCAATTAAAAAAAATGTGTAAGATTTAAACAAGATTTTTTTTTCAAATTAGAAAAAATGCAGTCTGTTTTTTAAACGGTTCAAATGGTTGTCAAATGAGATATATATAAAAATAGTTACCGAGCACTCAGACTTCTAAAAATACATAAATACATAACTTAGAAGGCTACTATACAACGCCTATCTAAGAGAATATATATGGGGATTTAGTTCCACCATATAGCCTTATGATGTTAAGCCCACCACTGCTTCAAAGTACCCCAATGTTAGTGGGTCCTACGTTAATTACAAAATGTGGGAGACAAATTAAATAGTACTGGTGCTAAAAGCTACAGTGTATTAAATTCATTTCTTTGTAAGAGCAAAGTGAGTATACAGAAATAAAGAGTAATAAAAGCAATTAAAAACAGTGTAACAACTAGACAATTAAAGTGTTGGTGCTTGAATGAGTATACTCACATTTGCAGATAATATCTGTACTGCATGAAGAAAATAATAAAAGTGACATGACTATGAAACTCCTCCTATTTATACACACACCTGTGGTCACCTCTAAAGAGGCCTCAGAAGCTGGAGGGGGCCTGGGCGGGGTGCTTAACCCCAAAGGAATCTGGTCTGGATTCTAAATATACTTGCACAGAGAAGAGATTGGGGGCACACCTGAGAGATGCATTATGCAAGAAAGAACTCACTTTGCTCTTACAAAGAAATTAATTTAATACACTGTAGCTTATTTTTAGCACCAGTACTATTTAATTTGTCTCCCACATTTTGTAATTAGCGTAGGACCCACTAACATTGGGGTACTTTGAAGCAGTGGTGGGCTTAACATCATATGGCCATATGGTGGAACTAAATCCCTATATTTATTCTCTTAGATAGGCGTTTTATAGTAGCCTTCTTAGTTATGTATTTTTAGAAGTCTGAGTGCGCCGTAACTTTTTTTCTGTATGAATTTTGGTCACTGTGGCAGCACCTTTCTTGCATAATGCATCTCTCGGGTGTGCCCCCAATCTCTACTCTCTGCAAGTGTGTGTATATTATATATATATATATATATATATACACACACTTGCAGAGAGTAGAGATTGGGGGCACACCCGAGAGATGCATTATGCAAGAAAGGTGCTGCCGCAGTGACCAAAATTCATTAAAAAAAAAAAAAAATATATATATATATATATATATATATATATATATATATATATATATTAGCTTAAATTACTATATCGCTATATGAATCACTGGTGAGTAAATACCCCTCTAAATACTAGACAACCTAGTGATCTGTGATGCATATCTATTAAATGAGGATAGAATGTCTTAATAATTACATTACACATTAAGAAATAATATTCATAATAATTAGGGCCTTTATGTTGAAATTCCATTAGGTTCTAAGAAGGATTTTCCACCATCCTGTATGAGATACAATCAGCTGTAACAAAAAGTGCATGAAGTGCATGTAGGAACCATACATTTTATGGAAGTTGAGGTCTTCAGTATTGCAGCCATTGCTCTGTACAATATCTATTTTCACTTGCACTGCTTGTCTTTTGTACTTGCTTTCCCCAAACAATTCACTCTTACAGTTCTTACATTGGTTTACTGTGTCCTGCAGGAATAGACATGTGCACCTTGCACTGTAGTATATATCGATTGTTCAGGCCATTCAGATATGCACATACATGTATTATGTGTAGTGGTGCCCATGAACAGAATTGACTCATTAGCTACACATAGCACTGTTCTCTGGCTTCTGGTGGGAGAAGAATAGACTTACTAGCAGGAATGTATAACAGAGAAAAAAGTCAGAGAAATTTAGAAAGATGGTACCCCCAGTACTAGGTAAAGATTGTAAGTTTGTAGTTACAAGTGCCCATATTATCATATCCACTCAAATAAAAAAAAAGCCCAAATTATTAAAATAAAATTGTTATATTGTAAATTTTGACTTACAGCACCAGTTAAGCATATCAGACCATTTACTTCACAAACACTGTGACATAGGCAAAAGTAAACTCTACAATGTGTTGAATGCTAAAGTATAGCTGTCATTGGTCTAATCCTGATCCTACTACCAACAGTAAACAACAAATATAGCAACACTCTGGTTCATGTACTGCAGCCCCTAAAAAATTCCCCTTTGTAGAAAGTACAAATAATAAAAATACAGATCAATTGGGTGCGCCAAGGGGTTGGGAATCAGAATAGTTTTAAGTAAAACAAATGAGATAAAACAAATTATACACTGTCCATATGATAGTATAAAATCATGTATATAAAAAGAACAAGCCAAAAGTCCAAGATAAAATATAATAGTATGAATAAGTTTGTAAGGGTGTGCCTGTATCTTCAGGTTAGTATACCTTTAAGGTGTTCAGAATCCAGGAACATAAAAAAGAAGAAAAAACTCCAATAGTGAACTATGTATAAAATAAGATAAAAGCTTGAGTAAAAATAAATCCAAATGGTCTACTCACATGGGATAGAGCTAAAACCAGCTCTAGTATAAAGCACATGCCGTGGATTTGATACCCCACTTCAGGGAAATTGGTGGAAGATATTGACCAGCACGTGTCTTATCAGCAGGTTATATGTGAAAATAAAAAAGTGCAAAGATAGTGCTCTCTGTTTAAAATATATTCAACCAGAAGTAAAAATAAATAGGTTGTACTCACATTTGCCTGAGCAGATAGCCCGCTCAGTGTAATCTGCATAGGTGGTATAATCCTCACCTGGGATACTTGGTGAGGTCCTCACTGAAGAGCAAGGAATAACACTACTTCCTAGAGTTCCAGGTATAGCTGGGATTCGTTTCTTAGTGAACAACATAGAAACATAGAAACATAGATTACACATTACACATTAAGAAATAATATTCATAATAATTAGGGCCTTTATGTTGAAATTCCATTAGGTTCTAAGAAGGACTTTCCACCATCCTGTATGAGATACAATCAGCTGTAACAAAAAGTGCATGAAGTGCATGTAGGAACCATGCACAAGGAATGCATCCAAATAACCTGAAAAGAGAGGGCCTAAAGGCAACGATTTGGCCTATTTCTGTGATTCGGAATATGCTAACAGAACTGACTGTTCGTTTGTAACATGCTTTTTTTAAAGAGACACCCTAGGGCCTGAAAATAACTGTGCGTCTTCACTGTCTTTGAAAATAATAACTCTTAGGATCTTGTATAGTGAACAGACCAGAACTTGTTTGTTTGTTTTTTTAGCCGAACTCAACATACCATGAATTTATGGGAGAATGGGAGAGACTGTTACAAAATATATATCTCATAACAGCATCCTAAAGGAAGTGTTGGAAAACCATGAATCCCCCATATCTGTGGATAGACTCAAATAAGCCCTCAAGACATATTCTACCAAAAAAACAACCAGGGCCAGATGGCTTGTTCACCCACTACTGCAAATTGATTTTTGATAGATTGGCTCCTCATATCATTAGGAAATCTAATACTTTTCCTTCTGCCAAAATATTTCTTGACCACATTACTTTAATCCACATGAAAGTGAAGAATTATTCACTTTGCAATAGTTACAGACCTAGCTCCCTCCTTAATATATATCTTACATAATTACATAGCTGAAAAGAGACATGCATTCATCAAGTTTAGCCTTTCTTTCACATTTGTTTTTGCTTTTAATCCCAGTCTGAAGTGCTTCCAATTTTGCAAAAAACTAGGAAAATAATTCCTTCTTGACCCCTGGATAGCAGTCAGATATCTCCTTCGATCAAGAAGCTATTACCCCACTAATTAAATGGGCACTATAGGCACCAAGACCACTTCAGCTCATTCAAGACTGGATACAGTGTCCCAGCAATCTTAACCCTGAGCTGCCTATCCCTGGTAATAAAGTTTGGCTTCAGAGTCAGGCTATTGTAGGGGTAGTGTTAGAGTAGTGCAGTTAATGGTTAACATTATAATAGGAATTAAGGGTTGGTATAGTATGAAGCAAATGTTAAGGGTGAGAAACGCTGTCCAAGATTAGTGGGAGTAATAAGTGGAAGTTATTTAATTCATGAACAAGCTGATTTAAAATAGCTCTAGTTGCAACTTGAGGACATAACTCCTACTTATCCTAGTCACAAGTGGGGAATGTATTTTCAGATTTTGTCTGAAAATGGAGCCCTTGAACTGCACAGAGGTTCATTACTGAGACAAATGGTATGCATGAAGCCACCATTTGTGCAGATTATAAAACCTGCTGATCTGGCTGAAATAATGGCATATTAATTGTATGTATATGTTACTGTTAAAGTGCAGAAATCAGTTAATGTGCACATTACCTAGTTAATCTGCAGATGAACTAGGCCGATCAGTTAAAGTGCAGAAAATTATTTCGTTTCTCAAATTTTTCTCACATTACCTACTAGGCACTCGCTAAAGTGCAAAAAAAATCTTTCTGTCCGCCATCTCTGCGAGGGGCTCACAGCTCTGGAGGACACCATGGTGTGCACAGGGTGCTGTTCTGTTCTTGTCTGGACCACATAGTCACATACCTCTTCAAACAGTTATCCTGAACTGGTAAAAAACGAGGAGCCCCCACCACCACATGAGATCGAGCGCTTCCTGCACGTTATGCAGCAACACCCTGAAATGATCCCAGCAGATGCTCTACACCAGGCCTGTCCAACCTACGGCCCCCCAGATGTTGCTGAACTACAACTCCCATGAGTCTTTCAATGAAACAGATAGCCAGGGAATCATGGGAGTTGTAGTTCAGCAACATCTGGGGGGCCGCATGTTGGACAGCCCTGCTCTACACTGTACTCAATGTCATCATATATTTGAAGACTGTCGGAATCAATGGTCCATGAGCAGACCTCTCCTTGGTCTTATTCTCCTCAATGAGAGAAGTATTTCGCGGACTTACGGAACCGCATTGTTAGTAGCCAGCCCCAGCCTGAGAAGCAACAAGCCATGCGTCTATGCTTTGAGAATTTGATGGTGGCATTGAAAGGAACTTGCTCACAAAAAGAATCGAGACAGGTTCACACAGAATTTTTCTGCATTCAGACGAGAAGTGAACGACTCTGCAGAGACTGCACTGAAAGGGTGAAACAGGTTCTGCGAGGACGTTTTTGTAATAAATAATTTCCTCTTTTATCGAGGAGGAAAGAAACAAACATTTTGCACTGAAAGGGTGAAACAGGTTCTGAAAGGACGCTTTTTTTTGTAATAAATAATTTCCTCTTTTACCGAGGGACAGAAACAAACATTTTGCACTTTAACTAGACAGAAGCAGTTAATGTGCACATCACCTAGGTAAAGTGCTGAAAACTCTCGATTCCACACTTTAACTGAGCAAATCAGTTAATCTGCAGATTAACTTGGTCTGATCGAACAGACACTTCTCAAGTTTAATTAGCGAGAAGTGTCCGTAGGATGGTACAGAGAATGACAGTAGTGAGTTTTGAGATCGGGAGAAGGGAGCAAAATGTCATCTATCATAATGTCATATAGCAAATGAGTGTAGATAGTCCCTTATGACATCAATTTATAAAATATTGAAACAACACTGGTGCATTCCATACCCAGAAGTGTATGACTGTATATTCATAGTGTTATAAAAGTGAAGAGAGAAGCAACACTCAATCCCAGTACACCAGGTGCACTGGAGCAAGACCAGCAATTCCACAATGATCAGGCAGACAAAAAGAAAGTCTCTTAGTTAAGAGGTCTTAGAGGTCTTAGCAGGTTGATACAATAAGTCTGCTTGTGGCTTGAACACCTTGTGTGCCTGAAGACTTTATTTTTGTCTGAAGAAGAAGAAACACAAAATAGGCGGGGATTTTGAGCATATTAGGCGAACAGCAGGATATGGAGTAATACCAATTGAGAAATCCAAAACCATGGGCAAAATGCGTCTTGGTAGAACAGAGGATATTGATGGCTGTTGTGATTTTTTTTTTCTTGTATTTTAATATTATTTTTATACTGTAATTAATTTTAAACTTACTTGGAAATAAATTCTCTACAAATCAAATTATCCTTATTTCCATACTGCATCCAGGTTCCAGACATGGTAATGTCACCCTACAAATAGACACAAAATCCTTACACAGTTATCAAGAGGCTCTAAATAAGGTGAACACTCATTTTATCTTATTTAGAGTAATTACTACTAGTGCCTAATATACTACACCCAGTAACTCCACACCCTGTAAATGTTTTTCTTATTACTTTTAATACATGAATCTGCATAAGAAATAAAATACAGCAATACAAGAAGGGTTATGGTTGCCACCTTAAAAGCACAAAATCTATAGTGTTTAGAGCCTATACCCATAGAAAAGGGCTCTAAAAAATGTGGGTGTATCACTCACTGCAGGTGGAGGTGCGGGGGGGGGGGCATGTCCTGGCAGCGGTAGTGAGCGGTCGCATGTGCTGAGCGCTCCGCTCCGACGAGACCCAAACAGGAGCAATTTGTCGAAATAGCCACAAAATAAACAAGGGCAACATATACCTCACGATACCATGTCCCAAGCCAAGGGGAAAAGACAAGCCGACAAGGCAGAAAAAAGTGCCTTTTTCGCCACATGGACGCTGCTGGGGAATCAGGCTTCGCATCAAGAAGAAGCCCAAGATGGTGCCGAGGAAGCTGTGGAACATCAGTGCACGAACTCGGACAGAGAAGCCCCTATCACACAGGAGGTAATGAGAGCTGTGTTCTTGGAGGGTGCTGCTTGCCCGCCTCCTACCTTCTGACTATGGCCCTGGGATATATGGCATTTGAAAACACTATTTGTGCCCTGTGACAAAACTGGAGGTTGTGCACAAATATGACTATTGTCCATATTTTTTATGATTCCCTTCGTTTGTTGCATTGTTCCCCATGTGTTTCATCTGTTGGTCCGGCTGGATAGACTACCAGACAAACTGTGGAGTTACTGGGTGGCCATCATTTCATGTATCAGAGGCACATGGTGAGAACAATGGATGGCGGCCATTTTAACTCACAGACACTGTTTTGACTTTACTACACTGTGCCATCTCGCCGTTATTTGTTGCACAAAGACATCGTGCAGTAGTTTTAAACTATACAACAGGGGACACATTATACAGTAATTATTTTTCATATATCCTGTATATGTTCTGCGGAATCTGCATTAAACTGTATCTTCCAAACTACTGAACGGATCTGGGTGAATTTTGGATATGTGATTCACCCAGATCCCTCGGTTCCGAGGATATACTTTTATGGGGTTGTTGCATGTTTTGTGGTCCCTGTGATATGTTTTATAATACTGTATTTCTCTGCCTGTGATAATTATATTAACCATTGTGTTCAGTAATCATATCACAGGCAGAGGGGAGGATTTTGTGTGGGAGTGTCTGTGTGTATTGTATGGATTGATTGGTTGTATTTCAAAACCCTGTGGGCAGTACTATGTTTGTGGATAGTGAATAAAAGAGGCTGTATGTGCCAGTACAGGCAGTTCTACTTCACCTTCAATCTGAGTCTTGTCTCTTATTGGGGGAATCTGCTACAAGGGATTGCTATGCTCTGCATATTCCCTTGCTATAATCACTGAGCTCTTGTAAGAGCTTGTTCCTGTCTTGCTCTCTGAAAGAGTCTACGGTAGTTATGGTGTCGGCTGGAGTGCTTGGAGCCCTCAGGAAGCGCTAGGAGCATCCTTCAACGGAAGTACCCAGTCGGGGTGCCAGGTGATCCGTTACAAGAGCCATGCTGGAAGAGATGTGTGCAAGACTAGAGACCAGCTTCCAAGCCTCAATTGGGGCATTACACAAAGATCTCCAAGAGTTGGGGGTGAGAACTACTGCGACTGAAACTAAGATGGAACTAAGATGGAACTGGAAGGTGAGCTGGCAAGGCTTCACACTCAAATGCAGGCATATGAGATGAAGATGGCCGACATTGAAGGCAGGGCTGTAATGACCTGCGGAGTGGAGGAGGAAGTAGGACCCACAGAATTAGCGGCATACCTATATGGCCTACTTTAAAAGCTGGCATCTGAAATACCACAAGACCAGTTGCTCATGGACAGATACCATAGAACAGCCAAGCCAAGTTTTTTACCCCCAGACACCCCGAGGGATGTCCTCATAAAAACGCACTATTACCAGTTGAAAGAGCTAGTGCTTCAAGCTGCACGAAGAAAGGGCTTCCAGATCCCTATGGAGGACTGCTAGTGTTTGCGGACATATCCAAATTCCCGCTAAAGAGGAGGAGAGACTTTAAAAGCATCACAAAACAGCCCCCCCCCCACCCCGGCTAACAGAAGGCCAGACATATACCACTAATTGTAAGAAGAAAAAAAAGAGAGCAACACCCAAACGGATATAATTCCGCCCATTAGCCAAGACGCCATTATCACTATATTAGATGAATGAGAGGGTCAACTCGGGGGCTGCACCCCGCCAGGAAGGAGCTAAGACTTCTACCCCCAAAGGTACCGAAGGAGGTACCTAAGCCAAATATGGCACTTCAGACAGATATGTTTTGTTTGTTAACCCTGTTATATACCTGTTTCCCAGCACCCCCCGGTCTAGCTTGGACCAAAAAAGTCAGACCCCTCCCCAGTTGCCCACAGGAAACTCATCAATATGGCCATGTTCAGTGGTTCCTCACTGCTACCAATGTACCCATACCGCCCGAACACCCCTTAGACAGCGAGTGCGGTATGCCCGAAAATTACCCTCTACTAGGGGTAGGTCACTCCACTTGATGTACCTATTGTTTGGTAAAACCCTTACTAAACACCTAGTGTATAGACCTCCATGAAAATCTACTCCTTAAACGTTAGAGGGTTAAACCTACCAGTTAAAAGACATCAACTGTACAGAGAACTAAAACACACATGTGCTGATGTCATTTGCCTCCAGGAAATGCACTATAGATCTAACAATTTTATACAACCGTCAGTTCCACGTGACATCCCCCACTAAGTCCAAAGGGACTTCCATACAGATTTCCAAACACGTAGCGTTCAATATGGTCTCCAAGGAAGTTGATGCAAATGGGAGATATATTATCCTGAAATGCTCCATCAACAACATGACAATTACAAACTTATACCACCCAATACAAATCAACGTACCTTCCTGCAACATTTGCTACACAAACTAGATAAGATGCAAGAGGGAATATCTATTACTTGTGGGGACTTTAATCATGTCTTAGATCCAAAATTGGGCACGAACATCTCACAGCACAGCCCCAGGTACAAAATACTCCACAGACAATGTAAAAAGCTACAGAAACTCCTCTCGTTACACCACTACAATGACAACTGGTGGATATCCCGCACCTCGGAGCAGGCATATACCCACCTCTCCCATGTCCATAACACCTACTTGAGAATAGACAGGTTTTTATTACATGGGAAGGGGCTCAACCAACTTTCTAACTGTGAAATAGGTCAAATTACCTGGTCAGATCATGTGATCATGAAAGAAGTTGCGAATGCCTTGCGCCACTACTTGAAGGAGAATTCCACCCAGGAGTGGGCAGCACACAAATCAGTAGTTAGAGGGATTTTCATTAAATGGGCATCAGATCTACACAAACAATCCACTGTTCAACTCACACAATGGAGGAGAGACCTATACCAACTGAACACATGCAACTAACTCACCCCGTCTACCGACCTCAATTTACAAATTTCTAGCCTCACAAACAAAATACACTGGAACAGACAGGGTACATGCTCCAGAGACTAAAAACAAGACAATGTGTGTTGGGGAACAAAGCCAGCAGACTCTTAGCTGGATACTACAAGAACAAAGGGCGAAGCAAAAAATACCCTTTCTCCTGTTCCCAACGTGAGAAAAGATTATGATACCAAAACATATCTGTAATGAGTTTGCCAATTATTATGCCACACTGTACAATCTCAATAAAAATGGAGCCACTTTCCAGCCTACACAGGAACACATAAATGCATATTTGGCCACGGTAGACCTCCCCACACTCACAATCCTAAACATAAGACACCTGCCAAAAGGCAAAGCCCCAGGTCCAGATGGCCAAATAATACTTACTACAAACACTTCCAACACCACTTGGCATCCCAACTAGTACATACGTTCACAGAGGCAACCACCACACAGATGCTACCACACTACTCTCTATTAGCCCACATCATAACATCACTGAAACCAGGGAAACCACCCACAATCCCCCAAAACTTCAGGCCAATTTCCCTGCTCAATACGGATGCGAAAATATTCGCCAAACTGTTCGCGACAAGATTGAGTAACCTCCTCTCTCAGATTATCCACACGTACCAAGTCGGGTTTGTGGCGGGGAAGCAGGGCGCAGAAAACACAAGTAAGGTTTTAAACATCCTACTGAAGCTACACAAGGATGGGGGCATAATTCTTTCTCTTGATGCAGAGAAGGCCTTTGACGGCCTGCACTGGACATTCCTAGAGGCGGTCATGGCAAAATTTGAAGTGTCGAGCGGATTCATGTCAGCGGTCAAGGCGCTATACTGCGCCCCAAGTACTCAATGTGGGATTTCTATCACGCCCATTTAGTATCTCGAATGGGACGAGGCAGGGCTGCCCCTTATCACCCCTGCTGTATGTCCTGGCACTGGAGTCATTGGCCTCCAGGATTAGACACAATAACTCCATACATGGGGTGTGCATCGGAGAAAAAGAGTACAAATCCAACTTATTCGCGGACAATGTGCTGCTGACTCTAACCCAATCACTAATATCAATGCCACACCTTTTAAAATAAATAAAAGACTATGGAGACAGTTCCTACTATAAGCTTAATGTGACATCCTTGGGGATAGGAGTACCCAGTGACACACTACACGTGCTTCGGGGGAAATTCAAGATGGACTGGAGAACGGACAACATCTCCTTCCTGGGCCTTAAGCTAACTAAGTCCGTGGTGGGATAATTTAAGGCCAACTACGAAACCCTACAAAAATAATTGGAAGCAAGCTTGGCCTCATGGGGGGATAAATATCTCTCGTGGCTGGGGAGGATGGCGGCAGTTAAGATGTCCCTCCTTCCCAAGCTCCAATACCTATTTTGAACATTGCAAATATCTCACCACCGACTTGTGGGCTAACCAAAGAGTAGTGGGTGTAATCTCCCCTGTGCTATTTAAATCAAAGTAAGCAGTTAGATCTACATTTAGGCCAGATACGAAACCCACATCCACCAGCAGAGAGCTATTTCTCTTCCATAGGCTACGATTTTTGAAGTCCTATAAATCTTTCAATTCTAATGTGACGGGTGCATGGTCCGACCACGAGAATTGGTGTATGTCACATGAAAGGATCTGATTTAGGTTAGACAAAAATTCATCAATCCTCGAATAGGAATTTTGGACCGGGGAGAAATGCGTGTATGTTTTCTCTGTAGGGTGTGTGACCCTCCATGCGTAATAGAAGTGGTGACTGTGGAGAAGTATCTGGATGGCCTTGCATTGTTGTTTTAAAGGGCGATGTCCTTACTTTAGAGTAAAAAAAATGTGGTTAAAGTCTCGGCAAATTACAGTGATGCCCCTCTGTATGATGGTCAGCTTCTGGAGTATTTTGTGTAGAAAATTCAGCTGGTTGGCTTTTGGTGCGGATATGTTCACTATCGTGTAGAGCAGGGGTTCTCAACGTTAGTCCTCAGGACCCCCTACCAGTCTAGGGTTTAGGGATTACCTGGGTGTGTCTAAGGTGTTTAGAAAAAGAAAAAAGAAACACCTTAGAGTCTAAGGTGTTTTTTTCCCTTTTTCTAAACACCTGAGACACACCCAGGTAATACCCAAATCCTGGACTGGTAGGGGGTCCTGAGGACTGGGTTGAGAACCCCTGGTGTAGAGCATGTCATTTATTGTTCCTATCTCCCATTAGTGTCAATGTCTGTGGCATGAAGTGTGAACGTAATGTGTCTAAGTAGTATAGATGCCCCTTTGGATTTTGTGGGAGAGGCAGAGTGGAATTGGTGTGGGAACTCATTGGTCAGACGTTTGGGGTGGTCATTGTGGCGGAAATGGGTCTCCTGTAAACAGAGCACCTCAGCGCTCTGTAAATCCCTATCTCTACACAGAACGTGACGTTTTTCCAGGACATTGAGACCTCGCACATTAAAGGTGCATATCTTCACAGCGGCTGTTTAGGTAATATGAAAGTAATATGAAAGAAATCACAAGAGTGAGGGCATCTGCTCTCACCAGCAGTATCAAGCCGAGCAGAATGCCCCCCATGGAATACGCAATTGCACCCAGATTATAGATGTGAGAGCACACCATAGCACTCCTGTGTAAAACAGGGGGAAACGATTCGCTCTGGTGTCGCTCACCTGAACTAACTGAGCTAAACCCTAACATGACAGTAAATAAAGTATATACAAAATAAGTAATAGTGATAGAACATATTAAGAGAGACTGTGTCAGGTTTCCATTAGGACCTTGGGGAAGTGGGGGGTAACCCCTATATATAATGAAAATAAACAAAATGAACGTATATGAAAGGTGAGTGGAGGAAGTACACTCCAACTCTAACCTATATAATAGAAGGCAACCCCAACTAATAAAATAGTCAACAGAAGTATGTACAATAAAACTTAAAGGAACACTATAGTCACAGAACAACTACAGTTTATTGAATTTATTCTGGTGAGTAAAACCATACTCTTCAGGCTTTTTGCTGTAAACACTGTCTTTTCAGAGAAAATGCAGTGTTTACATTACATATAAAAGAGGTTAGCACTAATAATAAGAAAAGTTGATGGGCAGCGGCCTAGCAGTAGTAGAGTCTGGTATCTTCAGAGACCTGACAAGAATTTTCCAACTCATATTAGTTGGACACCATTCCCACCAGAGGACAATCACCCATATATCCCATAAGTGGGGATCATTTCACTGTACCCCTGTTATACCTGAGCTGGCTATAGCTCATTCAAATGTGAGTTGAACGTATATAAATTTTCCCTCACATATATTGACCCTTACACTCTATACGATTGGTCTCTTATCTTGTGTCTTCCATATCACGAGAACAATCAGACTACTATAAACAGAGAGGAGACCCAATCACCAAAAGCACCTTAAAAGACATCTGTTACGGTACGCTCAGCATGAAATGTACAAAACGCCGTTTAGTGAATGCTCCCCATTCGCAATAACCCAGGCTGCATGCGTATCCAGTGTAATCATACGAACCGCAAGCAAGGGAATGCTGTAAACTCACGAACGGGATCCGTACGGGCACTTCACTCCACGAGCTCCAGACTCACGAATCGCCAATATTAGCCGAACGCAGGTATCTCCTAAACTGCTAATAATCCCATCCAGCAGTCTCTAGTCGTTGGTAATAAATCCCCCCAATAACGAGACCAAGCTCCGCATTGAGTGTAAAACAAGAACTGGCTTTACTGTGGGCTACCTGCCCGTATTTATGCAGGTCTCCCACTTAGTGGACACTCCCCTAGGGGACCAAATGGGAGACTGTGACAACAGATAGACATATGGCAGTTCAGGACCCACATACACAAAATATTCCCAGCATGCAATAGTAATTCCTCCCCTCTACCCTGGAGATAATTGAGAAGTAATTCAATTATCTCCAGGACAGAGGCAAATCGCCATTTTAAATTCAACACATAAAAACACATAAAATTAGATAACTTTACATTTGTCGAATACTATCCATTCACATCACATATCCCCAGATAGCCTCGATCTGAGTGCATATTATTGGCGAATATCCCATTGTCAGGTTATACCTGCCGGTTTCGCCGCTTCCAGGCCACTTCCGGGTTGACTGAGCTCTGCCCCGCCCCCTTCTCTGACGCGGTCTCCTCACGCTACATAGGAAGACAGCGCCAGATTAAAAATGCTGGATTATTGTGCGGTTTCCCTGAGATCCTCTGACCGGCTATCAAATTATCTCTAACCTCTATTCGTGTACCGAACCCTGAACTGAAAACGGCTTACCTACCTTCTCCTCTCTTCGACCTCGGATTGATAAATGGACCTCTGCTTCTAATTCTAAGGACTACTTTATTCTGGATTCAACAATACTTCTGAACCTACTTCCACAGAATGCTATGTATTTATTTCTTCAGCTCAATTTGGCTTTCAATTTGCCTGCTATTATAACCTGCCTCATTGTTGCACATAGGAAGCTACTTTCTTTCTGCTATGATTAATTTCACTCTGATTCTGCAAACTAATTCTGGACTAATCCTTATTTAGGACTGCTTGGCTTTTTTTGCAAAACCTCTGCGGCTTTTTCCTTTCTTCAACTAACAACTTGCTAAAGTTTCAAAGCTACAGTATCAACTTTTGCATTTCAGTTAAAAAATAAAGTAAAGGTAATTAAAGGTTTTTCTGCAGTTGCGTTCCATTCATTAATTAGCATAACACCCATACGCATAGTTCAATCGCCATGGAGTCAGTCTGTTACAGTTCTTCGGTATGCGATTGACTCCATGGAAAGGCTATCTGGGGTAAGTCCATTTGTGCATTTAAACCTCCCGAACGGCCGGTGTTCGCACCCTTCTGTCGATTGAGAAGGGAGGTCGACAGCTTCAGCGGTGTTCGGTTGAAAAAGTGTCCGTTTTCAGTTCCATGAAATCAATGCCGAACACCGCTGGTCTTTCGCATGGTTTAAAATGGCCGCTGCCTCGTAGTCAACATACGAACGACGACCACCCTGTATTCGGTTTTAATTGAGAAGTGTCTGTGGTTAACTGCAACATTCTAATTGGGATCAATAGGTTAAACAGCAGCACACTTCTCTTCTGGGTGGCCGTCCGTTCGGCAGTTTTGTTCGGCAGAAAAGTCAATTCACTTGAACAAAGGCATACGAACGGGTAATTTCGTGAAAAAGGCAAAACAGATGAATCCAGCAATCTTAGTTTATACTGAGGGATCTGTCACAACATCTATTGCCATAGTGCTATTTCTCCGGACTATTTTATATATATATTACCAATTATTCTGTTTGTCGTTTTATATATGTCTCATATGCTTTTTACTAATTAAAAACCATTATAAGTAAATGCTACTATAAAAAGAGCCTGAACCAGAAAAAAAAATGAAAACTTCGTGTTGCCACAAAAATAATCCAAATGAGGGTGCTGCTTTTAAGTGTGATAATTCATAAAAAACTTTCCCATGCTTTGAAAAGTCAGTCCCCTCTTGTTTATGAAATAGTACTCCCAATCTGCTGCCTAAGGGTAATGGCTTTGGGAGACAGTTTAGTGTCCACACAGTTAATTTTTAGAGCCCGACCCACCAATTGTTAGAGCCCACAGGTGACCTGTACCATTATCGAATTTTAGTCCCCCCACCCAATGACTATTAATGGGGATATAGGGAGGATCTGTGTCATTTCACCCCCAGTTGTTTACAGTACTCATCTCCATGGTATGGGGCCTTACTAAGCAGCTGGGCAACAATATTTGCCAAGTCACTAGTTTTAGAGACATGCCCCCATGAATTGTACTAATATGGTGGTTATATTGACCCCCCATATGTATTTTTTAATTTGTATATTTTTTCGTAAAATATGAAAAAAAAAAACCTGCAATATTTAGGTGATATGCCACCAACTTAAAACTTTGAAGTGCAAGTGCAGCGCTTACAATATGTTAAACTTACCCCTCTATTTGAACTTGGGGTAGTAATTTCTCATATAAAATGAAGAGAGAAGAAAAACATAGTAGTGCAACATAGTAAATGCTAAAAATGGTGTATGAGTATATGCTCACAATATTCTGAGCCTTTCTAAACTATGTTGCCCTGAACGTACTGCTTCTGGCAGTACTGTAACGGATCCCCTATACTCCTACTAAGAAGACTGTTTTATTATAGCCCAATTGCCTGTTTATAAATATATGCGAGGTATATATTAAGATATATACTTTTTTCAATTATTACTACCTCAGTCTATCGGTCTGATACTTACATCCTTGGGTTTGGAAAAAAAGGGGAAATTGCCACTCCTTATCTGGCAATGTGTCTTCAAACTTGGAGTCAGTATATTATGGACTCCAAGTAAAGGTGAGCAAAACCAATACACCTGTATATAGCTTTATACTACCACAGAGGTATTTTCACTATTGAATGCTCCTTTTTTGTGTTTTCCATTTTCTATATGCACTTTATTATAGGACTCTGACTCACAGGAGAGGTATAGTTGCCGCCAGTAGGGCACACATACATGTACGTTCAGAGTCACGTCGTTTAAAAGGCCTTTGCTTATTTTGTTTTCGTTTTGGAATTGCAGAATTCAGTCAAATCGTTGATTGTCAAAACTTCAGACGAATTACGATTTGTTTGAAATCGAATGACAGACCAATATTCCTGTAGGTAGAAAAGTGACCCTACAATAGTCATATTGACCTAATACAATCAGATTAAGAAAAAGAAAACTAATTAGAAACCTGTCTAGTTTTATATTTAAGATTTGTTCTTTCTCAACTTTTCTCAGCACGTGTCCCTGGCACATGAATTTATGGACTATGTGAAGCAGGACAATCGTTTTGAAATCTGTGCTCCGGTTATTTTGGGTTTGGTTTGCTTTCGATTAAAGGTAAGTGTGTCAATATGCTACATATAACTACAGATTACATACAATGTATAATAAGAGAAAAATACTAGCCTGTAAATTTGTATACTTTCTTTTCTGAAGCCGATGTAATTCTGAACCAAAAGTGTAAATCAGCTCCTGAAAATTTACGTAAACCTGAAATTGTTAATATTCAGGTAGGTACACAATGATATAATCTGCACAGTGTGCTGTTAAAATTTGCAGGACATTTATAGAGTAAAATATTTGCTTTAAAAAATAAAAATAAAGTTCTGGCACTCAAACATTAATAACAAGCACATCTACCAGGATGATAATTCCTGAAAGCAGCTCATAGGGAACCCAATGTCTCTCCATATATGGATAAATAAAGATAAAACATCAGGAAGCGCTCTACAAATCCCCTTCAGAGATCAGTAATACTGAAATCACGATCATATACACTACGCAAGAAAAGAATGGCCATACTATCCAACCACTAGAATAATAATTAGCTGATTCAATGTTAGCAATAGAAAACTATATTCATCCACAGCAAGCATGTAAAACTCAAAGTCTAGCAAGGGCCAGATAAACAAGGTTTAAGTTTATGTGGGCCACAAAAAAAACAAAAACCTGAAATTTTCATAGAAATGTAGATTTATTTTGAAAAGTAAAGTATATAAAAAAATAAAAAAAACAATATCCCCTCTACTAAACCACAGCAACCCCCATATACTAAATTCCAGTCCCCCCTTTACTAAATCCCAGCACCCCTGCACTCTATGCCAAAGTGGATCCTCCCGCTACTTCTTGACACCCTGTTAAGGTGGAGCATGTTGACGTCACGTTGGAATGTGACGTGGCGTTGTGTGCCTCTGTGCACCTCCAGGTCCTCCACTGTCCAGCCGCGGCCAATCAAAAAACTGACACACACTCACTGACAGACACATTCACTGACAGACACAGACACATACTCTGACACTGACAGACACACTCACTGACAGACAGACACACTGACACACACACACTCAGTGACACACACTCACTCACTGAAACACACACACATGCACTCACTCACTGACACCCACACAGACTTACACATTCTTGCACACACTCACATTATTGTAATTATTCCTGGGGTCCAGTGGGGATCTTCTGTCTGGAGATCTCCTTCCTGCTCCTCACAGCTCCCTTGCGCACAGTTTAGTGATGCCGGGCGCCTGAATATGACGTCATATCCCGGCGCCCGGCATCACTACAGACGGCACGCGCGAGGGAGCAGGGAGGAGCAGGAACACTGAGCAACCTCGCTGCATCCACCTTCCCCTCTTCCCCGGCCGGGTAAATTAGTATTATTATTATTATTGCCATTTATATAGCGCCAGCAGATTCCGTAGCGCTCTACAATATTATGAGAGGGGGGATTTAAATATAAATAGGACAATTACAAAAAACTTAAAGGAACGAGAGGTTGTAGAGGACCCTGCTCAAACGAGCTTACATTCTATACGAGGTGGGGAAATGTGTGGAAAGCAGGTGCCTACTCTGCAATAACACTAGACCTGTACTCGCGGCTTGCCGGGCCACAAAGCTGTCCATTGTGGGCCGCAAGTTTGACATGCTTGATCCACAGTCACTGAATATCTTAATACAAATGAAAGAGGGTAACAATTCAAGCACAATGTAGCAATAGGGAACAACATGCAGTCACTATAGATGTCCATAAAATGCAGATAGAGCCACATTTGTTTATATCAGTCTAGGACAGGCATCCGCAACCTTTGTCACTCCAGATGTTTTGGACTACACCTCACATGATGCTTTACCAACATTATGGGTGTAAGAGCATTATGGAGGATGTAGTCCACAACATCTGGAGTGCTGAAGGTTGCTTATCCCTGGGCTAGGACATCTGCAACATATGTAGCAAAACGCTATGTAACCAACAAGGTAACCCTGTTCCCTTGATTACATGTTCTGATCAAAACAAAATGTAAACAAAAACTGGAATTTGCGCTATATGCCTCGAGGGCTGTGCCGTTCCTGTGGAACTCGCTTCCCTCCTCCCCTTGAAAAAATCGTTACAAACCCACTTCTTCATAAAAGTGTATCAATTAAACTGTTAATAGCTCCTGACTGATTCCTCTTCTGCAACTATCACTAGTCTAATACTATCCTTACCTTTTTGTGTCATTTTACCGCACTCCATCTAGCATGTAAGCTCATTGAGCAGGGCACTCAACCCCTCTGTTCCTGTGTGTCCAACTTGTCTGGTTACAACTACATGTCTGTTCGTCCACCCATTGTAAAGCGCTGCAGAATTTGATGGCGCTATATAAATAACATAATAATAATAAAATAGAATGTTTTGCATGGTCAGTCATATTTTTTAAATCAATGCCAAAATTTCACAATTTCTGCTAGGGTATGCAAACTTTTGAGCACAACCAGGGCTGGACTGGGAAAAAAATTAGGCCCAGGCATTTTTCAATCACAGCGGCCTCCTGAGAAGGGGGTGGGGCCAGAGAGGGTGTGTTTTGTCTTCACTAATGACAAGCACACCTCCTCTCAAGGTGAACATGTTGGTTCAATGCGTAGAGCCCCGCTAAAGTGCTCTAGCATGACAAAAAGGCCCTGTAATTGTTCTGCACAGCGCAAGCAAATGTAATAACATGCTTGCACTGTGTTTGCTTTTAACTTGTCTCTGGTGTCTCCATAAGTGGGATACCAGAGGACACAAGGGCCAGGAAAGCATTTGGTGCATGTGTTTGGAGCCTGCTTATGGGATTGTGTGTGGTCTGGTATTGTGTACATAGGTGATTTCATTTGTACTTGTAGTGTAATATGTGTGGCTTGGGGCTGTAGAGAGTATGTGTATAGGGGGCATAGTGGTATAGGGGATGTAGCAGGTGTGTGCATGCTGGCTGTAGTGTGTGTGTGTATAGGTGTCAGGATTACAAGTTGATCCAGCATGCAGTACTGTGTCACACCTAAGACTAAGGATAACGTATAACCGGACCTTAGAATGGCCGGACTTAACGTGTCCAAGAATAGTCAAAATACTTGCGGAGGTCAGGGACACAGAATCAGACACAAAGATGAGAGAAAGCCAAAAGTCAAGGATACCAGATATCAAGGAAGTAAAAAAAAAGCCAAAGAAAATCAAGATTAGGAACGCACTCTCAGATAACCATAGGCATATGGCAATGACAGGGCACTGAGCAAGAGGAGAACTGGGCCTAAATACACCTCCTGTGGATCCAATTGGCTGTAACTGGCCTTTGACCTCTTAGACAATTACCAGGTTTCCATTTGCATAATTGCTGCTCAGCACAAACCCTCCTGTGGATTTGATTGCTGCTTGGCACAACTTTTCCTGTCAGGACAGTAATATTGCTTGGCCTGTCAGGACAGTAAATGCCATTAACCACATTTGTATGTGCGGATGAATATGTGACAATAGGCGACGCATAGTTGCCAACATTTGAAAAATTTTTTTCAAAACCTTGAAAATTTACCACACCCACTGCCGCAAAGCTCCACCCACTATGTCCAACCCACATAATTAATCTCTGCCTACTTATAGTGCAGAATACAGGGTCTACTCAATAAAGAGAGAATTACAGGGAATTGAGATGGTAATTTTAAACTTAAAGGACCACTATAGTGCCAGGAAAACAAACTCATTTTCCTGGCACTATAGTTTTAATAGGTCCCACCCTCCCTCATGGCCCTCCTCCCACCTGACTGAAGGGGGAGGAAGGGGTTAAACACTCACCTTTCTCCAGCCCCGGGCTCCCTTGGCGCTGGTGACTCTCCTCCTCCTTTGGACGTCATCGGCTGAATGCGCATGTGTGGCAAGAGCTGCGCGCGCATTCAGTCAGTCCATAGGAAACCATTCTCAATGCTTTCATATGGACGCTGGTGTCTTCTCACTGTGAAAATCACAGTGAGAAGCACGGAAGCGCCTCTAGCGGCTGTCAATGAGACAGCCACTAGAGGCTAGATTAACCCATATGTAAACATAGCAGTTTCTCTGAAACTGCTATGTTTACAGCAGGCAGGGTTAACCCTAGAGCATGGGTCGTCAACCTGTTCCCTACCGCCCACTATTGGGTGTTTCAGGATTCCAGGTGGGCGGTAGGGATTTTTTAATTTTCAGAGATTGGGAGGGAGGGCGGGCGGGTGCGAGCCGGCGGTACCGCATATGGAGGGGTCCATCGGGTGGCTGGGGCCACATATGGAGGGGTACATTGGGTGGCCCATGCTGTGAGGGGGCCCGGTCAGCGCTGGGCGCTTTAACAGCGCGACCGGGCCCCCTGTGATTACATCACAGAGCTGGGAGGAAGTGACTGCACATCACTCCTCCCAGCTAACACACAGACCGCGCGGGAGGAAGGAGGAGGGTGTCAGAGTGGGAACTCTGACTACGATCCACCTGAGCCACCACTGGACCCCAGGGAAAGTCACCCTCCTGCACTTAAAGGTAGTAATCAGGAGGGTGACTAAAATATTTGGTGTGTTTGTTTGTGTATGTTTCTTTGTATGTATGTCTTGTCTGTCTATATGTATGTGTGTCTTATGTATGTGTCTTTGTATGTGTGTGTCTTTGTATGTGTGTGTCTTTGTATGTGTCTTGTGTGTGTCTTTATATGTGTCTTGTGTGTGTCTTTGTATGTGTCTTGTGTGTGTCTGTCTGTATATATGTGTGTGTGTATCTGTCTGTATATGTGTGTATGTATGTGTCAGGATTACTGTTTGATCCTGAATGTACCTGGTGAGGCCTCAAAATGGTACTCCACCTGATTAAGAAAACCCCTGGATTACTGGATATTGCCATCAAACTGTAGGCAGGGCCGGCGCTACCTGTTAGGCGGACTAGGCAGCCGCATAGGGCGCCCCTTGGGAAGGGGCGCCGCCAGGAGCGCTGGCCCCCCTCATGCTGCAGCAGCTCCCTCCTGTCACTCCCTCACTGTAGCGTGGCCGAACTCTGTATGGTCCGCGGGTACAGGGAGCATCTGTCTCCTGTACCCGGCCGGACGAACACTGAGTGTGCATTTCCTTTTAGTCCGGCCGGGTACAGGAAACAAAAGCTCCCTGTAACCGCGGACCATACAGAGCTCGGCCATGCTACAACAGAGGTGGGGGAAGGGGGAGAAATAAATTGACAGGGGAGAAAGAAATTGACAGGGGGGGGGAGAAAGAAATTGACATCCATCACACACACACAAACACACACAATGCACCCCTTACACACAAAGACAATGCACCAGTTGCACACAGAAAAACACACAATGCATTACACACACAGACACACATACACAAGCAATGCAACCCTTACACACACAGAAACACACAATGCATTCCTTACACACACTCAATGCACCCCTTACACACACTCAATGCATCCCTTACAGACGCACACACTGCATCCTGTGTACATACACAGAAATACACCTTGCAGCCCTTACACATACAAACACAGATTCACACAATGCATTCCTTACACACATGTCAGGACATCACCTACACACTACACCCCCTGTGAACAAACTCATTGGTGGAACATGAAGGTGACCCAGACCTTGAGCTGTGTAAAGGGCGCCAAAAAAAGGAGCTGCTTCCCGTTCTCCCAGAACATTGATTTTTGTGACCACAGTTAAAAACCGCCTCCAGAGAGCCTGTTCTACACCAGACCAGTGGAGCCAGACTGCAGTGGAGCCTCATCTGCTTGTAAGTAGGCAATCTAGTATATTATTTGTGGCACTAATCTCTAATTTACCTCACATTAAATAAACACTATAGTCCCCAGAACGACTGCAGCTTAATGTAGTGGTTCTGGTGTCTATAGCCTGTCCCTGCAGGCCTTTTAATGTAAACACGGCGGCACTCCTGCACTGGCGTTAGTTAACATGGCAGATCATATGGGTGGGGCATTGTGATGTCACATGGGGGGCGGCAAACTTTACTTTTGCCTAGGGCGGCAAAAATCCTTGCACCGGCCCTGACTGTAGGGATGCCGATAAGGAGATGCTAGGAGTCCTATTAACAGTGGGTGGAGGTACACAGGGTAGAGGTGTTATTGGAGGAGACGCTGCAGGCTGCAGTTGCGCCGTTCTAGCGAGAAGCGTACTGAAAGCCTGAGCAAATTGATCCATGCAGTGATCATTCTCCTCTAATTTCCTCTCGCAAGCAGCTATGTGCTGACATAGTTCTACAGGATCTATGGCTATGTCGTAATGTCAGGATTACTGTTTGATCCAGCACGTAGAACTGTACAGCACGGATGACAAATAAGTAACGTATTACCGGTCCTTAGAATGGCCGGATTTAACGTACTTAGAATAGTCAAAAATACTAGCTGAGGTCAGGGAACACAGAAAGGGACGCAGCGATGAGGAAAGCCAGGAGTCAGGATACCAGAATATAGAGAAGTCAAATAAACAAAGCCAAAGTAAAAAAACCAGGTAGAAAACTATAAACAGGAACGAGCTCTCTGACAACCACAAGGGAACTGAGCAGGATGAGAACTGGGCCTAAATACCCCTCCTCTAGATCTGATAGGCTGTAACCGGCCTTTGACCCCAAAGTCAGTTACCAGGTTTCATTTGCATAATTGCTGCTCAGCATTAACCCTTCTGTGGATTAGGTTGCTGCTCGGCACAACTTTTCCTGTGTGGACAGTAAATGTCATTAACCACATTTTTATAAGCGGAGGAATGTGACAGTATGTGTGTCTTGTCTTTGTATGTATGTGTCTTGTGTCTGTATGTGTGTATGTATGTCTTATGTGTGTGTCTTTGTATGTGTGTGTCTGTATGCATGTCTGTGTGTGTGTCTGTATGTATGTGTGCCTGTTTGTATGTATGTGTCTTGTGTGTGTGTCTGTATGTGTGCCTGTCTGTGTGTCTGTATGTATGTGTGTGCCTGTCTGTTTGTATGTATGTGTCTTGTGTGTGTGTGTTTGTATGTGTGTCTGTATGTGTGTCTTGTGTGGGTGTGTGTCTGTATGTATGTGTGCCTGTCTGTTATAGTGGGCTATAGTAAGTAATAGTAAGTGGGATACCTAGTTCAGCCTTCCTACTGGGCATTGCTATACAGAAGTTTTAAAAAAAAAGTGGGGAGGGGAATTGAGGAGGGAGATGAGGGGAGCTGACACACAGATGAGAAATCATATTATGCGCAAACAGAGAAGTCATCTGAATATCACCAAAAGAGGAGACCTTCATTTGTTCCTTATGAAAATCGAACCAGATATCAAATATCAAAGTCTTGCAGCATCAACCTCAAGGATCTCATTAATCACTAGTAAAGGTAATTTCAATTTACTTTATTGTTTTCTCATTAAACTTTATAAAGTTAAAAACATTATAAACATGCATTAAGTAGAAATAAAAAGATAAATGTACGTATATATATTTTTTTTTTTTTAAACACCCTCCTTTCTAAAATATATTCCGCACTTGCGCGAAAACTGGTGGGCGGTAAGGAAAATTTTTTTCAACCAAAAAGATGCATTAGTGGACGGTAGGTAGAAAAAGGCTGACTACCACTGCCCTAGAGGGACCTGGCACCCATCATTGAGCTGAAGTCGTCTGGGTGCCTATAGTGGTCCTTTAAGGCTAAAGTAGCCAAGTTGAAAAAATTCTCCCATACAGCAGCACAATTTCGACCTAAAGTTTGAAATTCCCATCACAATTCCCTGCAATTCTATCTTTAGTGAGTAGACTTTATAACACCAAGTTCCCACCAACAGTATCTCTCTTAATCTTATGCAGTCTTAAGCACGTGTCAGGAGTGCTGACAGCAGCACTGGAAGAGTTCCGTCTCCCAGGAGTCACCCTGCATAGGCAGCAGTACTATAACTCCGCCTACCTACATTTCACCAGCAGGGGAGGGCTGGCAGCCTTATGCCTGGGGGGCAAATCCAGTAAAGTGGCCCATTGCACCACTGAATCAGCTCACCATCAATGCCCACCTTTTCCTGGTTTTATAACGGATATAGGTGTAGTGCATGTTTCCAGCATGTTTTGTATACATCAGTGGGAATACCAACCCATACACCATCACCATCAGGGTTTGACAAATTTTATTGTAACATCTAGAAGCCAGCTAAAAAAGTTAAAAGTAAAGTTTTTCAACGTCAAAAATACAATTCTAAAGGAACACTATAGTCACCAGAACTACTACAACTAATGTTGTTGTTTTGGAGTCTATATCCTGTCCCTGCACTCTTTTCAATTGACTTTTCAGAGAAAAGGCAGTGTTTACAATGCTGCCTAGTAACACCTCTAGAGGTGCTTCCTGGGCTAGTGCATGCACAGTGTGTACCACCTACATTCAGCGTGACTCTTAATTTTACCCGTAGGGATGCATTTGTTCATGAGATGCTGATTGGTGCAGCATTGTGTACTGGTGCACATGCGTAATTGCCTTCCATTGCTTTCCTAAGGGCCAGCATTGGATCGGCCGAGATCAAGACTAATGATCTTAGCCATGGAGACGGGAACAGCCCCACATGGCATGCAATCACGCCCTCCAACTCCCCCCCCCTCCCCCCAAAAACAACAAAACAAAAAAAAAACACACACACACGTGGAAAAAAGCTATATCTATATATATATATATATATATATATATATATATATATATATATATATATATATATATATATATATATATATATATATATAACAAAAATGTAAACTTGGCACTCACCCTTTGTAAACTGTCAAAATATTCTTGCCTGGGTGCCCACCTCTGGCGTTGATACATATAAAAAATATAAACAAGGTGCACTCACAGGTCTTCATTAAATACATGATACGTTTATTCCAGCGTGCAAATTATTAATGCCACAATTTAATGACGATCTTCATTAATCGTCATTAAATCGTCATTAAATTGTGGCATTAATAATTTGCACGCTGGAATAAACGTATCACGTATTTAATGAAGACCTGTGAGTGCACCTTGTTTATATTTTTTATATATATATATATATATATATAATACACAAGACCCAGCGCACTCACCTATACACTAAACAGCAACTTCAATGTTGAAAGATTTTATTTGTTTTTTTAAAAACACCTAATCTAGGCAAAAATAATGGGGGTTTAGTTACATTATATGATCATACAGTGCATAAGCCTGCCACAACGTCAATGTACCCCATCTTTGGCAGGTCCTACACTAACAGCCTAATGTCTGCTCTTATGAGATTAACCTACTTGGGAAAAGAAATTCCATCTGGGGCTCTCTGCAGTACAAGGCTAAATAGGGCCCTGGGATGAGGCACCTGTGACATGGAGGGGTGCAAAACCAAGGAGTTGGCTAGACTCCCAAATAAACCCCCTCTTGTTTTATTTATATATATATATATATATATATATATTTATATATATATATATATATATATATAGGAAAAAAGGGAAGAGGAGTCTGCGCTAAATAACAAAAATATATGTAAGCTGCAACCCTAAAAGGGAATCCCTCAGAAACCCTTAAAAAATAACAGGAGAAAAAAAGAAAGGGGGGGAAGGGCTGCGCTATAAGTATAATACAGTGAATAAACTATATAAAGTGCTTTCTGATTAAAACAGAGTCCATGCAGAAATAGACAATAAAACAAAGTCCATGCAGTAGTAGAGATCAAATAATAAAATGTCCAATAAAATGCATAAAATCGTCTCCCTGATATATGAACAGGGCGTGTATACAATCCTCAGGAGTGGATCCGTCCGGTTGTAGGTAGTCCGTATATGTGAAGATAAAAGCATAACAAACTTCCAATGGTGTAGTTTTGTAACTTAAGGAGTAAGTAAAGTAAAAAATGGAGGATAATACACTCCGATTTGATGGAGCTTTGGACCAGCTCTTGGATGAAGGGCACTTACCGGTATAATCCCCACTAGAGGATAAGATCTGTCCGTCCAACTGGGTTTCCGTAGTTGTCCGTAGAATATATAAAAACAATAATAGTGCTCTCAAGTGGAAAAGATAAAATTAAAGGAAATAAAAATAAAATATACTCACAATGATAGAGCAGAAAGTACTGCTCTATAGGTACAGCACTGGTGGAATAATCCCCACCTATGGATTGCTTGAACATGATACAGTAGGAAGCCAGGAAAAAATTAATAAATAAAAGAAAGTGTATATACAATAAAATACAAATTGGTCCTATAACAAAAGGATACCAAATAAAACTTTTTTATTGTTAAAATACACAATTTAAAACCATTTAACGCGTTTCACCTCTGGGGCTTTATCAAAAATGGCTATGTGTGTGTGTATATATATATATATACACACATATACACACACACACACACACGAGGCTGTGTACAATATGTTGAGGGAATGTATATATGCTGGGGGCTATATATGTACAGGGGGGTTGTAAAAATATTTTGGTGGGGACTGTATATGGGCTGGGGCTGTATAAAATATGTTGGGGGGGACTGTATATTCAAAGGGGACTAATCAGGTGTAACTTGTTTGTAGTGCTAAGGAAATGTGCTTAAGTTATGTATATCTCAAAATGGGAATACAGTAGATTTATCAAAGCCATCACACTATATGTTTTCTTCATTACTGTCCTAACAAAGAGAAAATTATGTAAATCCATTTGACTTTTTACAGACAAAAGTTAGACTTACCTTTGACAGCAAGTGTTTTTTTTTTTTATTTGCAGAATAGCCCCAGATAGTTCTGAAACTTCACATCCTAACTATGATTTCATTTTTTTTTCTTCGTACAAAATAACTAGAAAAAAATAACTAAAAAATACATTTTAAAAAATGTTAAAAATGTTTTAAAAAAAATAGTAAAATCTATTCCTATTAATATAGATATATTTCTGTGTGCGATATGATGCTCATCTTTCACTAATTGCACTAAATATTACCCCACAAGAGTAACATCACTGTGTAGGTGGCTGGGGGTGCCGGAGGGGAGGCTGAAGTTTGCTGTGGAGCTGGCCGGGAGGCTGCACGTACCTGTGTCATGAGGGCCAGCTGTGTACAACATGCGGTTGGCTGCACGCATGGTGGAGACTGCCAGCGCAGTCACAGTGAGACAGTGACCCTAGCGTGACTCACATACACATATATATATATATATATATATATATATATATACACACACACAGCCCCACAGCACATTTGAAACAGCCCCCAACCAGCTATACACCCCCCCCCCATAGTATGCATACTGTGTGTGTCATGGCTGGTTTATATAATATTAATTATAAATAGTATATAAACCAGATATATATATATATATATATATATATATATATATATATATATATATATATATATATATATATATAGAGAGAGAGAGAGAGAGAGAGAGCTTTTTTACAAATGTGTGTGTGTGTATATATGTATATATGTGTAACGGCACCCCCAGGGGGTTAAACCGCCGTTTAGTAGATCTTCCCTTCCAGAGACACAGGCACAGCTACTGTAGACATCAATACACCAAACCGGAGAAGCATTTGAATGCCGTAAACAGCAGAATAGGAAAAACCATACGAATAGGTTTACACTCCTAGCAGTCGAACTGGAACAGCATACTATAAATCCCCCCAAGAACGAGACAAAGCTCCGTGTTGAGGGTCAAGCAGTGAATAGACAGAGCTGTGGGTTTATTGTTCTTATATACACATTAGTACCACCCACAGGGTTTTGGAAAACAACCAATAAACATGTACAATACACTCAGACACTCCCACACAAAATCATCCCCTCTGCCTGTGATACAATTACCTTACACAATGGGAAATATAATTATTACAGACAGAGAAATACAGTTTTTCCACATTATTCATAACTTTAAAAGTATGCAACACATTCACATAAAAACACTTTAAAAACACTTTCAGAATCAGCATACTCCAAATACGAACATATGTCAAAATCATCCACATTGGTCCATTGGTTCAAAAGATAGATCAAAGTCCTTTGTGACCAAAGGAAGCATGGCTTTTCTGCCCAAAACCAGTTCCACAGAGTCTTCTATCGTGGAGATAATTGGGAAGTAATCCAATTATCTCCAAGGACAGAGGCAAAACTTCATTAAGCACATGGCAGTAAAAAGACAGTAAAAAACAATAAAATACACAAGGTTACATTTATTACGTAAAATACAGACATGCAACATATCCCCAGATGGCTTAGGTCTGAGCACACATTATTACTGAATGGCACTCAGACCACACACATACAGTTCAATAG
>OW240915.1:118094642-118116912 GCA_933207985.1 Pelobates cultripes
CCCCCCCCCTTACTCAAGTCAGAGGGGGCCGCCGTTTCATGCTGCAGCCGCCGGACCGGGTGGCAGCCTTGCCGGTCCGGCGGCATTCCTCTCACTAACGCTAGAGGAGGAGGAGGAGGAGGAGCATGTGTCTATCATGCTTCTTTGTGGTTCCCACATCCTGTGCTGGGAATTGTGGGAACCGCAGGGAGCATGACAGACACATGCTCCTCCTCCTCCTCCTCTAGCGTTAGTGAGAAGGCTGCCACCCGGTCCGGCGGCTGCAGCATGAAACGCGGCCGGCCCCCTCACAGTGTGCCACCGGGCCGGCCACCCGGTGGCACCTTCCGCAGTCCCCAAATGCCGCCCCCAATCCAGCCCTGCCGCCGGGCCCCCTGAAGGCGGCCCTGGCGGCGGGCCCCCCTCCCGGCCTGGCCCTCGGACCGTGTCCGAAGTGCCCGACCGGTCAGTCCGCCCCTGGTTTTAAAGCACCTCTTAAAGGATTGAAGACTGGGGGAGGCAGGCTATTCCATAGGAAGGGAGCCGCCTGCGAGAAGTCCTGCAAGATCGAGTTGGCCGTACGGATGTGAGCAGTGGACAGGAGAAGGTCACGGGCAGAGCGGAGGGAACGAGGAGCATACTTATTGATCTGTGAAGAGATAAGAGGGGCTATATCTATAATTTCTTTCTAAGTGTATTTTGATATATATATATATAATCCCAAAATAGAATAAAATTATATATATATATATATATATATATATATATAATCTTTTAAAAATTATTTTTACAGTTAGTATATATATATATATATATATGTGTGTGTGTAATTTTTATATTAATATATGTACATATTAATAAACAAATACAGGTTGTGTGACATTGTATATAAGATATATATATATATATATATATATACATTTTTAATTTTTTTATCTTTATTTTTTTAACTTCTATTAACTTTTTTTTTTTTTAACTTTTCAACCAGCAGGGGGACTGCCTGTCAGTTCAGGCAGTCCCCCTGCTTGCAGCATTATGAACACCTATGGGGGCCATGCGACCGCTCTTTTAGAGCAGTCTCATGGCCCCTGGGGGTCCTTTTTTGCAGAGGGGGGACTCTATGGGCTCAGTCCAGAGAGTTCCCCCAAAGAAGAAGACCGATCGCCGGTGGGGGAACGCGTCGATCGGTAAGTACATGGAAGGGCGGGTAGGGGTTATTTTTTTTTAAATTACATTATTTATTTTGTGTACATATACTGAGTGCCTCGACCACTCGAGGCACTCAGTAGAGACAGAGCATCGGAAGTCTGCTGAAGTGGTTTCACACTTATGTTGCGAATTGCCAACATTCTAATTAGTTGGTGTGAACAGTCCAAGGGGCACTGGGAAGGTCCCGTTCCCCCTAGATGGCGTTCGTCTAACGAACGGGCCGCTACCCAAAGTTGGTATGCTCCAAAGCTTCCCTTGCGGTTTTCCCACCTTGTTAAAAGATGCGAATATTCTAACGAGGTGTGAACGTTCCAAACAAACATTCTAAAAGGGGGTATTGAGGTGGTCCCCGTTCGGGAGGCGAACAAAACTTGTTTGTATGGGGACTACCGAATGGGGAATAGGTAAAACATGAGAATACAATGTAGGGGAAAACACGGGGATTGTCACACAGCAATTCACTAGCAGGTAGCCGTCCCGCCACAGCATCCCTTTAGGTCAAAAGTGGTTTTAGACCAGCTAGAAGACCGCGATAGTGAATTAGAAACACTTGCAGAATTGAGCGATAGTGATTCATGGGTACAGATTTTCCCTGTTGAACGATGCTCCTAGTGCTCGCCAAGGACCATCAGCACCACACTCGACGCCACAAACCCCGCAAACCGCCGTAGCTTGGTTGGGGTTTCGTCATCCTCCACCCACCCTGGACCCAAGACCGGGCTCCAGCTTCCAGTGGGTGAACCTCTCCTTAGTCCAGAGTGTCCCCAGAGTGTAGTTCTCCAATCCCCCAAACATGAGCCAAGAATTCATGAAGGGTAGAACAGGTCTGTTTAATGCAAGCCAGCACTCACGATTTATACAATTCCTCAGGCCAGAGGCACACCTCCTGGACCTGATGGAACACAGGCACACAAAGGACACAAACCAATCAGAACAATACAACAATGTCGACAATCACACATACAGCACACATGCCCTTCCCTCTGCCTGTGATACAATTAACTAAGACAATGGACTAACTTAATTAACTCTAAGCAGAAAAAAACATACATTTTACAAACCCTGAAAAGTACCCCAAAATACAACATATCACATGCTCTGATAGCCTCGAGCTGGGTGAACAACATATCCAAAAATCACCCAGATCGGTTCATGAATTTCCTGGAAGTCTGATTTTTGCCCCACCGTGCACATGGTCCCATGCCCAAAACAGTTCCATACACTCGATGGCAAAACACTGCTGGACAATTTAAGATGGCCGCCGCCACATGTTGTTGAATCTGTTCTAGTTAAAAGTCCAAGGGACATAAACAGTGCCTTTAATATCCAATATGCCCAAATAGTGTTTTTAAAGGGCAATATATCCCAGGGCCATAGTCACAGGGCAAGAGGCTGGCAAGCAGGGCTCTCCAAATCCCAGTGACAAAGGTGCTTTTGTCACAGGTACAATACATTGCATCAAAGAGAGCATGATTTGGCGTAAAATCCTTCATGCTATGCGAATCGTCAACTGGATACATTTGGAATCAAGTCATTTACACTGAAAAAGGAAGAAAATTTATTCCAAAATACAGCAACTTCTGTTCTTTCACTCATTGACCCATTGCTAAATCAGGGCTATTGCGTAACAACCAACAACTTGTATACGTCTCCTGAACTTTATGAGTTTCTTCTGCAAAACAAAACAGATGCTTATGGAACCGTTAGGGCTAACCAACGCGACATACCGCCAATGTTTGGCAATAAGAAGCTAAAGACTGGAGAAAAGTTTGCCTGGCAAAAAGGCAAAATGATGGCACTGCGATGGCGTGACAAGAAATATGTGTGCCTAATGAGTACAGTTCATAATACCTCCACTGTTATGGTACGCACGAAAGATGGGAAAGAAATCATGAAGCCACAAGTAGTGATAGACTACAATAACACCATAGGAGGTGTCGACAAAGTCGACCATGCTATGAAATTCTACCCAGCAATGAGGAAACAGCAGAAGTAGTACTACAAGAAGATCTTCAGGCATCTATTTGAGCAATGCTTGTGGAATGCCTACATTCTGTTAGAAAAAAAAAAAAGTGACAAGCCTGTGATTCATTCTGACTTCATTTGGAAAGTTGCCGAATGTATCTCTGTGAACCACCAAACACCATCAATGGCTGTGAATACAACTGGACTTCGCGCTGTTGGTGTTGTCAACCCCATATGCCTGACTGGTCGTTACTTCATGGACTACATCCCACAAACAGAGAAAAAATCAGCACCTACAAGGATGTGCATGGTTTGTTGCTCGAAACGAGATGACAGTGGAAAGAAAATCAGAAAGGAAACCAGGTTCCATTGTCCTGATTGTGACGTCAGACTTTGTGCAGTCCCATGTTTCAAAATTTTTCATACACAGGATGTTTACTAAACCGATATGCAGTGTCTAGTATTACAGTGACTAGTAATATTGTACCCTTGTTTGGACAAATTTGTGTTTTTGGTTTGATTGCATTATTAATTAAATGTATTGTTATATTATTATTTTTTTATAATTCTTTATTATATTATAATTTATGATTTCGTGTTTCAAACTGTATCATACCTGGGATGTCTATTAGACTCTTGTTTGGACAGATTTAAGTGAGTTATTCCTAAGAATTACAAGCCTACAATATGAAACAACAAATTTCCATACAAAACAATGTACCGCTTAAACATTCAAAAATACTGACATAAACAGACCGCCAGGGAGGTTAATAAACATCTTAATATTTTAAAAATAAAAAACCAGTGTGGACCAGATCAAATCCCAGCAATGTTGCTGAAGCTCAGTGCACTGGCAATTGCTAAACCTGTCACTATCCTTATCAATGAATCTCTGGTGTCAGGACACATACCCATGTACCCATAACTTTGGAAGACTGCAAAAGTTGTACCTATCCATAAAAGTGGTGACAATACTTTGGTATCTAACTATCGCCCGATATCATTGCTCCCAGTATTGTCAAAAATCTTGGAAAAATTTGTCCACACGCAACTATGTGATATTCTCAGCGATCAAATTATCTGACCCCTGATCAATCAGGCTTTTGTCCATATCACTCAACTTCGACTGCCCTTTTAAAAGTTTGCAGTGACATCCAAATTGGCATGGAACAAGGAGACTTAACTGGAACTTTTTTCCTTGATTTTGCCAAGGCCTTTGACACAGTAGACCATGGCAGTCTTTTGCAAAAACATAAAAACTCATTGGTGATCGTCCGCTAACCTGATTTCAATCATATGTTTCAGACTGATTGGAATATGTGGCCATTTCTGATAGCGCTTCCCTCCATGCTCTGCCCCCTGCTATTCACATTATTTATAAATGACCTGCCCAACGTCGGCAAATCCTCAACTGTACACATGTATGCAGACAACACTGTGTGTACAGCTAGTACAAGCCACCGCAGCTTGAGGCTGTGCTCCAAAACCAATTCACAGAGGTGGATAGTGGATAACAAACTCTTCCTAAACACTGACTAAACGGTTACAATGATCTTTGGAACAGTACCAATATTACGTAAACTACAAAATCAAAAAAATTCAAATAGCACACTGACAGCAGTCTGCTCTTTTAAATATCTAGGTATGTTGCTAGACCCCAATCTATCCTTTGCCCTTCACATTGAAAAAATCTCTTCAAAACGTTATGGATATATTGAGCGCTCAGGGGATCTGGGGATAGGTTGAATGTGGGGGTTCTGTTCAGTATGATAGGAATTATGTATTTTTGCTGTTGTTGTGAATAGAGATATTTTCTAGGCATGTGCATGGGGAAAATATTCGTCTCGGTTCGGCATTCCAAAATTCGTGACTTCGTCAATTTGGGACTTCGGAACATTGGCAACTTCGGCACTTGAACACTTGGCCAACTTCGGCACTTCGCCAACTTTGGCACTTCGGAACTCCGGCATTTCGGGACTTTTCTTGCAGCCACTTGGTAGATAACTCCCTAATTCCCACTGTATTAGGGAGTTATCTACCAAAAGGCTGAAAGACCTAAATTGGTTGTGGCAAACATAGCCACTTGGACACTATAAAGAGACTGTGCCTTTAAGGGTTGCCTATATGGTTGTGGGTAAATTACAACCCGCATACATTCAACATAGTTAAGCCCATAGGCTTAACTATGTTGAATGTATGCGGGTTGTAATTTACATGTATTTGTTGTATTGGCTATCTGCCGAATGCAGATAGCTGTTTGTATTGGATTTTTCTTTCGTTTCACGAACGGCACTTTTGCGGGCCGTTCGTGAGCCAAAAACACCCCCATGTAGTAGCCCACACACTTAGAGGCGTGTGGCGCTTGTTAACCGATTACAACAATGTTGCAATCGGTAATTAGAGGCTCTCCTAAGTGGCCGCCGTTCGACTACCGACCATGCGGCGGTCGGCCATCTTGGATCCTTTGTTCCCTCAGCGGTGTTAGGTCGCATGGTACTAAAAACGGCTACTCGACGGCATGAACACCGCTGAGCCTCCAGGCCATTCGAGAGCTCCAGGCCGTTCGGTACTTTGTTCCCTGGAAGGCAATCGGTCATTTAAACATGTATTTTAATAAATGTGTTTTTCGTGCGGCGTTCAGTTGTTTTAGCTGGGATCTGAGCGGTAATCTCACAAATGATGCGCTCAGACCCCAGCTATCTACCGAACGTCCATTCGTGCAAATAGACCGTATATTACCACAGTTATGCATTTTAATATAAATTGTCGGTTCTGCTGCACGGAGGGATTATCCACTTAACGGTACATTCCTGTGGGAGGATCCCTCTCGTGCACCAGTGCCTGATGGGAGAAATGCCCTGTATTGTAAGTCCCCCATGTAGTCCCCTCTGGGAATGCCCCTGGGAGGGGACTCAGGAAACCCCTTGCATGGGGACTTGTATAAATTGTGGAGCTGGAAATAAAGACCTCAGTTGACTCTCAGAACTGTATTTCGTCCGTTTACTGGGAGGTTTGGGATATTGCCTTGCTTTTTCCAGCGCTTGACTGTGGATTACTTCCTGAACCAGCGGAATTCGTGGATTTAATATTGGCGTTCCGCTACATTGGTCTTTCAGCCAAATTTACTAATACTAAGTAAAAATTACTTAGTATTAGTAAATTTTGCCCCTACTCGCTATACCGCAAGTAGGGGCATGTCTAGTAAACAGTGAGCAGCATGTGGCTGCTCACTGTTAAAAAATAAATAAATTAAAAAAAAGTCACCCCTCCCTGAGCGGCGGGTGGGGGCCCTAAAGTAAAAAAAGGGGGGAGGACCTATTCTCCCCACCGACCCCCACCCCTGAGCCGTGGCTTGACTGGGGTCCTGGAACTGCTCCCTCCTGAATGGGGAATTGGCTCAAGACACCACAGGCACCGGACGACCCGCAGTCCTGGAACCCTTTGGAATGATATGGATTTCTGCACAAATTGGTCATAAAATGTGATCTGATCCTCATCTAAGTCACAACAATAGACAATCACAGTCTGCTTAAACTAATAACACACAAAGAATGAAATGTTGCCATGTTTTTATTGAACACACCATGTAAACATTCACAGTGCAGGTGGAAAAAGTATGTGACACAGGAGTAATCTTCTTTCCCTCTCTGGATCAGATACTGCATTAACCCAATTATCTCCAGGCAGAAAAAACAAACATTTCTAAAAAGTCCCCAAAGTACCCCAAAACAAATGATATCACCACAAATGTCACATCCTGATAGCCCTGAACTGGGTAACCAACATATCCATAAATCACCCAGGTCAGTCAGGGGTTAAGGAATTTCCTGGAAGTCATTTATTTGACCGACCACGGGCATGGTCCCACAACCGAAAATAGTTTCATAGAATCGTGGCTAAGTCCCCCTGAAGCCTATTCGCGGTTTTGGTCCATGTGAACAAGATGGCCACCACCTCGTGGCACTTAGATCACAGAGGTGCAAATTGCAACAATGTATCAATTAAGCTTAACAAGCTCCAGGGTGGTTTCCGGTTTGTGTGGCTGTTCGGTAAACAAACCATATAATTCAAATAGACAAATAGACTGTAACGGATCACCTGGCACCCCGCCTGTGTACCTCCGTTGACAGATGCTCCTAGCGTTTCCTGAGGGCTCCAAGCACTCCACCAGAGATGATAACCACCACAGACCCCACAAACTGCCGCAGCTTGGTTGGGGTCTCACCGTCTCCTGCCCACCTTGGACCAATGACAAGGCTCCAGGTTCCAGTGGGTGAACCTCTCTTTCCCCAGAGAGTGAAGCAGGACAGGAACAGGAACAAACTCTTACAAGAGCTTAGTGATTATTCAAGGTTTAATGATACAGCTGCTTCTTTTATACAGTATTTCCCCACAAGGTTACCGCCCACGTGGACCTTGTGGGGCATAGGACATGAAACTCACAAACCAATATAAAACAGAGCTTTACATTTGAACACTCCAAGTTACTGTACACTAACCCTCCCCTCTGCCTGTGATACAATTAACAAACACAATGGACTAACTCAATTACCACAGGCAGAAAACATACATAGTCACAGGGCAGGAGGCGGGCAAGCAGGCCCCTCCAAAAACCCATGGCAAACCTCTTAACCCCTTAAGGACACATGACATTTGTGACATGTCATGATTCCCTTTTATTCTAGAAGTTTAAGGAGTTAAGAGGGGGAATTTGTCACAGAGACTTTTATATCACAGTCTACAGGGTCCTGAGTCTGTGGGCAGGAGGCTGGTAAGCAGGCTCCTCCAGGAGCTCGTGGCAAACTCAGGTAAAAAGGGAAGCGTGTCACAGTTGTCCTCTCCCTCGATGCATGTGCTCGACCAGCCACATGTAGAGGTTTGCTGCATGCCACTGCAAGGCCACACTTCCATCATGATCAGTGTCTCCAGTCCTCTAATGGCTGTTCTCCCAGGAACGGCATTTGCAACTCCATTTGTTCCCATCAGCACTGGTTGGTGGTCGGGAGGTCCTCGCTCAAGAAGGGTCGAATTTTGTCAAGGTCCTCCTTCCATAGATCACCACACTCCATTCTGGTTCTCTCCTGGCTGGAATGGGGTCATCAGAACTGCACAGAACATCCTGTAGCCACTGCTGGAGTACATGCCTTCAATATCCCCACTTCCCATTGGTGGGTGTTAACGAAGATGCACTGATTTCCCCACAGCTAGGAAGCCATCTCACTGCTGACACCACTTGTAGCAGTGCTCCCTGTACTCTGGCTGGGCAACTCTCTTCATAGCTGGAACCGGGGAAAGACCTCAATGCTTCTGCCCCAATCACCTTGGCTTGATTGGGGTCCTCCTGGAGCCTCTCTGTCTTGGAACAGGACAGGGAACTAGCTCTATTCCCTACCAGGGACTGGACTACACACCGTCCTGGGAGCTATAGTCCTTACAAAGACTTTCCCCACTGAATCCTCCACGAGCTGGAACAAAATGCTAAGCAGTCAATAGCCCTTACCCTCACAGTAACTAGACGACACATAGTTCTGGGAGTACAACAAATTTTAATGAGTCAAACTCTGCCTTTTATGCACAGACCCCAGCAGGGTGTCTCCAAATAATACAATGCAAGCCCCTCCCAGGAATTTCTGGGCCTGGGAGATAATTAAGTTAAAGACTGGGACAGAGAGCCCAACACAAAACATAAAAATACCCCGAAACATCATTAATACATATAATAACCCCATGTCATACATCCCCAAACAGCCCTGATATGAGCACCCAAGTTCTCTAAATAGCGCTCAGATCCATGCCACCGGCGCACACGCGGTCCTAGCCCTAGATAGTTCAAGGTCATTTGGTGCTTTTACTGGTTAACTTTCAGGAGCTCCTGTGGCTGAAATACAGGATGCTCCGTCTGGCTCTCAGGGAGCGTTTGTTCCGCTTCGTCTCGGGCACCTTCCCTCCAAACAGCACTCTCCTGGATGGTCACAAAGTGGTTTAAAACCCTGGACCAAGTTGTCGAGGAACCGCAAGGTCACCTCATGCTCAAAACAGTTCCATAACATTTGTGGCTAAGTCCTGCTGAAGTGACACAGAAACCACAAAGTCCTTATACTGAAATTAGTTCCATAGCGGTCACGGCTAAGTACAGCTGAGATCCATTCATGGGTTTGTTCATGTAAACAGCCGCCAGAGAGCTAGCATTAGGTTACATTCGAATGAAGAGAAAGTGCTGAACCAGGGGTACCTAGGGAAAGCTGCTAATGGCGGCTGGGCAGGGTAACTCCCGAATGGGATCTCGGACCTGGATTGGTGGGCAGGAGGCCAGCTTCCACGCTCCTCCATGAGTTTGTGGAAAATATCCATAGAAAAGAGCATTTGTCACATGGTCTAAAAGCATTTAGTAGTCCTTTAATGTATATGCATATACACTTCTATGTATGTTTGTATTATCAAAAATTACCAATTGTTGCTAATTTATTCACTTGCCTTTCCTTCTTAATATAACACATTTAAATTGCAGGGCTCCAATGAACTGAACAAAGCTCTTCTACACAAGATAAACAACAGTAAAAAAATTCATCTTGTACCATGCTGCCTGGGGGACACATTTGTATTACGTTTTGCTGTCTGTGCTCGAAATGTGGATTCCAATCACATTATATTTGCCTGGAAGCACATTGCAGAACTGGCTGTGGAACTTTTAAATGCATAGAGGTAAACAAAATAGCCTCACTTTCCAATTGTTCCTTGAAAGAAAAAATGTAATAGAATCCTTTTTTATTTTATAGTTTGATGTTTTCACAGAAAAGTTACACTGTATGGATTGTACATCATATCCAACATGACAATGAAATTGGCACAATAATTGTGACAACAGAAAAGTTATCAGTAACATGTTTACAGAAACAAGGTTTAAGTGCTTGATTAACAAATAGCAATGTATAAATTCTGAGTTAAGACAAATACTGATTAACATTATCATTGTTTAACAGTTGTTGCATGGAATTGGGACCATGGGGATAAGACAAAACCCTATTTTTTTTTGAGCACCCAGAGCCAAGCGAGCCACTGATTCCAGAGATTCTATGTTTTCAAGTAAGATGGAGAATTTCTGAAAAAATAGAAGAGGTTTCCACATTATTGCTTTAATTATAATTAGTCTACCTGCAATCAAAACACAGGATTTAGATTCCCATTGCATATAGTCATAAAAAACAAAAAGGAAAAACAATAGAGCGGAACCACACTCGATGGGAGTAATCTAGTATTGACTAATTTGTTCATTAAAGAAAACACTTCATTCAAAATATAGAGGTAATTGGCCATGACCAAAATCATTTGCTGGAACCACACAATTGCTAACATCTTGGGGATGAACCTTGGAAGATTTAAGGCAATCTGCCTGGCGTAAGATACCAATTAAAGATAATTTTCCTAGCCTTGAAGCTTCTAAGTAATTAAGACACTTTGTGGTTTGTTTAAAATTAAGTTATGAATTATGCCACTGTGACAAAGTATAGGTAGATTGAGTTCCATACTTTTAATTTAGCTAAAAGTTAAAAAGATAACATACTAAAATTTGCTTTTTGTCCTGTAGAACAGAGAAATATAGGTGTAGAAAGTGTTGAAGATGACATGATATTTGAGGCCAAAGGGAGGATACTTCTGTATACGGTCTTCTTGATTATTTAGTACATCTCAAATTCTTTGTTAGTTCAGTATGAAAGTAAAAAGTTGGGAATGTATACCAGCATAGTTGTTAGAGGAGTAGCAGAAATAAACGTATGATTTGGTAAATATGATTTAAGAACCTAAGACCGCAAGGAGAAGATATATTTTGTGGTTTCATACATGTATAGGGATATAAATGTGATGAAGTGCCCTTCGCCACTTGGTAATGGAGACGTCTGCTTGCCAGCCTCTTGCCTTGGGACTATGACCCCTGGGAGATTGTGCCCTTTAAAAACAGTATTTGGGCATCTTGGATTTTAACACACTTTTTCTGCCCCTTTAATTCCATGAGAAAATGTGCCTCTGCTCCTCCCCCTTTTTCTTATTGTTCTCCAGCCGAGCGTTGTCCCAGGGACACTGCCAGACCAGTTTAAATTGGCTGCTTTGTCCCTGCTCAATCTCTCATCAGCCCTTGCTAAACTTTAACCCCATGGTGATTCTGTTCTGTTCGTGGGGTCTGAGTGCTGTTCAGATATATTGAGCGCTCAGATCCAAGCTATCTGGGGATAGGTTGAATGTGGGGGTTCTGTCCAGTATGATAGGAATTATGTATTTTTGCTGTTGTGAATAGAGAGATTTTCTAGGCATGTGCATGGGGAAAATATTCGGCTCGGTTCGGCATTCCAAAATTCGGGACTTCGTCAATTCAGGACTTCGGAACTTTGGCCACTTCGGCACTTTCGGCACTTGAACACTTCGGCACTTCGGCAACTTCAGCACTTCGGAACTTAGACACTTCAGAACTTCGGCATTTCTGCAACTTTGGCACTTTGGAACTCCGGCATTTCGGGACTTTTCTTGCAGCCGCTTGGTAGATAACTCCCTAATTCATTAGCCCCCCCCCTTATTCTTGTTTAGGGCCCCCACCCACCGCTCAGGGGTGGGAGCCAGGGGGGAGGACAATAGGTCCTCCCAATTTGTATTTAGGGCCCCCACCCGCCGCTCGGGGGTGGGGGCCGGTGGGGAGGACAATAGGTCCTCCCCCCTTTTTTTACTTTAGGGCCCCCACCTGCCACTCAGGGAGGGGGGGACCCTTTTTTTTTTTTTAACAGTGAGCAGCCACAGGCTGCTCACTGTTTACTAGACATGCCCCTACTCGCGGTATAGTGAGTAGGGGCAAAATTTACTAATACAAAGTAATTTTTACTTAGTATTAGTAAATTTGCCTGAAAGACCAATTTAGGTCTTTCAGCCTTTTAGTAGATAGCTCCCTGATACCATGGGAATTAGGGAGTTATCTACTTATTCATTCCTGTCATTACATTGACTGGCCAAGTAACTTACATTTTATATGAATGTATGTTACTTGATTGTTGTAAGTGTTGCAAATGCTTACAGCTGAATCCTGGCTATGTTTGTATACTTTTTATTTGAAACTGTATACAGTGTAACATTCTTTTTCTCTTTTTTTTTTACTGGGTAAGTATATTAGTACTTAGGCAATACTGTGCTTCGGAACTCAGGCACTTTGACACCTCGGAACCTTGGCAACTTCCGAACTTCGGCACTTTGGCACTACTACACTTCGGAAATTCGGTAATTTCAGCAGTTCGGGACTTCGGCAATTCAGCTATTCGGACATTCGGAAGCACCTGAATGTCCGAATTACCCGAAATTCTGAAGAATTTTAGTTCAGACCGAAACTAATTGCACATGTCTAATATTTTCTGTATGCTGGAGATAATTGGCTTACCACACCCAAGCCATGCTTGCAGTCTGTCAAATAGGACTTCCATCTATCTTTTGAACCACTGGACCAATTTGTATGATTTTGACATATGTTTATATTTGGAGTATGCTGATTCTGAAATTGTAAGTGCATGTGATGTATACTTTTAAAGTTATGAATATTGTGTAAAACTGTGTATTTTCCTGGAGGATTTTGCTGTAATGACTGGGAGTGTCTGACTGTATTGTTTTGTTTGATTGGCTGTTCCACAAGACCATGTGGGTGGGAACTGTGTGTAACAACTTGCATCAAAGAAAGCCCTTTGCTGCCATTAAAACAGATCTTCTTGACCCTCAACACGTAGTCTTGTCTCGTGATTGGAGGGAACTGCTATAATCACGCTGGGGATTGCTATGCTCTGCATACTCCCTTGAGCTTTAAATCACCTAGCTCTTCTAAGATACGCTCTCCTGGAGGAGAGGTCTACCCGTACAGTCCCTGATACTGGAAGTTCATACAGTGTAGTAGGAAGAGGTCTTTCCCACATGGTCCTGGAGGACAGACGCTGATCCAGAGTGGAAGGAAGACGGCGAGACTCCAGTTAAGCTACAGCGGTTGTAGAGTTTGCGGTGGTTGTGGTGTCCGGCCAAGCTAGGAAGCGTCCATCAACAGAAGGTATTCGGTCGGAGTACGGGGAGTTCCGTTACAATAAATATAACATTTTCTTACTGTAATGGAATTAGAGGCAGTGGGCAACAACAGGGATATCCTCTATACAGGAAAAGGCAGACAGACACCTAAAAATGTAACAGTTGGGCTCCTCCCCATACTCCTAGGTGTAAATTGACCAAAAACACGCAAAATCCCCGAAAATACACAAGCCGAGTAACTGCAAAAATATATTTATTAAATAGGGAGAGAAATACATGCACTGCCTCTAATCCCAAGGAATTATAAATTTAAGGTAAGAACATTTTATCGTTTTTCCTCCAGATGAAAGGCAGTGCACAACAACTGGGGTAAAAAGCATTGCCATTCAGAGCAAGAAGACATAATTTCTCCACAGTCTATAACAGTTACGGCCAAAGTCTCAGAGGCCTGTATGTCCAACTTATAATGTTTGGAGAAGGTGTGAAGAGATAACTAAATTGATGCTTTGCAAATCTGAGAAGGAGTTGCTATAACCTTGAAGGCCAATGATGCAACAATAGCCCTTGTGTAATGAGCCTTTTTAAAAAGAGGAGAAACATTGGAAGATGTGTAGGCTAGAATAATAGCATCCTTAAATCAGGATGCCTCTTCTTTTGCCCTTAATAAAGGACAAGCAATCTGTCAGAATGACGCAAAAGGCAAGTTTTCACTGTAGTGTGCATTTTATGTCAAGGCAATGAAACTTGCTTCTTTGAGTTTTGAGGATTTTGACAGAATGTGGGTAGAATAATTTTCCAGTTCACAATACACATTAGATGTACAAAAAAACCTTGGGAAGAAAGGAAGGATGAAGCTTAAGGACAACTTTATCCACATGAAAAACCAGATAAGGTGGAACAGATGCCAAAGTTTAACGTTCCCGTGGCCATTTAGTTGAAGTAACGGCTATCAAAATAAAGGGCATGTGTAACGGCACCTCCAGGTATACGAGGGATTAATGCCATTTAGGATGTTCCCTTCCCAAATGCGAAGGCAGCTAACGAACACTCCAATCAGCCGAACAAGAATCAAACGAACACTCTCCACTCCAAACAGCCGAACAGTAAATCCATACGAATAAATCCCCCCAAGTACAAGCCAAGCTCCATATTGAGGGTCAGCAGAGATCTGGTTTAAAGGGGCTACCTGCCCGGTATTTATGCAGGACAGTCCCTTAGGGGACCTGGTGGAAAACTATGACAAAAATGACAAAGTAATCACAGTATTACAGGCATAAACACTCCCCTTTAGTTGTGAAGAACCCTCCTCTTTATCCTGGAGATAATTGGGAAGTAATTCAATTATCTCCCAGGATAGAGGCAAAACTCAATTTTACATGTGGCAGAGAAAAAACACATAAAAATATACAACATAAAAACTACCGAATGCACTAGGTAAGTATCCCCAGATAGCTTAGATCTGAGCGCACATTATTACCGAATGGCGCTCAGATCACATATATACAGTTCAATTGCCATGGAGCCAAAGTCTTTCACATAGTCTTTCGTTATACGAATGGGCTCCATGGCATAACTATCTGGGGTAAGTCCATTCATGCAGAAAAAGTACCGAACAGGCCGGCGTTCGTATGCTGGATGAACAGAAGGAGGGAGGTCGGCGGCTTCAGCGGTGTTCGTGAGAAAGTGTCCGTTTTTAGTTCAATGAAATCGTCGATGAACACTGCTGGGCATTCGTACGTCCAAGATGGCCACCGCCTCGTGGTCGACATACGAACGACGACCACCCAGTCGGCATTCGACAATTAGGAAGTGTCTGCGGTTAACCACAACATTCTGACGGGGCCAAGATGTAAACAAGCAGCACACTTCCATGCTGGGTGGCTGGCCATTCGGCAGTTGTTCAGTAAAAGAGCAAATAAATGTAGGGGCTGTACAGACAGAGGAAATAGCCGAACAAACAGATGAATGGAGGGAAAATAAAAGTAATGCACAGACAGATGGATCTGTCACAGCATGAATTGCAGTTATGATAGCTCAGGGAAAATTAAATGTAGTCAAAACAGCAAATCAAAGTCCCCAATGTACTTTATCAAATGCCTTTTTGGCATCTAAGGCAAATAGGCAAGGAGTTTTGAAATGAGCTGAACCATATAAGATATTAAATACTGTGTATTATCAAAGGGCTGACTTCACATAAGCAATATAAAATATAACAACAAAAACACCCTTTCCAAATTTGTGGAAAGCACACAGTGAGGGGTATAAACAATAAAAATTACCCCTAAACAAATTCAAAAAGTATCTACAGTAAAACAATAGAAAAAAGTGTAGCACTATATTGTAACACTATAAATACACCATAGAATTAAGTGTGTTTTGATGCATTTACAAACATAAACTTGATTGAAGACACATCATAAACTCATGGTATGTTCATCACAATTGGAGGGCATATTGGAGAAAAAAAAATAGTAGTGCAGAGTTTCTAAATATGATTAAAATTTTAATACAGGTTCCAGTTACAAAATAAAATAACAAGGTAAGAACATTAGAAAGATAAAGCAGGAGTCCAAAGAAAGTATAGTCTCAACTGTTTTCCCATGTTGTAAGATGAGTGCTCCTCTCTTCTTTCAATAATAATATAGCCAACATTTAAAATAAACAAAGTATATAAACACGAAATAAATAGTTAAAAAGGAACTCTTTTGCCAAGTCCAGTCCTATGCATTTTGTTTGGATCAGACCGAACTTCCTTGAGGCAAAAAGTTAAATCTCCTGAAGCAGAAGCAGCCTGTCCTTCAGTACATAACGCTTTAATATTAAATCCACAAAACCACTTCTTTGGCTGCCATGAGCCAATTTGTGGGGATTGATCGCACCTGTGATTGATTTCCTTGGTTCTGCATTCCCAGTCTCATTTCCAGTGATGCTACGTCCATCTTGTGTGCGTTTTAATGACTGCTTTCATCACATTTGCTGCTTGTGTTCCAGGCGCTGCATTCCACCACCTGTAGCCCTTATTAGTCCATAATGCTCATGCCTATAATCATAGATACAGAAAAACAACACATATATCAATACTGTTTGTGAATAAAAAAAAAAATCATATTTGTATTCTAATCTGGTACATAAATAGCCTAAGAAAAATATAAAATATATTAAAAAGTAAAAAATAAATAAATTCCATTTCTCATTCTCTATGTTAAAACCATATCAAATGAGAAGATGAATCAAACCTCAGAGTGTTTTAAGATTACAAAGTATGTGTCCTGTTCCTCCACACATGAAGATTACCTAATCACTTGTGGTTGTGGTGTGCAATATGTGGGGAGGATAGGAAGAAAAGCTATGGTTAGGTGTTGGGACACTTAAATAATGTTCGAAAGAATTTCACAATGCATTCAGTCCCGATACATTGCAATAAATGTCCCTATTTTAGTTATAATTTTTGTTTTGTTATTATCGAACAAGTAAAATTAGATAGAATAGCAAGAGACTTAATGTTGAAATTTAGGAATAGAGAGGGATTTTGGATCCACAGGTTGCAGACTATGCAACCGAAAGGACTGAACGTAGACTTTGACTTGGTTTGTTTTTTTCAAATAAATAATTTTAAATCGGCATTTTATAACACATTTTTTGTATTTTATTTATAAGATTTCCTCTATAATTATTAACTTAAATAACTAATTTGATGTTTTTTATTCACAAACAATATTGATGTATGTGTTAATTTTTATTGGAATGAGCATTATGGACTAATAAGGATTACAGGGACGCAAGCCATAAATGTGACGAGAGCCAAGTGTGAAACTCATGCATGACGGAAGTAATGTCACTAGAAACGAGACTGGTAACGTAGAAGGGATGAAATTAATCACAGGTGCGATCACTCACCACGGATTTCCAGAAGAAAGCCTGCTTGGTCTTGGTGTAACAGTTTGGGTAGAAGAGGGTTGATAAGTGCTGCAAGAATGGAGGCATAAATCTCTGTGTTCAGTAATGCTATGGGATTGTGATTAGAACAGATAGCTAGGTTTTCCTCGCATCGGTATGGTTGATATTTCTGTCAGTAGCAAATCTGTAGGCATGGTTCCAGACTTAAAACATGAGTTGAAACAAGAGAGAAAGTAAGGGAGGAGGATGCTTAAAACATGTTTATAATAAATGGTAGTCAGACCATCAGGGTAGGAGCGTTCTATGAATGTTTAATTGCATTCAATATTTCATCTTTCATAATAGGATTGACCAGGTCAATGGATGTTTCCTCTGCTAGCGGAGGCAATGGGACATTTGCTTAGTAGAATACTATATCAACCATAGTAGGCTAAAAATAGAAATTATACTTACTGTAAATATTTTTTTCCTTAATATAGTGGCAATACTGCACAAATGGAGATACACTTTTTAAATCCAGATTCATAAATCGTGGGGGAGGGGGGACCTAAATAAAATGTTAAAACCCTTCCTACTCATCCTATAAATGCTGGTCTCCCCAATACACTTAAGTCAGAATAAGAGCACACGGAGACCCAATATAGGACTTTATTAACAAATATCAGAAGGAAATTTGTACTGCCACTTTATTAAGGAAATATGAATTTGGAGTAAGTAACATTTCTATTTTTTGAGTATATAGTGGCAGTACTGCACAAGAGTGACAAAGCAAGACCCTGAAATAACAAAGGGTAGGCGCATTAAGAGATGACAACCTAGAGCACCTTCACATAAAAGCAGCCTCGGAGGAAGAAAGGATATCTAGCCTATAATGTCATGAAGGTGTTAGAAGACCATGTAGCTGCCTTACAAACTTCTTCCGGAAATGCTACCGATTATCAGACAATTATGTTGCCATTACTATTGTGGAATGTGCCTTGACTGGAAATTATAAAGTCTGACCACTGATCTTATAAGCCAAAGTATTCGCATCTGCAAGCCATCTGACAAAGGTTGAGTTTAGAGCCAATGCCATAGCTAGGTCTGTTCTGATTTTATGAAGAACATGTGATACCAGTGCAGTAAGAGGAAAACCGTAAGTGATCTTACATAGTTACATTGTTACATAGCTGAAAAGAGACTTGCGTCCATCAAGTTCAGCCTACCTCACATTTGTTTTTTGCTGTTGATCCAAAAGAAGGCAAAAGAAAAACAGTTTGAAGCACAATTTTGCAACAAGCTAGGAAAAAAATTCCTTCTTGACCCCAGAATGGCAGTCAGATTTATCCTTGGATCAAGCAGTTATTACCCTACATTGAAAGATTATATCCTTGAATATTCTGTTCTTGCAAGTATGCATCTAGTAGCCGTTTGAACATCTGTATGGACTCTGATAAAACCACTTCTTCAGGCAGAGAATTCCACATCCTGATTGTTCTTACAGTAAAAAAACCTTTCCTTTGCCTTAGACGAAATCTTCTTTCTTCCAGTCTAAACGCATGGCCTCGTGTCCTATGTAAAGTCCGGTTTGTGAATAGATTTCCACACAATGGTTTGTATTGGCCCCAAATATATTTGTATATTGTTATCATATCCCCTCTCAGGCGACGTTTTTCTAAACTAAATAGGTTTAAATTTGTTAACCTTTCTTCATAGCCGATATGTTCCATTCCTTTTATTAATTTTGTAGCCCGCCTCTGCACTTTTTCTAGTGCCATAATATCCTTCTTTAGAACAGGTGCCCAAAATTGCACAGCATATTCAATATGGGGTCTTACCAGTGATTTATAAAGAGGCAAAATGATATTCTTGTCCCGAGAATGAATGCCCTTTTTCATGCATGACAATACCTTACTGGCCTTGGCCACTGCTGATTGACATTGCACATTGTTGCATAGTTTGTTGTCTATAACAATTCCCAAGTCCTTTTCATGTGTTGTTATCCCTAATTCGCTTCCATTAAGGATATACGTTGCTTGTGTATTCTTTACGCCGAAGTGCATAACTTTGCATTTTTCAACATTAAATTTCATCTGCCATTTGAGTGCCCAGTCCTCCAGTCTATCTAAATCCCTCTGCAGCAAAGTAATATCTTGCTCACATTGTATTGTTTTACAAAGTTTGGTGTCATCTGCAAACACTGAAACATGACTTTCAATGCGGTCTTCAAGATCATTTATAAACATGTTAAATAGAAGGGGTCCCAGAACAGACCCCTGAGGGACACCACTTGCCACCTCTGTCCAGCTTGAAAATTTACCATTAATGACAACTCTTTGTACTCTGTTTTTAAGCAAATGTTCTTGAAATTAAATGTTTTTGATGAGGGGGGAATCTTGTCTGAACAGTAATGGAAACACTGGAACCTTTTTGTTCATCCTTGTTGCCATGATATCTACATATGGCAGGCCACATTTTCTTACTAAAACGTCTGCTATGACATTGTGGGTGCCTGTAATACCGTAAAGGAAAAAAAGTATTTGATCTCCTGCTGATTTTGAACGTTTGTCCACTGACAAAGAAATGATCCGTCTAGAATTTTAATGGTAAGGTGTATTTTAACAGTGAAAGACAGAATAACAACAACAACAAAAATCCAGAAAAACGCATGTTATAAATTGATTTGCATGTCAATGAGTGAAATAAGTATATGATCCCCTATCAGCAAGATTTCTGGCTCCCAGTTGTCTTTTATACAGGTAACAAGCTGAGATTAGGAGCACTCTCTTAAAGGGAGTGCTCCTAATTTCAGCTCGTTACCTGCATAAAGACACCTATCCGCAGAAGCAATCAATCGGATTCCAAACTCTCCACCATGGCCAAGACCACAGAGCTGTCCAACAATGTCAGGGACAAGATTGTAGACATACACAAGGCAGGAATGGGCTACAAGACCATCGCCAAGCAGCTTGGTGAGAAGGTGACGACAGTTGGTGCGATTATTCGCAAATGGAAGAAACACAAAATAACGGTCAGTCTCCCTCGGTCTGGTGCTCCATGCAAGATTTAACCTTGTGGAGTTTCAATGATCATGAGAATGGTGAGGAATCAACCCAGAACTACACGGGAAGATCTTGTTAATGACCTCAAGGCAGCTGGTACCATAGTCACCAAGAAAACAATTGGTAACACACTACGCTGTGAATGACTGAAATCCTGCAGCGCCTGCAAGATCCCCCCTGCTCAAGAAAGCACATGAACAGGCCCATCTGAACTTTGCCAATGAACATCTGAATGATTCAGAGGAGAACTGGGTGAAAGTGTTGTGGTCACATCACTAGTTCTTTGGCATCAACTCAACTCGCTGTCTTTGGAGGAGGAGGAATCCTGCCTATGACCCCAGAAACACCATCCCCACCGTCAAACAATGAGGTGGAAACATTATGCTTTGGAAGTGTGTTTCTGCTAAGGGTACAGGACAACTGCACCACATCAAAGGGACGGTGGACAGGGCCATGTACCATGAAACCTTGGGTGAGAACCTCCTTCCCTCAGCCAGGGCATTGAAAAAGGGTTGTGGATGGGTATTCCAGCATAACAATGACCCAAAAACACACAGCCAAGGCAACAAAGGAGTGGCTTAAGAAGAAGCACATTAAGGTCCTGGCGTGGCCTAGCCAGTCTCCAGACCTTAATCTCATAGAAAATCTGAGGAGGGAGCTGAAGGGTTGCCAAACGTCAGCCTTGAAACCTTAATGACTTGGAGAGGATCTGCAAAGAAGAGTGGGACAAAATCCCTTCTGAGGTGTGGGCAAACCTGATGGCCAACTATAAGAAACATCTAACCTCTGTGATTGCCAACAAGGGTTTTGCAGCCAAGTACTAAGGTGAAGGGGTCAAATACTTATGTCACTCATTGACATGCATATGAATTTGTAACTTTTGTGACATGCATTTTTCTGAATTTTTGTTGTTGTTATTCTGTCTCTCTGCACCCAGGCCATGATCTGAGAACAAAGAAGCTGCGGAGATCTGACCCTTGTTTCCTCCTTGATTGTTCGAATAGGTCACTGTCATGTTATCTGACTAAATCTGGATTACTTTCCTCACAATCCACGGTTTGAAAGCCAAAAGAGCATTGAAAACTGCTTTCATCTCTCTGTAATTGGATGAACAGCCCACGTTCTCTAGCAAAGATGAGTGGCCCATACCTTTGAGGTATCTGTTGTAGTACTGAGCCATGCTCTTTGATGTAAAGAGAATCCCAGGTACAGGAACTTTGCTTTCTTCCACCATGCCAGTTGTATACGAATGCTGGGAGGCAGACCGAATTCTATGTCTAGCTTGCGTCTTTCCTTGACCAATTTCTTGGAATCTACCACTGAAGTAGTCTTATTACTGCTTTTGCCCACTTTACTGCCAGTATGGAGGTGGAGAGAATGCCTAGAATACTCATAATTTCTTACTTCATTCTTTTTACTTTTCTAATCAGGTAATGGGAAAGACAAGATAAATCTGCTAAAAGCCCCTGGAACTGAATCTTTGTATCAGGAGAAGGCTGAGACATCTCCCAGATAGAATCATAGCCTGAATGTTTTCCAGCAGTAGACCTTTTGATTCATGTTTGTGGAAACAATTGTCTAGGTATGAGACCAGGGCTCGAGTCCTGCAGGAACGCATGGGAACAGCGTTCCTGCACTTTTTCCACAGCAGGAACGCCGTTCCCGTTACCTGTCCTGCAGGACCGGCCCTGCTACCTGCACAGAGGGGCCAGCACACGCTGTGTTCCCTCTCTAGCTATAACTCTCGCGAGACCCGCGGCTGTTACCATGGCAACGCTCCGCACAGGCGAGTCTCGCGAGAGTTAGAGCTGGAGAGGGAGCACAGTGTGTGATTGCCCCTCTGTGCAGCGAGCAGCTGGCTCCCTCCACCGGACCACCAGGCGATCTCCCCCCTCCCTGACAAGGTAAGAAGCAGGGAGGGGGGAATAAAATAAACAAATATACATACACATAAAGTAAGAAAAAAATGCTCCCCCCCCCCACACACATCATCCAGCACTCACACACACACCCATCATCCAGCACTCACACACCCATCATCCAGCACACACACACACACACATCATCCAGCACACACACACCCATCATCCAGCACTCACACACCCACATCATCCAGCACACACACACCCATCATCCAGCAC
>OW240915.1:118117012-118161599 GCA_933207985.1 Pelobates cultripes
ACACACTCTGCATTCATTATACACATTCTGCACTCACTACACACTACATTCACTATACACACTCTGCATTCTCTACAAACACACTACACACACTGCATTCATTGTACACACTCTGCACTCACTACAAACACACTAAATTCATTATACACAATTTGCACTTAAAGGACCACTCTAGGCACCCAGACCACTTCAGCTTAATGAAGTGGTCTGGGTGCCAGGTCCTTCTAGGGTTAACCCATTTTTTTATAAACATAGCAGTTTCAGAGAAACTGCTATGTTTATTAATGGGTTAAGCCTTCCCCCTATTCCCTCTAGTGGCTGTCTCATTGACAGCCACTAGAGGCGCTTGCGTGCTTCTCACTATGATTTTCACAGTGAGAGCACGCCAGCGTCCATAGGAAAGCATTGTAAATGCTTTCCTATGTGACCGGCTGAATGCGCGCGCAGCTCTTGCCGCGCGTGCGCATTCAGCCCAGGAGGAGGATCGGAGGCAGAGAGCTCTCCGCCCAGCGCTGGAAAAAGGTAAGTTTAACCCTTTCCCCTTTCCAGAGCTGGGCGGGAGGGGGTCCCTGAGGGTGGGGGCACCCTCAGGGCACTATAGTGCCAGGAAAACGAGTATGTTTTCCTGGCACTATAGTGGTCCTTTAACTACAAACACATTACATTCATTATACACACACTGCACTCACTACAAATACACTACAATTATTATTCACACTGCACTCACTACAAACACACTACATTTATTATTCATACTCTGCATTCACTACAAACACACTACATTCATTATACACACCCTGCACTGCACTATATGCATAGGAGTGTATTTTTTTATTTATTTATTTTTTAAGGGGGGGGGGGGCGGGAATCTTGGGTGAGTTCCCACACTTTTTTCCCCAGGACTTGACCCCTGTATGAGACAATAGAAACAACTTTTGCCTAAAAGCCGATGCCAATGGAGTCAGAATCTTTTTAAAAAACTCATGGCGTTGTCGCCAGACCAAAAGGGAATACAGGATCTTCTTCATTGATCTCACTGCAAATCTCTTAAATCTGCTTGTGGTGCCATTGGGACTTGTAAATAATATTTTTTAAGTCCAGTGTTGCCATATAATCTCCTTTTTGTAACATTTGTGTTGATATTAATGCAACAGTTTACTTGTTTTACATCTCAGATCTACACAAAATAAATGTTTTTGGGACCAAAAAAAAGTCTTTAGTACACCCCTGTAACTCCAGTTGCCTCTGGACTTTATCAATTACTCCTTTTCTTAACAGAATCAGATAATCTTAGCGTCTGTCTTTAACGGAGATGGGTAAGAAGACACCAGATATTTTGGATTGGATATTTCCAAAAATCGGATTTTGTAACCACCTGCTAGTGTACTCAATATCCATGGTTTTGATGTTGTACATGCCCATGTTAATTGAACAATTGCAGTCTTACTCCCACTTTGTTGGCGTCAAATCCTCCTTTTCTTATCCTGTCTCTTGTTTTTGTTTTTTTGTCACTGAACTTCGTGACTCTGGTTTGTCTATGGAAACTTGTGAAATCTGTCCTGATACTGAAAGGATCAATCTCTGATTATGATTTGAAATCTCCTATTTCCAGAACTCCATGGGACAGGGCATTCTTAGTTTCGGGCATTTATTTAATGAGCTCTTCTAAAGGATCACCAAACAACGTATCTCTTTTGAAAGGTAATTTGCATAATGCAGACTTCAATGTCGTATCTGCAGCCCATGACCCTTCTGGCAACTGAAGACAAATACATAACACAAGCAGACAATTTAACAACTTCTTCAGACACATCATTCAGATATTAATTTCCCAATCTGATGTTATGAATTAGATGCACTAGATCTTTTTCTGATTCTTCCACCAGACACTCTTACATATATTATAGCTATCAGGTTTCTGCCAGTTTATCATAGACCCTATGACTATTGGCAAAGACCTAATACTTTGCTAATAGTGATAGTGGTCTTTTTAGAGAACTGAGCCACTTGAATGTCCACTTTAGCAACTCTTCCCATTTCTCCTCATCCTGCAGCTTAACCTCTTAAGGACGGAGGCAATTGTACATGTTCTAATCAAAACAAAACCTTGAATTTGCGCTATAGGTCTGTTCAACCATAATTCACCTCTTACATATTAAGTGCACCCACCATTGCTATCCTTTGTTCAGGAGAAACAGGGCTTTCATTTCACATCTAACATTCATACATGAAACATAATTATATCATCAACATTATGTGCTTTATTGCTCTAAAACATTCAAATTCAAGTTCAGTAATGTCTGACAAGAACAACCATACCACCCATGTACACATTTCATGGTGTTTTGGAAAGTTACAGGGTTAAATATAAGACTTGCCCATTTAAGGTTTTGCACATTGAAATTATCCAGATTGGTTATGTTGCATTTGAGATCGTATGGTAGTCCTGGAATGAAATTTACCCCCATCATGTCAAGGCATTTAAAAATGTAGACAACCCAGGGTATTTAAAATGGGGTATGCTCAGCCTTTTTTAGTAGCCACTTAGTCACAAACGCTGGCCAAAGTTAGCGTTCATGTATGTTTTCTACATTTTTCACACAAAAACTGCCCTTTTGCTGATATCATCGTTGTGATACGACTTTGAAACACTAATATTTGTGTTCAATAAATTCTCCCAAGTATTACAGTATCCCCCATCTACAGGTTTTATGGTGTTTTGGAAAGTTACATGGTTAAATATTGGGCTGACAAATTACATTTTATGGACTTTCTGCCAGGGTTGTCAGGCAGATCCCTCAAATTTTAATTAATAAAATCACTTAAAGGGACACTGTAGGTACCCAGACCACTTCAGCTCATTGAAGTGGTCTGGGTACAAACTCCCATCTCTCTTAACCCTAGAGTGGTAATTATTGCAGTTTTATGAACTGCAATAATTACCTGCTAGGGTTAACTCCTGTCCAGGCTTGAATGCGACTTTTGGTCACTTAAATGACACAGGACGTATTTACGCTATGCACGAAGACTTCTAGCGTCACCAGAATCTACATAGGAAAGCATTGAATAATGCTTTCCTATGGGGAAATCCTAATGCGAGCGTGGCTGTCAGGCAGTCTCCCCAAAGCGGATCACGTAAGTCCACCACAGCTCCTTGGCATGAAAGCAGTTACGGCATTCCATGCCGCTGCAATGGCTTTAAAGCCTATAAAATGAGGGAGGCATGGAAAGCCGTAATGGAGCCAAGAGTTAAATATCTTCTTAAAAATGTTTGGAAATGAGTGCTCTTTTCTTCCATTCCCACTGCACCAATTCCAGGAGTCTCAGATGCATGGGAAAACCTTACCCTTTTAGAGTTCAGAGGGTTCATCTTCCTGCAGAATGGATAAAAATCTCTTTGATAAACGTATTAAGTCTTGCCTGGAAACATCAGAAAAAGAGAAGACTGAGCATTCACCAAATGATAACGCCAAATGAGAAGAGGACCTATGTCTCCTGTGTCCCTTTCTGGATCCGGGGGCCGATACCTGTACACTGGATTTTGGTGATTCCTTAAATTATTAAAATGTCAAAGAGATTATCCTAAAACCAACTGAGAAAAGATTGCATTTCCTTCTGCTTTGTCTTTTCCAGGAACTTGGCAGAACATTAGTTGAATTTCTTTTTCTTGCATCCATTTGGAAGTGGCATAGCACACTTACTACAGACTAAATGTTTAGATTTATAAGATGTTGTTTTTCTTTGCAGGGGTGGGCAATTCTTGCCATATCCAATTTGTCTTATAGACTTATATCCATCTTATAGACCTCATAACCATGGGGGGATGGAAGGGGGCTGGTGACTTGGTGAACAGATCTAAAGCTTAAATAGGCTTTTCAGATTTAAATTCCAAATGCGCATGTGCAATAGAGCAGTCAGAACTTCAGTGAAACGCAAGCCATCCAGGTATGCATTCCACCATTGCTTATTGAAGGGCGCGCCACCTGGGACCGCCTACCTGCCAGTTCCGGAAAACTTGGCATAAGCAACTCACAAAGAAAATTGGCGCTCCGTAACCCCACGAGGTTCTGAGGTAGCATCCTACAGCTCATCACTCGGTATTCTATTGGCCTTAGTTCCCCAGGCCTCGCCAGTCTCCTTACAACAGAGTAACTTGTCGATTCTGGTGAGAGGACAAGAAAGAACTGCAATGTATTGGGGAGACCAGGATTTATAAGGGGACTAGGGGGAGTTTTAACATTTTCTTCACATAGTTACATAGGCTGAAAAGAGACATGTGTCCAGCAAGTTCACATCTTTTGCTGTTGATCCAAAAGAAGGCAAAAAAAAAAATACAGTTTGAAGTACTTCCAATTTTGCAACAAATTAGAAAAAAAAAATCCTTCTTGACCCCAGAATTGCAGTCAGATTTATCCTTGGATCAAGAAGCTATTACCCTACAGTTGAAAAAGTATATACTTAAGTATTAGGTTTTTGCAAGTATGCATATAGTTGCTATTTAAACATCTGTACAGACGCTGATAAAACCACTTCTTCAGGTAGAGAATTCCACATCCTTACTGTTCTTACGGTAAAAAACCCTTTCATTTGCCTTGAATTAAATCTTCTTTCTTTCAGTCTAAACGCATGACCTTGTGTCCTATGTATAGTCCTGTTTACCTGTTTGTGAATAGATTAACAGACCATGGTATTTGTATAATGTTATCATATCCCCTCTGAGGCACAATTTTTCTGAATTAAAGAGATTTAAATTTGTTAACCTTTCTTCATAGCTAAAATGTTCCATTTCTTTTACTAATTTTGTAGCCTGCCTCTGCACTTTTTATAGTGCCATAATATCCTTCTTTAGAACAGGTGCCCAAAATTGCACCGCATATTGACTATGTGGTCTTACCAGCGATTTATAAAGAAGCAAAATTATATTCTCATCCTGAGCATTAATGCCCCATTTTATACATGACAATGCCTTACTGTCCTTAGCGATTGTTGATTGACATTGCCCATTGTTGCCTAGTTTGTTGTTTATAAAAATTCCCAAATCCTTCTTGTGTGTTGTTATCCCTAATTTGTTTCCATTTAGGATATAAATTGCTTGTGCATTCTTGATGCTGAAGTGCATAACTTTGCATTTTTCTACATTAAATTTCATCTGCTATTTGAGTGCCCAGTTTCCCAGTCTATCTAAATCCCTCTGCAGCAAAGTAATATCTTGCTCAAATTGTATTACTTTACAGAGCTTTGTGTCATCTGCAAACACTGAAACATGACTTTCAATGCTTATTTCAAAATAATTTATAAAATTTGTTTTTTTTACTAAGTTTCTTTTCCTGGTTTAAAAAATGTACCCACACTTGTGCTGTGCTGCCACTATATGCTAGGAAAAAGTAGACGTATCTTTTAAGTTATAAAGTGTTTTGTAGAAGTCTGAGAAGACATTAGTAATGGCTTTGGGATTGTATATTTTATTCTTGCTTTCATCAATAATAAGTGATTTTAGATGCAGTCTATTAGCCAGAAGTTTACCTGCTTTATTCCTGTTAACATAAAAAGTTTGCTGAACAGAGTCTACAGGAAGGAGTTTTTCCCCCAATAATCTTTGTGCAATTTGTTTTTAACGTTATCTGTTGTAAGGTATCAGGAGCTGAATCAATTTTATGTTGGGTTTCAAGAGTTTTCAATTTGGTATGATATACGACTTTTGTAGCATGGCTAGTTCTTTTAAGTTGAGATGATAACTTAAGTAATAGAATCATTTCTAAAGTTAAAGGCAATCTTTTAAAACCGTTTTCTTATCATGTTATATGCAATGGAACGATCCAAGCGGTAGGGGCCATCTGCTCCAGTTGACAGGCAGGGAAGGGCACTTCCATTCCATCTGTCACTCTTTGTAGTCTATCCAGGTCTCGTGTGGGCACACTACAAAGAGTGACAGGGCACCTCCATCCCACCTGTCACTCTTTGTAGTGTGGCCGCACGGGACCTGGGTAGACTAATTATACTCTGCACAAGTCTAACAGGGAGGGATTTGGAACAACGACACAGGGAGCTGGAGAGGAGCATTGAAACCCAGTGGCTAACAGCCATACCCTAACAGGGTATGCAGGAACGAGTCCCTGTTTCTGCACCACTAGACAACAGAGAGTTATTGGAGTTTGCAGGCCCTTCCTCTCTTGTGTCCAACCAGCACCTCACACCCCCAGATGTTGCTGAACTACAACTCCAATAATTCCCTGGCTATCTGTTTCATTGAAAGAGTCATGCGAGTTGTAGTTCAGCAACATCTTGCCAGCCGCAGGTTGTACAGGCCTGTTAGACATTCTTGTGTATATTACTCCTGTTTGGCAGGATTGTAGCAGCCATTCATAGGCTGCATAATTTTAAACACTGCTTGCTGTTTAAAGCAGCACTGTCACCCCACCCCACCCCACCCCCAAAATAGTATTTTATAAGGGTAAAAGTAGGGACTACTTTATCTCTATCTATTTATCTCTTTTATGCTGATTGGTTTTAAACAGAATTCTTCAGCAAGCTGCTCATCAGACAATAACACTGTATACAAGTCATTTATTTATATATATATATATATATATATATATATATATATATATTATATTTTAAATAGAGATGCACTCTTCGGTCTTTTAAAAAAATGAAATAGTATTTAATACAGCAAAGGGTTTACAGTCATCCAATCGACGTTTCGACCCGTTCCGGTCTTCCTCAAGATCTTGAGGAAGACCCGAATGTGTCGAAACGTTGATTAGATGACTGAAAACTCTTTGATGTATTAAATACTATTTCATTTTTTGAAAAGACCAAAGAATGCATCTCTATTTTATAACATATATAACCTCAGCGTGGGATTGCACCAGGGCATCTAACAGACTACTAAGTTGCCAGTAAGGGTGAGTGCCATTACACTTGTATTATTTATTTATATATATATATATATATAGCAAAATCCAAATAGGTTATGGTGGGGAAAAATTGTGATTGAAAACCCCTTCCACCTGAAGTATGTGGATAGTTAATACAATGCTAAACAAAAATCTGCACACCAGTCAAGCCATAAGACTTGCTTTTCCCACAGAAATCCCAAATCAGCAGTGATGTTACAACCGCAAAGGATTCTGGGTGGGCATATGCAAATTAGTTTAACAAAGAATCACATTTTTGCCTCATTCCATTTTAAACATGGATTCCTTTTAATTTGTGTTTGCAGTATACAACTGCTTGGAACACAATTTAGGATAAGATGCAAAACCAGTGAACCACTCATGGACAGCTGTTTCGTTGTTAATGCAACTCTTCAGCATGAGGTTGGTTACTGGTTTGCTTATTGAGGCTTGGTAGTGCTTGGGAAGCAAAATCCAAATAGGTTATGGTGGGGAAAAATTGTGATTGAAAACCCCTTCCACCTGAAGTATGTGGATAGTTAATACAATGCTAAACAAAATCTGCACACCAGTCAAGCCATAAGGTGGACTGGTTTTCAATCTTTTTCCCCACCATAACATTAACTATCCACATACTTCAGGTGGAAGGGGTTTTCAATCACAATTTTTCCCCACCATAACCTATTTGGATTTTGCTTCCCAAGCACTACCAAGCCTCAATAAGCAAACCAGTAACCAACCTCATGCTGAAGAGTTGCATTAACAACGAAACAGCTGTCCATGAGTGGTTCACTGGTTTTGCATCTTATCCTAAATTGTGTTCCAAGCAGTTGTATACTGCAAACACAAATTAAAAGGAATCCATGTTTAAAATGGAATGAGGCAAAAATGTGATTCTTTGTTAAACTAATTTGCATATGCCCACCCAGAATCCTTTGCGGTTGTAACATCACTGCTGCTTTGGGATTTCTGTGGGAAAAGCAAGTCTTATGGCTTGACTGGTGTGCAGATTTTTGTTTAGCATTGTAATATATATATATATATATATATATATAAAATAAAATGTTATGCTAGTTAATACTGGTACATTTAACATTTTTTGCATTTTTTTTTCCTAGAGCAAGAAGCAAAGAAACGAGAAACTAAGCACATTTGCTTGGGCATTCGCCATCTTGAAAGGAGTATAATTGTTTTAATTAATGGACAAATTCACTGTAACTACAAATGTGAAGTATATAAAAGAAAGTAGTACATGGTTAATGTTTAGTCACCACACGTAATAACCCAAGTAAATATATGATAAAAATAAAAATGGTCATATCTCAATCTTTCTTTATTATGGTGTGGTAAAAATTGTAAGTTAAAATCATACAATCTCTTTTAATGCTGTCTTTGGGATATCCTGTACATATTTTACACAACTACTATCTCCTTGTGTTGAATTTGAGTTATACAAACTTTTAACTAATGGGGTTTTAGAATCCTCTTCAAAGTTACAAACACCACAAGATAGGTGCATGCAAGGTGTACCAAATACTAATTAAACAGTACAGTGTGTGAGAGGATTAACACAAACATACCAGGCAATAGTCTGGCCTCAGGTACTAGCATTACATCTAAAAACCGTTTATTTAACCATAAAAGATAAAAACAAACAAATCATAGGGTAACATTTTGCAGTAATATAAAACATAATGTTGCATATAATTGAAGTTACTGAAACAAATTGGGCTGTGGATAAGCACAGCTAGCTTGTAATGGCTTTATACGCCCTCTGTGGGTATTCCTACTGCTAATGTCCCCTGCATGATGAGGAGCTTGATGTAAATAAGACCCCATCAATGTAAAGTGACAGGTGCAGTCTGGAAAATAGTGTGAAAATAGAGTGCCGACTGAAAGTTGTGATAAACAACAAAACCAAAGCAATGCTGTTCGCAGAATCAAGCTGGCAATTTAAATCCAATTGGTTAAGTAGCGGGAAAAACCACCTACATAGATCAATTGGACACACCTCTCTCAATCCTTTTAATAATTGTATTTTATTGAAGGTTTTCATAGTTATAAATCCAGTACATAGTTACAACTCAGTGAATATAGACATGAATACAATCATCTACACAGTAAGATGATATAGCATAATTGGAGCAACTGAGGACTACATACAGTAGAAACGTGACTTGAATCGGTGAGGAGTTAAGTCTAATCTGAGACCTTCAGTTAGCTACAAGATGGTATGCATGTGGATTATGTAAAGATAACATAAATCATACATAACAAAGGTATTTACAAAATGATACATAAAGGCATGAACTAGTTGGTACATTATTAGGCATCTACCATGTTCTCCACTTCACGTTTGTCAGGTAGTAGCACCTTATGAGGGAATGTTCCCCACAGTATCTCCCTCTCCCTCCCTGGCCCATTTAATTTGTACCATTCCCTCCTCCATTGTACCTGGTTTTCCATACCCCCACGTCTCGCTAAACTGTGCGGTTGCGTGTGCAGATTCCCTGGACATCCTCTCATACACATAAAACTGTTGTACTTTATCTTTTAGCTGTTGGAGGGATGGGTAAGTGTGTTTCTTCCAGTTTAGCGCGATCAGGTTGCAGGCTGCCATGAGAACCAGTGTGATCAATTGTTTGTGGTTCCTCTCTACCTCCCTTGGGAATAACAGAAGGAGGCAGGTAGTGATAGTCATGGGGAAGTCCCGGATACTCTAACAGGTCCCTGACATCAATGTCCACTGTCCATTTCCTCGTGATTCTTACAGGTCAATGGTTTGTTTGGTGCTAGCTCCAGCCAAGCTTTATAACATAGGGAGAGGGCTTTGGGTTTCATCGGGGCCGTCCAGCACCTGTGGGGCACCTGTCGTGCGGTCAAGGTGGTTGGGAGTGGGTGTAAACGTGACATGTGTATTGACCGTGTGTTTCAGCTGTAAATATGGGAAGATGTCGCCCTCAGGTACCCCACATATCTCCCTCATGTAAGGGAATGGTAAAATTGTTTCTCCTTTGCATAGCTGGTGGATATAGGATATTCCTAGATGATTCCACCTAGAGAGGGGAATCGTAGGATTCACTGTCAATGAGCCCCTGGGGTGGAACTGTTTTTTCCGTCCCATATCTTAACAGTCACTGCCGTAGTGGGGTACAGTTTGGGCCGCGAAGGGTTCTTGGGGTCCATAGGAGGTCGGTTAAAGTTGGGTGTCCAAGCTGGTCTTGCTCCATGTCTACCCACTGGACCTCACCTCCCTGGGCGTGTAGGGCTCTTCCCGTTGCCAATAGTGATACTTTATAGTACAGTCCTATATTGGGCAGATATCTTCCGTGTGTGTCGTCTTTTGTATGAGCTGCAGATGGCTTGCAAAGATTTGCAGAGTGTCGCGGGGATTCCTATTGTAAGCATTCAAAGAATATAGAGCAGTCTCAGCAACAACATCATCTTATAGGCGTTCACTCTCCCAAGCCATGAAAGCTTTGCATTTTTCCATTTAAGGGTTTCTGTTTTGCACATCTGGATAAGGGGCTTGTAATTCAGTTTCACTATGCTTTCAATGGTAGGAGCGATATAAACACCTAAGTAAGTTATGGATAATTTCCGCCAATCTAACTTAAAGGTAGTCTTGAGGGTGTCTATGGTCGCCCCGGGTAGGCCTATTGGTAGGGCTTGTGTCTTCTCCTGGTTTAGGCAATATGAGACCCCACCATATTCTAGGCAATAGTCCCTACCCTTCAGGTTTATGCCCTGTATGTCTGAATGTAGTCTGATTTTCCGAGCTAGGGGCTCTAGAGAGAGAATAGAGAGTAAGGGGGACAGCGGGCAGCCCTGGCGAGTCCTGTTGGAGACGTGGAAAGTTCATGAGAGGAAACCACCGTGGGAGACCTTGGCGTTGTGTTTAGCATACAGCTATGGTCGCCCCGGGTAGGTCTATACTAATGCCCGTAATGATTTCTGTGAGAAATTTGTATTTGATGAGTACTCGTGACATATAGTTCCAGTCTATCGAAGGCCTTTTCGGCATCCAGCGCCAAGAAAAGACCTCCATCCCCGCCACTACATTCAACTATTTCTTGGAGTTGTCGGAGCCCTGTCGGCCCCGTACAAACCCTGATTGATCGTTATAGACCAATTTATGTATGAGTGGGGCCAGCCTGCTGCTGAACAGTTTTGCATAGATCTTGGCATCGCTGTTGAGCAAGTAGATAGGCCTGAAATTTTTGCATTGGTCTGTGGTTTTGCCTGGCTTGGGCAAAGTAGAGATGTGAGCGAGCAACATCTCCTCTGGCAGGGAGCCCCCTACCGCACAATGGTTAAACAGGTCTCGAAGGGGCTGGGAGAGGATGCTAGAGTATGTGTGATAATATTTGTTAAATAGGCCATCAAGGCCCGGGGCCTTATGTGACGGAGGCAATCTCCTCCGTGGTAAACGGGCATCATAGTTGCTCCATATTGGTAGCTGATCGGGTCGGGAGGTTAACGTCTGATAGGAATGTGTCTATAGCTGCCGTGGAGGGGCTGACCATCTGTGGGTCGTCTTTCAAGTTATACAATCATTCATAGTACTGTTCAAACTCATCCACAATCCCTTGTGGGTCCAGCATTTTGTTACCCTTAGTGCCCGTAAGGGAGGCAATCCTGGAGGCCGCTGCCTTTTGTTTCAGTTGAGAGGCCAATTTCGCCCCTGCTTTATTACCAGCAGCGAAGTATCTATCTTTGAGTCTCCGTGTGAGAAATGTAGTCTTGGCCAGTTCCATGTCTCTAAGCTGTGATTGTAGGAGTAGCAGTCTAGCGTGTGTGGACGCTGTTGGAAAGTGTTTATTAGTATAGGTTAGTAAGGTCAGTTCAGAAATCACGAATGTGCATTTCTCTAATCACTGCTTTTTGCCGTAGCTAGCGTGTTTAATAAAGCAGCCCCTGATGTAGGCTTTGTGTGCCAGCCAAATTTGGTCGAGAGGTGAGACTGGGGTTGTATTTTCCCTGAAGTAGTGCTGCAAATCCTGCTCTATGTGATTGATTATGTCTGGGTCGGAGAGCAGCTGTTCATTTAATCTCCAGCTGCCTCTTCCCATGTTGGCAAATTGTTCTTTAAGAGTCAGAGTGATTGGGGCATGGTCCGACCAAGAGATCAGGCCAATGTCGGTGTGCTCTATCCTCATGAGAGAGGAGGTGTGAAGAAAGAATCTATCTATTCTTGAATAGCTGTGGTGCACCGCTGTGTGGCACGTATAGTCCCTCTCTGTGGGTGTGTTACTCACCATGGGTCTGCGTGCAGTTTGCGGCATATGCATGAGGTTTGTTTGGACCTATGTTTCAGTGTCTGGGTTGCCAGGTCTGGGCCCCGGGAGGGAGTCCAGGTCACTGTCTAAGAGAAAATTTGTGTCGCCTCCAATGACTACCTCCCCGAAGGCACGGACAGACACCAACATAAAGAGCAAATCCACAAAATCAGTATGGTTAGCATTAGGCCCATACACATTGATAAGGGATATGGATTATTGTTCAAATAACATTGCAATATAAGGTACCTTACCTTCTTATCTCCTACTTTATGCACCAAGGAAAAGGCTACATCCTTGCTGATAAGGATGGACACTCCTCTCTTTTTTGTCAAGTAGCATGAGTGATAGTCTATAGGGAATGCTGGGGAGTTGAATTTAGGTCGGCTGCCCCATTTAAAATGCGTCTCCTGAAAAAACTCTACATGGGCTCTGAGGGACTTCGCTTCGCATGAGGCGAGGTTTAATAGGGGAGTTCAGCCCCTTGGCATTCAGGGAGCAAAACTTAAGCAGGATCGTAAGGGTGGCAGAGGTTGTGGGCTAAACGAGGTGGAGGGGGGTTGCCTTCTGCTAGGGGGCCGGTCAGAGGTACCAGCTCCCATTCAATTCCGGTATAGCTATGGTGACAGTGCCATCGCATGGCGGAAGTAGAGGACTCATGGTCTGTGTATTTCCTTTAAGGCTCAATCTAATTTTAATCTCAAAAATAAGGTAAGTAACTATGTACAACATTCCTTTCACTTCAACACTGTGGTGCAGCGGAAGGGGTAATGGTTGCAGTCGTGGTTCTGGTTCAGAAGCCACTGTGGGGGTGGTTAGAGGATTAATAACAATAACAGTATGACTTGCGATGTTGTGTGCAAGTGGCAAAGGCTGTATGTCGCCCTTCTGAGTGTGGTAACAAATTGAGTCCGGCAATATAATATAAAAGGAACTAAAAATTGTAACAACAAAATTGTAACAACATACCTGTCAAGTTCAGGTATGCCCGTGGGCGGTGGTGGAGCGTGGCAGTCTCTTCCATTCCCTGATAAGCTTCGTTGGGGACCTTCCAACTGGAAACTGTGAGCATTATGCAGTCCTTCACAGTGTAATAATGCACTCAGGTGATAACGTCCCTAGGTACTGTAGCAGGTAAGTGCTTGGGTTTCGAGAGGCAATGTGTGCGATCTAGCAGGAGTTCCGCTTCAGTCAGCGTGGTGATATAGGCCTTAAATGGTTCCTGTATGTACTGGGTTAGGCCTTGCGGCTTAACAGTCTCCGGGATCCCCCGGATTCTGATGTTATGTGGTCACAATCTTCGTGGTCCACCACTTTTGCCTCTAAATTTTTAAGCCTTGTGAGGAGAGCAGAATATGCCTCTGCCATAATGTTATGTGCGTCTGAGATTTCCTCCGTCCGCTCCTCCAGCCGCGCTCTTCTATCACCCAGGGACATCCAGATCTAATGTCCAACACAATCTGTTTCAGGTCAGACTGAAACAAGGTTTTGAGGTCTAGGAGCATGGTGTGCAAGTTGGCATTGGTGACACGGTGATGCATGTAGTCAATGCCCTGGATAGATTCACCGGCATCAGAGCACGAGGCTGGGGATTCAGGTCTCTCGGTGCCATCTTGGTCTCCAGACCCGACTTTCGGTGTCGAATTTAGGTGCATTTGGAGTGTTTTTTGTTTGTTTTTTTATTTATTTTAGTGGTCATCTCTTCCAGGAGGTATTGCCCCGTGCTGGGCGAGATTGCCGTCAATTATACCGCTGTAAAACACGTGTGTACACCCTGGGACGGGAGAACTCCGTGCTCAGGCGACCGCTCTCATTCACTGCTTGGCCACGCTTGGCCTCTCTGTCTTAACAGATTGTTCACTCTGCTTATCGAGTATCCACTACAAGTACAAAAGTGAGACACAGGAGCTAAGGTGCTTCATGTGTGTTTATAAAGTAAAACATTTTGTCACACTAGACTGACTTCCAAAAAAAAATAAAAATAATGCATATAAATTAAGTTGTCTCCAATACTAGACCAAAGAAAATTGTAATTTTCTTAATATCCCAAATCCCTATGCATATTTAAATAACTGGATTTTTTTAGTATCACTCCAATGGCCATTCAAGTGTAAGCTCACTTGCCACGTCAAGGGAAACCTCTTGAGTCCTACACTAACAATTTACTTTGTTTTTTTCAGCTTCAGTTAGCATTGTAACATGGATGTGTAATACAGGCATACTTAACCTCGATTATGAAAAAGCCCAACCTTGACCCCAATTCCCCGTCCAACTATTGCCTTATCTCGCTACTGCCATTTGCCTCCAAGATCCTTGAGAGAGTTGTGTATGCGAGATTAACAGACTTCCTCAAATCCAACTCTCTGCTTGACCCACTTCAATCTGGATTCAGCGCTCATCATACAAACAGCAGTCACCCAGACGGACACTTAGAACACTGCGGTGAAAAGTGTTATAAACTGTCAATTAGGCTTAACAAGCTCATGGGTGGTCTCTGGTTCGTGCGACTGTTCAGGAACCAAACCATATAATCCCAATTGCACGAACAGCCTTTTAAAAGTATTTTAGCAAGGTCTATTGCAGGGGGCCATAGTCCTGAGGCAGGAGGCTTGCAAGCAGGCCCCTCCAAGAACATGTGGCAGAGGCATTTCTGCCACACATCTTTCCCCCCAACGGAAGACTAACCAGGTACCTGACTTGCTGCCGGTCGGTACCTGAGTTAGTTGGGCAACCCACCAAAAAACAAATAGTTGGCTCTGTCCTGTCTGTCCCAGGTTGCTGTGTGGGAGTATGTCACACCCGGTCTCTCCTTTGCTCCCTTCTGGTATCTCCAACTGTGGTTGGGGATCTGGGCCGGCTGCCCTGTAGGGGCGGTGGAGAGACCATGGCCCCATCTCCAGATGCTGACTGGGGGTCTTCCCAGGATCAGTTGATGAGGTTGTCTACTTCTGCAGCTGGTAGTGAAGCAGGGGGTACCTCAGTCAGGTCTCTCCAGCTGTGGGGTGGTATTTCTGGGTCCGCCACCCAGCTCTCTTGCACTCCCTGAAGAGTATGTTGGTACCGTATCCCTGTAGGGCCGGTAGAGAGACCTTGGCCCCATCTCCAGCTGCCGACTGGGGGTCTTCCCAGGATCAGTTGATGAGGTTGTCTACTTCTGCAGCTGGTAGTGAAGCAGGGGATACCTCAGTCAGGTCTCTCCAACTGTGGGGTGGTATTTCTGGGTCCGCCACCCAGCTCTCTTGCACTCCCTGAAGAGTATGCTGGTGCCGAATTGATCTGAGCAGGTGTTGGTAGTCCAGCTCCCACTCTATGGCGGCCAGATGGATTAGGTCTGGTCCTAGGTCATTGTAGCGGAACGCCAATATTAAATCCACGAATTCCGCTGGTTCAGGAAGTAATCCACAGTCAAGCGCTGGAAAAAGCAAGGCAATATCCCAAACCTCCCAGTAACCGGACGAAACACAGTTCTGAGAGTCAACTGAGGTCTTTATTTTCAGCTCCACAATTTATACAAGTCCCCATGCAAGGGGTTTCTTGAGTCCCCTCCCAGGGGCATTCCTAGAGGGGACTACATGGGAGACTTACAATACAGAGCATTTCTCCCATCAGGCACTGCTGCACGAGAATGTACCGTTAAGTGGATTATCCCTCCGTGCAGCAGAACCGACAATTTATACTAAAATCCATAACTGTGGTAATATACGGTTCATTTAAACGAATGGACGTTCGGTAGATAGCTGGGGTCGGAGCGCATCATTCGTGAGATTACCGCTCAGATCCCAGCTAAACCAACCGAACGCCGCACGAAAAACACATTCATTAAAAGACATGTTCGAAATACCGATCGGCCTGGAAGCTCAGCGGTGTTCGCGCCATCGAGTAGCCGTTTTTAGTACCATGCGCTCGACGACCAAACACCGCTGAGGGAACAAAAGATCCAAGATGGCCGACCGCCGCATGGTCGGTAGTCGAACGACGGCCACCTTGGAGAGCCTCTAATTACCGATTGGAACATTGTTGCAATCGGTTAACAAGCGCCACACGTCTCTTAGTGTGTGGGCTATTAAAGGATAGTTCATTCGGTTCGTGAACGGCCCGCAAAGGTGCCGTTCGTGAAACGAAAGGAAATCAGCGATCTGCTTTCGGCAGATAGGCAATACAGTGTTACACAATTCACATACATTATATTCTGGAACACACATATCACGAAACTCATACAGGCAACCCTTAAAGCGACAGTACTTAAATAATGTACAAGTGGCTAGGTTTGCCACAGTCATCAGCTCTAGGAAGACCCATCAGGGCTTTCCTGGTACTGTGGATTTCACAGAGCCGGAATTCTGCCGAGCTGCCAAAGTCAATGTCTTTCTCACAGGCCTCCCACAATAAGCCCGGGCCATTGTAGTCCTCATGCTCCGGTATACTGTTATCAGTCATCCAGTGTTCGCGCCAGCCGGCGTACCACTTTAGTGCCCTGTACGCCTCAACCAGCCACAACTCCCTCTGGATCAGGTCCCACAGTTTCTCCACCCACTCATCCAGGGGTTGCTCTCCCAGGAGAGGCAGTTGCAGGGCCACGTGGACCTGGAAACGCTGTTCGTTGTTTGGGAGACACTCTCAACACCGACGCTGTACTCTTCCGGGGCCTTGTGCCAGAGCTTAGTCCTAGTGGCATCTCTGTAGTCCAGCATGCCCTCCTCTGATACAGGCCCATCCAGTTGGGCCAAGAGGTGCTGCAACTTCCAGCGAAACTCCTCCTCAAATGGGGATGCTGCCCGGAAACTAGCTGGTTCCATACTGCTGCAGCCATGGGCACTGTACAGGTACTAGCGTTGCCCTCAATTATAATCCACATAATACTGGTGTCTCCAGGATACTTCTCCTAGCATTAGGAACCCATCCCAGTGCTGCTACCAGATGTGATGGAATGCCTGGCACCCTGCCTGGGTGCCTCGGCCAATCGCTTCTTCCTAAGGGTCGCAGAGTACCATAAGCTCCGTAGCCCCTTAGCCGCCGCAGCTTGGCTGGGGTCTCGCCATCCCTTCTCACGCTGGACCAAACTCCTGGATCCAGCTCCCAGTGAGAAGACCTCTCCTCCAAGAGAGTATAGCAGGTATAGAAGTGTAGCTCTTACAAGAGCTGGTGATTATAGCTGGTATAGCGGTTCCCTACAAACTTGAGATTAGATTCTATGTTGAGGGTAAGCAGGAACTCGTTTATTGGTAGCCACAACTGGCCTTATATGCAGGTCCCCATGCAAGGGGCACTCCCCCCTAGACCTCAGAGGAGACTACAGTAAAAACATACACATGATTACATTGGCTCTCGGGCCCAGGACACTCCCACATAAAACAAGATAATCCCTCCTCTGTGCCTGGGAGATAATTTAGTCAAGCACTGTATTAAACTTGATTATCTCCAGGCATAGAAATTTGCCCTTTAAACACACAAGCCCCCCCACAAAAGTTACATTCCCTGATAGCCCCAATCTGGGTGACCAACATATCCAAAAATCACCCAGATCTGTTCAGGGGTTCAGGAATTTCCTGGAAGTCATAATTTGACCGCCTGCATGCATGCGGTCGGTCTAGTTAGGTAGTTTACAAACTATTGTGTGGCTGATCGGGAATCAAACCATATAATCCCAATTGCACAAACAGAGCCATTTTTAAAGTATTTTAGCCAGATTTATTGCAGGGGGCCATAGTCCTGAGGAAGGAAGCTGGCAAGCAGGCCCCTCCAAGAACACATAGCAGAGGCATTTCTGCCACCGACTGCACAGCCTGAATTTATGGAACTCTTTTGGGCAGGCACCTTGTGTGCGGTCAGTCTACACTATACCCCGGTGGCGTTTCGGTTGTGTACATGGGATCTGAGTGCTTTTCGGATATGTTAGGCGCTCAGATACAGGCACATCGGTGTTTGGTCGTCGAGTGTATGGAACTAAAATCATCCACTCGACGGCGCGAACACAGCTGGGACTTCCAACCCCAGGTATGTTCAGTTTGGTTCGACTCACTAGAGCGGTGTTCAGTAGAAACAAACTCCCGAACGAGGGGCACACTACAAACGCTTATACGAACAGATACTTTCAGTATTTTATGTTTTGTACTCCCGAAAGAGACCGACTGCAAAGCCTGAATTTATGGAACTCTGTGCTTTTTGGATATGTTGGGCACTCAAAAACTGACTATACGGGAATATATGACTTGAGGGGGTAATTGTTAAAGGCATATTTTGGGGTGTATTTGATATGTATGTCCTGGACCTGAGAAGCAATGTAATTAAATGTTGTGTACTTTGTAGCATTCTACTCTCAGGTCCAGTGGGGAATGCCCCTGGAATATATAAAAGGAAACCCCTTGCATGGGGATTCACATACAATGTGTGTGTGTGGTCCCATTAAAACCAAAAGAAAAAAAGAAATGGAGGGGGTAACATAAATAAATAGTGTAATTATAAAACCAATAATTTTAATCAATAATTGTAAAAAAAAAAGTCCTTGTAACAGAGCTCCCCGTACTCCGACCGAGTACCCTCCGTTGATGGACGCTTGCTAGCTTGTGCCGAGTACCAGAAGCACCGCACCGGACACCACAACCACCGCAGACTCCACAACCGCCGTAGCTTAACTGGAGCCTCGCCGTCTTCCGTACACCCTGGATCAGCTTCTGTCCTCCAGGACCATGTGGGGAAGACCTCTTCTCCAGGAGAACGTATCAGGAACAAGCTCTTAAAAGAGCTAAGTGATTAAAGCTCAAGGGAGTATGCAGAGCTAGGAAATCCCCAGTGTGAGTATAGCTGTCCCCTCCAATCACGAGACAAGACTACGTGTTGAGGGTCAAGAAGATCTGTTTTACTTGGCACCAAAGGGCCTTCTTTTATGCAGGTTTTCCCTACATAGGACCACCCAGAGGGTTTTGCAGAACAACCAATAAACACATTACAACACATACAATTAAGTAAACCACTCCCAGCAGAAATCCTCCCCTCTGCCTGCGATACAATTATCTCAACACAATAGACTAACTTAATTATCACAGGCAGAAAATATACAGTTTTTACACAACATTAATAACTTTAAATGTCTTCATAGTAAAAACAAAGAAAAACGTTACCTGCGCTCTGGCCTAGATCCCCATGTGCATTTGAACAAAAATGGAGGCTCTTTAGTTCTATTCTAAATGGCCATTTGAATATATAAGCTCACCAGCCACGTCAAGGCAAGCCTCAATAGGTGAGTTCCTACACTAGCCATTAGATACGCTGATATCAGCCAAGAGTCTCCAATAAGACAGGAAGGGGTATTTTATAAACCCTTTAACATTTAACCCTTTATAGGGCTTCTGCACATACAATAAACTTTGCTGATATCAGACAAAGTGAGACAGAAAGGGGTGTTTTATAACCCTTTAACATTTAACCTTTTATAGGGCTTCTACACATTCAATAAACTTTGCTGGTATCAGACAAAGTATAGACGTCTCTAATGAGAGATGAAAGGGTGTTTTATAAACCCCTACATACTTTACCCTGAATCGGGCTATAACATACAAATCACCTTGCTGGTATCAGCTAAAAGGCAAATTTCTCTGATGAGACAGGAAGGGGTGCTGCCCCTACATACTTATAAAGTCTTAATAAGACAAACGTGGGAAGGCTGGCAGCAATGTAACATAGCTGAGTGATACAAAATTCATATACAAACACAAAGATAAAGCACCGCGCTTACAGCAGCAGTGGCTTAGTATCTTGTATTTTAAGCTGTTGGATACTAAGCCACTGCTGCTGTAAGCGCGGTGCTTTATCTTTGTGTTTGTATATGAATTTTGTATCACTCAGCTATGTTACATTGCTGCCAGCCTTCCCACGTTTGTCTTATTAAGACTTTATAAGTATGTAGGGGCAGCACCCCTTCCTGTCTCATCAGAGAAATTTGCCTTTTAGCTGATACCAGCAAGGTGATTTGTATGTTATAGCCCTATTCAGGGTAAAGTATGTAGGGGTTTATAAAACACCCTTTCATGTCTCATTAGAGACGTCTATACTTTGTCTGATACCAGCAAAGTTTATTGAATGTGTAGAAGCCCTATAAAAGGTTAAATGTTAAAGGGTTATAAAACACCCCTTTCTGTCTCACTTTGTCTGATATCAGCAAAGTTTATTGTATGTGCAGAAGCCCTATAAAGGGTTAAATGTTAAAGGGTTTATAAAATACCCCTTCCTGTCTTATTGGAGACTCTTGGCTGATATCAGCATATCTAATGGCTAGTGTAGGAACTCACCTATTGAGGCTTGCCTTGACGTGGCTGGTGAGCTTATATATTCAAATGGCCATTTAGAATAGAACTAAAGAGCCTCCATTTTTGTTCAAATGCACATGGGGATCTAGGCCAGAGCGCAGGTAACGTTTTTCTTTGTTTTTACTATGTATTTTAAGCTGTAGGATACTAAGCCACTGCTGCTGTAAGCGCGGTGCTTTATCTTTGTGTTTTCAAATGTCTACATGCAATATTAATAAAAGTTACATATTTGAAATCAGCATCCTTTAACCCCTTAAGGACACAGCGTCAGAAGCTTGACTTACGCTTAATGACACAAGCAATTTTTGCATTTTCTTGCTGTTTGCGTTCAACTGCAATTTGCATCTTTCTCATTTATTGCACTGACACATATTATATACTGTTTTTTAAAGGACAGAAAGGGCTTTAATTTGATCTAACTATATATATATATATATATATATATATATATATATATATATATATATATATATATAAATGCTTACTACTTATAAAAAAAATACAGAAAAATGCAAAAAAAATGAAAAATATTGTTTTTTTTTTTACAGTTTTTGCAATAATAATGTGTGCATAATTAGTGCAGGTTAAGGAAAGTAATTAAAAATAAATTTATTTATTTGTTCTGATTTACAGAATATATAATGTGTCTGGGATTTTAAGTTTGTTTTGGTAGTTACAGGTCACAAAGCACAAGGAGTAAAATAAACTTTTAATGTGGAGCGATTTTAGAATTTGGTATGTTTGTCTTGTAAGCTTAATAGCCATAAAAGAAAACAAAATTGCCACACAAAAGGATATATTTATATAAAGTAGACATCACAGGCTATTTACCTAAGGTTGTTTTTGACACTTTCTACGTAGCCATTTCACTGCCAACCTCTGCTAAATATTGGAGTAAAATTGTGTTCTTTTTGGTTTTTGGCACACAAACTTATAACAGAGAAATTCTCGTGTATATTTTGTAAAGTTGGTGTCTGCTATTCCTGTACAAAGTTTTATTTTGTGTTCAGTTACATCTGCTGAGTAAAATGACACCCCATATGAATGTCTTTGGCACTATTTCTTGAAGCTACAGTGCCATATAGGAGACCTGTCCTTTACAGTATTCACAGTAGAATTTTGAGAGATGGATTCAATGAGCCTTAGCTTCCATTTGGGGTATTATAACAATTTGACTGTTCAAAAAACCCCCACAAAGGCCTACCATTTGTAAAAGTAGACACTCCAGGGTATCTCATAAGGTGCATATTGTGCCTTAACATACCCCCATTTTTTCACCAATATATGCCAAAGTATGTGGTAAAAAATAATTTTGTGCATTTTTTACATACGGATTGCATTTTTGCTGGGCGTTTTGTATATTTCATATGTGCCACTAAGTTCAAACCCCCCAAATTATGCTCAGCTAAGTCTTCTGAGTAAAATGACACCCCATATGAATGTCTTTGGCACTATTTCGTGAAGCTACAGTGCCATATAGGAGACCTGTCCTTTACAGTATTCACAGTAGAATTTTGAGAGATGGATTTAATGAGCCTTAGCTTCCATTTGGGGTATTATAACAGTTTGACTGTTCAAAAAACCCCCACAAAGGCCTACCATTTGTAAAAGTAGACACTCCAGGGTATCTCATAAGGTGCATATTGTGCCTTAACATACCCCCATTTTTTCACCAATATATGCCAAAGTATGTGGTAAAAAAATTATTTTGTGCATATTTTACATACGGATTGCATTTTTGCTGGGCGTTTTGTATATTTCATATGTGCCACTAAGTTCAAACCTCCCAAATTATGCTCAGCTAAGTCTTTTGAGTAAAAATACACCCCCAATGAATATCTTTGTCACTATTTTGTGAAGCTACAGTGCCATATAGGAGACCAAGCCATATCCGTTTTTACCAAACTTTGAATTTTGACGCTGTGCCTATGTGCAATTTCCAAGCATCTTCGCAGGTTTTAAATTCAAACTACCCCACAAAGGCCTACCATTTCTTAAAGTAGACACCCCAGGGTGTTTCAAAAGGTATAGTTTGAACCTTAGCGTGGGATCATTTTTCCGCTAGCTTGTACCAGATGTAGTGGTAATAAGCGTTTTTTCTGCCTTTTTGACATACAAAGTGAGTTTGCACAGTATATTTTGCAAACCTTATGTGTGCTACGACTGTATAATACTTCATATGTTGCTCAGCTATGTCGGCTGAGTACAGCAATACCCCCGTATGTACCTTTGCCAGGTATGTGTGGACATCGGAGGGGCACATTTGGGACACAGCCATTCCAGTTTTTTTCAAACTTTGAATTTTTATGCTGTGCCTATGTCCCATTTTAGAGTATTTTACCAGGCTATATAATCCAAATTCCCCATAAAGCCATACCATTTCTTAAAGAAGACATCCCAGGGTATTTCAAAAGGCATATTTTGAACCTTAGCGTGGGATCATTTTTCCGCTAGCTTGTACCAAGTGTAGTGGTAATAAGCATTTTTTCTGCCTTTTTGACATACAAAGTGAGTTTGCGCAGCATATTTTGCAAACCTTATGTGTACTATGACTGTATAATACTTCATATGTTGCTCAGCTATGTCGGCTGAGTACAGCAATACCCCCGTATGTACCTTTGCCAGGTATATGTGGATGTTGAAGGGGCGCATTTGAGACGCAGCCATTCAGTTTTTTTCTAACTTTGAAGTTTTACGCTGTGTCCATGTTCCAATTTGGAGTAGTTTAGACGGTTGGTTATTGAAACTTCCCCACAGACACATACTATTTATTAAAGAATACACACTGGGGTAATTCAAAAGGCATGTTTTGAACCTTGGCGTGGGATAATTTTTTCTCTAGTTTGTTCCAGGTGTAGTGGTAATGAGCGTTTTTAAAATGTATTTTTTTACTTTTTATAACTTTTTTACTTTTAAAAACTAGTTTTTAAACTTTTGTTTTGCTTATAAATTTTTTTTAAACTTTACTAAACTTTCTTTAAAACTTTTTTACAGATTTAACATTTTTCTAAGCTTTTTTTTTTTACCGTTAACCCCTAACTAGCAGTACGCAGCACTAACAGTAAATTCCCCATTTTCCCATAACTCCCACCCACCCCAGCTAGCAAAATATATAGTTATAAAATATTTAAATTAATTAATTAAATAAATTGAACCCCTGAGGGTTAAAAAAATAAATAAAAGTTAATCCTCAGGGGTTAAAAAAAATTAGATCACAGTATAATACTGTGATCTCTATTTGATCGCTGTAGGCAGTGATCGACTGGCAGGGAAGGGGTTAATTTTTATTTGGACTAGGTAAAGTGTGTTTTTTTTTGTTTTTTTACTTAAATGTTATTAAAACATTTTTTTAAGCTTAATTTTTAACTTTTTAAAGTTTCTTTTAAAACTTTTTTTTAACGTTAACCCCTAGTTAGCCTAACGCCAAATCCCCCAATTCCCCACTAACTTCCACCCACCCCAGCTATCTAAATATATAATTTAAAAATAATTTAATTAATTAATTTAATTAATTTAACCCCTGAGGGTTAAAAAAAAAAGAATTAACCCTCAGGGGTTAAAAAAAAAATCAGATCATAGTAAAATGTAATCCCTGCCAATTGATCACTGTAGTCAGTGATCAATTGGCAGGGAATGGGTTAATTTTTTATTAAAATGGGTAATGGGGGGGACACTTTAAATGAACTTTATTTTTTTTTCCAGCAGGGGGCAGGATCATCACTGATCCGGCTCCCTGCACTTCACACAGAACCCGGAAGTGCAGGGAGCCGGTAGGTGAGTATACAGAGCACATGTGCTCGCTCTGACTTGTGGTCAGAGCAAGCACATGTGCTGGGCAGCCTGACCGGGTGCTCCCGGTATGCCTCTAATGCAGAGGCATACCGGGAGCACAATTAACCCCGCGATCGCCGCGATAGCGGCGATCCGGGGTTAATTTTACCGCGTGACGGACGTTAAGGGTCTCCCCTCTGTGACGGACCTCGTCCGTCACCCGTCCTGAAGGGGTTAAATATAAATATACTTAAAAATCATAAAAATCCGTCCAATAGATCAAAAGATAAATCGAAGTCCTTTGTGACCAAATGAAGCATGGCTTTTCTGCCCAAAACCAGTTCCACAGAGTCTTCTATCCTGGAGATAATTGGGAAGTAATCCAATTATCTCCAAGGACAGAAGCAAAACTCCATTGAAGACATGGTAGCAAAAGATAATAAAATACATAAAAATATATAACTGTGCAGCTATTGCATAAAACAGGTACATTCAACATATCCCCAGATAGCTTAGATCCGAGCGCACATTATTACTGAATGGCGCTCAGATCACATACATACAGTTCAATTGCCATGGAGCCAAAGTCTTTCACATAGTCTTTCATTATACGAATGGACTCCATGGCATAGCTATCTGGGGTATCACTGTTCAAATAGGGCAAGTACTAAATGACCCGGCTTTCGTGTCTTTGCAGGGGAAAATCAAGCGTTTCAACATGGGGCCATAGTCTAAAGGCAGCAGGCGGGCAACCAGTCCTCTCCAATGCCCAGTGGCAAGTGGCAGTTTGTCACATATCTCCCCTTTGGGGGGAAGACTAACCAGACACCTGACCTTCTATAGGTCGCACCAAAATTGTCGATCCACCCACAATAAGCAAGTGCCAGAGTAGCACACCCACAATAAACAGTTACAAGCCTGATGGGGACTTGCCAGGGGAAGACATCACTTACCCCCTCCTCCGGGTACTCCGGCAATGGTAGCTGGGGATCTGGACATGCTGTCCAGCATCCCTGTGGGTCAGGCACTGAGACCACGGTCCCATCTGTGCCGTCTGGGAGATTGATGTCTCCCCTTGGTAGGATAAGCTGCCGCTGGGGAGAGAGGCTGCTGGCCTCCTCTCCCTGCAGAGCACACTGCTGCTGGGAAGAGAGACCAGTTGTCTCCTCTCCCCGGGACTCACTCTGCCGCTGGGGAGCGAGGCTGGCTGTCTCCACTCCCTGCAAGACACACTGCTGCTGGGGAGAGAGACTGGTTGTCTCCCCTCCCTGGAACTCACCCTGCGGCTAGGGAATGAGACCTGCTGTCTCCACTCCCTGTAGGGAACACTGCCACTGGGGAGAGAGGCCGGCTGCCTCCTTTTCCTGCAGAACACACTGTTGCTGGGGAGAGAGACCGGTTGTCTCCTCTCCCTGGAACTCACCCTGCCGCTGGGGAGTGAGACCCGCTATCTCCACTCCCTGTAGGGAACACTACCGCTGGGGAAAGAGGCCGGCTGCCACCTCTCCCTGCAGGTCACACTGCTGCTGGGGAGAGAGACCGGTTGTTTCCCCTCCCTGGAACTCACCCTGCCACTGGGGAGTGAAACCTGCTGTCTCCACTCCCTGTAGGGAACACTGCCGCTGCGGAGAGAGGCCGGTTGCCTCCTCTCCCTGCAGAACACTGTTGCTGGGGAGAAAGACGGGTTTTCTCCTCTCCCTGGGACTCCCACTGCCCTGGCGGTACCTCCAAGTTATACTGGGACTGACTGGAGCTGAGTAGGTACTGGTAATCCTGCTCCAGTTCCCATTCCTGGATGGCCAATTCAAACAGGTCTGGCTCTAGGTCTTCATCCATAGGGAGATCTAGTATGGTTGCTCTGGATTCATATATGTCCCATAGCTGTGACTCTGCAGCGTCCCCGAACCTTGGTCTGGCAAAGGCGTCCCATAAGAGGCCAGGGCCATTGTAATCCTCGCCCTCTGGTCTGTCGCACTTAGCCATCCCGGGAACACGCTGAACTGCATACCAATGTAGCGCCTGGTATGTGTAGTTGAGCCCCAGTTCCCTCCATGTCAGAGACCTAAGCTGCATTACCAACTCCCACCTGGGCTGTTTTCCCATCATAGGCATCCATAGGGCCACCCGGCTTTCATGTCTTTGCAGGGGAAAATCAAGCGTTTCAACATGGGGCCATAGTCTAAAGGCAGCAGGCGGGGAACCAGTCCTCTCCAATGCCCAGTGGCAAATGGCAGTTTGTCACAGTCCTGTTTGGACAATGAACAAAACACACCACACACTCTATATAGTCTGACTATATCTAGCATAAAAAAGAGAAAACCCCTTGCAAAATCTAATATAAACAAAGGTTAAAAAATAAGAGTTGTATATACAGGTGAGCAGCTCTTATCAACTATAGTTTGACTGCAGTTAAATAGCTGCAGTTGGCACAATTCAGTAAGTGTGTGCATCTATCTATATATATATATATATATATATATATATCGGCTTGTAAGGACGGTGGGCGTTCTATGCCGTCCTTAAAGGGCTTGCTCTAAACGCCGGCGGGCGGCATAAAACGTCCTAGCCGTTCTTGCTGCCCACAATGATCCTCCTGTTTGGCTCCCTCGTGCGCACCGCAGTGATGCCGGAGCCGGAATATGATGTCATTCCGGCTCCGGCATCACTACGCGGTGCGCAAGGGAGCTGAACAGTAGGATCAGTACTCCCTCGTCGACTGCAGTCACTGTCCGGCCGCCCACCCAGCAGCCCCACTGGACCCCAGGGAAAGTGTTAATCCACCCCAGCATTCCCAAAGGTAAGGAGGCTGGGGGGATTGAATTTAAAAAAAAAATGTGAGTGTCTGTTTGTGAGTGTGTGTGTGTGTCTGTTAGTGAGTGTGTGTGTCTGTTAGGGAGTGTGTTACTATATGTGTGTGTCTGTTAGGGAGTGTGTTAGTATGTGTGTCTGTTAGTGAGTGTGTATGTTAGTGATAGTGTATGCATGTCTGTTAGTGACTGTATGTGTTTGTTAGTGAGTGTGTATGTCTGTTAGCTAGTGTATGTGTAAGTGGCAATTGGATCAGCACTTAGAGGCCAATAAACAGCTAAATACTAATAAGGTATGGGCCGCAACCTAAGGGGCCATACCTTATTAGTATTAGTATTCCCTCACAATACATCAACAAATAGTACAGTAGTAAAAACCAGAAAATAGGTCGCACCAAAATTGTAATACAATAGTAGTAAAAACAATATTAGTAAAAACAATGCGTACTTACATAGAAATTAGTAAAAATTGAATAAAGTCCTGAAAAAAGTATAAGATTAACAGTAGTCCAAGTTTGATTTAAAACATAAGTAAATGGAATCGATCGGGCTTGTGGGATCCAAAGAAATCAGGTATCTGGATGATGTGGAAGCATGCAGATAAGAGATAAATTCCAATAGTGTAAAACTGTACTGGAAAGATGATGATGGCAATAAAAACAATCTTTTTCACTCACCTATTGTAGAGCTTTAGCCAGCTCAGGAGTGTATAGCATTCAGTGGCGTTGATGCCCGACTGGTAGGAATAGGTGTTGGTAGGTACAGGTCCTTGGTATGAAGAAGAAGATAAAAACAAATAGTGCACTCTGTATATAGCAATAACGGATAAGAATATTAGAAAGGTATACTTCTCACATATAAGTGAGCAGGAAAACAGTGCTCACTTTATAGGCGTAGGTGGGATAATCCCCACCTGGCATTCTTGAGTGAGTGAATAATCCAACGTATGCAATAACAAGGTAAAAATGATAAAAACAATAAAAAATGAATAAAAATAAGGTATATGGCACTAGCACAATATTAGGGGCCAATATTCCTTTACCAATAAATAATAAAATACATTAAAAAAACAGCCAAACGCGTTTCACCAGAAAAAGTTTCATCAAGTGGCAATAAGAACAAACCTGGTACATAAGAGTAGGTATTTACAAACATTAAATTATTCAAATTTTGGCGCCAAAATTACGTTATAATTACAATTTACATATGATATAAAACAAAACAATAAACATATGTACATATTTCGTAGGATTTACAGGGTTTCTTACATTGTTTTATTCTTGAAAACAAGCAATTTAAAAGGATTTTAAATAAAAAAAATAAAATTATGGGCAGTCACATGGTGCGTGACGACGCGCTAGGCCATGTGACTCGCCGAAAGGGATTAAAACAGTAGTATGCCGCGAGCATTTTCTTATAATGCGGCATGAGATGGAAATAGTGTGAAGTGAAAAATTGGATATCTAGTTTAATTGTTAAAAACGAGCAATATGAAAGGTATTATTTAAAAAAAGAATTTGAGGCAGTCACGTGGTGCGCGATGACGCGCTGAACCATGTGACTTGCCGAATAGGATTTTAGGAATGGTATGTCGCGGGCACTTCTTTGTTGTGCTGCACAAAGTGAAAATGGGCAGGGCAAGTTGTAAGACCACCTGATTGGTCTGGGGAGACGGCATTAGATGGCAATCAACACACTATGTGTGGTGCCGAAATGGAGTGTGGGAAATGGAGTCCTCAGACACAAAATGGCTAAATATAGCCATAGTACATATTAATTAAGTAAAAAAATTGTAAAATGGAATAAATATTCTCTATAGAAAAGAGTGTTGTATTAAATAATACTAGGAATATGGTCACCTTGATAGGGAAGAAATAGTGCAATTTATTAGCAAAGGTTAAAAGGGATAAATACAAATGGTTTTATATAAAAAGATGTATGTGTATTGAATAAAACTTAAAGTATGACCAACTGCTGTCTATAGACTCAGAGCTAGAAAATGAGGACCATTATTTAGACATTCGCACACACAACCCAGAAGGTCTCAATGTTGAATTTGATCTTTTTAACTTTTTATGACTGTTGTGGAAATGAGATATTGACATATTTTCTAGTTAGTAAAATGCCTATTTACTCATTTAACCGTAATCAGTGCATAAGCTATTAACACATATTTAGACAAAATGGGCACTAGAAGCTTCTAACCCCTCCCTCCCTATAACACCGGTTAACTACCTCGTGTAACAAGATGGCGCTGGAATCTGGGGGAGACCCTCATGGTCTCAGTGACATCATCCTTAGTAGGCAGAGCATTAAAGAAACCACTTAACACCTAACCAATTAATAAAGTATTATTTCATGTTATCTCTGACAATGCTTATGATGTAATTTTGCTTTAAAAGGGACCTGCCGTCCCCTCTGAATAAACATTCCTCAAGTTATTCATCAACCTGAAAGGTGGGATTACTGTACAGGGTTACAACCTAAAGAGAGAGGCTGGGGTTACATGGTCCCACCCCCTTATGTCCTGTGCTCGGAGCTGACAGAGCTTATTACTATCCAGTACCGTTACATTCTTTTCCCCACGTCCCCATAGCCCAGCCATTCCCTTCCCCCGATCTAGCCCCGTCCCAGCGCGTCCTCCCAGTCCCCTCCCAGCTCCCAGTCCCCTCCCAGCTTCCAATCCCTCCACGTCACCTCCCTGTCCACCACCCCGATCGAAGTCCCCGCCTGTTTCCATTGTCTCACCATTAGCCCTTCCTACCCCCGATCCCAATCCCGCCCCGTTGACCCCAACCTCCGTCACGTCCGTCACACCCCCCAACCCTACCCCTACTACTTCTGAGTCTTTCATTCCCTCTACTAATCTCACTACTACTACTACTTCCAGTTCCTCTCCCACCATTAATACTTCTGGTTCCTCTACTAATCTGGTGTCCTCCCTTCTCACAGCCCTCTCTGCCACTCTCGAGCCTTCACTTCATCCTGCTCCTCCTCCCTTGCTCCCCGAAGCCCCTCCTGTCGTAGACCCTTCCCCCCTTCCCCCATCTCTTCCTGCTGAGCTGTCTTCCCTCCTCTCCGCCCTCTCGGCTCTGACCCGCCCAGCCCTTCCTACCTCACCCATGGACCCTCCCCCTCCTACACTCCCTATTGAATTATCTATCCTCACCTCAGCCCTCTCCGCCCTGGCCCAGCCTCCCGCCCAGTCCCGTGTCACTCCATCCGGCCCAGCCCCCATCCCGTGCGCCTCTGACCCAAGTCCCAGCTTTCCCCTCATGGTGGTTGGCTCTGAAGAACCAGCTACATCGGCCCAGCCCTACGCTGTGGGTGTTTCTCCAGCGGCATCAGGTTACCACCCCACAACGTCACAATTGGGCAGTCCACATGACGCGGCTCTCGCTTCCCAGACTCCCATCACCCCGGCCGTACCAGGCCCGGTTTCCCTGGGTGCTGCCTCCTACCAGGAGGATCATGACGCTCCGGGGGATGATGACGTTGATGAACGTGGCCCACCTCTCCACCAGGGTAATAGACCCTTTCCTCCACGTGCCCCATTAACCTTTTGGGTGCCGATGTTCTGTCCCGTCTCCAAGCATCCATTACCTTTACTGCAGATGGCCAAGTTCAGCTAAATACGCCCCTGTCACAAAAAGACACTTCAGTACTTTGCTCCCTCCCCATACTACTGCATCTTGCATCTCCCACAGGGGAATCAAGGGTCCCTCATGCCCCCAGTGCTCTGGACAAAATCCCTGCAAAGCTCTGGTCCTGATGATATTGGACGCCTTAAAGTTCCCCCAGTTGTGGTCACACTTCTGCCAGGAGTAGCGCCTCCCCAAAGACCCCAGTATCCACTGAAACCTACTCAGGCCCTCGCCATTTCTAAGCAAGTGGAAAGCCTCCAGGCCAAGGGAGCCCTTGTCAAGTGTGTATCGCCATGCAACACCCCCCTTTTTCCTGTTAAGAAGAAGACTGAGAAGGGGCAGCCTGATCAATACCGCATGGTCCAGGATCTACGTGCAGTTAACGATGTCACTGCCAAGGATACAGCGGTGGTCCCTAAACCCACATACATTACTGTCACAGGTTCCACCCTCTGCCACAATCTTTACTGTTGTGAACCTTGCTAATGCATTTTTCAGTGTGCCCCTGGATTCATCCTGCCAATACCTCTTCGCTTTTACCCATGAAGGTCAACAATATACATGGACAGTCATGCCTCAGGGGGCTCAGAATTCGCCCACTCAGTTTGCCCGCACCATGTCAATGGTTCTGGAACCCTGGCAAAAGACACACACTGACGTGGTCCTGCTTCAATATGTTAATGACCTACTTCTCTGTGCTGCTGATGTCCAGACTGCTGAATGAGTTTCTGAGGATCTCCTTTGCTTCCTAGCTGAAGAAGGCTGCAAGGCCTCTAAATCAAAGCTTCAATGGTGCCAGCCCTCAGTGGTCTTCTTGGGACATTGTCTTTCCCATGGCACCCGTCACCTTACCAAGGACTGGACCTTGGCCATTTTGAATTTACCAATTCCTTCTGCTGATCAATCTCTCCATGCCTTTTTAGGCCTCATCACGTATTGCAGATCCTGGATTCCTGAAGCTTCGCAACTGATGCAACCACTATACGATGCTCTGAAAAGTGAGCTTTTCTCACTCTCACCGCATGCCATTGCCTGTTTTACTGCTCTAAAGAAAGCCATTGCATCTGCACCTGCCTTGGCCCTGCCGAATTACCAGCTGCCTTTCAAGTTGTTTGTGTCTGAGAAACTGGGCCATGCCTCCGGAGTTCTTACTCAACAACATGGCTCCAGACAAAGACCCATTGGCTACTTCACTTGCATGCTTGATCCTGTTGCCAGAGGCAGTCCCTCCTGCCTGCGGGCAGTGTTTGCTGCTAGTGCCCTCCTGGACAAAATGAACGACTTTGTCCTTGGACATTCTCTGACTGTCTTGGCTCCACATGATATTTCTGCTATTCTCCAACAGACCCAGCCAAGTCATATGCGGTTGCAAACTTCCTTGTTACTGCCTGACAACGTAACTTTACAATGCTGCTACTCATTGAACCCGGCCACTCTTCTGCCACTTCCCAAGGGGGGAGTGGCCCAGTACTGGTACAGCCTGGACATCAACCCAGATGCCCGGGTGGAATTCCAATTACCTACTCTAGCACCTCCTCATGATGTGCAACCAGAGAACTTGTTACACTGTACCCTGTGGTTCAAAGACAACACAGGCCCTGATGTGGATTATGAAGAAGAACTATTTCAACTTGTGGAGATTCACATCACACTGACAGACTTGCTATGGGACTCCGGAGGCAACATGATCCTGCTAGTGCACCTTCCAACAGAAGTATCCCACCTTTACCGTCATTGGGAGACAGCTGTCCCACACATATCCTTCACCAAGTCCCCTGACTTCTCATGGAAAGATCTAGGCACAATGGCCAAATCCTGGAGTGCATTCACGCAAGAATAGCTTGAATCATTGGGAGTAACTAAGAAGATCATCAACTGCAGTACAGTTGGATATCCTCGATACCATACAGAGATCTGTGAAGATCTCCCTCCCATGGAACAAGATTCAGAAGCCCCCCATGATTGATTTGAACAGATGAAGATGGAAACCACCCATTTGCCAACTGTACATGAGACTGCTCTACCTAATCCAGACCAGATAATGTTTGTAGATGGTTCCAGATTTGCTGATGAACAAGGGCAATATCACACTGGATATGCAGTTACCACAGAATGTCAAGTACTACAAGCAGCAGCACTTCCACCAACCAAATCAGCTCAGGAAGCCGAGCTAACAGCCCTCACAGTGGCCTGTAAACTATCTGAGGGCCTACGTGTCAACATTTATACAGACTCAAGATATGCCCTGGGAGTAGCACATGATTTTGGCCTAATTTGGAAAACTAGAGGATATCTCACAGCCACCGGTACTCCAGTAAAGCATGGCGTAGCCATTGAAGAACTAATGGATGCCCTAATACTCCCATCAGAAGTGGCAGTGCTCAAAGTGAAAGACCACAGGAGGCTGAATTCGGAAGAAGCACGAGGCAACCACTTGGCTGATGAAGCCGCCAAGGATGCAGCACGACAAGGGTGGAAAGTGGACAGAAGAGTGGCCACTGAATCAACAACCAAGTATACTATGCAAACATTACCTACAGATCTCAGACTCCTGAAGGAACAACAAGCTGCTGCGACCCCCCAAGAAAAACAGAGTTGGAAGAGCAGGGGGGCCATTCTCCTAGATGACGTTTACACCATTAATCTTAAGTTTTGTCTACCCAAGAATATGTATCCAGCTGTTGTCCAATGGGCTCATGGACCAGCCCACTTGTCTAAACACCTGATGAACTCCTTGATTGATAAATACTTTGAAGCACCGGGTATTACTACTCTAACACAGAATTATTGAAGATCTTGTGCAATTTGTGCTAAATGTAACCCTGGGAAGATTGTTAAAACTGCACCCAACCACTTGGTCAAACCACAATATCCTTTCCAGAGGATACAGATTGACCATATTCAGATGCCAAAGAGTGGACGCTAAGAATACGCATTAGTCATTGTGGACATGTTCTCAGGATGGCCAGGAGCCTTCCCAGTGGCCAATCTCACCGCAAGAACTACAGCTAAACATCTTCTAACGGAAATTGTTTGCCGGTATGGTGTTCCAGAGGTGATTGAAAGTGACCAAGGAACTTCCTTTACCGCCTCATTGACACGGGAAGTCTGGGCACACACCATATCACCCACAGAGCAGTGGTAAGGTAGAACGCATGAATGGCACATTGAAGGCCAGAATACTTAAGATGTCCCAAAATACTAACATGCCCTGGCCTGAGAGTCTTCCATTAGCATTATTTAGTGTGAGGTACACTCCTAGGGGAAAACACAACTTATCTCCCTATGAGATCCTGTTCGGTACAGCACCAAGGTTAGGTTGTTACTTCCCCCAACAGCTTCAGATTCAGTCAGACGCTATGGTAGATTATGTGACTGCTCTCTCTCATGCTTTGACCAAAATCCATGCCCAAGTGTTTTCTTCTATTCCAGATCCTGAGTTGAATACAGGTACACACAAGTTGCTCACTGGTGACTGGGTTATGGTCAAGAAATTCCTCAGAAAACACACTCTTGAGCCAAGGTTTGATGGTCCTTACCAAGTGTTGCTGATTACAGCTACCTCAGTGAAATTGGCAGGGAAGAGTTCCTGGATACACGCTTCACACTGCAAGAAAGTGCCTGCTCCGGAAGAAGTTGCCCCTGCTGAGCCATGAGTTTTCTGTTTTCTTTGTGTTTTCTCTTGCTGCTAAACTTTACAGGGGCCCAACAAGTGGCTATAACCAAAGATAACCATGTTTACACTTTTTGGTACAATTCCTCAAACAGATGTGGCTACCTTTTCTTTTGATTACTGTGATATTGTTGCATGCACCTTCCCACAAACACAACATGCTGCTATATACAAGGACATACCTAGTAAGAAGGATCCATATATCTGCTTAACAGGGGGGTCATGTGGACATTCTACCTGCAAGACATGCTTACCTCACCTGACTGGGTAGGAACTACACACATGACTGTCAACCCACTTAAACCACGTATCAAGACTTTACATGATATGGTTGCTATAGCTAATTCTACTTTCGAAGACACGATGGCAATGGAGACTGGGTTCTCAGACACTAACTTATGGCTGGAATGGATGAGATATCACACAACAAGACTAACTGTTATGTATGTGGGGGAGCCAGGCCCCACCTGGATACGGTACCTTTAAACCTACCTCCTGATGTTGAATTTTGTGTCTTGAGTCTCTATGCACAGTCCACCACTAACTCCTCAACGTGTGAGTCATGGAAAAAGGTCTACCCAATCATTCAGGGGCACGTTAGACCACCTGATGGAGTCACTGTATACCCAGGTAACTACACTTGCTATTCAATACCTAAGAACACAGGTACATTCATGGGCAAATTCCCATCTGGTTATTGCTCCACCTATCATAATCCACCCACAGCACTGTTAATGAATCATGCAAAAACAGTTGGGGACATATATTGGCTGTGTGGTGATAAGCAACTGAGATCCCAACTAACGGGGCTATGGTGGGGAGAATGTACACTAACCAAAGCCATAATGCCTATCCACATTATCCCGGATGGTCATCACAATGTGTTAGATCCCACACACACACACACTCCAATCCGTGGTAGCTTTGATCCACATGTTTATATTGATGCCATTGGTGTGCCAAGGGGGGTGCCCAACGAATTCAAAGCAAGGGATGAAGTGGCAGCCGGGTTTGAATCTTTAATTCTAATGATTACAGCTAATAAAAATGTCAATTGGATTAATTACATCTATTATAATCAGCAGCGGTTTGTTAACTACACTAGAGATGCCCTACAGGGCCTAGCAGAACAGCTGCAAGCTACCATCCAAATGACATTTCAAAATAGAATGGCTCTGGATATGATCTTAGCAGAAAAGGGGGGCGTATGTAAAATCCTCCCCGAAACCATGACATGCTGCACATTTATTCCAGATAACACTGGGCCCAATGGTAAGGTGACTATGGCTATAAAGAAAATAGACAGCCTTTCAGATGAATTAAAAATGAATTCAGGGGTCACTGACACCTGGGACAGATGGTTTGGATGGATGAATGGTTGGCACAGCAGTTCTCATAATGATTATCATCTTCCTATTCTTAACATGTTGTTTTGTATACAAAAGTACTTACAGAAGACAGTAGGGAAGACTATTGACCACGTAACCCCTACTTTCCTACACCAGGACGTCACTGATCTAGAATGTGATACACCACATACACACCTCCAATCCCACCAATTTAAACAGACAACTGCATTTCTGTAGGGATAGAATAGGGAAAGTGTCTGTCTCTACAGGCAGGTCTCACGTGCGGAGATGTGGTGGACTAGCTGCCGTGGGTTACCCACGGAGTGAAGTGTTCGATGCTTGTTAAGACAGATGAGCTGCAAGCAGCTAGGGACATGTTAGGGACAGTAGCGGTTGTTATGGTAAATAGCCATTTTAAGGGGGGACTGTTGTGGAAATGAGATATTGACTTATTTTCTAGTTAGTAAAATGTCTATTTACTCATTTAACCGAAATCAGTGCATAAGCTATTAACACATATTTAGACAAAATGGCCACTAGAAGCTTCTAACCCCTCCCTCCCTATAACACCGATTAACTACCTCATGTAACAAGATGGCGCTGGATTCTGGGGGAGACCCTCATGGTCTCAGTGACATCACCCTTAGTAGGCAGAGCATTAAAGAAACCACTTAACACCTAACCAACTAATAAAGTATTATTTCATGTTATCTCTGATAATGCTTATGATGTAATTTTGCTTTAAAAGGGACCTGCCGTCCCCTCTGAATAAACATTCCTCAAGTTATTCATCAACCTGAAACCTGTGTCTGGTGTGAATTGCTTCAGGGAGCGTGAACGCATTGTTTCTTAATTTGGACAGGGGCAGATACACAAAAATAATCAATTGATTGAATTGATTTAACCCCTTAAGACCGGAGGGCGTACTATTACGCCCTATTCTAAGCGACTATTACGCCCTATTCTAAGCGGCTCTAAACGCTGCCGGGCATAAAAGTACGCCCTCCGGTCTTTTCCTACTTACCCGGTCGCCGGTGATCCCACGCCGGCGATCGCGTTTCGGGGGACTCCCAGGGAGCCCTCCGCGGCACCTCCGACGTCCTGGAAGCCCCCTGGCCATGTGAGAGTGGGGTCCTTGCGAGGACCCCACAATCACATGGCCGGGGGTAGCTGGCTGCAGCATTGCCAGCAGGGGGGCTGCCTGTAATGACAGGTGGTCCCCCTGCTGGCTGAAAATAAAATTAAATAAAATAAATAGTGTAAAAAAATAATAATATATACTTAGATCATATATATATATATATATATATATATATATGATCTAAGTATATATATATACACATATACATACACACACGTACACCGTCTAGGTGTATTTTACTATTAATATATATAATTATATATATATATATATATATATATATATATATATATATATTAATATCAAATTACACGTAGACTGATACTGATTAAATATATATATAATTATTGTTATATATAAATTTATATATAATATAAAAAAAATAAAAATGTAAATACGTTAAAAAATAAAATTAAAAAAATAATAAAAAATAAATAAAAAATATATAGATGTGTTATTTCGTTCTAACTGGATTGTGATATTAATATATATATATATATATATATATATCAAAATACACGTAGAACGAATATATATATATATATATATATATATACATAAATATATACGTATATATCACTATATATATACCTATATATAAATAAAAATATTTTAAAAAAATTATATAGATATATATACACATACGTATATATATACATATATTAATTCTACATATATATTTATGTAATATTTTTACATAATTAGGTATCTTAATTAATTACAATTAGATCTGCCTGACAACCCATGCCGAAAGTAAAGGGAATTTAATTTGCTAGCACTATATTTAACCCTATAACTTTCCAAGACACCATAAAACCTGTACATGGGGGTTACTGTTCTACTCGGGAGACTTCGCTGAACACAAATATTAGTGTTTCAAAACAGTAAAATGTATTACAACGATGATATCGCCAGTAAAAGTGATGTTTTTTGCATTTTTCATGCACAAACAGCACTTACACGGACGATATTATTGCTGTGATACTTTTTACTGTTTTGAAACACAAATATTTGTGTTCAGCTAAGTCTCCCGAGTACAACAATACCCCTCATGTACAGGTTTTATGGTGTTTTCAAAAGTTACAGTGTCAAATATAAGGCTTGCGTTTCATTTATTTCACATTAAAATTCGCCAGATTGGTTACGTTGCCTTTGAGACCCTATGGTAGCCCAAGAATGAAAATTACCCTATGATGGCATACCATTTGCAGTAGTAGACAACCCAAGGTATTGCAAACAGGGTATGTCCAGTCTTTTTTAGTAGCCACTTAGTCACAAACACTGGCCAAAATTGGCGTTTTTGCATTTTTCACACACAAACAAATACTAACGCTAACTTTGGCCAGTGTTTGTGACCAAATGGCTACTAAAAAAGACTGGACATACCCCATTTGCAATACCTTAGGTTGTCTACTATTGCAAATGATATGCCATTATGGGTGTAAATTTCTTTCCTGGGCTACTATAAAGTCCCAAAGGCAACGTAACCAATCTGGCGAATTTCAATTTCAAATGTAACGTGCTATATTTGACCCTGTAACTTCCCAAAACGCCATAAAACCTGTACATAGGGGTTACTGTCTTACGTGTGAGACTTTACTGAATACAAATATGTGTATTTTATTGCAGTAAAAGCAAACAGTATTATGACATTGACCGTTAAAATGTCATGTAGAACTAAAAAAATCAAAAAAAATCATATTTTCTCCCATTTATTTCATATTAAATTATGTTTCATAGCTAAATATTTGATATAAAATGAAAGCCCTGTTTCCCCTGAATAAAATGATATATAATAAGGGTGGGTGCATTTACTATGAAAGAGGTGAATTACGGTTGGACAGACATGTAGCGCAAATGCCAGGTTTTGTTTACATGTTGTTTTGTTCACAACGTGTACATTTGGCTCCATCCTTAAGGGGTTAAACTTCAATGACATTTTTAGTATTGACATTTTTACAAATAATTTTTTTTTTCATACTTATTCAGATTTTTATATATATTGCTGTTTGTCTTTTCCTCCTGTCTTCTGGTTTTCTTTTCCTTTTACAATAGTATTTACATATTTTCATTTTCATTTCTAAGATTTCCATAATCCATATCTTTACACATTTAAGAGTTAACTCCCATCTTTGGCATTATCAGGTAGGCTACTTTTTACATTTTTATATTGTTTTCACTCTTAGAATTTTTCCCTTTCTTTTATATATATTCCCTCCTTTACATAGAACCATTTGTATTTATCCCTTTTAACCGTTGCTAATAAATAGCACTATTTCTTCCCTATCAAGGTGACCATATTCCTAGTATTATTTAATACAACACTCTTTTCTATAGAGAATATTTATTCCATTTTACTATTTTTTTTTACTTAATTAATATGTACTGTGGCTATATTTAGCCATTTTGTGTCTGAGGACTCCATTTCCCACACTCCATTTCGGCACCACACATAGTGTGTTGATTGCCATCTAATGCCGTCTCCCCAGACCAATCAGGTGGTCTTACAACTCACCCAGCCCATTTTCACTTTGTGCCACACAACAAAGAAGTGCCCGCGGCATACCATTCCCAAAATCCTATTCGGCGAGTCACATTGTTCAGCGCGTCATTGCGCACCACGTGACTGCCTCAAATTCGTTTTTTTTTTTATTTATACCTTCCATATTGCTCGTTTTTAACAATTAAACTAGATATCCAATTTTTCACTTCACACTATTTCCATCTCATGCCGCATTATAAGAAAATGCTCGCGGCATACTACTGTTTTAATCCCTTTCGGCGAGTCACATGTGTGGCGAAACCGACCTCGTCACGTGTCCTTGGAGGGGGCTGCTTGCCCGCCTCTTGCCTTTGGACTATGGACCAGACTTTATGTGAATGTGTTAACCCAGATAGCTATGCCATGGAGCCCATTCGTGTAGTTAAAGACTTCGGCTCCATGGCAATTGAGCTGTGTGAATAGGATCTGAGCTCTATTCGGTAGTTTTGTGCGCTCAGATCCCAGCTATCTGGGGATATGTGAAATGTCTGTGTGTTATATGTAAAAGGTGACTTTATGTATTTTAAAGTGTTTTATGTCTTTTTGCAACCATGTGCTCAATGGAGTCTGCCTCTATCCCTGGATAATTGGATTACTTTTCCCCATTGTCTCCAGGATAGAGGGCTCTGTAAAACCTGTTTGAGCCAGATAGCCATGTGACAGCCAGGGCCCAAAAGATACTTTTACTAACTTTTGAACCCCTGGTCGGATTCATGCCATTTTTTAATATGTTGTTCCCCTGAATGGATTGATTGTGAATATGTAATTTTATGTGAATGGGATGTATGGTTTTAAAGTTATGAAAGTTGGGTAGAAAGTATGTTTTAACTGTATGTGTAATTGAGTTTCCTCTCAGGATAAGGGGAGGGAATATGTGGGATGTAACTGATATGTGATTGGTGGTCCTGTATGTGAAAGACTGTAATAAAAACCAGGCTGGGTGTGCCAGCACAGGAGTTCCTGCTTAACCCTCAAAGTGAAGTGTCGTCTCATTATTGGGGGAGGATTTATTGTATGCTGTTCCAGTTTGACTGCTAGGAGTGTAAACCTATTCGCATGGTTTTTCCTATTTGGCTGTATACAACATTCATATGCTTGAGAGCATTCATATGCTTCTCCGAATCGGTGGTTGTGGTGTCTGCTGCAGTGCTTAGAGTCCTCAGGAAGCACTAGGAGCATCCTTCAACGGAGGTACCCAGTCGGGGAGCCAGGTAATCCGTTACATTGGTGGCAAGCGGTGGGATGGCGTCCTAGTGCGAGGTAAAGCAGCTCAGAGACACCGTTCGTGGATTTACAAATTGAAGGCGACGCTAGTGTTTATACAGCGTCCCTGTCTACATAAAGATTTGGGAAAATGGGGTTCGTGGATCCTTGGGCAACACGCACACCTGAGGAAGAGAGTGGATTGGAATGGAGAGATATTGCCCGGCAAGAACTATGGTACGATGCCCTGGAGGAAGTCCAGTATCAACGGCAGCAGCGCCTTCCTGGTGTCACATACCAGTTGGAGGAACAAATGGCCTGGCGGATGCCGCTTCTGGGAGACCAACCCGGAGGGCAGCAGGTCAGACAACTTGAGTACCTCGTGGAAAGGGAACTGAGCCTTGACGCCTCATACCGGACACTGTGGTGGTGCACTGTCCAGCCAGAGACATGGAGGGCAGAGGGCATCCAGCCGGAGGGGGAGAACTACACTAGCCCTGCCCTGTTGTGGTAGGCCTTAGCAGAAGACGTCGACTTTGGCAGTCCAGCAGAGTCACGGTACTGGGCTATCTTTCATTACCGGTGTGAGATGGTACAGGGCCCGAGATCTATTGGACTGGGACAAGACCTCCACCGTTTCGCTGCCATGGAACGAGAGCTAGATATGGATTATGTGGAACTACTAAACTCATGTCAGCCACAGAGCATGGACGCAGAACAGGAAAACTGGGTGGCGGACCCAGACCTGCCAACCTACAGCTGGGAAAACGCAGCCGGGGTACCCCCTGCTTCACTACCAGCTGCAGAAGTAGGGGACCTCATGGACTGGTCCTGGAGAGACCCACAGATGGCAGGTGGAGATGGGACCGAGATCTCTCTACAGGCCCTACAGGGATGCTGGGCAGTCGGCCCAGATCCCCAGCGGCAGAGTACATTACAGGGAGAAGAGGCCACTGGTTTCACTCCCCAGCAGCAGAGCACATTATTGGAAGGGGAGACAGTCGGTCCCCCTCTCTACCAGCAGAGAGAGTGTCAGGGAGAGGAGCCTGTTACCCCCTCTCCCCAGCGGCTGAAAGTGTGTAAGGGAGAGGAGTTTGTTATCCCCTCTCCCCAGCAGCAGCTTAGCCCACCAAGGGGAGACGGTAAGCCCCACAACAGTGCAGATGGGACCGTAGTCTCTGCACCTGCACCACTGGGAATATGGACAGTCTGTCCTGGTCCCCAACAACAGGACAATGTATTGCTAGGGGAGGCGGTTTGTTTTACCCTACAACAAGAGAGGGTGTCGCAGGGAGAGGAGCCTGTTACCCCCTCTCCCCAGCAGCAGCGTAACCCACCAAGGGGAGACACTAAGCCCCTCACCAGCGCAGATGGGACCGTGGTCTCAGCGGCAGCCTAGCCCACCAAGGGGAGACAGTAAGCCCCACGACAGTGCAGATGGGACCGTGGTCTCTGCACCTGCACCACTGGAGATATGGGCAGTCTGTCCTGGTCCCCAACAACAGGACCATGTATTGGAGGAGGAGGCAGTTTGTTTTTCCCCACTACAAGAGAGGGCGTTGCAGGGAGAAGAGCCTGTTAACCCTTCTCCTCAGCTGAGCCCCAACCAGGCTACTCCCGTGGTAGCGCTGGCACCAGGGCAGAGTACCGCTGGTCTCGGCCCACGCAGCAACCCACCGATCCGGAGGGCTAGTACTCCCCAGACCTGAGGTGGAGCCCCTGGACATGGACAAGCTACCCACTACCCCAGGTACAGTAACTGTTCATGGTGGGTGGGCTGCACTACTGACTATGTTTTTTGGGTGGGTTGCTGGACTAACCAGGGCACTGACCGACAGGAGATCAGATACCCTGTTAGTCTGGATGGTAAAGGGGAGAAATGTGGCGAAACCGACCTCGCCACGTGTCCTTGGAGGGGGCTGCTTGCCCGCCTCTTGCCTTTGGACTATGTACCAGACTTTATGTGAATGTGTTAACCCAGATAGCTATGCCATGGAGCCCATTCGTGTAGTTAAAGACTTCGGCTCCATGGCAATTGAACTGTGTGAATAGGATCTGAGCGCTATTCGGTAGTTTTGTGCGCTCAGATCCCAGCTATCTGGGGATATGTGAAATGTCTGTGTGTTATGTGTAAAAGGTGACTTTATGTATTTTAAAGTGTTTTATGTCTTTTTGCAACCATGTGCTCAATGGAGTCTGCCTCTATCCCTGGATAATTGGATTACTTTCCCCATTGTCTCCAGGATAGAGGGCTCTGTAAAACCTGTTTGAGCCAGATAGCCATGTGCCAGCCAGGGCCCAAAAGATACTTTTACTAACTTTTGAACCCCTGGTCGGATTCATGCCATTTTTTAATATGTTGTTCCCCTGAATGGATTGATTGTGAATATGTAATTTTATGTGAATGGGATGTATGGTTTTAAAGTTATGAAAGTTGGGTAGAAAGTATGTTTTAACTGTATGTGTAATTGAGTTTCCTCTCAGAATAAGGGGAGGGAATATGTGGGATGTAACTGATATGTGATTGGTTGTTTTATACCTCCCTGTGGGCGGTCCTGTATGTGAAAGACTGTAATAAAAATCAGGCTGGGTGTGCCAGCACAGGAGTTCCTGCTTAACCGTCAAAGTGAAGTGTCGTCTCATTATTGTGGGAGGATTTATTGTATGCTGTTCCAGTTTGACTGCTAGGAGTGTAAACCTATTCGCATGTTTTTTCCTATTCCGCTGTATACAACATTCATATGCTTGAGAGCATTCATATGCTTCTCCGATTCGGTGGTTGTGGTGTCTGCTGCAGTGCTTGGAGTCCTCAGGAAGCACTAGGAGCATCCTTCAACGGAGGTAACCAGTCGGGGTGCCAGGTGATCCGTTACAACATGGCCTAGCGCGTCGTCACGCACCATGTGACCGCCCATAATTTTATTTTTTATTTAAAATCCTTTTAAATTGCTAGTTTTCAAGAATAAAACAATGTAAGAATCCCTGTAAATCCTACTAAATATGTACATATGTTTATTGTTTTGTTTTATATCATATGTAAATTGTAATTATGACGTCATTTTGGCGCCAAAATTTGAATAATTTAATGTTTGTAAATACCTATATATACTCTTATGTACCAGGTTTGTTCTTATTGCCACTTGATGAAGCCTTTTCTGGTGAAACGCGTTTGGCTGTTTTTTTAATGTATTTTATTATTTATTATTAAAGGAATATTGGCCCCTAATATTGTGCTAGTGCCATATACCTTATTTTTATTCTTTTTTATTGTTTTTATCTTTTTTACCTTGTTATTGCATACGTTGGATTATTCACTCACTCAAGAATCCCAGGTGGGGATTATCCCACCTACGTCTATATAGTGAGCAGTATATTCCTGCTCACTTATATGTGAGTAGTATACCTTTCTAATATTCTTATCCGTTATTGCTATATACAGAGAGTACTATTTGTTTTTATCTTTTTCTTCATACCGAGGACCTGTACCTACCAACACCTATTCCTACCAGTGGGGGATCAACGCCACTGAATGCTATACACTCCTGAGCTGGCTAAAGCTCTACAATAGGTGAGTGACAAGGATTGTTTTTATTGCCATCATCATCTTTCCAGTACAGTTTTACACTATTGGAATTTTTCTCTTATCTGCATGCTTCCACATTATCCGGATACCTGATTTCTTTGGATCCCACAAGCCCTATCGATTCCATTTACTTATCTCTTTAATCAAACTTGGACTACTGTTAATCTTATACTTTTTTCAGGACTTTATTCTATTTTTACAAATTTTTATGTAAGTACGCATTGTTTTTACTAATATTGTTTTTACTACTATTGTATTACAATTTTGGCGTGACCTATTTTCTTGTTTTAGCTAGTGTATGTGTGTCTGAGTGTATGTGTGTCTGAGTGTATGTGTCTGTCAGTGAGTAAGTATGTGTATTTAGGAAAAAAATATGTATTTAACCCTTTCAGTGCT
>OW240915.1:118161699-118252681 GCA_933207985.1 Pelobates cultripes
ACATTAGATTGCACGCGCAGTGCCCCAAATTTGTTGTGATCTGTGAGTAAGGTAAACGGTTGTCCATACAAGTAGGTTGCAGCTTTTTGAGGGCCCACACCACCGCCATGCACTCCTTTTCAATGACAGTGAATATACTTCGCTGTGCAAAAGTTTACGGCTTAGATAAAAATCAATGCCGTGTACACGTCCACTGATAGGAGACGCGGAAGGTATTAAACTGATCAGAACAATACTAAACACACCACTCCTTTTTTTTGGTGAGGCTTTACAGGACAGAGTGCTTCTCCACGGGACATGTTAACTCACGGGCAGCTGGCTCATCAAGGAACCACTGCAGCTTTCCATGTACAGGTAAGACACGTGCAGCCGGTAAGGGTTCAGGCTCTTCTTCCTGGAGGATACGCTGCAAGCCTGTTGAACGAGGTGACCTTGCTCGGGTCCCAGGTGTACGTTCCTAAAATGGCTGCCATATACACGTCCACTGCTAGGAGACGCGGAAGGTATTAAACTGATCAGAACAATACTAAACACACCACAAATAAGGTTTCTCTCCCGTATGGCTCCTCAAATGATGCTTAAGATTAGAAGCGGCTGAAAAGCATTTCTCACACTCCGAACAAAAATATATTTTTTTAACATTCTCTCCACTTTGAACGAAATGACGTTTGGGAAGAGATTAACATACCTCAAAACACAGGCAGTAAAAATACAGTTTTTAGCCATACCCTGTAACTTTAAAACTACACATCCCATCTTCATAATTACATATTTGGAATCAGCACACTTTAAACATAAACATAACCAAAAATCAGCCAAATCCATCCAGGGGTTAAAAGTTAGCTGGAGGTCCCTTTATGACCGACCGCAAGCACATTTTCCTGCCCAAAACAGTTCCATAGATTTGGGCTGTGAGGTCGGTCTATTTCAGGCTGAAAAAACGACTAAGTCCCATCGCCAATGGGACTTAGTCTCTGCAGCTGAAATAAGGCTGAAAAAAACGGCTGAAAAAAAGACTGTCCCATCGCCGAATGGGACTTAGTCTCTGCAGCTGAAATAATTTCCCATTTACTGAACCAAGTGGGAAATAGCAAGGCAGGCACAAAGGGTTTGCACCAGGTCTGGGGACACAGGGGACACCGTCTTAAAGGGGCCGTGTCCCCAACAAGTCTGGGGACACGGCCTTAAAGGGGCAGTGTCCCAATCTTCCTGATGTCCCAAAAAAGGTGTTTAAAGGGCCAGCACCAGTCACATAAAGAGTCCATAAGCCCCAATATGCCACCGACAGTCTTAAAGGGCCATACACACCAAATAAAAGTGCATACATTTTCACAATCTCCCAGGGGCCATAGTCATGCGGGAGGAGGCTGGCAAATAGGCTTCTCCACAACCCAGGGAAGCAGGGCAATTTGCCATTTAAAGGGCCCGTTACAAATAGCAGTTTGTAACAAGGTGTCAATCCATATCTGCCAAGTGACCCGATGTAGGGGGACCAGTCCCTATTCTGCTCTGTGTCAGTGTGTATCAGGGAACCTTAGGACAGGTGTCAATCCATATCTGCCAAGTGACCCTATGTAGGGGGAACAGTCCCTATTCTGCTCTGTGTCAGTGTGTATCAGGGATCCTTAGGACAGGTGTCAATCCATATCTGCCAAGTGACCAGTCTCTATTCTGCTCTGTGTCCGTGTGCATCAGGGGCTCTGAGGACAGGTGTCAATCCATATGTCAAGGTGTCAATATGTCATATGTCAGGTGTCAATCCATATTGATTGTGATTTAGGAATGTTAGGTGATTTCTGCCCTTTATGGATTAAAACCAGACTCTGTATCAACTGTGTAATTTTCCATGGGAGTTTTGCCATGGATCCCCCTCCGGCATGCCACAGTCCAGGTGTTAGTCCCCTTGAAACAACTTTTCCATCCCTATGGTGGCCAGAAAGAGTCCCTGTGTGTTTTAAAATTCGCCTGCCCATTGAAGTCAATGGCGTTTCGGGCGGTTCGCCGGTTCGCGAACATTTGCGGAAGTTCGCGTTCGCCGTTCGCGAACCGAAAATTTCGGGTTCGCGACATCACTAGTCTCAATGTTGAATTTGATTATTTTTTTTAAATGTTTTAACTTTTTATGACATTTTTAGTATTGACATTTTTTTAAATAATTTTTTTTTCATACTTATTCAGATTTTTATATATATATATTGCTGTTTGTCTTTTCCTCCTGTCTTCTGGTTTTCTTTTCCCTTTACAATAGTATTTACATATTTTCATTTCTAAGATTTCCATAATCCATATCTTTACACATTTAAGAGTTAACTCCCATCTTTGGCATTATCAGGTAGGCTACTTTTTACATTTTTATATGGTTTTCACTCTTTGATTTTTTCCCCCCTCTTTTATATATATTCCCTCCTTATCAAGTTGATCATACTTTAAGTTTTATTCAATACACATACATCTTTTTATATAAAACCATTTGTATTTATCCCTTTTAACCTTTGCTAATATATTTTATTATATTTCATTATTTATTATTAAAGGAATATTGGCCCCTAATATTGTGCTAGTGCCATATACCTTATTTTTTTTATTTTTATTGTTTTTATCTTTTTTACCTTGTTATATTTTTATAGATCAAAAAATAAAAATAACCCTTTTAGTACTGATTGCAGCTGCCTATACTGTGATCAGTACAGTTATATTATTTTTTGAGGGCCGGTAGTGGGTGTTCGGCGGGTAGATAATAATTACCCCCTTAGTATATAAATTAATTAATTTCTCCCCCTAGAATGGCACGTCGCTACTCAGCCGAGGAGGCATATGCCATTCTGGCAGGCAGTGATAGTGACACTCTGCAAGACAGTGATGCTAGTACTGCCTCCGACATTGAGCCTCTGAGTGAGACCTCAAGTGATGGTGCCCCACCACCACTCACAAAAGGACGCTCAGAATGCCCAATGCCAGATGGAGACTGGGTGCCTCCAAACATGATGGCCCCAGAAATACTGCCGTTCACTGTTACACCTGGCATCACTGTAACAGTGGACGACTGCGAGCCAATTCGTTTTTTTTGAGCTCTTTATGTCGGACAATGTATTTGAGCTCATGGCTCAGCAAACAAATTTGTTAGTCATGCAGTATCTCTCTGCAAATCCGGGTCCCATCATAGTCGCAGGAATATGTGGAGACCCACGGATGTTGCAGAGATGAAGAGGTTTTGGGCTTTAACCCTAATGATGGGTATAGTTAAAAAGCCCAGTATCAGGTCCTACTGGAGCAAGCAATGCATCCTGGCTACCCCTCTTTTCCCTGAGGTTATGCAGAGGGATCGCTACCTGCAACTGCTGTGATTCCTTCATTTTAATGATAACTCACTGTGTACCCCTTGAAACGACCCGCTGTTTGACAGGCTCTATAAAATTCGTCCCTTTAACCAACTCCTGTCAGACAAATTTTCTGAAAATTATATCCCCGATAAAGATATTTCAATTGACAAGTCCATTATGAAATTTAAAGGTTGACTGCTATTTAAGCAATATATTCCATCTAAGCGATCCCGATATGGCATTAAATTTGATAGATTATGCAAATCCTCTACACATGGGCGTTTCGCATTTAACAGGGGAAGGATAGCCATCTTGACCCACCAGGATGCCCTGATTCTGTGCGTACAAGTGGCAAGATTGTTTGGGATCTAATCCTTCCCTTGTTAAATAAGGTATATAGGCTATGGATTGACAATTATTATACCAGTATACAATTATTTAAAAATTTATATTGCTTTGAAACCCTAGCCTGTGGCACAGTGAGGAAGAATCGCAGGGGTTTCCCCCAAACCCTGGCAAGAGGCAGAAGCAGCAGAGGTTCCTCTTCAGCTCTCCGCCAGGATGAGTTGCTTGCCCTTCGCTTCAGAGATAGGAAGGATGTATACATGCTGTCTACGATGCACGACAAAAGTCAGTGTCTGTGAGAGGTAGCACTGAGAATCTGGAAAGGCCGAAGTGCATTGTAGACTACAGCAAATTTATGGGGGGAGTAGATTTGGCTGACCAATGCATACAGCCCTATCTGGTGAACCGAAAAACTAGGACTTGGTACAAGAAAACGTGAGCCAGATTGCAATTTTCAACGCCTATGTCCTCTATAAAAGAGGTCATAGGTAAGCCCTTTCCTCGAATTCACGCTAAGCCTTTTGTCCAGTATGTTATTTACCCATCCCCAGTGGCGTCGCTGGGGGGGCAGAGGGGGCCATGGCCCCCCCTACATCATGCTTTGCCCCCCCAACTGCCAGCAACTTGCTGGCCATGTGTTTAGAGTCTATTCCCTCGGGCTGTAACAATCTGTGACAGCCCGAGGGAATGCAGGAGAGAGGAGCTGGAAGAGTGCTGGGTGTTTTCAGCAGCATCCCCGGCATAGGCCCCGCCCCCAAATGAAGCCCCGCCTCCCACACAAATGCCCTGCCCCCGCCGTTAAGCAGAAGACCTTGCTGCTGCTGGAAAGGATGGAAGATGGCTGTCTGACCGCCAAGCAACAGCCTCCAGTGACAGGTAGGCTTGAAATGCTCAGGTGTATGTGTGTGTGTCAGTCTGTCTGCTAGTGAGGAAGCTTGTGTGTGTGTGTGTATGGACTTAGCAGTCTGTGTGTGTGTGTGTGTGTGTATGGACTCAGCAGTCTGTGTGTGTGTGTGTGTATGGACTCAGCAGTCTGTGCGTGTGTGTGTGTGAATGAACTCAGCAGTCTGTGTGTGTGTATGGACTCAGCAGTCTATGCATGTGTGTATGAACTCAGCAGTCTGTGTGTGTGTGTATGGACTCAGCAGTCTGTGCACGTGTGTCTGTGTGTGTATGAACTCAGCAGTCTGTGTGTGTATGGACTCAGCAGTCTGTGTGTGTGTGTATGGACTCAGCAGTCTCTGCATGTGTGTATGGACTCAGCAGTCTGTGTGTGTGTGGACTCAGCAGTCTATGTGTGTGTGTATGGACTCAGCGCATGACAATCATAATGGTTGTCATGGGCCCAGCGGTCCTGGGGGGCCAGAACTACTCTGGCAGTCCGAGCCCCACATTCACTATGTGTGTGTGTGTGTATATATATATATATATACATATAGTGATTTTCGCTATATATATATGTGCACAGAGGGCCCCCTGCTACCTGTAAATTGAAGAGGGGGCCCAGCAGCACACTCTGTCCTCCTTTCCAGCTGGTCTCTGTTAGCATGGCATGGGTTAGCATGGCAACGCTCCGAACAGCACGCAGGCCTGTCTCGCGAGAGTTAGTCAGAAAGGAGCTGGAAAGGAAGACAGTGTGTGCTGCTGGGCTGCCTCTTCAATGTAACGCGGCTGGCTCCCTCCACCATGACACCAGACCACCAGGGAATGCGATCTCCCCCCTCCCTGGCACGGTAAGAACCAGGGAGGGGGGAATAAAATTGAAATATACACAAATAAATAAATAAAAATACTCCACTCCCTTCTATTTTACACACACACTGCATCCTTACAAGCACACACTCTGCACTGCAAACACACTACATTCACTAAACACACTCTGCACTACACACACACACACACTACATTCACTAAACACACTCTGAACTACACATACTCACACTACATTCACTAAATACACTCTGCACTCACTACAAACACTACATTCACTAAACACACTCTGCACTACACACACACACACTACATACACTAAACACACTTTGCTCTACAAAACACACACAATACATTCACTAAACACACTCTGCACTCACTACAAACACTACATTCACTAAACACACTCTGCACTACACATACTCACACTACATTCACTATACACTCTCTGCACTCACTATAAACACTACTTTCACTAAACACACTCTGCACTACACACACACTACATTCACTAAACACACTTTGCACTCACTACATTTACTAAACACACTCTGCGCTACACACACACACACTACATTCATTTAACACACTTTGCACTACACACACTGCATTCACTATACACACACTCACTACAAATGCACTACATTTACTAAACACACTTTGCACTCACTACAAGCACACTACATTCATTACAAACACACTACATTCACTATACACACTACATCCACTACAAAAACACACACTCTGCATTCACTATACACACCTACATTCACTACACACACTCTGCATCTAATGCATCCATGACAAACATACTGCATCCACTATACACACTGCATCCATGACACACATTCTACATCCACTATACACACACACATACACACACACTTCATCCTTGTGGGCAGACTCGGGGCTGGCCCCGGGGGCCCAGATCTTGAGCTGTGTCAGGGGCCCTAAAATTTCTGATTGCAGCCCTGCTCAGCAGTCTGTGTGTGTGTGCATGGACTCAGCAGTCTCAGTGTGTGTATGGGCTCAGCAGTCTCTCTGTGTCTGGACTCAGCAGTCTGTGGGTGTGTGTGTATGGACTCAGCAGTCTGTGTGTGTGTGTGTGTGTGTGTGTGTGTATGGACTCAACAGTCTGTGTGTGTGTATGGACTAAGCAGTCCGTCTGTGTGTGTATGAACTCAGCAGTCTGTGAGTCTGGGTGTGTATGAACTCAGCAGTTTGTGTGTCCGTGTGTGTGTATGGACTCGGCAGTCTGTGTGTGTGTATGGACTCAGCAGTCTGTTTGTGTGTCTGTGTGTGTATGGACCCAGCAGTCTGTATTTGTGTATTGACTCAGCAGTCTGTGTGTGTGTGTGTGTGTGTGTCTGTGTATGGACTCAGCAATCTGTGTGTGTCTGTGTGTGATTATGGACTCTGCAGTCTGTGTGTGTATTTGGACTCAGCAGTCTGTATGTCTGTGTGTGTGTGGATGGACTCAGCAGTCTGTGTGTAAGTGTATGAATCAGCCTGTGTGCATTCAGCAATGCCTGTGTGCATTCAGAAATCTGTGTGTGTGTGTGTGTGTGTGTGTATTCAGCAGTCTCTCGATGTTCGTATTCAGTGTACTGTGTGTATGTACTCAGCAGTCTATCAATAATTAAACATTTTATTCCTGTGAGTTGTTGTGTAAGAAGGGCCCCAGTGCACTGCTTTGCCCGGGGGGCCTTAACACTGTTAAGATAGTACTGCTTGTGTGTGTCAGTGAGCTTCTATTTAGTGAGCATGTGTGTGTCAGTGAGCTTGTCTTTAGTGATCTTGTGTGTGTCCCTGAACTTCTTTGTAATGAGCCTTGTATTGATACAAGTGAGTTTGTCTGTAGTAAGCTTGTGTGTGAGTCAGAGTTTTTTATCTGTCAGTAAGCATATTTGCGCATGTCAGTGAGCTTGTGTGCTCACTGTAATATATATATATATATATATATATATATATATTTATATTTATATTGACTTGTAGGAATGGCATACATTTTATTCCACGGCTACTTTGGATTCCCAGTTTGGCTCTGCCAGCGAGTGCGCTTTACCGCTGAATCATCTGTGTGAACTGCCGCACACTTTAGCCCTGTTACACGCGTCTGGGAGCTGCTGTTGACAGGTACTAGTAGTCTAGAGATTGGGACATGGGGTATGCTCCGCTATCTGTATAATACTATAGTGCTGTTCTCTATATAATACAGATCTGTGTATGTATAATTTCCCGGGATAGTCAGTGCTTCCTGTATAGTACTGCTCTTTGTATAATACAGGTCTGTGTCTGTATAATATCCTGGGACAGTCAGTGTCCCCTGTATAGTGCTGCTCTCTGTCTTATGATATTATACACAAACAGACCTGTATTATACAGAGAGCAGCACTATACAGGGAGCACTGACTGTCCTGGGATATAATACACACAGCCATGTATTATACAGAGAGCAGCACTGTGCAGGGAGCGCTGACTGTCTCAATTTATTATACACACAACCCTGTATTATACTGAGAGCACTGACTGTCCAGGTATATTAAACGCAGACAGTAATTGATAGCTGTGCTGCAAAATGTCCTTGGAATTTTTTTTCAAATGTTGGCAGCTATGGCACTGTATCAAGGGAAATGTGTTTTGTTTTTTTTAATAATCCCTGGTTGAAAATAATGAATCCTCCACCAGGGATTATTAAAAAAAAACAACACATTGTGCCGGGGCTTAACATGCGGCAGGGGCGGGGTCAAATTGCAGCAAGGGCGGGTTAAATGTGCCCTCCTACTTTTGTCCCTGGCCCACCATGTGCCCCCCCTAAAAACGAATTCTAGAGACGCCACTGCCCAGCCCCCCAATCCCACTTTGGAATCAGGAGATCGCCAAAGACTTTGTGGCAAACACTTCCCTTCCTGAATCCCACCCACCTCCAGTAAAAAAGTTCCCCAAAGAAAGTCCCATGTTTGCTACAAGAAAGGATTCCAAAAGGACTCCAGTTATTATTGCCCAACCTGCCCATATTTACCCCCCCCCCCTCTGCATAACAGACTGTTTCAAAGTCTACCATACAGAGCTGAACTTCTGAATCACTCTGTATGGGACTTTGGCAGTTTGCTTGATTTCCCTGGCTTGTTTTACCGACTACTCTGACTTCTGGATTCCCCTGACCTTGGCCTGTCCCTGTTTACGCTAGCCATTCTAAAGTGGCTACACCAAACAACTCAAAATACTACATTTGTATTAATTGAAATGTGAATTCCCAATACAAAACTAATCACAGGGTTAATGCTGCGATTAGCACTGAAACTAATTCTCAAACTTTTCACACAGTAACTCTCTACGTGAGATCAAATATCTCTCTTCCTTCAGATCAAAGTGTATGTGGGGATACTGTTCTATTCATGTGATATAATAAAAACCCGGAAACATGGTACATGTGGGTACTGTTATATTCATAAGACAGTGTTAAATCAAAATATCAAGTCTCTATTGCACTAACCAATATCAGGATTATGAAATTTCCAGTGAAAATGCAATTTATCTGATTAAAAAGACAAAAATAAAAGTAGAAATCGCTACATTGGTTAAAATGGCTAGACCAAACATCTCAAATTATGCCATTTGTTATACTCTGGGTTGCCTACTTTTGAAAATGGTATGCCATAACGGTGGAAATGTTATTACCCAGACTGCCATACTCTCTGTAAAGCCACATAGGCCCAGAAAATCATTTTGCCAAACTTACAAGCTGAAAGGGCATCTAATATTTTTGTCCCCATGACTTCCCCCAAAAAACAGAAAATTTGGTACATGGAGGTACTGTTATATTCAGGAGACAATGTTAAATAAAATAGTGAGGCTTTGTTGCAATAACCCATATCAGGAATATGGAATGTCCTGTGAAAATTGAGTTTATGTGTGTGAAAATGCACAAATAAAACTATAACCGCTATGTGGGCTCTTCATTTCTGATAAAGTGGTTAGACCAAACATCTCAAATTATGCCATTTATTCTACTCTGGGTTGCCTACGTTTGAAAATGGTATGCCATAATAGTTGAAATGTTATTACCCAGGCTGCCATGGTCTCTCAAAGGCAAGATAGACCCAGAAAATCACTTTGCCAAATTTTCAACTTTGAAATGGACATCTAATATTTTTGTCCCGTGACATTCATTTTGCCAAATTTCAATGTAGGCATAAATGGATAAGCCGTATATATGACCCTGTAACTATCCAAACCCCATAAAACCTATACATGGGGAGTACCGTGGCGCTCGTGAGACATCACTGAACAGAACTAGGAGTGTTTCAGGGCAGTAAACTATATACTAACAATAATATTATCAGTGAAAGTACAGTTTTTATGTGAAAAATGCAAGAAAAAAAACAACCGAATGCTAAATTTGGCTAGGGTTTGTGCCCAAGTGGCTACTACAAAAGACTGGGCATACCCCATTTGGAATACCCTGGGATGTCTACTTTTTCAAATGGTATGCCATGATGGGGGTAATTTTCATTTCTTGGATGACATACGGTCTCAAAGGCAGCCTAGACATGGCAAACTAATCTGACAAATTTCAATGTGAAAAAGCATAAATGGATAAGCAGTATATTTGACCCTGTAACTATCCAAAACCCCATAAAACCTATACATGGGGGGTACCATGGCACTCGTGAGACATCACTGAACAGAACTAGGAGTGTTTCAGGGCAGTAAACTATATACTAACAATAATATTATTAGTGAAAGTACAGTTTTTATGTGAAAAATGCAAATTAAAAAAAAGAACACTAACTTTGGATAGGGTTTGGCCCAAGTGGCTAGTACAAAAGACTGAGCATACCCAGAATACCCTGGGATGTCTACTTTACACATAGTATGCCATGATGCAGGTAATTTTAATTTCTGGGCTGCCATACGGTCTCAAATGCATCCTAGGCCCAGCAAACCAATCTGTCAAATTTCTATGTAGAAAAAAAATAAATAATGGACAAGCCATATATTTGACCCTGTAACTTTCCAAAACACCATAAAACCTATACATGGGGGTACTGTTTTACTCGTGAGACATTTCTGAATTCAAATATGTATGTTTTATTGCAGGAAAACCGAACAGTATTCTGACATTAACAGTTAAACTGCCATGTAGAAATTGAAAAATAACAAAACTTCTTAATTCTTTAAAGTGCTTTAGATTTTATTCATATAAAATGGAGTTCCATATATGAATGTTTGATATGAATGAAAGCTCTATTTCTCCTGAACAAAATGATATATAATAAGTGTGGGTGCACTTAGTATGAAAGAGGTAAATTATTGTTGAACAGACATATAGTAAAATTCTGTGGTTTGTTTACATTTTGTTTTGCTCACAACTTGTACATTTGGCTCAGTCCTTAAGGGGTTAATCCAAGGGATATACAATATCAATGTTAATGGTTATTGAAGTCCACCATACTAGAAGCTTCACCAGCTGATATAGGCTGAGATGTTTATATTTTAAAAGAGTAGTTCGTAAATAGTGAAACAGACTATCCAGATTTGATACTATAGATGTTCCTTACTGTACAATTTTAAGCATTGATTCCACTTCGGCAAGGTTACATTAGTTACCATTAGGTTGTGTAATGTAGCAATGTAACATATGCTCCAAATATGATTGCTGTTACAGTTATAATCTCAGTGGTTTCAAAGCTGCAGTGCCGTGATAGTATTACCAGAGTAGGTACTCGAAATCGATATATGCTGCTGTTGTATATACAGGAGGTAAAGTCAAGGTACCTTTATTCCCCCAAACTTTCTGTAAGATCCCTGATATTGAGATCAATTGATCTTTATGAAGAGACCCCGCATCCCCCATCCCAGGGTACTGAGGATCAAAAAGATAGTGGTTTCAATCAAATCTTAAGGCTTAAGGTTCCCAATAGTATATCGGTTGGTAGATATAGGGACTGAGCAGCAAAAAGATTGGCTGCTGCGGTGCTATGATCTTTGAAAATCTAAGTTAACTATCCCACTGCTGGAGCTCTTATTATTTGAGAACTTACAGCTTGCAAAAGTAAAGTGTAAGTAACTGCCTTAATAAGTCCAGACTCAATGGTGGAAATAATAAGCTATTACAGTGCTGTATACACTTCGTGGATCAGGTTTAAATCACTCACTGCTGTAGCTCTTTGTCAATGACGTAGCAGGGATAGAATGCTGGTTAGTGCCTTTATAAATCTGCATTTATTCAGCATTGGGAGTTTTAGATATCTTATGTATTAACCCTGGTCTTCTTAGCCATAAGGTAAGTACAAATCTATCTAGTTCCTATCGAAATTCGATTTTGAAAGATCCTTAAACCTGGAAAGGTACCTTGTCTATTAGTGCTTTTCTAAGGTACATAAATGTCGGCTAGATTTCCCATAATCATATTAGATGCCCCATTTATAAGCTAATATTACTTTTCTCAGGCAACTATATGTCGGATAGGTATCCCTAATAACCCTTTTCAGGCAACTATATGTTGGATAGGTATCCCTAATAGCCATTGATAACCCTGACGCGCGTTTCACCAATTAGCTCATCAGAGGGTAACCGAGCAGTTGAATTTTCCCAGTTTAAATAGGAGGTGCTGTAATTTCATCGGTACAGAGACATTTGAATGTTCCAATAGTATCCCTGTTTAACAGGTGACGTAATTATTACTGGGAACGAAGGCAATTTGACTCTCAGATATGAAGTGAACACCCCAAATATACTATTTGTAGTAAAAAAAAATTGACTTTTTAAAACTCCAATGTAAGCAGCAGATTATCAGCAAAACAATTAGAATGTTTACAAGTGCGCAGTAAGCACACTATTAGACACTTTGATTTGACTCTCCAATATGAAGAACAGGCTCCAAAATTTACTATTTAGCAGACTAGCAAGAAAACAATTAGAATGTTTACAAGTGCGCATAAAGCACACTATTAGACACTTCGATTTGACTCTCAGATATGAATAACAGGCCCCAAAATGTACTATTTAGCAGATTAGCAGCAAAACAATTAGAATGTTTACAAGTGCGCATAAAGCACACTATTAGACACTTCGATTTGACTCTCAGATATGAAGAACAGGCCCCAAAATGTACTATTTAGCAGATTAGCAGCAAAACAATTAGAATGTTTACAAGTTCGCAGCAAGCACACTATTTTACGCTACTATTTGACTCTCAGATATGAAGTGCACCGCAGGCACCAAAATGTACTATTTAGCAGATTAGGAGCAAAACAATTATAATTTTACAATTGCGCAGTAAGCACACTATTAGACACTTCGATTTGACTCTCAGATATGAAGAACAGGTCCCAAAATGTACTATTTAGCAGATTAGTAGCAAAACAAATAGAATGTTTACAAGTGCGCCGAAAGGACACTACTAGACGCTTTGCTTCGACTCTCAGATATGAAGAACAGGCCCCAAAATGTACTATTTAACAGATTAGCAGCAAAACAATTAGAATGTTTACAAGTGCGCAGAAAGCACACTATTAGACGCTTCTATTTGACTCTCAGATATGAAGAACAGGCCCCAAAATTTACTATTTAGCAGTTTAGCAGCAAAACAATTAGAATGTTTACCACTGCGCAGTAAGCGCACTATTAGACACTTCTATTTGATTCTCAGATATGAAGTGCACCCCACTAATGTACTTTTTAGCACCCAAAAATGTTTACGTTTTAAAACTGCAATGTGACAGCAGTATTTGACGATTCTATTTGACTATCAGATATGACGTGCACCCCACTAATGTACTACCCCACTAATGTACTATTTAGCACCAAAATAAAAATTACTTTTTAAAACTCCGATGTAACCGCGGTATTTGAAGCTTCTATTTGACTCACAGATATGAAGTGCACCCCACCCCACTAATGTGTATGCAGAATTCTTTCCTAAGCTGTCCTTATCAGCGGCAGCATCCTCTCCCTACACTAATAAGACCGCATGTGCGTGTGGCGCTACGCGACTCCAGCTTATATACAGAGTCTGGGTCATGTGCTGCAGTGGCCAATCTAAGGGCACACGAGTCAAACGTTTGTTGATTGGCTGCTCTGCAGCCTTTGAAAATGCGCCATTAAATTGCAGAACACCGAACTCCAACCCGAACATACAGTGATATGTCCGTGTTCGGGGCTGGGGGCTTTTCAGTTCGGGTTCGCTACAACTCTATTAATAACTCCCAAAATATACATGCCATTCCCACAAAACATACATTTTCAGAATCAGCATACTTTAAACATACTCAAAAATCAGAGAAATCGGTTCAGGGGTGTAAAAGTTAGGTGGAGGTCCCTTTATGACCGACTGCAAGCACATTTTTCTGCCCAACACAGTTCCATAGATTTGGGCTGTGCGGTCGGTCTATATTACACTGAAAAAATTACTAAGTCCCATTCGAATGAGTGTTCGAATCTTCGAACAGGACTTAGTCTCCAGTTGCAGTGTCGAAGTGGAGGAGAAGGTACGAGTCAGCGTGTTCGTGCAAATGGGTAGCCGATTTTAGTTCCATGGGTTCATGGGCACACACCGATGACCGCGTTCGACTAATTCAAAATGGCCACCGCCACGTGTTCGGTTTTCGAATGGCAGGCACTTCGACTGCATCCGAAGTGCCAGTTTAAAAGTACAAATCCTTTCTCTGGGCATTAAAGGGCCGGCAGCAGCATAATAAAACTCCATTATGCCCAAATACAGTTCTTAAAGGGTCAGAAACAGTACAATATAAGTCCATAAGCCCCAACTTATTTCCTTAAAGGGCAATACATGCCAGGGGCCATAGTCACATGGCAGGGGGCTGGCAATCAGTCTTCTCCAATGCCCAGTGTCAAATGGCAGTTTGTCACATATCTCCCCTTTGGGGGGCAGACTAACCTTCTGTCGTTCAGTGCCTACGTTAGTCGATCCACCCACCCACAAAAAGCAAGTGCCAGAGTAGCCCACCCACAACAAACAGTTACAATAGCAGCCCACTCACAACAAACAGTTACTGCACCTGGGTATTCCTCTGAGGTAACTGGACAACACGCTGTGGGGACTTGGGGGGCAGAGGCCAGCTGCGCTTCTGCTGGGGTAGCCTGGTGGGGACTTGGCTGGGGAGGGAAGACATCACTTACCCCCTCCTCCTGGTACTCCTGCGATTTTAGCTGGGGATCTGGACCGGCTGTCCAGCATCCCTGTGGGTCAGGCACAGAGACCACGGTCCCATCTGCGCCTTGGTAGGATAAGCTGCCGCTGGAGAAAGAGGGTGCTGGCCTCATCTCCCTGCAGAACACACTGCTGCTGGGGAGAGAGACCGGTTGTCTCCTCTCCTTGGAACTCCCTCTGCCCCTGGGGAGTGAGGCCGTTTACCTCCGCTCCGTGTAGGGAACACCACCGCTGGGGAGAGAGGCTGGCTGCCTCCTCTCCCTGCAGAAAACACTGCTGCTGGGGAGAGAGACTGGTTGTCTCCTTTCCCTGGAACTCACTCTGCTGCTGGGGATAGAGGCAGGCTGCCTCCTCTCCCTGCAGTACACACTGCTGGTAACACTGCCGCCGGGGAGAGAGGCCGGCTGCCTACTCTCCCTGCACAATACACTGCTGCTGGGGAGAGAGACCAGTTGTCTCCTCTCCCTGGGACTCATCCTGCCGCTGGGGAGTGAGACCGACTGTCTCCACTCCCTGTAGGGAACACTGCCGCTGGGGAGAGAGGCTGGCTTCCTCCTCTCCCTGCAGAACACACTGCTGCTGGGGAGAAAGACCGGTTGTATCCTCTCCCTGGGACTTAACCTGCCACTGGGAAGGAGGCTTGGGTATCCACAGTCCCGATCTGTACAACTCGAGCTCGAGGTGCCACACCGCTCGGTTCTCCTCATACACCTCTTGCATAAATAGGTCGATCATCACATCTGGAGGATCTGGGCCATACCTGGCTAGCCGCCTCTTTACCGCCACAATAAAATCGTCACCCTCATAGCAATGTATCATGCTTGCTTGGTGTTCCCAGGAACTCTTTAATCACTCTGCTTTTGTTTCACACACATAGTACTGCCCACAGGGTTTTGCAGAACAACCAATCAATACGTATAATACACTAAGCCACTCCCGACAATTACACACACAATCCTCCCCTCTGCCTGTGATACAATTATCTCAGCACAATAGACTAACTTAATTATCAAAGGCAGAAAATATACAGTTTTTACAAAATATTAATAACTCCCAAAATATACATGCCATTCACATAACACGTGCACATAACACATTTTCAGAATCAGCATACTTTAAACATAAACATACTCAAAAATCAGAGCAATCGGTTCAGGGGTTAAAAAGTTAGGTGGAGGTCCCTTTATGACCGACCGCAAGCACATTTTTCTGCCCAAAATAGTTCCATAGATTTGGGCTTTGCGGTCAGTCTATTTTACACTGAAAAAATGACTAAGTCCCATTCGAATGAGCGTTCGAATCTTCGATCGGGACTTAGTCTTCAGCTGCAGTGTCGAAGTGGAGGAGAAGGTACGGGTCAGCGGTGTTTGTGCAAATGGGTAGCCGATTTTTAGTTCCATGGATTCATGGGCACACACCGCTGACCATGTTCAACTAACTTAAAATGGCCGCCGCCACGTGTTCAGTTTTCGAATGGCGGCCACTTTGACTACTTCGGCACTTCAACTGCATCCGTAGTGCCAGTTTAAAAGTACAAATCCTTTCTCTAGGAGTTAAAGGGCCAGCAGCAGCACAATAAAACTCCATTATGTCCAAATGCAGTTCTTAAAGGGTCAGATGCAGTACAATATAAGTCCATAAGCCCCAACTCAGTTCCTTAAAGGGCAATACATCCCATGGGCCATAGTCACATGGCAGAGGGCTGGCAATCAGTCTTCTCCAATGCAGTTTGTCACATTTGTGTTTTAATTGAGTTATAGTTTTCTCACTCAATTATCTCTCAGACACAGTCGATCCTGGGAAAGAAAACCCTGTAATTTTGTGTTGGAGACCCCATGTTAGGGGTTAGTGCATAAAAGCTGTGTGTGGCCTGAATAAAATCAGTTGACTCACAGAACTATGTTTCGCCTAGTTACTGGGGGAATGTATGCTAAAGTGTTTAACGGTTCCAGTCTGGCTGAGAGGAGGAATTAGCGGAGGTAACCAGTCGGGTTACCCGGGGTCCGCTACAGTAATATAATCCACATAAGATCCACATACGGGTAAGCAGATCAAAAGAATTATTTAAATTTCAGCTATACCACGTTAAATACTAACATTATTAATTAAAACTCTCACTCAATCCAGAATACCACTGAAATCATTTTATAATTATACTAAGTCATCATGGAAATCCTTCTCTATTTTACAGTCACAAATAGGATATCTGAATAAACCATACACTCCGATACCTCAAAAATTCCCCTCTTAATAGAATCAGTCTCTCTTTTGATTCAAGATCTCTCTGCCTCTCTTTTTAGAATCTCAATATTGTTGATATGTGTAATTATATAAAAGAGCTCCACAGCAATAATACTCAGTTATGTCTATAAGATTAGGCAGAAAGAGGCTAAGCAAGTTATAAGAGCTTCCAAATCACACACAGAAGAGAAAATAGCACAGTCAGTAAAAAAGGGGGATAAAACATTTTTTAGATACATAAATGAGAAAAGAAAAGTAAAACAAGGATTAGTTAGATTAAAAACAAAAGAAGGAAGGTATGTAGAAGAGGATAAAGGTCAGGCTGACTGCCTCAATGAATATTTTTGTTCTGTATTTACAGAAGAAAATGAAGGAAAGGGACCTCAGTTGAGAAAAAGGATAAATGAGTCATTTATTACACGTGAGTTTACAGAGGAAGAGGTTCTATTTCAACTGTCAAAAGTAAAGACAAATAAGTCAATGGGACCTGATGGAATACACCCAAAGCTATTAAAAGAGCTTAGTGGTGTACTAGCAAAACCATTAACAGATTTATTTAACCAATCATTGTTAACAGGAGTAGTCCCAGAAGATTGGAAGTTAGCGAATGTTGTGCCCATTTACAAGAAAGGTAATAGGGAGGAGTCGGGCAACTATAGGCCAGTAAGCCTTACTTCAGTAGTGGGGAAAGTGATGGAAACCATGTTAAAGGATAGGATTGATGAACATCTAAAAACACATGGATTTCAAGATCAGAGACAACATGGGTTTACTTCAGGGAGATCATGCCAAACTAATCTTATTGATTTTTTTGATTGGGTAACTAAAATTATAGATCAGGGTGGTGCAGTAGACATTGCTTACCTAGATTTCAGTAAGGCTTTTGACACTGTTGCACATAGAAGGCTTATCAATAAACTGCAATCTTTAAGTTTGGATTCCAATATTGTTGAATGGGTAAGGCAGTGGCTGAGTGACAGGCAACAGAGGGTTGTAGTTAATGGAATATATTCGAAGCTTGGACTTGTCACCAGTGGGGTACCTCAGGGATCTGTACTTGGACCCATTCTCTTTAATATTTTTATTAGTGATATTGCAGAAGGTCTTGATGGTAAGGTATGTCTTTTTGCTGATGATACTAAGATATGTAACAGGGTTGATGTTCCAGGAGGGATAAGCCAAATGACAACTGATTTAGGTAAACTAGAAAAATGGTCAGAATTGTGGCAACTGACATTTAATGTGGATAAGTGCAAGATAATGCATCTTGGACGTAAAAACCCAAGGGCAGAGTACAGAATATTTGATAGAGTTCTAACCTCAACATATGAGGAAAGGGATTTAGGGGTGATTATTTCTGATGACTTAAAGGTAGGCAGACAATGTAATAGAGCAGCAGGAAATGCTAGCAGAATGCTTGGTTGAATAGGGAGAGGTATTAGCAGTAGAAAGAGGGAAGTGCTCATGCCATTATACAGAACACTGGTGAGACCTCACTTGGAGTATTGTACACAGTACTGGAGACCGTATCTTCAGGAGGATATTGATACCTTAGTGAGGGTTCAGAGAAGGGCTACTAAACTGGTTCATGGATTGCGGGATAAAACTTACCAGGAAAGGTTAAAGGATCTTAACATGTATAGCTTGGAGGAAAGACGAGACAGGGGGGATATGATAGAAACATTTAAATATATAAAGGGAATCAACACAGTAAAGGAGGAGACTATATTTAAAAGAAGAAAAACTACCACAACAAGAGGACATAGTCTTAAATTAGAGGGACAAAGGTTTAAAAATAATATCAGGAAGTATTACTTTACTGAGAGGGTAGTGGATGCATGGAATAGCCTTCCAGCTGAAGTGGTAGAGGTTAACACAGTAAAGGAGTTTAAGCATGCGTGGGATAGGCATAAGGCTATCCTAACTATAAGATAAGGCTAGGGACTAATGAAAGTATTTAGAAAATTGGGCAGACTAGATGGGCCGAATGGTTCTTATCTGCCGTCACATTCTATGTTTCTATGTTTATATGTTTCTATGTGACAGTAGACTACATAAAACATGCTTTAGAAATTTGTTTAAAATCACAATAATCTTTATTATTGCTCTAAATTGCATTTATCTACATTATATATTATGTATCTCACTAGAATGTTCTCAGAACAACACAGCCCCTAGCATAACCTCCTTCACACCCCTAAATTTTAATATCTCTCTCCATCTAACTGAAACCCTTCAAGGCATGTTTTCTGGGTTCAACTTACTATTATAATCCAACACAATATAACTTACAATAACTGCATTAAAAATACAGACTTTTAACCCTTTAAAAAAAAGAGGGGGACCATTTACCCACCCACTGGATATTTATAATATTGCATACAAAAGCCCCAAACATTATTACCAGGACCACCAGAGAGGCAGATAACACACAAAAACAACCATTACCCTCAACAATGTGCCTTTACCTGCATCCTACTTCTAACACCAAAATGTTTTGCTTGATTTTCATAAGGTTCAAGAATGCAGAATATGACACCAATTGAGTGGGTGAATAATGAATGTTTTTATTACATAATAAAATAGTATTATTGAAGAATAGATCTATAGTGTTGCTAAAGAATATTTACAAAAGTAAAGGATAATATAGTAGAATCTACTTACAAGGATTAGCATTACATCAATGATTAATGCAGAAAATCAACATCCAAGCTTGCACCAGGAGTCAGTCTTAATTGGGAGAAGCTTAAAAGTAAATACATCACTGATTAATCTATTGTAGAACTAGGCTAGGAAAACCCCCTTTTTTAATCCTAGCCTAGAGTTTCAGGTAAATTAGGACAGTCCTGCGCGATGTGTCCATCCACAGGTGGAGCTTCTGCGAAATAACAGAAAATCCCAGCTTTTATAGTTTTTCAGCAACACAGCTTACATAACTGCGACAGGCGTACATTATACATGCGAGCGAGCAGAAACTTAAACACACAAGAAGTCACTTGTTTGTTACTAGTTTATTGGGGTACAGTAGTAACCCATACCTCTTTCAAAGTTTTATGCAACCGTATACAATCAATGATACATTTAGGAGGTCTAAAAATGCCACAAAACTACTAGTAACTAGATATAAAAAATACACACACATTGCATTTAATAGCACATATATCAATAGATGACAATTTGTGACAAAACATTTTATTAAATGTGATAACATTTCACACATTATCCTTTTGTTTTGTTTTTTAATTCTTTATTTCTGGAATTTTTATTTTGTTCATAAATAGATAAAATGACAGAAAGTAACTTACAATAATAGTAAAAGTGAAGTGTTACAGCAGTTTCAGGGTGGAATAACACCAGTACATCATCAGGAATGTGTGCAGACATAGTAAAAATTGATAACAAGGTTTAACAGGGGTTAACATTGCCACATATATTAATAGTAACAGTGTATCATGCTATGACTGTGATACACCATCACCATCAGTTGGTGTATGTGTGTCTGTATTGTAAAGGCTTTTATGCAGTGTATGTGGTTACTGTGTCTCCGAAGAGACACCCTTTGGCAGTACAGATGTAGTGGTGGAAAGGTTGGGGGGTTTGTAAAGAGAGGGGGAAAAAAAGAAAAAAGGAGAGAGGGGGAAATAAGTGTGAGAAGAACTTGGGAGAGGGGGTGGAGATGTCCAGGTCTCGTCCTGCTCCCTTAAGGTACACTCTGGGTTCCTCCAGTCCAGGGGTCCCAGATTTTATGGTAAAATTTTTTTGTTTTCATGGACAAGTGCTGACAGTTTGTCCATTTCCTTTGTCTCTTCTATTTTCTCCAGGACCTCAGTTAAAGCGGGGATGTCTGTGCTCCCCCAATGCCTGGCAATGGTTCTTATAGTGGCTACGGCTATTTTTTTGATAAACTTGTTTTGGGCTCTGTGGAGATCGCTGATTGGTTTGGATAGCAACCAGGTCCAGGGGTCCATAGGAGGACCGAGCAGAGGACCATAGGTGGATATAGGTGCCTGTCATCCCATAGCCCTTCCAGCACAGGTCCGATCTGTCTCGTGTCATCTGTTTTTGTATAAGGGGTGTTAGGTACCACTGAAACAAGGTCTTATATGCCTGCTCCTTGTGCTTGACACATATAGATTCTGATGCCGTGGCCTCCAAGATTTCATGCCAGTCCGAGGGGTCCTCTGGCATGCCCAAGTCCCTCTCCCAAGGTGACACGTACAACAATGCCTGTGGAGAAGTGGTGTGGTGCAAAAGGTTATAGTTTGAGTATATTTGTCCGTTTTGAATTGGGGTCTGTATGCATGTTTTTTCAAAAGCGGTGAGTTTGGAGATGGCCACCGGTTTGTTTCGTGCATTTGTCAGGAAGCTGCTGATATGGAGGTATCTAAAGTAGTCAAATGTGGTGAATGGCGTGATCTGGGGCCGGTCTCGGAATTGGAGGATTTGTTGGTTGTGGAAGAACTGATAAACTCTGAGGAGGACATTTTCTTCAAATTGTCGAAAGTGTTGTGGAGTCATGCCCGGAGAAAATTTATTATTTCTTAGTACTGGCGATAGGGATTAGGGTCTAATTACAATGTCATGTTTACTGATGCCTTAGTCCCATACCTGTATGAAGTTAGTCACTGCCGGTGTCATGGATTGTATCCATGGTCTGTCCTGTTTTGGGAGCCAGATGTAAAGGGAGGGGAAATCCCTGCCGAATATGTTGTGTTCCAGGTCGACCCATATTTTTAGTCCTGCTGGGGCTTGAAGGTTTGGGATTTGGCCCATTTGGGCTGCCTGATAGAAGGTTTGGTAATCCCAGGCCCCTAGCTTTATGTGGGGCATACATCATGAGTCTCTTTATTCTGGCTTTTTCCCCAGCCCAAACAAACTTATCTATCTGTGTTTGGAGCGTCTTGAAATGGGGACAGGGAGAGCCTGGAAAAGATAAAGGAAGTGGGGGAGCTGGTTAATTTTTACTGCGGCCAGTCTACCTATCCAGGAGATAGATACGTTTTGCCAGGTTTGTAGGTCTTTGTGTGCTGCTTCGAGGACTAGTTCATTTGGTACGTCCTGTGTAAATCTGCTGGTAGATGCCTAGATAGTGAAGTTTTTGGTCTTCAAAGTGAAAGGGGTGCTTTGTTTTAAAGCGTAGATTGTCTGAGGCGGAATATGAATGAGCATTGCTTCTGTTTTGTCCAGGTTAAAGGGACACTCCAGTGCCAATCTGTTTTCCTGGCACTGCAGGTCCCCTCTCCCTTCAACCCCCCATCCCCGATTGCTGAAGGGGTGAAAACCCTCGGCGGTGGTTTCAGGTCGCCACCGCTCCTCCCCTTCCTTACGTCAGCCGGTGGGCGAGACTGATGCCGCCGGCCGGCCAGGGAGACCTAATGCGCATGCGCGGCAATTGCCGCGCACGTGCATTAGAGCTCTGCATAGGAAAGCATTGGAAATGCTTTTCAATGCTTTCCTATGGGGAATTGAGTGACGCTGGAGGTCCTCACACAGCGTGAGGACGTCCAGCGACGCTCTATCACAGAAAACCTGTATAGATACGGAAGTGCCCTCTAGTGGCTGTCTAGCAGACAGTCACTAGAGGAGGAGTTAACCCTGCAAGGTAATTATTGCAATTTATAAAAAACTGCAATAATTACACTTGCAGGGTTAAGGGTAGTGGGAGTTGGCACCCAGACCACTCCAATGGGCAGAAGTGGTCTGGGTGCCTGCAGTGTCCCTTTAAGTTTGTACCCAGATTTGTCAGTATATTGAGCTAGTAGAGCCAGGAGCAGGGGAAGTGAGAGCGTGGGTTCGATAATTATCAGGAGGAGGTCATCAGAATACGCAGCTAATTTGCATTCGTCGTTGCCGATTTTGATGCATGTTTTTGTCTGCTCATATCTTTTGGAGGAGTGGTTCCACGGATAGGGCGAATAGAAGTGGAGAAAGGGGGCATCCATGGCGTGTGCCATTGAATACTGAAAATGTGGGTGTGGACATTTGGAATCAGTAGGTTTGCCGTTGGTTAAGGGTATAATCCTTGTATAGCTGTAAGAATGGATTTCCCAGAATCTAATTTGGAAAGTGTAGCGAATAGGAGGGGCCACAGTATGCAATCAAATGCTTTTTCGGCTTTGAGGGAGAGGAATAGTGTGAAGATTTTCCTATGGTTGCTTGTAGAGATCAAGTCGAATATTTGCATCGTGATATTGCATGCTTGTCGAGAGGAAATAAAACCTGCTTGATCTGGATGGATTAGCTTTGGGAGAAAAGGCCGGACACGGTTCGCTAGTAATTTAGTGAATAATTTGATGTCGACGTTTAGTAAAGAGATGGGACGGGATTGTCTCAATTCCAAATGGCTAATAATTTGATGTCGACGATTAGTAAAGAGATGGGGAGGAAGTGTACACATTATCCATTTAACTGCTGAAAAGTCATTTAAGAGAAATTATACCCAAAAGTATGGGTATAATTTCTCTTGCTGTTTTTTCTTTTAATATAATTTTTGCATAACTTTCTTTACTAAAAACTCCAGCAACACAGATCAATAAAAAGTTTAAACCAATAAAAAATAAACAGCCTTGAACTATATATAGCCTTGACTCCTCCTCTTTCTTTGCTGCTTCTGTTGGGCACAGGTCAGAGTATTGGCTCTCTTACATCTACATTGTGTTTTTCATGATGATGTGATTTTTTTACTTCTCTGTTTACTCTTACACTGATCATTGCTACATCCCTTTCCCTATCCTGGTCTGTAGTTATTTTCTGTACTTTATTCCCCACTTTTCTTACTGTCTAAGAAAACTAAAGGCTTCCTTTAACACACTCTATACCCCTTCTGTCTGATGCTCACGCCGTGGCCTGCTTTATTGGTGCGCTAACTGGGCTCTTTACCGGTTTGCAGTTTGTGTTTGGGGTTTTCTGGACCAAGTTTGGGGTGTGGTGGGTAGCTGAGACTCCTTTCTGCTGCATACTGCTGCTCCCCCGGACCCTTAGGAGTTATTTCTGGGTCTTCGCATGTGGCGGCCATTTTGGATTTCTTAACATGCAAGATTCACGGTGGCCATTTTGGTTTGTTGTTGCAGGCCATCTGGCGCACACACTAGCGATATTGGACCCTGGAACATACTTATCTTGCTGGGATCATCGCCCTCTATCACTGAAGCCACAGAGAAACCGCATTGCCTGCCTCGCAGAACAACCTCCTGCTGGAATGTTCAGTTCAGGACTGTGCTATTGTATACAAGTAAGGGATTTAGTACCTGCTTCTCTGAAACCTCTATTGCGGTTATGTTTAAAGTGGACCTCTGCCTAACCTGCTCAAACTTCAATACTATTAAAAATATATCACTGCCTAATCTACTATCCACATGGTATATATATGCATATGTATAATAAATGTCTACTTGCCTGTTGGTGCAGACCACAGATCTCATTGCACACTGGGTTGAACCCCTGCAGTACAATTAGGATGAGCCTCATTTGACAAACATATTAAGGGCATTACTATGGTACCTTAACCCTTTTGGGATTATTACACAGAGATCCGACTATATGGTACCTACCCCGCCGAAAGGGGTTCAAGGATTGTTCCTTGCATTCTGGAGGCTGTCAGCGCCTCCGCCTACTTCATGGTGTCTGTCCCTGACAATTTAGCCCTTCATTATGAGCGTCAGTGATGGGTGAACCCTCACATTATTCTGAGAGGTATCTGCGGTTGGGTGTAGGATTTATCTAAGGGCTAACCCTGATTGTACTCCAAGAGGAATGCCCGGCAGGCTGGAATCTCGCCTTGACCGGAGACTAGCGTATGTCCTCTCTCCCACAGGAATAGCCACGCTTCACTATAACTGACTCACCACCACAAACCCAGGACTTTCAGTCCACAATTAATGCTATAGTGTCAGCTTCAGTAGAGAAAGCTCTCTCCAAAAGGCTAACCCAACCTTCTCCCGAGGTGTTCAATCTGCGGGCATGTCCCCGCCCCGAGATGAGAAAGCATTGTGTTCAGAGATGTCCACTAAGAACTTTCCACCCCTTACCAAGTGCCTTAGGAAAGGCAGCTCAGGGTACTCCAGACCAGATGGGCAAAGAGCTGGTTAAACGCACCACCTCTTCCAAACGCACCACCTCTTCCTCAGAGGAGGATGACGATTACCCTTCTAATGCGTTGGACATTCTGGACGAATGGAGAGTGAATGATTCCATGTCGCAAGGTGATGAGGACAGGCAAGATCTTCCTACTCCAGATTTCAAATATGTTCGGGAGTCCTTTGTAGGCGAAACCTTGTGCTCTTCGTGTTGACAATTCACACGAACACTCTCCACACCAAGAGGACGACCTGTTCCTGGATACACATTATTTGACCCTAAGACCATCCGATGCCAGATGTCCTCAGAATGGAGGCTTCCTAATCACCTAGCGAAATTTAGACATTTTTGGATTAGCAAGCCACTGGAACGGGAAGTCAGGGCTCTACTATGGCTGGAATGTCCTCACCCTTGATTGCTTGACAGATAAAGGATTGAAGACAACTCAAGATAAGCTACTTGATAATCTAGGCCCCTCTCTCTTTCAGGGCACCCAATTGGATCCACATGCTGTGCGAGAATGGGCTCAATGTCGCATCTGCATTCTAGGAAACACGAATGATGCTCTCTGCACTGAGAGACGTAGAGCAGCTCTACTAAGAATTGACACTAAGCTCATGAACATGGCTGATAAAGAATTGGGTTCTTCAGCCAAAGGCTGAGTCATATTTGGTGAGCCATTTATCTCGAAGCTTAGGAACCATGTCTCGCTATTCACGACACTCAACAAAGCACAGACATCCCTGAGACAAGTCTTCAGATCCACTCCAACAGGGGGTGTTTTTCAATGGGCTGGTCGACAGAGAAGCCGTGCCACCAGCCGATTCTGAGCTACCGGCCCAAGGCCTAATCTGTCTACTTCAGCTATTCTTCACCGGCTAGAACAAACATAGATATAAGGATGCGCCTAAAACTTGATAAAATAAAAGACTAAATTAGTCAGATAAAATACAGAATAAAATAAGTAATAAAACAATAGTCCAATAAAATAGGCTTATCACAGTCCGTGAGGGTAGGTCCCACTTGTAAAGGAATATTCTTTAGGGTGTAGGTGGGATCGTATCTTCAAATGTTGAGAATTCAGCATATGTGGAGAGAAAAATAAAAACAGGACTCCAATGGCACAGTAAATCGGTGTATAAAATAAATATAAAGGTATAAAATCAGTCTTACTCACACTTTTCAGAGCTAGGATCAGAGCTCTGAAAAGTGTGAGTAAGACTGATTTTATACCTTTATATTTATTTTATACACCGATTTACTGTGCCATTGGAGTCCTGCATCAACCACAACCACAGGATCCTTATAGACGAGGAAATGTAGGCGCGCTTTTCCAAAGGCGCAGTACAATACACACACGACAGGGGGAGGTTTCTCCAGAAATATATTTCTGCTGCGGAAGAAAACAGGAGATTTCCGTCCAGTCATCAACCTCCATCAACTCAACGCTTTTGAGGTCTAGTGCCATTTCAAAATGGAAGGTATTTACCAACTTCGTGACCTGCTCCTTTAGGACGATTTTGGTTTATTTGGTGTACTTGACCAGAACTAAAGGACGCATAAGTTTCGGTTCTGGTGGCACCTTCTTGCAGGAAATTCCTTTGCTTCTGCTGGCGAGATCTTCCATGCCAATTCACTGGCCTCCTGTTCAGACTTAGCTCAGCTTCGTACAAATATTGAATCCATGAAAGGAGATCAGAAAGGTTCTACGGATGGATAACATCCCTCTTCATCTTCTTGCACGGGTAATGTGTCTCCACTCCGCCTCCACTGAAGCTGTCTACCGTGGCCCTCTACACTACAGGGCCTTGCAAGCCAGATACCCACGTGCAGGCTTTGCCTACGATCAGCTGATACCTCTCAACCCCAAGGTGCGTACAGAACTCCACTGGTGGCTTCTCCATATGAAAGCCATATTTGATCCATTACTGGAATTTGTGGTGGAATCAGATGCCAGTTTATGGGTCTAGGGGGCACACTGTGCAGACTCATCCACGGGTGGACCATGGCTACATGGAGAGACAGATCTACACATCATCCTCAGTCTGGCCAAACGGAGGTCCGACTGCTGCTTCCTGCTACGCATGAAGAACATCTCGGGCGGGGCTTGCTCACAAGCTCTATTGGAAGTGACCAAGGACATTTACACCTTTTGTCTCTCATGGAACATCACTCAATACCTAGCATGGACTTCCAACCTCACGGTGGACTGGTACTCCCGTCACTGGTGGGATTCCAGCAACTGGAGACTACAAAACATGATCTTCCACATGCTGTCTCTGTGCAGAGGTCCCCTACTGATAGATCTCTTTGCATCGCAGATGAACCATCAACTCCTAAGATTCTTCAGTTGGCTTCCAGACCCGGAATGCAAAGCAGTGGATGCATTCCTCCAAGTCCCACCATTCTCCATGTGGACGAGAGTTGTTCACAAGGTCTGTACTCAAAGGATTTCACTGCTGCTGATTACACCACACTGTGGCCGAGTCAGGCATAGTTCCTACTGGAACTGTCCTATGAACACCCCCTACTTCAACTGACCTTTCCACTGTTGCTGTCCAATCCCCAAGGGGAACCACATCCTCTAATACTACAGCACCAACTGCAACTTGTGGCCTGGTGGTTTCAGGGGTATCTGGGCAGTCAAAGGACTATCACAGGATCTACTATGAGATTCGTGGGCAAACATGTTACCTCGCATCCTGGAACAAATGGTCTAGCTGGTGTCTGGAGAGATACTCTGATGCCTTTACAGCCCCACCTACTTGATCACTTTTTCTCGTGAGGTCAGTCATACAGCTCCGTTAACGTTTTGCGTTCAGTCATTTCAGCAGTGCAAGTTTAGTTACAAGGATGACCAATGGTCTGTTGTCTCATGAGAGGTCTTTGTCTAACCCGCCCCTCCCGCTCCTGAAATACTTGACGTTGACGTGGGTCCTCTGCTTCCTCTGGGACTGGCTGGACAATTCTTTGCACTCCTTACACCAACTCTCATTTCATATGTGCAACCTTACAACCCTGTCTCTTCGATGACTCTAGCGAGATGGGTTTGTTGTTTTCTTCCGCTGGCCGGGATCGACTCTTCCTTTTGGTGTGCATTCCTTGCTGCGGGGGAGTCGCAAGATTTTTGGCAGGTGCCTCCCTCGCGGACATCACGAGTTCTGCGGATTGATATTGTGAAGATACCTTTCGGGTTTTCTATTTTTAGGCTTCTTCTCACGCTTCTTTTGCACTACTTCCTTACCGGTAAAAATGCAAATATGAAGCCTCCTGTCATGTGGTAAATTTGTAGATCATGCTAACGTAGTGTACATATAATATTAATTTTAGTAATAACAGGAGGCAAATATTTCCCCCCCTTTTTTTCTCCCTCCCTGTTCTTATTTCTACTGTTTTGTTAAAGGATTTGTTATTTTGCTTTTTTCTATTCTGTTTAACATCTATATGTAATCTTAGTGTTTAGGTTTGATTGTCATGTACATTAATAATGTAGTTCTATAACATCATGTTGTTATGACGACTTTGTTTGGCACTCAGTCATTAAGCTTGCCTGTCACTTGTTTTTGTTCTTTTCAGTTTGAAGACTTTCCCTCTTATTTTGGTTGGATTTCGGTTCAGCTACAGTTTGGATTTCCTTTGCGAGGACATTCAGATTTCTTCTACATTTCTGGTTCTGAGTTTTCTATCCTAGTTTTATGGGACTGTTCGTTTCAAAGACTGTTTGTTTTTGATTGGTTTAAACTTTTGATTGATCTGTGCTGCTGGAGTTTTCAGTAAAGAAATGTATGCAAACCTTCGTCTCCTGTAATTATTAAAATTAAGATTATAGATACACTACACTAGCATAATCTACAATTGTTTTGCTATTTTAAACATCCCAAATTTATGTTAAAATAACATTTTACGATAACATTGCTGTTCTTCATATTATATACACAACAGAAGTGTGCTGCTATAAAAATTGTGACTGTATAGACCAACAGAGTTCTAATAACATCATGCCTTACGTTTTATATGAATATAATGTTGCTTCAATGTTGTATGCACAAATCCATATGCAGAAAAATGCTATTGTAATTTTAATCTAATATTGCTGAAAAGTCTTTATGAAGAGATCCATCTGTCACTCCTCTAAGCAGGTGAAGTATATCTCGTGATAGAGTTCCAGACAACTGTACTTTATCTATAAAATAAGAAGATAGCTGTAGATTAATACAAAAAAATGCAAAAGAAACATACACCAAACTGGTTTTAAAGTACATTAATGCAAAATAAATAAATAGATAAAGATATAGAATACACCTAAATAAAAAACAGAGAAAACTCATAGGGAAACACCATTTAACAGTGAATGGCCCCTAATTTTTTAAATGCACTCACGAGCTCAATATGTCATTCAAGCACATCGATATGGCTTTAAATCTTCTGAGAGTGATCGTCATTCAGATATCCATATCCACGGAGGCATGTAAAGATATATAAACGGACATAGTACAGGACTGCTGCAAACTGCAATTAACACGCTTTTATTTATAAACAATCGACACAGTCGGTAGTTAAAAGCCCATCAAACAATCTCTGTGTTCCTCCATCCAGAGTAATATCAATAGAGTTGGATCACAGTTGTATCAGGCGATTAAAACAAATATAATAAAAATCAAATAAAAATATATTTTTTATGTTTTATTTTTAACTACCGACTTCTTGTAAGTGTTTATAAATAAAAGTGTGTTAATTGCAGTTTGCAGCAGTCCTGTATTATGTCCGTTTATATATCTTTACATGCCTCCGTGGATATGGATATCTGAATGATGATCACTCTCAGAAGATTTAAAGCCATATCGATGCCTGAATGACATATTGAGCTTGTGAGTGCATTTCAAATATCAGGTGCCATTCACTGTTAAATGTTGTTTCCCTATGAGGTTTCTCTGTTTTTTATTTAGGCGTATTCTATAACTTTATCTGTTTGTTGAGGATTGAGAGGAATCCTTTTTCTAAAGCTAAGAAGGGAAGTAATTACCTTTTTATACTAAATTGTGTATCACTGCACCTGGGTGGTCTTTGACTTATTGATCTTTTCAAAATAAATAAATACAATTCCAGTGAAATCTGAAATAAGCAAGTTAATGAGTGTATCTAAGAAAAGATGAATGAGTGACTGTTGATATAAATATGTGATTGGCAAGATAAAATGTTACAGCAATTTAGGCTTCCAAGAAATGAATGGAAGGACTGGTATAAAGCACTCTATCCTCTCCTCTCAACCAGACATCATGGCACCTCCTACATTTAAATGCAGCAAGCATTCCCAATTACAACCCTAGCACACCAAGCTGACCCGAAACTGTTGAAGAACTGCTGAATGTTGTTGGAGAAAGTCTCAATCTGCACCTGACTTCCTCGACTTTAAATGTATGCTGCTCTCCTACACTCTGGCTCTTTCCTCTGCAAAAGTAAATTACTTCAATATCCTCATAACCACACTCTCCTGCAAACCCAAATGACTCTTTCACACTTTTAATGCTCTCCTTTGCCCTGTTGCTCCCCCTCTCCTACCACCCTGTCCGCCTCAAACTTTGCAACTCACTTCACTCAAAAAAATTCTTCAATCAGGGAAGAGATCTCTAAACTCTCTCCCTCTACTTCCAATACATCACCAAACCCCATTCCCTCCGCTATTCTATGCTCATTCACACCTACTACAATGGAAGAGGTTCCGTTCTGCTCCAGTCCTCCTGCCCCACCACCTGTTCCCTCAATCCTATTCCCTCATATCTCATTAGCACTCTGCCTCCCTCTCCTGCTCTTCCTCTCACTAAAATTTTCAATCTCTTCCTTTCCTCTGGCACATTTCCCACACCCTTCAAGCATGCAACCATAATGCTGATTATGAAAAAGCCCAACTTTGTCCCCAACTCCCCATCCAACTACCGCCCTATATCGCTACTGCCATTTGCCTCCAAGATCCTTGAGAGAGTTGTGTATGTGAGATTGACAGACTTCCTTGAATCCAACTCTCTGCTTGACCCGCTGCAGTCTGGATTCCGCGTTTGTCACTCTGTTGAAACAGCTGTGACCAAAGTATTCAACTATTTAATCGCTGCTGAATCTCGAGGCCATTACTCTATCCTAATTCTCCTTGATCTTTCTGCTGCCTTTGACACTGTTCATCATCAACAGCTTCTTCTCATTCTCCGTAATCTCGGTCTACAGGACACTGCTCTCTCCTGATGCTCCTCCTACCTTTCCCAATGCTTTTTCCTCACTTGGAAAACTCATCAGCTCCTTTGGCTTCCATTACATAGTTACATAGCTAAAAAGAGACTTGCGTCCATCAAGTTTAGCCTTCCTCACATATGTTTTTGCTGTTGATCCAAAAGAAGGCAAAAAAACCTAGTCTTGAAGCACTTCCAATTTTGCAACAAACTAGGAAAAAATTCATTTTTGACCCCAAAATAGCAGTCAGATGTCTCCTTTGATCAAGCAGCTATTACCCCACTAATTAGAAATTATATCCCTGTATGTTTTTGCAATTATTTATCCAATTGCAGTTTAAACATCTGTAATGACTCTGACAAAACAACCTCTGCAGGCCGAGAATTCCATATCCTTATTTTTACTGTAAAAAAAAACTTTTCTTTGCCTTAGATGAAATCTCCTTTCTTCCAGCCTAAATGTGTGACCTTGTGTCCTATGTATAGCCCTGTTTATGAAAAGATTTCCAGGTAAAGGTTTGTACTGGCCCTCAAATATATTTGTATAATGTTATCATATCCCCTCTCAGGCGCCGTTTTTCCAAACTAAACAGATTAAATTTTTTTAACCTTTCTTCATAACTAAAATGCTCCATTCCTTTTATCAATTTTGTAGCTTGTCTCTGCACTTTTTCTAGTGCCATGATATCTTTCTTTATAACAGGTTCCCAAAATTGCACAGCATATTCAAGGTGTGGTCCTACCAGCAATTTATAAAGAGGCAAAATTATATTTTCATCCCGAGAATTTATGCCCCTATTTATACATGAAAAAACACCTTACTGGCCTTAGCAACTGCAGATTGACATTGCATATTGCTGCCTAATTTGTTGTCTATAACAATTCCCAAATCCTTCTGATGTGCTGTTATCCCTAGTTCACTACCATTTAGGGTGTAAATTGCTTGTGCATTTTTTTTTTTTAATTCTTTATTTTTCGTGCAACAAGATGTACAAACAGGCCTGCAGTGCCATGACAGCATGCACAGGCATGGTAAAGCAAAACATCATCATGACAAACTTCAGTCGCACATTTTGGTAATACAGGGTGTAAACTTATGGTCAATAATAATAGGTATAGTAAATCGGCAATCGTGGTGTGCATGTTACTGAGTAAGAAGGTAAAATAAAAAAATAAAAAAAGAACACAAAAATTGCCACTAAAACTATATTGTTGCGTACCATCCTAATATGCACAGAGACATAAGGGGTGGTCTGAGGGGACACATATATATGCCATGCTATGGGTTTTTGGTTATCTCGCTATTCTGCTTAACTGCTTGTGCATTCTTAACCCCGAAGTGCATAAGTTTGCATTTATCTACGTTAAATTGCATCTGCCCTGTCCCCCAATCTATCCAATTCCCTCTGCTGTAAAGCAATATCCTGCTCACATTTTATTACTTTACAAAGTTTTGTGTCATCTGCAAACACTGATACATGGCTTTCAATGCCTATTTCAAGATCATTTATAAATATGTTAAATAGAAGCAGTCCCAAAACAGAACCCTGAGGGACACCACTTACCACTTTTGTTCAGCCTGAAAATTTACCATTAATGACAACTCGTTGTACTCTATCCTTAAGCCAATGTTCTACCCAAGAACAAGAATATTCATCTAGACCAATTTATTTTAGTTTGAAGACTAACCTATTGTGAGGAACCGTATCAAATGCCTTGGCAAAATCCAAGTAGATCACATCCACTGCAACACCCTGATCTATACTTCTACTTACTTCTTCGTAGAATGCAATTAGGTTAGTTTGACATGACCTATGTTTCATAAAACCATGCTGATTATTGCTAATAACAAAGTTCTTCCCAATGAATTCCTGAATATTATCCCTTAATAGCCCTTCAAATATTTTCCCAGTCACAGAAGTTAAGCTCACAGGTCTATAATTTCCAGGCAAGGATTTTGAACCCTTTTTTAAATATAGGAACAACATCTGCCTTCCTCCAATCCTCCAGTACAATACCTGAAACAAAAGAATCTTGAAAAATTAAATACAGAGGTTCACTTATTTCCCCACTTAGCTCCTTAAGTACTCGTGGGTGAATACCGTGAGGCCCCGGAGCTTTATTTACATTAATTTTCTTTAATAGCTGTAGCACCTTGTCTCGAGTTATCCAATCACAAGTTTTTGCAGCAATCATTGGCATATCTCTTGCCATAGGATCCTCATTAATATGTACTTAAGAAAAATTGTTATTTAAAATTTCTGCTTTTTCCCGGTCTTCATTAGCTAACAAACCCAACTCTGTTTCCAGTGTACCTACACTTTTGTTTTTTGGTTTTTTTTAGAATTGATGTACTTGAAAAACATTTTGAGGTTGGTTTTGCATTCTTTGGCTATCAATTTCTCATTTTCTAGTTTAGCCACTTTAATTGCCTTTTTGCAAGGGTTATTGGATTCCTTATATCTTATATAGGATGCCTCTGATTTGTCCTATTTAAATGCTCTAAAATGCTCTCTTGTTTTACTTCTCTACTAAGCCAATGGGTAATAAATGTACCTAATATTTGTTTGAATAGTTTCCATTTATACTCAGTGTTTTATCACTAAGGAGTTTATGCCAGTTGATATGTTGTAGAGCTGCCCTAATCTTATTGAAATTGGCTTTTTAAAAATTATACGTTTTAGTATACCCCACATGCTTTTGCTTTTTTGAGTTTATTTCAAAAATTACCATATTGTGATCACTATTTCCCAAATGCTCCCCTGCTTGAATGTTTGTCAAAAGATCAACATTGTTTGTTATAACGAGATCCAGACAAGCATTCTTTCTAGTTGGTGCTTGTACCAGTTGTGACATAAAGGTGTCATTTAACACATTCAAAAACCTGATTCACCTTGCTGAAGTACTAGTCCCTCTATCCCAATTTATGTCCGGGTAATTAAAATCTCCAATAATTAAAGTGTTACCCCGATTTGCAGCTTTTCCAATTGTTCTTTGCCAGCTGTTCTTCCTCATTAATATTTACATTAGGTGGTTTATAACATATCCCAACAAATAATTGCTTTACCGATGTTTGCCCCAAGCAGATATCTACCCATAAAGTTTCCACATTTTCCTCGTCACACTCCACATGCCTAAGATTTGACTTTAATTCATGGTTGACATACAAACATACCCCACCAACCTTCTTGTTTTTCCTATCCTTCCTAAATAACGTGTGCCCATTTAAGTTAACTGCCCAGTCATGTGTCTCATCCCACCATGTTTCTGTTATGCCTATTATATCATATTGTTTAGTGTATGCTATTGCCTCTAGTTCCCCCATTTTGTTATATAGGCTCCTTGCATTAATAAGCATACATTTAATATTATCATGAGTCATTTGTACTTTTTGTGAATTATCAATATTACATACCTCCTATCTCCATTTTTTTAGATTGCTTTGACCATCCCCCCCTTACTACTAGTTTAAAATATCCTCCTACCTTCTAGCCATCATATCCCCCAGCACAGCAGACCCTCTTCCCTTTAGGTGCAATCCATCATGACTATACAGGTTGTATCCAAGCGCAAAATCGTCCCAGTGCTCTAAAAACCGTAAACCCTCTTTCCTGCACCAAGACTTCAGCCACGCAATGACCTCTCTAATCTCTCGCTGCCATTCTGCTGTAGCGCGCGGCCCAGCTAATATTTCTGAAAATATTACTTTGGAGGTCCTTTTCTTTAGCTTACTTCCTAGTTCCCTGAACTCATTCTTTAGGACTTTCCATTTTCCTCTGACTTTGTCATTGGTACCAATATGGACCATGACAGCTGGGTCATGGTCCATATTGGCCCCCCCCCAATAATCCCTCCACTCTGTCAGCAACATGCTGGACCCGAGCACCCGGGAGACAGCAAACTGTCAGGTTGAGTCGATCAGAGTGGCAGATTACCCACTATCATTTATATGCAGATGACACACAAATCTTTTCAAATGTCCTTTCCTGATCTTTCTCCACTCATCTTGACTCGTGTCTCTGACCGCCTCTCCGTGATTTTCAACTGGATGGCTGATCATTTCCTTAAACTCAACCTGTCCAAAACAGAACTTCTGATCTTTCCTCCCTCAAGTGTTGCTACTCCTGTGATTGTCTCCCTCCAAGTGCTCGCTACCTAGGTGTTCTCTTTGACTCCAACCTCTCCTTCCCCCCTCATGTTGAGTCAATCGCCAAATCCTGCCACTTCCATCTCAAAAACATAGCTCGCATTCGCCATTACTTAACCAGCTCGTTAACCAGCTTATTTAACTAGCTCGCACCCGCCCTTATTTAACCAGACAGAGCTAAAGTGCTGGTCCATGCCATTGTTCTTTCTTGCCTTAACTACTGCAATTCCCTTCTCTTACATCTTACGTGTTCCCAGATTGCACCACTGCAATTTATAATGAATGCGGCAGTGAGGCTCATTTTCCTGTCCGCCCGCACCTCCCATGCCTCCCCTCTCTGTCAGTCTCTACATTGGCTTCCAGTAAGATATGGGGCTCAATTTAAGATTCTGGTGCTTGCTTACAAATCCCTAAATAATGCTGCTCCAACCTACACAAATATGTCCTCCCACATTTGATGCTCGCCTCCAAGACTTCTCCAGGGCTGCACCTTTTCTGTGGAACTCCCTTCTCAGTTAGACCCAGTCTCCACAAATAATCTTTGAAAACACACTTCTTCAGGAAGGCATATCATCTAAACTGCTAGTGGGTTTTCATTCCACCCCTCCCCCCAGGACTCCTCTCCTGCAACTGTAAAAAATAACCTACTAAGTTCTCAGTGATAACTTTTCTAGCGAACGATTTCATTACCCCTACTTCTCAGTGAATACTTTTCTAGCAACCTATTTCATTACTCCTACTTATACCCTCTCACCATAACTTACTTCCTCTAGCATGTAAGCTGGGTCCTCAACTCCTCTGTTCCTGTGCGTCCTGGTTACAATTAAGTGTCTGTTAGTCCACCCATTGTACAGCGCTACAGAGTTTACTGGCACTATATAAATAATAATGCCTTTTTCCATCTCTAGTTGATGGGGTAGTTGGTTTTTAAAATGTACAACAGAGGGGTTAAACTCATCCTCCAGTGTCTGGCAATCATCACTTTAGCTGGCATTAAGCAGTGTATAGTTACAATCATTGTTTTCTGACTTCCAATTTAAATGAAACAAGGCTACTTCTGGCTTATTGGGTAAGATAATACCACCGATATACGTTATGGTATTATATACACTGTGGCGGAACCAGCCTCGCCACTGGGCATTGGAGAAGACTGATTGCCAGCCTCCTGCCCTGTGACTATGGCCCCTGAAATGTATTGCCCTTTAAGAAACTTATTTGGGCTTATTGGATTTTGAAACACTTTTTCTGCCACTTTGAATACATGGGAAGGTGTGACTGTGTTCATTGGATCTGAGCGCTGTTCAGATATAGTGAGCGCTCAAATCCAAGCTATCTGGGGATAGGTTGAATGTGGGGGTTCTGTTCAATATGATAGGAATTATGTATTTTTATGTGTTTTTACTGTTGTTGTAAATGGAGATATTTTCTGTATGCTGGAGATAATTGGTTTACCACACCCAAGTTATGCTTGCAGTTGGTCAAAAAGGGACTTCTAACTAACTTTTGACCTACTGGACCAATTTGTATGATTTTGACATATGTTTGTATTTGGAGTATGCTGATTCTGAAAATGTAAGTGTGAATGTGATGTACACTTTTAAAGTTATAAATATTGTGTAAAACTGTGTATTTTCCTGCCTGTGATAATTACGTTAGCCCATTGTGTTCAATAATTGTATCACAGGCAGAGGGGAGGATTTCTGCTGGTATGAATGGGAGTGTTTAGCTGTGTTGTAATGTATTGATTGGTTTGTTCTTCAAAACCCTGTGGGCGGTACTATGTGTGTAGAATGGGCATAAAAGCAGAGTGTTTGAATAAAAAGCTTCAGTTCTACTTTACCCTCAATTTGGAATGTCGTCTCTTATTGGGGGAATCTGCTACAAGGGATTGTTATGCTATATCACTACTAAGCTCTTGTAAGAGCTTGTTCCTGGCTTGCTCTCTGAAGGATTCTACAGTGATTATGGTGTCGGCTGGAGTGCTTGGAGTCCTCAGGAAGTGCTAGGAGCATCCTTCAATGGACGTACCCAGTCGTGGTGCCAGGTGATCCGTTACATACACTTTTCCAGAATTGAATAATCAAGGAGCAACTCCACCAAACGTGTCAAAGAGCCCACCACTTTCCCACAGCAACAGCATAATTGGGGAATTTGTTGAAGAGAACATAGCTAGTCTCTTAAGAACCATGTACCATCTTTGTAAAATCTTTACATGCATTTCAAGAATATTTAAACAATGAATAGCATTTTTAGTTTTAGTTAATGAAGCAGACCAATCCATTAAAGTAATTGTATATCTTAAGTAATTTTCCCACTTTTTTAGCACTGGGGGATAGAATGAGGGGTGTCTAGAGGCTAATAGTGCCTTTGCACATGAAAAGATTTTTTTACTGGCTTACCATTAAAGATTTTTTTCATAAATCTTTCTTCATTGTTGTTAAGTTTCAAGAGATGGCCTCTAAGAAAACTTTTAATTCTTAAATAGGAAAATACTCTTCGATTAGAGATCTCCAATTTGGTAGATATCTCGCTAAAATGTAAAATTTCATTGTTGATGCATGAGTCATTAATAACTAAGTTTTGAAATCTATTCCAATTGGATAAATTAAGGTCAAGAATTATTTTCTCTAAAAGAGTAATAGATGTTCCCCAGTATACTTTATTAGTGAATCGTTGTTTTTTGATAATTTTCCATTGACTTAAAATCTGTTGTAGGGTAATTGAGGTGTCATTCGGAAGGTTAATAGGGTTAACCTTAGTATCTTGCAAAAGTAAAGTGTGACGATTGCAAGCTGGGATAAATCCCACAAGATAAGTGGCAACCTGGTTTTTCCACATTGCTAAGTCCCATAACAAGGTCTGATAAAAATCAATACTATTGGCATACTAGGAAGCAGTAAAAAGAGGGTAACAACTAGATTTGATAACTAAGCAAATTAATCTAATCTTCCCCATAATAAGGAGCAGATTGTTAATTAGCTGGGATAAGTGTGTTTGCCTTAGACTTCAACGAGTGGGTTATTTATTGGCTTCTATGTGTAAATCAAATATAAAGGCATACTAGGATAAGAGAGATAAGGGTGTAAAAAAAAGAAATATTTAGGCTAAAAAAAAAATAAAAAAATAAAGGCACAGAAAAAAACACAATGGCTACAAAAAAGATACAAAACGGCAAGTATTTAAAAAAAGGGGGGGAAAAAAAGCTGGAAAATAAAACAGAAACACGCCTTTCCTTTTTTTCACCAAATTCAACAACTAATAAAACAATCATGGAGAAATCGATTCTCTCTAATATTTCTTTAGAGGCAAGCAGTAAAATAGCACAAAGGGAAGAAACCCGAGAATTAAATCAAAGTGATGCAAAAAGCGATTATGATGATCTACTTAGACATCTAGATAAACAATTTGGGATATTAAGAGAAGAAATCCAAATTAAAACAACAACAACAACAACAACAATTTTTGGGAATAGAAGAAAAACTAAAGGGATTAGAACACAAAGAAAACATATATAAAGAAGTACATCAGGCACTAGAGAAAAGAATGGAGGATATGGAAAATAAATTGACAGAATTAGAAGACCGGTCAAGACGGAACAACTTAAGAATCAGAGGCATACCAGAGCAAATAAATCAAATAAATCTAGAACCATATATTGAATAATTTTTTAAACAATTGAAGGTAGAATGGGACCAGAGAATCCCTATGATGGAAAGATGTCATAGAAAATATAAACCTAAAGGAGTCCCAGAACATCTCCTAAGAGATGTCTTGTTATGCTGCACGTCTTGTTATGCTGCACCTCCTCTAAACTGAAGATGCAAATTTTGAGAGCCATAAGAAATAATGGATGCATAGAAAAATATGCAACCCTAAAAGTATTCCAAGATCTGTCATGGCCAACTAGACAAAAAAGAACTTTTGCTGAAGGCACACTGATCCTGAGACAAAACAATATAAACTACCGTTGGGGGTTCCCCACGAAAATCATTATCACATGAAGGGAAACTCGTATATAGCAATAGTGCAGAAGATTTGAAAAGCTGTATATATATATATATAATTGGAAATATTCAAAGAAATGGGGAGGGAGGGGAGGGAGCAAGGGGGTGAAGGGAAATATATTAGGTAACTTTAGTTGGTTTGGTTTATGCTTATATATTTTAAAAAAAATTTGTACTCTAAAAGGTTAGGGGTCTGTGGGAGACACGAGTACACAAAAGAAATTTAAGATAAATAAATATAATTACAGATCACAAGAAAAAAATATTAACTAAGTAATTCACATAGAAATGAACGCAATATAAGGGGGAAAAAGAGGAAGAATAAGAGAGACTCTATACATGCGTATCACGACTAGGATGTAGAAAAGAAGGAAATTCACTAAAGAAAGGGGAAAAGAAAAAAAAAGTGATAAATAGAAGAGGTGACAGGGAAAAGGAAAAAAGTTAAATCACAGAAAACACAATTAGATAGGGAAGATTCTAAATCAAGGGGAAAGACCGAAGTGATATTTTAAAACTAACACTAGCACTTTGCAAAGAAGAAATTAGGAAGACTGAGAAAAATGCACTTAAAGAATAAGTAATATAAAAAGGTGAAGTCATGAAGGGAACAGATTTAGGTTTTTTTTCTACTCTCTTTTACTTCCTCCTTTCTTCCCTCACCCTCTCCCCCCCTCAGTACACATCTCCCACATGATATGTGGGACCCATATCTGAGTAATGAGATTCATTACTTGAGATACAGTATGGCGGGAGTTAGCCGCCTTACACAATACATTTCTTAGGTTGATGCCATCGTTTTGGATCAACCCGTTTTATTTTTATGTAAATATGAACAAAGAAAATGTTTTTGGTCTTTATATATGTATGCTAACATTTGCAGAGAGAGAGAGCCTAAAAAAATAAGAACTTACTATAAATTAAGTTGATTTCTATAAATGCCCGGGGATAAATATACTATGCAAAAGGTCAATAATTGTATATTATCTTATAAAAAATCGGGTATAAATTTGTGCCCTTCAAGCCACCCACTGGACAAAAGCCAAAGAAAAGGCACTAAACTCATCAAGATACATTATAATTATAAGGACAGCCTTAGGAAAAAAAAGGGGGGTGTTGCATTTATGTTTGCAAAATTCTTTTCCCAAATTATCAAATATCAAGAATTAGAACAAGAAGGGCAATACATTATCTTGATATGTGAAATTAACAATAAATTATTTACACTAGTTAATATATACGCATCAAATAAAGCAGCAAATAAAAAATTATAAAAAATGCTGAGAAAGATAAAGCAGAAAATACAAGGGCCCCTATCAAAACTATATATAACATTAAGCGAACACAAAAGGCAAAACAAACTAATACCTTCTACACAAACAGCAAGTAAGATTGCAGAAATAGAAAACCAGATTAATAAACAACTAATAAATAAAGCATCCAAACAAGAAGCATTCTAGAAGCATTGCAAGCTAAATGGTATCTAAAAGGCAATAAACCAGAAACAATGATGACCAATAAGCTGAAAAAAGAGAAATATAAAAGAGTAATACACAAAATAAGAGAGAATGACTTATCTAATGGCTCTGGAAAAAATCCGAGGTGCATTAGAAAGATTTTACCAAAATTTATACAGCTTACCAGAAGAAACATTTGGCAATGCAAAAGAGATTAAGAAGTTCTTTGAAAACTTGCCCATGCCAAAAATCCAACCCTATCAATTAAGGCAATTAAATCAGCCCATATCGATAGACAAACTTAAAGGGACACTATAGTCACCCAGAACATTTCAGCTCAATGAAGTGGTCTGGGTGCCAGGGCCCCCAGGTTTTAACCCTTCAGATGTACATTAGGGTTTAATCCAGCCTCTAGTGGCTGTCTTCCTGACAGCCGCTAGAGGCACATCTGCGATGCTGGATGCGAATTTTGCATCCATCGCGCAGAGCGTCCATAGGAAAGCATTGAGGAATGCTTTCCTATGGACTGTTAGAATGTGCGCGCGGCTCTTGCCGCGCATGCGCATTCCGCTCCACTTGGGAGCTGTCGTCGGCGCGGGAGGAGAGGTCACCGGCGCCGAGGGAGCCGCTGATTATTTTGGATTCTTTAGGGAAATAAAAAAAATCTATGAGAGAGGCATGAAGCAAATCCCGGATACTCAAAGAGCTAACGAGTTGGTGGGATAAAATTACAAATAAGAAAGGCCTTAGAAACAAAATAATTGATATGTTCCTATTTGTAAGCATCTTAGATATGTTAGAAAACATAAGAATAGATCCATGGATGTCAAATGGTGTGAAGATATTTAAAGATATTGTGAAGGAAGAAACCTGAGGAAGGCTGAACTTGATGGATGCAAGTCTCTTTTCCGCTATGTAACTATGTAACCTTAAACCTTTCAACCAAATTATGAAGGAATTTAATATCCCCTCCAGTGAAACGTTCAACTACTTACGAATTAAAAGCTTTTTAGCAAAACACCTCATTAAAAACAAAGAGGAGGATACCACACAATTTATACAATTATTTGAATTAAAGAATTACAAAAACTTATAATGTGCAAAAATTGTATATGAATGGAGACATAGATTGGGAGAGAGGGGTAGAATAACAAGCAGCAATATATTGATGATGACACTGCACCAAAGCCCATTTCACAGAAATAATACAATACGTATGGAGGGCAGGTCTAAGTCTAAAACAAAAAAAGAAAAAGAAAAAAAATTCTTATGTTGTCCATAAAAATGTAAACTTTCTTTTTAAATCAGATAATACTTATTCCTTTATATTTTTGGACATAACAAATGTTTTACTAATATTTAATTTATAGTTGGAATTTATTTATTTATTAAATTTCTACATAAGGGTAGGCAAAAAAATATTGGGGTTACTAATCGTAATGAGCACATAGTCAGCGTAGAAACAATTTTATTTCATCCAGTTATTGTTTCTTATATTGCTTGCTAGGGGCTCTATCAATGAAATGTATAACAAAGGAGAAAGAGGACAACCTTGTAGTGTACCACTGAATAGTAGAAACCAGTCTGTACAAAAGTCATATCCTATAATTCCTAGCTGTATGAACTGTGTATATGGCCATCACTGCATTTAAAATCCCTCCCTTGAAACCAAAGGCAATTAAAGTCTTTTCTAGATAACCCTATCCCACTCTGTCGAAAACATTCTCAGCATCAATCGACAGAGTAAGGAGGGGAAAACCCTGCTTCCCAGCCAGGTCTAAAATGTCTATCATTCTTCGAGCGTTATTACATGAAGTTCTCCCCAGAATCCCCAATCTGATCAAAGTGTATCACTTGTTTGAATCTATTTGCTAAAATCGACACGTACAATTTAATGTCTATGTTCATCAACACAATTGGTTGATAATTAACAATTTCTGTGGGATCTTGGTAGAATATTAGCTTCTAAAAATTCCTTAGCGGCTTTTCTATTAGATGCTATTTCATTAAAAGCTAATGTCAGATTTGGTGCCACATCTTTTTTTAAGGTTTTATAAAAATTATTAGGGCAACCATCAGGACCACATGCTTTATATTTATCCAAGTTATCAATGGCTTTTTCTACTTCCAAAATATTTATTACTTGATTTAGGAGATCTAGTTGTTCCTCTGAGAGTTTAGGGATATTACTTTGCCTTATATATTCTTCTATCCTAGCAGTAGAAGTGTTATATGATAGATTATACAGATCTTTATAATACTCTTTAAAAGAGTTCCCTATCATATCTGGTGTATGAATCACTTTACCTGCTACTACAAGTTTGCATATTGTTTTATCTTCTTCAGTTTTTTTAGTGAGATGTTTACTGACTTTATTATTTCTATAGTAGTATTTAATCCGCAATTTGTGAAAATTGTTTTCCATTGTTATTTTTAGCAATTGATTCATTTGTTCTTGCTGATTTTTAAGTGTTATTAAATATTCTAGAGAAGGATCAAGCTTAGCTCTAGCTGCTAAATCATATATCTTATATCATCATTTATACAAATTCAGATATAAATCTGATATTTTATAAAGATTCTGTTTTTGTTCCTGGCTGGAAAGTTTTATCCAGTAGCTTCTAATCACAGATTTAAATGTACACCAAAGGGTATCTTTTGACATATCCTTTGTAGAATTTTCTTTAAAAAATAGTTTAGACATTTTTTGTAATGTATTCTCTAATCTCTTTTGAATATATACTTTCTGACTTAATTTCCAAGGGGGAGGAATTTTGTGAATCTCTATCTTTAATTCTAGAATTAAGATATCATGGTACGACCAAGTGTTGCCTCTAATGTATACATTGTTCAGAGTCCCAACCAATTTTAGGTCTCCCATGCACATATCTAATATAGCAAAGGAACCAAATACTTTAGAAGTATGGGTAAAATCTTTATCGTTTGGATGAAATAAACACCGGCAATCATACAAAGCATTACATTTACATAGTCTAGTTAAAGCAGCCAATTGTTTAATGACTCTTATTTGAAGTTTGAAATCAAGCATATTAGATACTATAAATGCAACTCCTCCCTTTAAAAAAAAACAAAAAAAAAACATCTTTTAGAGAAGCTTTATAAACCAGCGGGTATTTCCTATAATTCCATAGCTGTTTATTGTCTATTTTCCAGTGGGTTTCTTGAATAAAGAAAAAGCTTTTTTCCTTGAGTATAGTATTGTATAATAAAAACCTTTTGGAGGGTGAGTTTAAGCCCTGTGCATTGATAGATATCAACTTAAACATTTAACCTTCATTAGGTACATTATCAGCATTTTCAGGATGGTCCAAACATTCACACAACATAAAACACAATACAGCTAGATCAAATAAACCTAAGTGACCTAGCAGTTTAAGCAAAAGCCAAGGCATCAATGAATTGACACCTGTTTATTAGGATCATTGAAGAGCCCAATATTTCAGTGCCATATCAGTATCTCAGTATAGTACTCATAGGGAGGAGACCGTCTTCTATAACAAAACTATAACAAATACTACCCAATCAAGACTAGTATTTTAATACTTTAGTCAACCCTAGCCATCAAAAGCCATTACTTATACTGTGCCTAATACGAAAGCCTAGAAGCTAGATAACATTTATGCCCTATAAACCTTTTGTAGCTCATGTTCTTCTCTGTTTAGCCATAATATAATGTAATATATGGCTATTGTAAGTAATTAAACAGATATAGATTGACCTTGAATTTTACCAATATAGATTCTTCTGCACCAGAGAGGGGGACGGGAAGAAAAAAATTATGTAAATAAATAAATAAGTAAATAAAATAAAAATAAATATGTGTGCTTTGATTCTGAGAGAAACATTCCTATTATATCTTGTATAGATAAAGCATTGTGTTAATTAACTTAATTAATTCCCTTAATTATCTTCCTCATCTTTTTATTTCTACTAGTGCATCTTAAAGGACCACTATAGTGCCAGGAAAACATACTCGTTTTCCTGGCACTGTAGTGCCCTGAGGGTGCCCCCACCCTCAGGGACCCCCTCCCGCCGGGCTGGATGGCGAGGAAAGGGTTAAAACTTACCTTTTTTCCAGCGCCGGGCGGGGAGCTCTCCTCCTCCTCTCCTTCGGCTGAATGCGCATGCGCGGCAGGAGCTGCGCGCGCATTCAGCCAGTCTCATAGGAAAGCATTCACAATGCTTTCCTATGGACGCTGGCATCTTCTCACTGTGAATTTCACAGTGAGAAGCACACAAACGCCTCTAGCGGCTGTCAATGAGACAGCCACTAGAGGCTTTAGAGGCTGGATTAACCCATTTATAAACATAGCAGTTTCTATGAAACTGCTATGTTTATAAAAAAAAAGGTTAATCCTAGAGGGACCTGGCACCCAGACCACTTCATTAAGCTGAAGTGGTCTGGGTGCCTACAGTGGTCCTTTAAACAACTTCTTATTTTTTTCTTTTTGGTCCTTCCATTTAAGGTGAATCATAGGTGATCGTGTTTCTTTAAGCATTATATTCTGAATTTACACAATATTATTATTAACTAAACATTGAATAAAGTACTGTGGCTTAGGCCTACGCATGTACTAAAACAATGTGATAATGAAATATTTAACCTTATCCTATTAGATAGTGCTATTAGGTATCACGGTATTGTGGGCCTTATTGTGAAGTTGTAGTATAACCAAAAAAAAATCAGAGTTCTCCCTGGTCTGTTTTAGTTCACTTAGGAACTGGGTTTTGTGGCCCATTTTTTTCAATATTCACTGGTGAGACCAGGTTCCCATATAAATCCCTATTTCTACAGTGCTTCCCTTGGCCTATCGTGGTGATGCTCCTATGCCTTCCAAACTGGGTCGGACCCAGTAGCATTTTAATAGCACATCATGCGTGTTTCTTCATAGTGGACACAGTGTTAGTGGGATCTTTGCTTCTGTCTGCTATAGTTTTGCTACTTGAAGACTTGCTGAATGGCTGTTCCTTTCCATTTGGAGCTCTGTGAACCCCTTTACCATTGTATTATCAACTGTGCCTGTTTTAAATATCCCTTCAGTGGTAAAATTCTTAAGACATTTTTATCTTGTGTAGTGCTGCTTTTGTGTGGCTGAGTACCACTATAATTGAAGTCACTCTTTGTGACATAATTTTAAGATACTGTTCTGCAGTGTCTGACTGTGGGCATAGTTTCTCCCTCTCCCCCCCAACAGGTGTGAGTCCTCTGTTGTCTGTGTCCTAAACCTGATTTCGCTGCCCCAAGCGCTACTATTTACTGTGACCATTGCATATATTTTTCTGTATCTCATAATGTCTGCTCTGCTTGAATGCATATACCAGTGGCTGTTCTGCCATGGCCAGTTCTTGATTTGGCAACTTCAGCTGGATGAGTCAATCCTACAGTCTGCTGAATTGGAAGCATTCACTCTTTTTTATTACTTATTTGTCAATGCCCAATTATACCTGTGAGGATATTTATGCGATAATAAATATTAATAATACTATTTTATAAAAATTATCAAAAATGCATTTAACAAATGTGATATTTTGGCCCGGTTTCTCCTTGATTGATTTAAAGCGAAGATTTACCCACTATTTTAACTCTTATAGACCCTGGAGTATGTTTATTAGAGGATTTGTATTTCACACGTTAATCACAACCGATTATAAAAATATAATTTTTTGTGACAAATAATTAATAATAATATGTAACATGCATGACAATATCAGTGAATATTTAGTATACTATAAGTATACATTTTTGGCACATTTTTGTGCCAAAACTGTACAAAAACCACAATTAAAGATATTTTAATATCAACATTTCCAGCAACTTGAGTAGTTACATAGTTACATAGTTACATAGCTGAAAAGAGACTTGCGTCCATCAAGTTCAGCCTTCCTCACATATGTTTTTTGCTGTTGATCCAAAAGAAGGCAAAAAAACCCAGTTTGAAGCACAATTTTGCAACAAGCTAGGAAAAAAATTCCTTCTTGACCCCAGAATGGCAGTCAGATTTATCCTTGGATCAAGCAGTTATTACCCTACATTGAAAGATTATATCCTTGAATATTCTGTTCTTGCAAGTATGCATCTAGTAGCCGTTTGAACATCTGTATGGACTCTGATAAAACCACTTCTTCAGGCAGAGAATTCCACATCCTGATTGTTCTTACAGTAAAAAACCTTTCCTTTGCCTTAGGCGAAATCTTCTTTCTTCCAGTCTAAACGCATGGCCTCGTGTCCTATGTAAAGTCCGGTTTGTGAATAGATTTCCACACAATGGTTTGTATTGGCCCCGAATATATTTGTATAATGTTATCATATCCCCTCTCAGGCGACGTTTTTCTAAACTAAGTAGATTCATTTCTAAAGGAGTTACATGCAAAATTACAAACAATTACTCAAATTAATTAACAGTTATATCCACACATGCATTTTTAACAATGCCATAGGTAACTTTCAACTTTCTTGAATTCCTTTACACAAAGATTTAAACAAATCTTAGCGTGACCCTAGCAGACTGACAGTATCTGAGAATGTACTCACTTACTGCTGGCTACAATTCACACAAGCTAACCACTTGAATATTGCAACTAAAAAGATACAATATGTCTCACTCAAATAGTCAATTTAACTATTCATCCAGTAACCAAAAAATATTTTTAACCATGTTTTACACTGCAGATTATTAACTTTTCTGATTAAAGATGAACTATCCCTAAATTCAGATAGGTCAATTATCTCTGGATAATAGCTTGATACTCTAAACTTGGCAAATTACCAGTGATTTTATACGCAATTCTTATTCACTTGCAGAATTGATTTGATTGATACACAAACCCCTCCGCTAAATATGATTTCAAAAGGTTTGAAATCTGACCAGCATTATCCAGGTATATTTCTGCTTTTAGTAAAAATTTATTAATTTTAACTAAACCAGCATATTTACCAGCTTTCCTGGTAGAAATTCTATAGGTTTGGAGACATATTCCATAATTGGTGCGTGCAAATAGACAGTGTTTGGACAAATGAGTGAAAAAATATAGAGATCGTTCTGATTTTTAACAAAGTCCCAGAATTCAGTTGGAAAGAAGCAGAGTGTTAGCGGTGTCCAAGCTGTTTTCCTTTGTCCGGTCTCATCTGATGATCTTACATCCAACCCTGCATCTCTTTCTCCTGTCTGATCTGGCTTCATTTTTAACACTGGACCCAAACCCAGGATCCAGCTTCCAGACTCCAGAGAGAGCTAGTGATTATAGTCAGTATAGCAATTTGAAGCAGGTATAGCTGTTCCCGACAATCACGAGACGAGGCTCTGTGTTGAGGGTGAAGTGAACTCATTTTAATGGAACCACAACTGGCCTTTTATGACCTTAAGTTTCTTTATGTCACTAATTTAAAGTGACCAATGGGATTAGGTGGGTGTACCTTCTTCTACTGATTGAAATACATTGATCAGTAGATGGAGTTATAGCATCACAATAATTTCTCATTCCAAATTCCCACTACCACTTTGTATGAGGGGTTAATTGAATTGTGTGATACATTTGACTTCATAAATGTCTTATCTCTATGACGCATCAATCAAGCTAACAGTCAAACTTCAAGGGATTTTGTGAGACTTTTTAGAAAAAGGAAAGACTACCTCGTAACCACATAAAGATGTGGAAAGTAGCCACATAAATATGTAACAGTATCAGTATACTATAATAGACAAAAAAGTATACTATGTGACCAAAGCAAAAAATATATATAGTGAACCAAGCCTTATAAGAATACTCCTGAGCTACCAAAGTATAGTTAAGGAAAATAATGTGGGTCTCTGTGGGAAAAAAATAATATTGATATCACTTTATTATAACTAAAACACAGTACCCACAATCTATACTAAAAATGAACAGTAAGGGAGAGAGAGAATAGTATCAGCCTCATACAGTACAAGACATCCAACAGTTAAATCTCAAATGAGAACTATAAGGTTATAGCAAAATGCCTATTTTTGTGTGCAAAGTTAATAACGGGCATTCAAAGTGTAGCCTGTTCAGAAGAATGAATGGTAAGGATTAGCCATCTCACAATTACTTGATCATAAAGAAAATGTAGCCAATATGCATTTTAACTATATTGGAGTATCGTAATGAACTGATATTAAAGAGACACTACATGGTCAATACGCTTAAATTAGTAAATAGTCAAAACAGGGGGCTAATCTACCAAATACATACCCTTATATATCACCCTCATTCAAAGGACTAAGTTACACATATAAATGTGCAAAAGTCCTAATAGAGGGATATAAAATGAAAAAAACATTCAAAGTAGAAATTCTAACAGGGGTGCAAGAGTCATTTCAGCCAGTACTTAATATGCTAATGTTCACTGTATATAGTTATATTAGGGTAGAAATGAATATACATAGTTAGTGGGAGTACTGAAGAGTTTGAAACTTATGATATGTCGATAATAACTAACAGTAATAAGTGGTATATAATTAACCACAGTATATCTCCCCACTGTTAGAATAGATAAGGAGGGCTAGATACAGGATATAGATAGAAATATTGTATACACTTGATGTGACGGACCGCCTGGCACCCAGACCGGGTGCCTCTGTCAATCGATGCTTCTAGTGCTCTCCAAGTGCTCCAAGCACTCCACCAGACACCATAAGCACCGTAGCACCTTAGCTGCTGCAGCCTGGCTGGGGTCTCGCTGTCCTCCACCCACACTGGACCCAAACCCAGGATCCAGCTTCCAGACTCCAGAGAGAGCTAGTGATTATAGTCAGTATAGCAATTTGAAGCAGGTATAGCTGTTCCCGACAATCACGAGACGAGGCTCTGTGTTGAGGGTGAAGTGAACTCATTTTAATGGAACCACAACTGGCCTTTTATGACATGCAAGCCCCCCCCCACCTGGACCTGAGAGTAAACCACAGTAGAAACAAATACACAATCACATTGACTCTCAGATCCAGGACACTCCCATACAAACTAGGTCAATACCTCCTCTGTACCTGGGAGATAATTGAGTCAAGTACTGTATTAACTCAATTGTCTCCAGACATAAAAACCACACATTTTTACAAAACCCCCAGAACACATGAAACCCCCACATAAAGTTAGATCCCATGATTGCCCCGATCTAGGTGACCAATATATCCAAAAATCACCCAGATCGGTTCAGGAATTTCCTGGAAGTCAAAGTTTGAACGACTGCACGCATGGTCCCATGCCCCAAACAGTTCCATAGAATCGCGGCTAAGTGCCACTGGGGTACCAACCAGGAACTGCAAAGTCTTCATGCCGAAAATAGTTCCAGGGCATTCGCAGCTGAAGTCTATTCGCTGTTAGCTGGAAGTCCTTTGTGCCGATCAATTTCACACTGAAAAAAAGTTAGCTGGAAGTCCTTTGTGACCGATCAATTTCACACTGAAAAATGACTGGGCACCATTCGTGCAAATGGCTCAGTTTAGCAGTGAGTTCAAATAGCCAAACGGGACTTAGTTCCATAGATTCAGGGGAACACACCGCTGACCGCGTTCGAATGAACAAAGATGACCGCCGCCACGTGTTTGTTTGTACGAACGGCGGCCCCCCAGTGGTCGGCAATTTACCTACAGCAGCCTCCTAGCCTGGGAGGTAAATTAGCAGCACGCTTCCACTTCTGGGTGGTCTGCCTGTGTGGTACTTGGTTCAGGAAGCCCCATTTACTGAACCAAGTGGGAAAAAGCCACAAACAAAGGATTTTAAAGGTCTGGGGACATAGTCTTAAAGGGGCATTGTCACACAAAGTATCAATATGTCCCTAGACGGTTCTTAAAGGGCCAGCACAGTCCAATAAAAGTCCAATAGCCCAAATGCTGTTGTTAAAGTGCCCAGAGGCCAAGGCATGAGGCTGGCAATCAGTCCCCTCCAAAAAACAGTGGTGAGGTCCCTTTCGCCACAGTGAGTGAGTGATTGTGAGCGTGGGCGGGTGAGTGATTGTGAGTGGGGGTGAGTGAGTATGGGTTAGTGACTGAGTGTGGGTTGGTGAGTGAGTGATTGTGAGTGTGGGTGAGTGGGATTGAGTGAGGGATGGATCCATCCATCCCTCTCTATTGACCCATCCATATCCATCCATCCACCCATCCCTATCCATCCAGGGATTGATGGGGATATGGATGGATGGATAGGGGGATGGATAGATAGGGATGGATGGATGGATAGGGATGGATGAATATGGATGGATGGATGGGGATGGATAGGGGTGTATGGATAGGGATGGAGAGAGAGTGTGTGCTTGTTTGTAATGTTTTACTATTTGTGTGTTTGTATACAAACACTATATATAGAGAGATCTCTATATATAGTGTTTCTATGCAAACACACAAAGTTTGGCTGAGGAGGGGGGAGGGTATAGAAAGCTAACTGAGTTGTCAGTCAGACAGCTCAGCTTGCGGACGCTCATTCCACGCACATGCGCGGTTGAGCGCTGAGTTTATTCATAGGGCAGCATTCAATGCCGCTCTATGAAGAACGTGATTGGTGCAGCGCAAAGCTGTGCATGCGCACCACATCATGATGACGCTTCGCAAAGAGAAGCATCCTATTGGGCCCCGTGGCCTGGCGGGGAGCCCGGCACTGGAACGGAGGTAAGTTTTTATTATAAAAAAGCTTTGAGAATTATTATTATTAACTGAAAGTTCATATAAAAGCAAGAAAGAAGGCTTGGGGACCTGTCTTTCTTGCTTTTATATGTTGACTATAGTGATCCTTTAAGACAAGAATTCTTGATCACATAACTCAGTTAACCCTCATAGGCATATCAAAAACCCTATATCAAAACACTTGAATTTACATCATAGGTGCTCAGCAGAAGGTGTGAGATTTTCTGGGTTAGAAAAGGTGTCATTGGGACCCTGCAAGGGAGATCTGGATAGAGCCCTTCTCCAGAGAGAACGTTTCTGGATCTACAAATCACACACATTGTCACCATCTGGCCTAAATGAAGGCTTTTCATACACATCCTTTATTTTAGATTAATTTGTCCGATATTCTTCCAGCATGTAAAAATTTACACTATTATTGATTGATCTATTATAATTTTCTGAAGCTATTATAATCATTACCAATTTATCATATTTATTTTGTGTCTATATGATTTTTTTCTTGTAAATATTGTTTCTTATCTACATCAGCACTATCCTCTAACAAACTTCTGTGGATGCACATGCCAATTCAGCAAGACCTTACTAAGTGTATATGATATCTCTATCTATGTCCTATATCTAGCTCTCCTAATCTATTCTAACAGTGGTGAGATACACTGTAATTAATTGTATATCTCTTATTAATGTTAGTTATCAAACTTCAGTGCTCTCATTAACTACAGTACATACTCGAGTATAAGTCTAGTTTTTCAGCACATTTTTTGTGCTTAAAAACCCCCACTCGACTTATACTCGAGTCACTGTCTGTATTATGGCAACTTAGAGAGTCGCGGCCGTCAGAGCCATGGCAACGATCCTGCGGCAACCAGACCGCGAGACTTACAGTGGAGCTGACCGGAACGGAGGAGAAGGGAGCTGACAGGAGCTGCAGGAAAGGTAAGTAAATGCTTCCTGCTGGCCCCCCACTTCACAGCCCATGCCACTGGACCAACAGGGATTAAGATAGCCCCCCTCCCTGACCAGTTAACAAGCAGGGAGGGGGGACAAAAAAATTTAAAATAATAAAAAAATAATATAAAAATAAAATTAAAATTAAAATAATACAAATGCCCTCCCCCCACCTAGTTCACACACACTACACAAACACACACTCTGCATTATAAAAACACTCTGCATTATATACACAGAGTGTGTGTATATAATGCAGAGTGTGTGTTTGTATGAGTGTGTGTGTGTATATAATGCAGAGTGTGTGTTTGTATGAGTGTGTGTATATAATGCAGATTGTTTGTATGAGTGCGTGTATATATAATGCAGAGTGTTTGTTTGTATGAGTGTATGTGTATATAATTATAAAAATCACAGAATTTCATAGCCCCAAGTTTTACCCTCGACTTATCCACGAGGCATAGCATATTTCACAATTGTTGGTCACAAAACTGCACTCGACTTATACATGAGATCGACTTATACACGAGTATATACGGTATGTATCTTCATATCTACCTTAACCCCTTCCAACAAAAATGGTTAACAACCATGGACGAAGCTGGTACGTATGCGCCAAATTACGCATTATAAACTCCCGCCAGCGATCGCGATGTGGGGACTTGCCTGGCATCCCAGGCAGTCCCCCTGTGGCTTGTGTAGCCGGCTTGTGCAGTGCCTGCAGGGGGCCTGCCTGAGCTCTCTGGCTGCCCCCTCATGTCTTTAAAAAAGTTTTTTGGGGGGGGCGTGTCCTGACCGCGCATGTGAGCGGACGTGTGAGACCGGAGCTCCTCCGATACCGCGGCTATCACAGCGTGGAATAACCGACAAACTACCGGTTAAAGCTAGCAAAAACAAGGGGAACTACCCTCCTACTCGATGGCGACGAAACCGCAAAAAAAAATGAAGCAAAAAACTATGCATGCCCATCTGGAGAGAAACCAAGTCACAGAGCATGGTGAGCAAGATGGCGCCGAAAGGCCCAACTCCCCAATATGCGACCCTGAAGCAGGGGATAGCAGACACAGCCAGGACAGCCCAGCAACAAACTCTTCCATAAGATCAATCATGCTAGAACTAAAAACATAATTCAAAGCAGACCTGCAGCGAATAGCAACAGACATCAGGTCAGACATCAACAGCATAGGAGAACGCACTGCGCGCCTGGAAGAGCGCACAGAGGAATTAATTGATGCACACAACTCCATGGCAGAGGCACACACATCCCTAGTACAGAAGCTCAAAGTACTGGAAGGGAAAGTCGCAGACCAAGAGGATAGAAGCCGAAGGAATAATATACGCATAAGAGGTATCCCAGAATCTGTTACACAGACCGGATTAACCCAATATGTGCAAGACCTATTCAAAATGCTTATTCCCTCACTGACGGATGCAGAGTTGATCCTAGACAGGACACACCGCCTCCCCAAACCCAAACATCTCCCATCTGACACGACAAGGGACACCATCACAAGGGTCCACTACTACCTAGTCAAGGACCGCATCATGCAAGCAGCCAGAACGGCAGGCCGCTGGCCGGAACCCTATACCGACATTAAACTTTTCATAGACCTCTCATCAACAACCATGCTTGCACGACGCACATTTGCGCCCATCACTGCAGCATTACGAGCGGCAAATGTGCCCTACAAATGGGGTTTCCCCACAAAGCTACTGATCAAACGGAATGGCGTGGACAAACCAATACTCAACCCGGACGAGGGAAAGAGGATCCTCCAGGAATGGGACATTCCGTTACAAGCCAGCAGTCCTAAAGGACCACTACAGACAACAGCACCAAAACCCCTCGCCAAAGACTGGAACCGAACAACGAAAACCCTGCGCACATCCACCGACCGCAGAACCTCTCCCCCATAAAGGAAGTACCAGTTCAGACCTATATCGGTGAAAACCGAATGGACTAGATGTACAGGTTCTATAATTTTGCTTAAACTAATTTCCCCCTTGTAATCTATTCTGATATTACCGGTTAAACATCCCTAGCCCAAGCCGCGACCGGGTGGAGGAACCCCCGGACCCGCCTTACTTATACCCCAACATTGTTACAGCCACGTACGTTGTGGATCGTGACAATCTGCTCCACGTGGGCCACCCCCAAGGCTCTTAAAGCTCCTAAGAGCTATACTTGTCCGTTGCTCTATGCAACCCAATGTCCCCATATGGTGACATACGGAATACTGTATATAGTTACTACCCTGTTGTTTCCCCCCTCTCCCGCGCCAGTATACCCAAAAAGGTGCCGTACCCATCTTGCAAGGACACTCCGAGTCCTTCATACTTAAGTGCGCAGCGACCCAAACAAATACGTCATGGTGATTAAAATTATGTCCCTAAACACAAAAGGGCTCAATTCCCCGCACAAGCGCAGGTTGGCTATACAGGAGGCAAGGAAAAGTGGCGCTCTAGTGGCGTTCTTCCAGGAGACGCATTTCAGGTGGAAAGATAGACCAAAACTTACCTCTAAATGGTTCCCCCACGACTTCCACACTTGCTTTATGGCCAAACAAAGAGGTGTTTCCATCCTAATAAGTAAGGATGTAGTATTCTCTCTGGTTCGCAAAATAACTGATAGAAAAGGGCGCTACCTGATTTTGCAATGCCTTCTTAACAATAACGCATATACGCTAGTCAATATTTACAGCCCTAATGAAAATCAGCATGAATTCCTGACCTCGACCCTGGCCTTACTTGACATGTATAAATATGGGGAGGTAATCATTGGAAGTGACACAAACTTCTTACTAGATAGTGAGTCTGACTCCTCCACTGCTGCAGGGCTTTCAAGAAACACCCTACGGCAAAGAGCAGCTCTAGCAGCCAAAGTGTGCGCCACATTAGCCTCTAACCACTTAGTGGACCCATGGTGCATCCTCCACCCCACGGAGGTAGACTACACATGCCATACACTGGCACACAATAGCTACTCCCGTATAGACCGCTTTCTCATCCCCGCAACCTTCATGACTAATATAGAGGAAGCTACTATCGGAACAATGCCATGGTCTGACCACGCACCTGTCACCCTTAGCATCAAGGAAACATTCCCCAATAAGGGGACAGGCACCTGGAGGCTAAATGAGTCTCTTTTTTGCCAACGGAAATAGAGCGGGCGCCAAATTAGCGTCACAACTAAAGGAGAGATGTGTCACCTCCAGGATTGCCTTCCTAGTAGATAATAAGGGAGTGAAGACTTTGAACCCACAATGTATTGTTGACCAGTTCGCGAAATATTACAGTGAATTGTATAACCTCAAAACTGACCCCAACATGTTTTTACTCATGACGACATTGACGGTTTCTTGATGGGCCTTGACCTACCGAAACTAACAAACGATGACCTAGACCTGCTGCAGCAACCATTCTCCCTAGACGAGATCACAGCTGTAATATCGCAACTACCGGCCCACAAATCCCCAGGCCCCGATGGCTTTACAAACGCATACTACCAGAAATTCTCACATATCCTTACGCCACACCTCCTAAACCTCCTCAATAACTGCGCTACTGCAGGCACACTACCAGAGGAGATGCTGCAGGCCCATATATCCACCCTCCCTAAGCCTGGCAAGCCCCCCACCCAATGTAAAAACCTCAGGCCCATTTCCCTACTTAACGGAGATGCCAAAATCTATGCTAAACTCATCAGCAACCGATTGGCTCCTCTCCTTCACAAACTGGTACACAATGACCAGTTGGGGTTTATAAAAGGCCGTCAGGGCTCTGACAACACCAGGAAAATCCTGAACATGTTGTCCACGCTGGACACGGGCGGTTCGAAAGGTCTCTTCCTCGCGCTTGACGCAGAGAAAGCCTTCGACCGGCTAAACTTGGAGTACATGACTAAAACTCTACACAAATTTAACTTTCCCGTGTCCATAATTAAAAGCATAATGGCACTATACCACAAACCAGCAGCCAAGGTCTCTCATGGAGGCTTCCTGTCCAACCCTTTCTCTATTACAAATGGCACCCGACAAGGGTGCCCCCTCTCACCCCTTCTATACATACTAGCCCTGGAACCCCTAGCATGCAAAATTAGATCTCACCCTGACATACAAGGGATCCCTATACGAGACAAGTTGTACAGCCTGGCCCTATTTGCTGACGACATCTTCGTGGCATTAACTGACCCTACCCGCTCCTTACCTCACATGCTCCAATTTATAGAGTTTCCTACTATAAATTGAATCAAGACAAAACCCAAGCCCTACCCATCAACCTGCCGAAAACCCTAATAGACTCCCTTCGCACCGCATACAAATTTGATTGGAGAACTGCCTCCATTACATATCTGGGGATAAAAGTGGCACCCTCCACATCAGCCACGCTAACATTAAACTATACACCACTGCAAACGCTCTGCAACAAAGAAATGCACAAATGGAAACACACGATGATTTCATGGCTGGGGAGGATTAATGCCTACAAAATGATGATCCTGCCCCGTATCCTCTATGTCTTTAGGATGCTCCCCCTCAAAACCTCCAACCAATATTGCAAAACATTACAAAAACTATGCAGCACCTTCATCTGGGGGGGTAAGAAACCTAGGGTATCCATGCCACTCCTCCAAACCGCCACCCGCTCGGGCGGCGTTGGCCTCCCTAATCTTAGACAGTACTATAAGGCGGCTATTCTGTCCTCAGGTGTCCTCCTCCATGCACCACCTAACACGATCCAATGGGTGGACATGGAAAGATACAATTCCGTAACCAAGGCCTACTTGAATATCTCTGGACACCCAAACACCTAAGATCGAAACGACAAGATCTCTTCCCAACCACCCAGCTCACGCTGGCAGTGTGGGATGAATTTATGGGAGCCAATGGATACAACAACTCCTTCCACCCTAAATCGCCCATTTCGACACTTAGAGCAATGGTACCAGACATACCACTCCAAGATTGGCACAAGGCAGGGATCAAACACGTATCCCAACTGATGACTGAAGGGAAAGTAACACCCTTCCCAACACTACAGGCACAGTGGCAACTCCCCAGCCGAGCCATCTTTTCCTACCTACAGATTAAAAGCGTATTACAAGCACACATGACAACCGCACACAACCCAAAAGGCTCGCCACAGGTCACCTCACAGTTGCTCATTGACAGATGCTGGTCCTCACCCAACAAACCTAAAATACTCACACTGTGCTACAAAGCATGGCAAGAACTCACGCCAACCAAACCCCATCCACACAAAGCCCAATGGGAGAAGGACTGTGACATAACCCTATCAAATATGGAGTGGCTACATGCACTGAACGGGTTGTCCAAACGGACAAAATGCTTTTCACACATAGAAGCCCACAGGAAACTCATGTACCGGTGGTACATGACCCCACAAAGACTTCACCAGCTATTTCCCACAACGAGCCCGCTGTGCTGGAGATGCAAATCAGGCCCAGGCACACTAATACACCTGTGGTGATCTTGTAGAGGCATCAAACCTCTCTGGACTACTACGAGGTCAATCCTAGACACACTAGACATCCCAAAATTTGAACTGACGCCATCCATTTGCCTACTGCTACTGCTCCCTACAGGCCTAAACCCAGGCCAAAAACAGATTATAACGTTAGTCTTAATGGCATCAAGAAATCTCCTAGCACTTAACTGGAAATCCCAAGACTGCCCTTCCTTGCCACAGCTAACAGATAAAATAGGGCAATTTCATATATATGAGAGAATGGCAACTACATCTGCGAAAAATATAATACAATTTGAAGCTACTTGGGGTAAATGGGAAAAAGAGTTTGGACGGACAAAGGAAAGAGCACAAACAATGGCAAACACTGCCAAGAGCACTAGCCAGGACCGTAACCCGGACTAGCCCTCCCCACCACAACAGTTCTAACCCCAGACCAAGACAACAACCAATGAACTAAGGGTATTACTCGCGCACCCCTACACCTTCCTACCCCCCCACCCCACGCGCCCATAACCCCTTCCCCCTTCGTCACCCTTGGATCCCCTCCCAGGTTCTAGACCCCCCACCAGACCCATATCACCAAGAACCTAAAAAAGGGAAGGAGAAACTATAAGACGACTAGTGCTCCCTCACGCCACTGACAACTTACAGTGCAGGCGACGATAAACTGAACATCTTGCACATGTCACAGCACTATACTATCCCATGAAGGTTAATGCCACAATGTTTAACATGTACTGATGTTACAATGCCGCATAATTGTTAATGCTATTATCACAATGGAACAATATTTCTCGCATGCCTGCAATACAATGTTATGGAATCATTATTGTCATATGGAGAGTGTCACCTATTTAACTAACCCTCCCACCTTCCTTTCTGTACCCCGAACCACCCTGACTAAAATAATAAAATATAAATTTGAAAAAAAAAAAGTTTTTAAAAGTTAATACAAGTTATAAAATAGTTTATAAATTAAATAAAAATTACTTAGATCATATATATATATATATATATATATATATGATCTAAGTACTTTTGTATACACATACACAATCCATTATTCTAAGTGTATTTTTAATATTAATAAATATAACTATATATATATATATTAAAATACACTTAGAATGTTGTTTATATAATATAAATAAATAAAAAAATAATTAAATTTAAAAAACATTGTATACCGGTTTAAATTTGTGTATATAATAATTTTAATATTATTATATACACTGCTCAAAAAAAATAAAGGGAACACTTAAACAACACAATGTAACTCCAAGTCAATCACACTTCTGTGAACTCAAACTGTCCACTTAGGAAACAACACTGAGTGACAATCAATTTCACATGCTGTTGTGCAAATGAGATAGACAACAGGTGGAAATTTTAGGCAATTAGCAAGACACCCCCAATAAAGGAGTGGTTCTGCAGGTGGTGACCACAGACCACTTCTCAGTTCCTATGCTTCCTGGCTGATGTTTTGGTCACTTTTGAATGCTGGCGGTGCTTTCACTCTAGTGGTAGCATGAGAAGGAGTCTACAACCCACACAAGTGGCTCAGGTAGTGCAGCTCATCAAGGATGGCACATCAATGCGAGCTGTGGCAAGAAGGTTTGCTGTGTCTGTCAGCGTAGTGTCCAGAGCTTGGAGGCGCTACCAGGAGACTCCAAATATGACTCAAAATCCAGACCTCCTTGAGTATGACTCCAAATCCAGACCTCCATGGGTTGAAAAATTTGATTTCCATTTTTTTATTTGTATGATTTTGTTGTCAGCACATATAGCTATGTAAAGAACAAAGTATTTCAGAAGAATGTTTGTTTAATTCATTCAGATCTAGGATGTGTTGTTTTTGTGTTCCCTTTGTTTTTTTGAGCAGTGTATGTGTGTGTGTGTGTGTGTATATATATATATATATATATATATATATATATATATATATATATATATATATATATATAATGTGTGTGTGTGTGTGTGTGTGTTCATCAAAATACATTTAGAATGATGTTATAAATACATATACAGTGGACATTAGCATATTAAGTACTGGCTGAAATGACTCTTGCACCCCTGTTAGAATGTCTACTTTGATTTTTTTTTTCATTTTATATCCCTCTATTAGGACTTTTGCACATTTATATGTCTAATTTAGTCCTTTGAATAGGGGTGATATATAAGGGTATGTATTTGGTAGATTAGCCCCCTTTTTTTTGACTATTTACTAATTTAAGCGTATTGACCATGTAGTGTCTCTTTAATATCATTTCATTATGAAACTCCAATATAGTTAAAATGCATATTGTATACTTTTTGTATTTGATCAAGTAATTGTGAGATGGCTAATTCTTACCAGTCATTCATTATTTTGAACAGGCTACACAATTTCCATTATTAACTTTACACACAAAAATAGGGGAAATCGGTGGTATATAATTCATATGTTTTTATCAAGAATATGCTCTGGGATCTATGGTTCCTTGTTGGTTGTAAAGCTATTTATGTATACTTATTTGATTGCTGTACATCAATATTTAGTATACAATGTATTAGCTATGTTTCTCCACAGCTGTGTTGCTATGGCCACATTCATGTTTACTGCATGTTCAATACTGGGTGTCCAAATGGGGCATGTCCAGTCTTTTTTAGTAGCCACTTTTCTTGTAGGAATCCACTGAATTTAAAAAGTAAAAATAATTACTTAGGGGCTATCTCTTTCTGATAATCCTGTGTCTGGTTTTCTCAGTTACACTGTCTTATTGTGTGAAACTACTGTCTATTAGTAACCCCATGTGATATATACATGTTCTTTACACATATTCAGCTAATATTAGTTTAATAATTTGAAATTTATTCATTACGATTCTATGAATATTCAAATAGAATTAATATGGTACTATTTGTATATGATTAAACATAATTATAGTTAATATATATATATATATATATATATACACACACACACATAATTATCAGATATATATATATGTGGGCTCTTAACCCCCTTGTTACAAGCACAAGTTTCTTGTAAGAAGAAACCTTAAGTCTGGTCAGTGTTTACACAAGTCACATTGCTTTGGTCATTCGGTGAATAGAGCAAAAGAGATAAACAAAATAAGCCTGTCTTTGCATTCTGTTACATAATGGCGTCACATCTGCTAAGTAGTGACTTTACAGTATACATTTTATTTAATCTTATCAAAAAATTTCTGACATACCCCATCTTTGCAATGGAGTAGGCACTGTCTCACTCAGTTAACATACAATCCATGCATTCATATAAGAACGTCTTATTCAAGGTTTGTTTCTCATGTACTGGAGCTAACTAAATCTATGACTGCTTCCAAGCAATCAGGATCATTATTCTGATGATTTAGACAACTTCTGTGATGGAACTTCCCTGTCCAAGCATGTCCTAAAATGGTTTAAGGATGAAGTGCAGCAAATGGGCTGCGACTGTGGCCTTTGAAAACCCCCAAACTTTTCCTCTGATGAGGACAATCAGGACGTCCCACGGTCATTGTTGGTGTTGGACGAGTGGTGTGCTGACTACTTGCGGTTAAGATTAAGCCTGGGAGGCCAACACGCAAGAGTAATAGGCCTTTATCATGGAGACAATTCTGGTTGAGCCCATGGCCATTGAGGGTGCTGGGATACAGATCCGAACCCACCTCTTTAGTTCAGGCAATTAAATGTTTGACCTGCGTAACATCAAACCTCGCTGTGCCAATTGGACTGGTATTTTCAGGGCCGGACTGGCCCACCGGGATACCGGGAAATTTCCTGGTGGGCCGTCGGCACCTGTGGCCGGGCATACAGCTGTCTGTGCTGACGGCCACAGGGGGAGCTCTGATGGCGGCCGCAGGGGGAGCTGTGCTATCTCTGCTCCCCAGCACGGAGCTTAATGAGACCGGGGCCGGAGTATGATGTCATATCCCGGCGCCGGTCTTATTAAATAGCCGCGAGGGCACGGAAGCAGAGACAGCACAGCTCCTCCTGTGGCCGCCATCAGAGCTCCCCCTGCGGCCGCCATCAGAGCTCCCCCTGCAGCCGCCATCAGAGCTCCCCCTGTGGCCGCCATCAGAGCAACCCCTGCGGCCTCCATCAAAGCTCCCCCTGCGGCCGCCAGCAGAGCAACCTCTGCGGCTGCAAGCACAGACAGTTGTCTGCCCTGCACGACCCCCTGGCCGGTCACCCACAGGTAATATGTGTCATTCTGTCAGTGTGTGTCTGTCTGTCTGTCATGGTGTGTGTGTGTGTGTGCCTGTGTCATGGTCTGTGTGTCTGTCAAGGTGTGTGTGTCTGTCATGGTATATGTGTGTGTGTGTCATGGGGTGTGTGTGTCTGTCATGGTGTATGTGTGTGTCTGTATGTGTTTAAAAATAGTGTTTTTTACTCACCTTTTTTTCCCCCACGCCGTGCTGGTCTCCCCTTGACTGGTCATCAAGCTTAATGCTCTCAGCCAATCCAATGCTCTGCCATAGGATTGGCTGCAAAACGCTTTAGAGATGCATTGAATCAATGTATCAATATGGGGAAGTTCAGCGCCTCCAGAGTGTGGAGGCCCTGATTGTAGGTGCTGCACACTGTGCAGCACTGACACAGGAAGCACCTCTAGTGACCGTCTGAGTGACTGTCACTAGGAAGCAATGTAAACACTGCCATGTCTCTGGGGTTCACTCACACTAAGACCACCTGGGATCATGGATGGCAGCAAGGGTCCCCCCTCACAGGCAAAAGGTAAGAAGGGAGGGGGGCTATTTTCTAATCTGCCCCTCTACCCCCACACACAATCCCTCCAAACAAATTTACACACAGCACCCTCACACACACACACACACACACACACAGTGTATGTGTGTGTGTATATATATATATATATATATATATATATATATATAAAAATCCAACAAGTAGCTGCACTCACGGTAAATAAAAAAAACAAAATTTATTAGAAATGAGTTAAAACATCCATGACCAATGTTTCAGTCCGACAAGGACTTTCCTCAGGATCAAAAAAGATGAAAAACAGTGTATACAATAAACAGGACATTTATACATAAAACTATTAAGAATGTAAGCTTACCCCAGGTGAAAACCGCCATTCAATCGGCGTTCTAGCCCGCTCAGTGCGCCTGTGCAAACCGACTCTGCCCCCTGCCATGATGTCATGACGTGATCGCGGCCAGGTCGTTGCCTCGGTGATGCTAATCAACAAAGCATCACGGCGGTTAACTAAACACCGGCAAACAGACCACATCGATCATTGCCATGGTGATGCTGATAAATAAAGCATCACCGTAGGCAGTACACATGGGAGAGTGCAAACCCGGATGTAAAACTCGGCTTATACTCTAGTATATATGGTAAAACAAAACAAAAAGATGCTGCTAAAGAGTAGCTTGTCGACAGGCACTCTGCCATTTTAAGCATCCCCATGAGGGCTGCCAACTCAAAATATGCCTGCAGGGTCCAGACTGGTGAAGAGGGGATTGCAAGTCTCTCTGGGTTCTGCATTGCACGGTTTCCTTTCAGCCCCAGGCATAAGCAGGGAACTTCTCCCAATGCCCATAGGCATCTCTTCCCACCTCTAGGGTAAAGCTTTGAGACTCTCTTTGGTTAGTGAAAGTCTCAGTGACAGAGAACTGGCCACTCGGTCTGCCCCAGGCTTAAACACATTGTTGGTTCCTTGTCCAGCTGGGAACAGCTATAATCCCTGCTCCTGGGATTGCTCTTTGGATTTCTATACTGGCTATAATCCCTAGCTCTTTTGAAAACTACACAGCCAGACCTGCTATACTCTCTGGAGGAGGACAGGTCCACCCACTGTAAGCTGGATCCTTGTGTTCGGTCCAGGGTGGGTGGAGGACAGCGAGACCCCAGCCAAGCTGCGGCGGCAGCTGTGGCTGTTAGGAAGGCCTCAGAGTACCAGGGCTTTTGCGGGATCACAGTGTTTGAAGTTTGCCACGTAGTTTGAAGTGTCAAAGAGCAAGTCCACGGGGCGGAGGGGAACAGGGATCCGTCCCAGCAGGATAATAAGCAGGCCATTTCTCCCCAGCTGGCCCCACATGGAGACCTCAGAGATGCTTTGGGGTAAGACCCCCAGTCGAGCAGCTAAATGCCTCAAAATGTGTTGCGGAATGTCTCCAACAAGAGTTTGTTGGGTTTACTCGAGTGATGGGTTGATTTATTTCCTTAGTTCCATAGTTTTGCAGAGCTTACACTAAGTGCGACCGGTCAGTATGGCGGTCAGGCCCTGCCCCCAGGAATAAGGCTTTACAACTTGTTAAATGACACCTTCATGTCACAGCTTGTACAAGCACCAACTAGAAAGGAAGACAAACAACATTGATCTTCTTGAACAACATTCAAGTAGGTGAGCACTTGGTGAAATATAGTGTACTTTTTTAGTAAACTCAAAAAAACAAAAGCACATACTAAAGTATACTAAAACATATAATTTTAAAAAGGCCAAGTTAAGGGCAGCTTTACAATATATTGACTGGCATAAACTCTTTAGTGAAAAGAACACTGAGGATAAATGGAATATCTTCCAACAAATATTAGAAAGGTAAATTTCTCAGTAAGTACCATTGGGTAATAAATATAAAAGAAACAAATTAAAACCAATGTGGCTTAGTAGAGAAGTAAAACTAGAGATTAAAAATAAGAAAAGGGCATTTAAAGCATTTAAATCGGACAAATCAGATACATCCTATAAAAGATATAAGGAAGCCAATAATGCGAAAAAAAGGCAATTAGATTTGCTAAACTTCAAAATGAAAAAATGATAGCCAAAGAGAGCAAAACCAACCCCAAAGCATTCTTTAAGTACATACATTCTAAAAAAAACAAAAAATTAAAGTGTAGGTACACTAAAAACTGAAATGGGGGTGTTAGTTAATGAAGACCAGGAAAAGGCAGGAATTTAGAAATTAATAGATGTGCAAATGATTGCTACTAAAAACTTGCAGAATAATTGTAATTGGTTAACTCAAGACAAGACAAGATGCTACAGCTATGTAAGATTTCCTCATAGATATATTTGTATTATGGCAGGTGGTTTTGTAATAAATATCTTTTGAGCAAGGTTGGTATTCCTTTTTGCCCACTTTATTTACAGGCCTACCACATATGTCGGTATCTGCACACCTCAACTGACTTTGCTTATTAAAGGAAGATGACTTTATATCTGCTCCAACCTACCTATCCTCCCTAATACACAAGTATGTCCCGTCGAGGCCCCTATGCTCTGCCAAAGACCTATGTCTATCCTCTGTCCGTACTCCCACCTCTGATGCTCGCCTCCAAGATTTCTCCAGGGCTGCCCCTCTTCTGTGGAAAGCCCTTCCCTTCTCCGTAAGACTTTCACCCAGTCTCCACTCATTCAAAAAAATCATTGAAAACTCACTTCTTCAAGAAAGCATATCAGTTAAACTGTAAGCATAGAAACATAGAATGTGACGGCAGATAAGAACCATTCGGCCCATCAAGTTTGCCCAATTTTCTAAATACTTTCATTAGTCCCTAGCCTTATCTTATAGTTAGGATAGCCTTATGCCTATCCCACGCATGCTTAAACTCCTTTACTGTGTTAACCTCTACCACTTCAGCTGGAAGGCTATTCCATGCATCCACTACCCTCTCAGTAAAGTAATACTTCCTGATATTATTTTTAAACCTTTGTCCCTCTAATTTAAGACTATATCCTCTTGTTGTGGTAGTTTTTCTTCTTTTAACTATAGTCTCCTCGTTTACTGTGTTGATTCCCTTTATATATTTAAATGTTTCTATCATATCCCTCCTGTCTCGTCTTTCCTCCAAGCTATACATGTTCAGATCCTTTAACCTTTCCTGGTAAGTTTTATCCCGCAATTCATGAACCAGTTTAGTAGCCCTTCTCTGAACCCTCTCTAAGGTATCAATATCCTTCTGAAGATACGGTCTCCAGTACTGTGTACAATACTCCAAGTGAGGTCTCACCAGGGCGCCTAGAGCATTTGGCACCCGGGGATCCTGTGCTTGGCACCCCCCCGCCCCAAAAAAAAACCTGTAAAATTTTTTAAAGGTTCTCTCTTTTTTTTTTTTTTACAATTTGTAAAGACTCCTGTCCCAATACAAAACCCCCGCCCCCTTCTACAAAATCCCTGCAGCCCCACACACACATTTACAGGCAGTCACACACTCAGTTACAGACAGTCACACACTCAGTTACAGGCAGACAGTCACATACAGTCACAGGCAGACAGTCACACATACACATTTCCTCCGTGCGGCCAGTTTATCAGCTGTTTGCTTGTGTGAGCTGTACTGGCCGCACGGCACCCTAACTACCATGGGACACTGTGCGGCCACAGCTCACACAGCCCCCTCCAGCCAGGGCCAGTGCAAGGATTTTTGCCGCCCTAGGCAAAAGTAAAGTTTGCCGCCCCCCCCCATGTGACATCACAATGCCCCACCCATATGATTTGCCACGTTAACTAACGCCAGTGCTGCAGTGCCGCCGTGTTTACATTAAAAGGCCTGCAAGGACAGGCTATAGACACCAGAACCACTACATTAAGCTGAAGTGGTTCTGGGGACTATAGTGTTTCTTTAATGTGAGGTAAATTAGAGCTTAGTGCCATGAATAATATACTAGATTGCCTACTTACAACCAGATGAGGATGATGATGGGCTCTAGCTGCAGTCTGGCTCCACTGGTCTGGTGTAGAACAGGCTCTCTGGAGGCTGTTTGTAACTGTGGTCACAAAAATCAATGTTCTGGGAGAACGGGAAGCAGCTCCATTTTTTGGGGGTCCTTTACACAGCTCAAGGTCTGGGTCCCAGGGTCCACCTTCATGTTCCACCAATGAGTTTGTTCACAGGGGGTGGAGTGTGTAGGGGATGTCCTGATATGTGTGTAAGGAATGCATTGTGTGAAATTGTGTTTGTATGTGTAAGGGCTGCAAGGTGTGTTTCTGTGTATGTATGGGATGCATTGAATGTGTGTAAGGGGTGCATTGAATGTGTGTAAGGGGTGCATTGAGTGTGTGTAATGAATGCATTGTGTGTTTCTGTGTGTGTAAGGGATGCATTGTGTGTAACGGTTGCATTGCTTGTGTATGTGTGTCTGTGTGTGTAATGCATTGTGTGTTTTTCTGTGTGCAAGGGGTGCATTGTGTGTATGTGATGAATGACAATCTCTCCTCCCGCTCCAATTTCCTTCTCCTCCTCCCAATTTCTCTTTCTCACCCCCCCTCCTAATTTCTCTTTCCCCCCTCCTAATATCTCTTCCCCCTCCTAATTTCTCTACCCCCCCTCCTAATTTCAATTTCTCTCCCCCTCCTAATTTCTCTTTCCCCCCTCCTAATTTCTCTCTCACCCCCCTCTCCTTTCTCTTTCTCTCCCCCCCTCCTTTCCCTTTCTCTCCCCCCCTCCTTTCTCTTTCTCTCCCCCCTCCTTTCTCTTTCTCACCTCCTTTCTCACCCCCCCTTTCTCCTCTTTCTCACCCCCTCCTTTCTCACCTCCCTTTCTCCCTCTTTCTCACCCCCCTCACCCCCCTTTCTCCTTTTCACCCCCCCTCTCTCCTCTTTTAACCCCCCCCTCCTTTTCACCCCCCTTTCTCCTCTTTCACCCCTCTCCTTTTCACTCCCCTTTGTCCTCTTTCACCCCTCTCTCACCCCCCCTTCTCCTTTTCACCCCCCTCTCTCCTCTTTTCACCCCCCTTTTCTCCTCTTTCACCCCCTTCTCCTCTTTCACCCCCCTCTCTCACCCCCTTTCTCCTTTTCCTTCTTTTTCACCCCTTTCTCCTCTTTCACCCCCCCTCCTTTTCCTCACCCCCTTCTTTCTCTCTCACCCCCTTTCTGCCCCCCACCCCCCACCCCCCACCTTTTCTGTAGTGGCGGGCCCAGTATAGTCAGCGGGGTACAGAGAGCAGCTGTCTCCTGTACCCGGCCGGACTAACAGGAAGTGAACACTCAGTGTTCCCTTCCTGTTAGTCCGGCCGGGTACAGGAGACAGCTGCTCCCTGTACCGGTCGGACCATGCCATAGAGGGCTCGGCCACACTACAGCAAAGGAAGCTGACAGGAGGGAGCGCTCAGCGCTTCCCTCCTGTCAGCCCCTTTTCTCAGGCTGCGCCCGGGCGGTGCGGTCCGCCCTCATGGACGCACCGCCCGGGCAAAGCTGCAGCCGCCTGAGGCTCAATACAGAGCGCTCGGGCGGCTGCAGCATGGCGGGGGGGGGAGCTGGCCATGGCACCCCCCACCCGGCTGGTACCCGGGGCGGACCGCCCCCCCCGCCCCCTCCTTAGTACGCCACTGGGTCTCACCAGTGTTCTGTACAATGGCATGAGCACTTCCCTCTTTCTACTGCTAATACCTCTCACTATACAACCAAGCATTCTGCTAGCATTTCATGCTGCTCTATTACATTGTCTGCCTACCTTTAAGTCATCAGAAATAATCACCCTTAAATCCCTTTCCTCATATGTTGAGGTTAGGGCTCGATCAAATATTCTGTACTCTACCCTTGGGTTTTTACGTCCAAGATGCATTATCTTGCACTTATCCACATTAAATGTCAGTTGCCACAATTCTGACCATTTTTCTAGTTTACCTAAATCATTTGCCATTTGGCTTATCCCTCCTGGAACATCAACCCTGTTACATATCTTAGTATCATCAGCAAAAAGACATACCTTACCATCAAGACCTTCTGCAATATCACTAATAAAAATATTAAAGAGAATGGGTCCAAGTACAGATCCCTGAGGTACCCCACTGGTGACAAGTCCAAGCTTCGAATATATTCCATTAACTACAACCCTCTGTTGCCTGTCACTCAGCCACTGCCTTACCCATTCAACAATATTGGAATATGTTTTACTTTTCTTTTCTCATTTATCTATATAAAAAAAGTTTTGTCCCCCTTTTATCCTGACTGTGCTATTTTCTCTTCTGTGTGTGATTTGGAAGCTCTTATAACTTGCTTAGCCTCTTTCTGCCTAATCTTATAGCTCATTTTGTCTTCCTCACGTTTTTTTTTTATAATTCCTAAATGCTAACTTTTTGTTTTTAACTATTTTGGCCACATCTGTGGAGTACCACAGCGGTTTCTTGAAGTCACCCATGATGTTAACTGCCTCCTTCATTGACATTTTAGCTATTTCCTCAAGCAGGTTTTTATCCCCCACCCCCATGACTCCTCTCCTGCAACTGTCAAAAATTACCTACTAAGCCCTCAATGATTACTTTTCTAACAACCTACTTCATACCCCTACTTTTACCCTTTGTGTCACTATACCCCACTCCCTCTAGAATGTAAGCTCGTTGAGCAGGGCCCTCCACCTCTCTGTTCCTGTACATCCAATTGTCTGGTTAAAATTACATGTCTGTAAGTCCACCCAATGTACAGCGCTACGGAATGTGATGGCGCTATATAAATAATAAAATAATAATAATAATAATAATCTCTGTTTCATATCATTACTGAAATGGACCCGAACACAAATATATAATACGTGTGTGTGTGTGTATATATATATATATATAAATGTGATTCTTTGTTAAACTAATCTGCATATGCCCACCCAGAATCCTTTGCGGTTGTAACATCACTGCTGATTTGGGATTTCTGTGGGAAAAGCAAGTCTTATGGCTTGACTGGTGTGCAGATTTTTGTTTAGCATTGTATTAACTACCTATATATATATATATATATATATATATTTGTAGTTGGGGCAATATAGTTGTATACAGAAATCTAGCATATAATAACCATAACATCAATGAGTTGGAACCAGTCGGTTGTGGTGTGCCGGAACCGAAAAAGAAGTAGGCCTTTAATAAAAGTGGGCAAAAGAAAATACCATAAGACGTAATATGGTTAACCAACTTTATTTATTTAGATAAGTCACAGAAAGCTTGTCTGAATTCTTTAATGGGATTAGGTATGTAGTGTGTGTAGGCTGAGGATTTCCAGCGTCCTATCGCCTTGATAATGTGAGTGGGTACGTGATTAGGAGATGCTGTAGATGCTGCCAAAATTCGGAAAGAGTGATTGGGGTTTAGGCCGAGCCTAGTCAACAGTAGTCGTTCATAAAACATAAATTTTGTTGTAGTCAGAATGTTTCCATGCAGTTTGAGCAAAGGTTGTAGAGGTTGTTTGAGGAGTGAAAGAAAATAAGCGTCAGAAACTTGTAATGGGCACCATTTATTATGAGTACATGGGGATTTCAATAGTATGACCTATGGTGCTGGTTTTTGATTGTTTTAAAAATAGTAAGTAATGGTCATTATGTTTTTGTAAAACCATAGTTCTTAGGTAGTCAAAGGTTGTAATGGTCCTAGTCGTGAATTCGTTGGGACGGAGGAACCCATAAAAAGCTAAATATATAGCTGTTTTTATTACGGTATTAGTTATGGGTTCGAAAGGAGAAGAATCTAATAAATTGATTAGTGAATGGAATATGTTGTTGTCTATGGGTAGTCTTTGTGAGGAGACGTGTGCGTCCAATTTTATTAATGCCTTTTTAGTACTGTCTTAATTTGATATGAAGTCAGGAAACCTGTAGCGTTGGGTTGTTGGATAAGCATGAGGTGCTGAATGCCCATAAGGTACAGTTTTATAGTGTTGAATGATAATTTAAGGTTGATGTGGCAAAAAGAAGTGAAACACAATATTGATTCTAATGTGAACATGTCGTGGATGTGGAATTCAGAGATTAATTTCTTGAATACGGGAAAAGCCCTATCATATGTGTTCCTAGTGTTTATTGAAAGTGCGAGGTGAGAAATGTGACATGCGTGAGCTAACAAAGCATCTAATCCATTATCATGTCTCAGAAAAGTGGGGCAGGAGTTGCCAGTCTGGAAGCGGAGGGTAGTGTCATGAAGAAATCCTGAAAACGAAATCGAGACAAGTGATCAGCACCAGTGTTTGTGCACCCCGGAACGAGAATACATGTGATAAAGAATTGACAGGTGGCCGCTACCCATGTGGGTCGTCTAAGGAGTCTCATAATTACCAGGGATGCCGACCAGCCTTTATTGACAATATGGCATGTAGCCATATTATCCGAGTAGCACCTAACCGTGTGACCGGACCAATGTGGACCCCAGGCAATGGCCGCCACCACGATTGGGTACAGCTCAAATAAAGCTGAGGTCTCGGTGAATTTTGGCAGTGATTTGACTTTGGTCGGCCATGGTCACGAAAGCCACCGATCTCCCCAGTTGGAAGCAAAACCTGTGTTTGCTGCGGCATCTGTCCACAGTGTAGGTGAAGCGTCAGAGTGGGGTGGTATAAACATGGTTAGCCCATTCCAAGAGGTGGGAAAAAAACCCCACATATGTAAATCAGAGGTTGCTTGGTTGTCTAACGTGATACGTGAAGTGTCTGAGGTGAATTGTGGAAATAGGGATAGTAGATGTGAAATGAAAGATCTACCTCGTGGAATGATCCTCATGGCAAAATTGAGCAACCCCAGCAGTGATTGTAGTTCTTTCCGGGTGCAACACCCTTGCAGTAGGTAGTGTTCGATACGTGCCAGGGTACGCTCAATTTTGTCCTGAGGGAGGCTAACCTGCATGTGTACCGTGTCTAGTTGGATCCCCAAAATTGCATGTTGGCGTCTGGACCCAACGTCTTGTGCGGGGAGACTGGGATAGTGAGGGATTCAAACAAAGCCAACATGTGTCTCAAACTACTTGGGGGGAGTGTGTTATTCTCAACCGTGAGGAAATCATCCAGATAGTGAATAACCAAAGGATATTTACACACATTAAGTAATAACCAACTCAAAGTCTTTGCAAATGTGTCAAAATACGTGGGCTACTTTTGGAGCCAAAAGTGAGACGGGTGAAGAAATAATATATCCCTTGCCATTTAATGCCGTGAAGGTGCCAAAGGGAAGGGTGCATGGGAAGTAACTTGAAGGCATTCACTACATCCGTTTTACTTAACCATGCCCCTGTGCCTGCTTTAATGATGGCACCTATGGCATGGTCGATAGTGGCGTAATGTAGTGAAAATTCTTCGGAAGGTATGAGTGAGTTTAGGCTGGGGACCATGGAGGAATGTGGTGCAGATAAATTTCTTATTCAGCCGGGGGTCTCTAGCCCTTAGTACTACTGAAATATCCCTGTATGTAAAGGTCCTGTTCTCTAGGACATCCTGGGAGGCAATGAGCAATGAGACCAGGTTAACGACCTTGCCTTCCAGAATGTCCTTTTTTAGGTGAGATGGGACCATATGCGAGGGATTAATTGATTCTATAACCGCAATAGAGTCAAAGGAATTACCGGGCGTAGTATTAGTGAGAGGATGACTGGTAACCGTAGTATTGGCAGTGGACTGATTAGCACCACCAGCCTCCAATTTATCCAGCCTGTCACTAATTGTGCTAATGGATGCCATTAGAGAAGTCATCATGACATGGAAAGCTGGTAATTGAGTCCCACTAGGGCCTTCCCCTGCCTCGGAGTTGTCAGTGGTAGTGTTCAGTAATCTAAACAACTCCGCCTTCCTTGCAGTAGCTGGGAAAGGGATGCAGCGTCTTCTGAGTTCTGCTGTGAGACGTGGGATGGTCCATGATCTAAGGGACAAAGGGCTATTCACATCTGTACCAGGAACAGGGGTACCAGGCCTAGCGGGTGAGCTGGGTAGTGAAGTTCCTCAGGGATATCAGGAGTTTGTGACATAACTGAAAAATATAAAAGTGGCTTAATCAGTCATCTTGTAATGAATTTGGGTGGGTACTGGTGGGGCTAGCTAAATACCAAGTGGTGAAACAATTATGCTTTGTGAGAGTGACAGATGAGTCCCTGCTAGTTGCCAAGCGGCCTGAGAGGCACTATCTATGTATGGGTCCGAGGGGAAAATGAGGCCACCGAACGTTGTGGCGGGGTGTTGGCCTCTCGGTGTCAATTAAAGCATAAGAAAGAATGGGAGTGACAGGTGAGGTCCTTCTTCGCAACAGTGCGAGGTGGCTAGCTGTCATTTGGCCCGAGGGACATATACCTCCGAGTATGTGGATGGGGGTGTTGGCCTGGCGGGACCACTAGCCTATGGATTAAGACTAGAAAATATATACCTAATTGGGCCACATAACCTAGGACCAGTACCACTCTAAAAATAGAAAGTAGTGGGTTCTGATGTAGTACCTGATATGTGAGTCAGGCCGAGCTGTCAATGTTGAGGTAAACAGCGATTGTAATAGTATCGAGGTGTTGACCTGTGGACATGAGAATTGATATAAAAAACGTCTGAGTGTAAGGTAGTAGTTTGGCCAGATCGTGGGACCAAAAAAAGAACCTACCCGACACTATGCAGAGGGTAGATTTAAACGGAAGATGATGACAGCTTCTGTGCTTGTAAAAGCTACTGTCCGACGTTCAAAAACCTAAAAGAGTAAATTTACACACTTAACTAATTTAATATATATCATTGGTCCCAAGAATGAATCATAAATTAAATTCCAACCAATCTAGAAAGTAAATACAAAACACGTGTGTAATTTTACTCTGTGTATTTTTATATTAATATATGTATAAAAAAATACACTTAGTATGACATATTATATATAATATATAATTTTTTTTTAAAAATTCAGGCAGTCCCCCTGTGGCAGCACTGTGGACACCTATTTCTTTTAGAGTGGTAACATGGCCCCTGGGGGTCCTAAATTTCAAAGGGGGGCTGTCTGGGCTAAGAAGAACAATTGCCGGCGGGGGAACAGCGGCGATCGGTAAGTACATGGAGAGGGAGGGAGGGTAGGGGTTAATTATTTTTTTAATTGTTAAATTCTTTTTTTTTTTTACATTTACTGAGTGCCTCGACCACTCGAGGCATTCATTACAGGCAGAGCATTGTAAGCCTGCCTGTAGTCTTCCGATGCTCTGCCTCATTGCCGGGCTCAGCGTGGAGCTACCCGGAAGCGGTGGTCTCCAGCAGCTCGGCAGTGAGGGGGGTATTACAGCGATGCCTGCAATACCATTAGAGCTCCTGGAAGCGCTCTAATTCTCCGTGGACATTTCAGGTATGTCCGCAGTCCTTAAGGACAGGTTTTGGTCGGATATATCTGATAAGTCCGCGGTCACTAAGGGGTTAAAAACACCTCACCAAAAAAGTAAGTGGGATGATCTCAAAAGGGCAGGCATTAAGCTGCTAGAGTAGGACCTGCCAAGCATTTTTGGTGTATTGGGTCCTGGAACCTCATCGCAGAGATTTGAGACGGTAAACTTTTACCAACGTTCTCCACGGCAGCACCCCTGAACTTCTGCATAAACCTCCTTTCGTCTCTGCGCCACTGGCCTTTTGTCCAGGAGATCATCGGCTTCTGCACAGTTAGTACCGGGGTGCCCCGCCGATGAGTGTGAAGCCCAGGTCCAGGAACGAAGAGGCAAGATTAATACTGTTAGAGCAGTAGGCCCACAAAGGGTTTGTATTTGGAATTGGTTTGGTTGTATGGAATCTTCCCCTTCCCACTGGAAGGAAGAAGCGAAGGCGCATTGCGAAAAACAATATATATATATATATATATATATATATATATATAGGTTACAATAAATTGTAAATAGACTCACCCCAGGTGCTCTGTGTTGTGACCGGCGTCTAACCCGGAAATGTGCGCATGTGCGAGGCTAAACTCCGCCCCCAAATATGACATCATACGTGTGCGGCCGCTGTTGTTATAAAAACGCAACCAAACAAAGTTTTGCGACCGGGGTTCTATCCTGAGCGCATGTGCGGGGGGCTAGCCCACCCCATGGCATAACAACATTGTATATTATTACCATAGTAACACACTATGGACATCTGATATGGTTTAAGCTTACAATTATACATGCTAGTATTGCTATTGAATATTGAGTGATCAGACATTTTATAAGTGGTGAAACACCAAAGGGCATCATAGGACAAAAATGTGTGGATAATGGTATGTGGAAGTAAAGTGCTTACTGCTGTTTAAAGAGTTGGTGCAAAATCCATCAATATATAAAGTGCTGTGGCTATATAAGTGTCAACAGTGCTTTAGTGCTGAGTAAGATATTGTGTCACCTTAATAAGACAACATTATCAATATAGAGAAAAAGAAAAATATTAAAATAAAACGGCTTGCAACTGCTTGCTATATTCACAATGGAAAAAATTAATTTACATCTATCGGTTAAGGAATATATATTCTCAATATTAGCTAAAGATATTATTATATCAGGTATCAGGTATCGTGTATTAAACACTTAAAGTAATTACCGATACCTAGAATACTTTTATTAGAAAAGCTTGTAACATTGCATCTGGGCCGAGGACAACAAAATCAGCAGTTAATCGAAAGAAAAATAAAAAATAGGAAAGAAAAAAGAGGGAAGAAAAAAAAAGAAAGGAAAAAGAAAAAGAACAAAAAGAAAAAAACACACACATTAAAATTACATTAGGGGACATAAAAACTGAATGAATTCAAACTACACAAAGGAGTGTAGAGACAGTGCTTCATTTAGTCCTTTTGGGGACACCGTGTCCAGCTCATGTATCCAGTATGCCTCTTTGTTCAGGAGCATCTTCCCCCGATCACCCCCTCTCCTAGGGGCAGGGATGTGATAAATCGCCAGAAATTTTAATGTAGCTAATGAATGTTTTAATTCAAAGAAGTGTTTTGTAACAGGTTTGCCTGAGTAACTGTCTCTGTATGCCAGTCGAATAGCTGATCTGTGTCCCCTGATCCGTTCACAGATGGCCGTCTCCGTCTTCCCAATAAAGAATAAGCCACAAGGGCGACATAACATATAAATCACATGTGTCGTCTTACAGGTGATAGTATATTTTCTGTTGTTATGATGGCTAAAAGTCCTTGCAGGTGTCATGTGGCTGCAAGTCATGCAACCAAGGCATCTAACCAACCCTCTTATTTGCTCCTTCGATGTTTTAATGTAGCTCTGTGAGGGATTCGTATGGACTAACATGTCCTTCAGGTTCCTGTTCCTTTTATAGCATATCAATGGCTTTTCCTTGAACACTTTTGGGAGTGTGTCATCACAAGACAAGATCCTCCAATTGTTCCTGACTACCGATGCACTTGAAGAGTGGATTGGTGATATAGCATTGGGAAAACCAAATTAGAAGGCTTGTTGCTTACTTTAACAGCGCATGCACTCCGTACTTCTTGTAGCGCTATATCAAGGATGTGCGTGTCATATCCTCTTTGTAGAAATTTGCTTTTCATTTCAAGGATCTGGGTATCCATAACTGCCATATCCGAATTGTTCCTGATCACTCTTAGGAACTGTGCCTTAGGTAGTGAGTTTTTCAGAGCCCTGGGATGTGCACTTTGGTAATGGAGGAGTGTGTTTCTGTCCGTAGGCTTTGTATAGAGAGAGTATTGTAGGCTTATTGGGCCCAATGTGATTTCTAAGTCCAGATATTGCACTTTCTTGGTGCTGATGTCTGCAGTAAATCTCACAGGCATTGGAAGAAGATTAAGGTCTTGAACCATTTCATGCGCTGATTCGCTTGTTCCACTCCATATAATGAGCAAATTGTCGATAAATCTGTAGTAAGCCAATAGGTTGTGTTGGTATTTCTCTAATATATACTCTTTCTCATAGTGTTCGAGTAGAGATTGTAGCCGTATTAGTCCAGTGATGTAGATGTAAAAAACAGATAAAATTCTTATCTTGCAATACATTTTTTATTGGACTAACAGAATTTTTTAATGACAAGCTTTCGGGAGAACCTCCCTTTCTCAAGTCTGAAGCATTTCTAAGCAAAACGACACATAGAATTCAAAGTTGAGTTGTGATACAGGGGTTAAAGCGACCTGTGTCTTATCTACACTCATGTCACTTTAACCCCTGTATCACAACTCAACTTTGAATTCTATGTGTCGTTTTGCTCAGCAATGCTTCAGACTTGAGAAAGGGAGGTTCTCCCGAAAGCTTGTCATTAAAAAATTCTGTTAGTCCAATAAAAAAAGGTATTACAAGATAAGAATTTTATCTGTTTTTTACATCTCTTTCTCATAGATATACATGTAGGCGTTGGCGTACATCGGCGCCATGGCTGCCCCCATTGATGTACCTGCCACCTGAAGATACCAGCTGTCTTCAAATCAGAAATAGTTATTCTTTAGAGTCAAAGTGAGTAGTTCCAAGATATACTCTATAGGGGGCCCATGATAGGCTGTAGATTGAGTTAATACCTGTCGCATAGCTTCAACACCGGCTTCATGTGGAATCACCGTGTATAGGCTGTGTACATCCATGGTTATTAAGACTGGTCTTTGATCCCCGTATCGTAATCTATTGATGTTAGTTATAAGAGATTGGGTATCTTTAATACAGGTATGTAATTGCCCAACTGGATCCTGAAAAAGGTAATCAAGCCATTTTGCAATAGGCTCCAAGATGCCATCAATGGCGGAGACTATGGGGCGTCCTGGCGGTGAATTAGGGTTCTTGTGGATCTTAGGAATAGAGTATATGATAGGGGTACGTGGAAATGGTTTAGTAAGGTCAATATAGCCCGTTCTTAGACCCATGGATAGAGTATCTTCGATCTTAGTCTGGATATTTCTAGTAGGATCCCCTTCCAATGGTGCATAGGTTGTCCTGTCAGATAATTGGGTCTTAAGTTCATAAATGTCTGATCACACAATATTCAATAGCAATACTAGCATGTATAATTGTATATGATAGGGGTACGTGGAAATGGTTTAGTAAGGTCAATATAGCCCGTTCTTAGACCCATGGATAGAGTATCTTCGATCTTAGTCTGGATATTTCTAGTAGGATCCCCTTCCAATGGTGCATAGGTTGTCCTGTCAGATAATTGGGTCTTAAGTTCATAAATGTCTGATCACACAATATTCAATAGCAATACTAGCATGTATAATTGTAAGCTTAAACCATATCAGATGTCTATAGTGTGTTACTATGGTAATAATATACAATGTTGTTATGCCAGGGGGTGGGCTAGCCCCCCGCACATGCGCTCAGGATAGAACCCCGATCGCAACACTTTGTTTGGTTGCATTTCTATAACAACGGCGGCCGCACGCGTATGACGTTATGTTTGGGGGTGGAGTTTAGCCTTGCACATGCACACATTTCCGCGTTAGACACCGGTCACAACACAGAGCACCTGGGGTGAGTCTATTTACAATTTATTGTAACCTAATATATAGTTTTTTTGCACATTGTCTGTATAATCCTGATGAAAGTCCTCAAATGATTAAAAGTTATATTTTATGGATTCCGTGAGTGCAGCCTTCTATTACAGCCATTTGGAGCCCTGGTAGTGCACCCGGTCTGGGGAGTTGAAGCAGTTATTTATTTTTATATATATCTTTATCTGTAGGTAGCACGGTCCTCTTGGGCACAAACATGTCTTAAGGCAACTTAATTCTTGGCACTTTATTGGGTGCCAAGAATAATAGATCTCGTCCTAGAAGTTGAATTGGACACTTTGGCATATATAGGAACTGGTGCTTCACAAAATGGCCTCCTAAAATGCAAGTGTGACTCCTGAGAACCGGTCTAGCAGTGCTTCTCCCAGTAGCTCCTATTACAGTTACAGTCTTTCCAGAAGGAGGAGCTACCAACTTAGTCACCACAGAATGTTCAGCACCTGTATCAATCATGAAAGGACTTCTCTTTCCCCCTATTGTTACATCGACCATAGGCTCCGCTCGGCCAAGGGGGATGGAGCCCGGTCGGTATCAATAGTCTTCCATGACAGTGTCAGCCAGACCTACAAAAATCTCTATCTTCCCTATCCCTAGGTCTCTGGGTAGGTGGATAATATCTACCTCCCTGAACACTCCCTCTGCTATTCCCATTATTCCCTCCAAAACCTCCTCTACCTCCTCCTCTATAGCTACTACCATAACCACCTTGCCCTCTTCTCTCTTCTTGTGTACCACCTGCAATATATCCCCTCTGTGGACAGTCAGTCACTCTTCCAATGCCCTTCCTCTCTACAACATGCACTTTGATTTCTACTTAAAAGGTCCCTTACTCAGCCTATTCTCGACTCCTTTATTCACTTCCCTTCCCTGTCTTTCTACACTTGTGATAGCTACCACTAGCATATCTGCCTTCTTCCTCATTTTACGTTCCTCCTCATGCTTTGTCTCAGTTTCCCTATTCATACACCTTATTTGCAACCTCCACTAGCTGTGACATAGACATCCCTGCAAATCCCTCAAATTTTTGTAGCTTTCTCTTAATATCACTCTGGGCCTGGCTGACAAATGCTGAGTTAATCATTTGGAAGTTTTCAGGGGCTTCAGGATTGAAAGGAGTGTACAATCTATTTGACTCAAGCAGTCTCTTATAAAAAGCACTGGGTGATTTATTAGCTTTTTGTAACACTTCAGCTGTCCTGGACATGTTAATTGCCTTTTTTCCTCCTGCTTTCATGCCAGCAATAATGGCTTGTTGATAGGCCTTTAGATGGATCATGTCAGCGCCATTTACATTCCAAAGGTCAGTAATAATTGCTGACAATCAGCTCAGGTGGGATTGTGTGTTTGTATAATAGAGGTAACCAAATCTGTCATGACTTGAGGATTGTCGGTATACGAAGGGTTATGAGTCTCCATTGAATAGATCAGTTGTGGTGAAGGGGACATAGACAAACACTGGATCTGCCCGTTGTATTTGACCATTTTCATCAACGTGTGTTGGGCCCGGTGTAAGTCGGAGAGGCATCTGGCAATGTCGGGATGGAAGGGTGCCAGTCAATTGTCAGGTTAGTATGGGGCTTCGGCAAAGCTGCTCAGTAATAGGTTCCGGTCTGAGAGTAGTAAGATAGGTGGAAGGGTGTGAGCTAATTTTATTAGTCAGCATTTGGCGGATGAAAAAAAAAAAGTGGTAAACCAAAAACCTACCAGTAGGTGTCACCATAGGGTAAGATCCATTTAGCAGTGTTTCAACAATCTGTAAACAGAAACTACTCGTATAGCCCCAGCATATTATTTATAACAATGTCAAACTGCTGTATTAAATCTGGATCAAGGATCCACAGGAACACTGGTTACCAGAACAGGCCGTCCTCTGCTACGCAGAGTATTTTAGTCTTTTGGGGGACAGTGTTACACCATAATCACAAACAGCATATTACTTAGAAAAGTTTTTTTTTGTTTTTTTGAAAACATACAAGACAAAGGACCATTTGTGAATCAGAAGCACCCATGATTTCAACAGAGCGTCTGATTCGAAGCAGTACAAATATACAAACAGTTTCAACAGTCACACCAGTTACCTTAGCAACAGCACCACGTGGCACGGTTACTATGCCCAAACATACACGTACACACACGCACAGGATCCTCACATGCTCAACAATATCACGATGTCGCACACACGAAATTAAATCAAAAACCCACCAAAGACTATACACTTATCAATGTAACTATTATTCAAACCATACAGTTATCCACACTATTAATCCACATAAACTAACCGATCGCATAACATTTCAACAATTTCGTCTCTACAGTCAGTGGTTATGGTACTGTTAGTAACTATTGTACAGTTTAGACAATTATGGTTTCAAAGTTACAATATCAGTTAGTACACATGCAAGGTTAAACAATAATTTTAGTATTTTTCACGTAATATCAGTAGTTATGGTACAAGTCAGTGGTTATGGTGCATGTCGGTGGTTATGGTGCCTGTCAGTGGTTATGGTACCGTTCGCTATTTTATACTATACACACAATTTACACTCCCACTAGATGGCAGAGCTCAAGCTTTCTAGCAAGACATACAAATTTAACCAATTCACCAGTTCACCAACTACAGTATATCTAACAATATTTACAATAATCCCAACTATTCTAATTGGCCAGCATCTTGAGAACTATCTAACTATTTACACCAGGATTCAGTTAGTCTACGCTGCCCAAGCACCACATATAGCGAACTAGTGAGCGGAATTTACAAAAGGACTCATTTAGTCTATTTACTCTATCAATAGTCTAGTGGTTGAATTTACACGCCTCCCACTTAGCCAAGATAGGTTGAGAAATAGCAGACGGAAGTTACACCAGAATCTGTTTAGTCTACCGGTCCCCCCGACCTAGAGACCAAAATTTACACCTAGATAGTCAAGACAGGACACCGGTGTCCGACATGAACTATTTACACCAAGAAACAGTCTGACCCAAACCACCTGTATTAGACAGGCTGACTACAGAGCGTCTAATGTCAACTCCTCCTCCTCTCCTCCTCCTCCTCGGCTGAATGCGCATGCGCGGCAGGAGCTGCGCGCGCATTCAACCAGTCTCATAGGAAAGCATTCATAATGGCGTCTTCTCACTGTGATTTTCATAGTGAGAGCACGCAAACGCCTCTAGTGGCTGTCAATGAGACAGCCACTAGAGGCTGGATTAACCTATTTAGAAACATAGCAGTGTCTCTGAAAATGCTGTTTATAAAAAAAAAAAAAAAAAGGGTTAACCCTAGCTGGACAAGGCACCCAGACCACTTCATTAAGCTTCATTAAGCTGAAGTGGTCTGGGTGCCTATAGTGGTCCTTGAATATAATTTCAGATGAGTTATGGATATTTAGAAAAAGTATTTCAGACATAAAAAAACATGCATTATGGATAAAGCATTTATTTGATTATGGAAACTTAAATAAGCCACTAAGAGTTCGAAAGAATGGCAATAGAATGTACTTACATGTTTTTAAAGGAACAAGTAAACACTTGTATACTGCCTTATGAGTAGTAAACTTTGTCAAGAATGCATGGCAACTGAGCCATTGAGCAGCTTCAAAAGGGAATGGATCATACGCTTCTTTGGTGCCAATTGTCATATCTGTAGAAATGAAAAAAAAAAAGGATATTGTCAGGCTAGCCATCAGGTATACTAGGCTGATGCCTTTTGGACAAGTATGTGCATCTTTGTCTCCTCCTCCTGCATGGCCTGTGTGCTTTAAGTACGCTGCACTCTCACTATTCTAAGTTGTGCGGAGTGTATGAATCTTGGCCACACAATATTATATTCATGTTTGTGAAGGCCCTGAAAGCAGATGCTCTTGGGAACTGTTGAGGGATGATGATAGTATTGCTTTTATTAAATGTGGATATTTACTTATTTTATTTATTTATTACTGGCATATAAAAAGTGCCAACATATTCTGTAGCGCTGTACACTTGTGAAATAGACAATACAATGTAAACAGACCAATACAACAGGTAGAGGACCCTGCCCATGAGCTTACAATCTAAAGGTTAAAATGGGAAGATGAGACCAGAGGTAGCAGAGGAATTTGAAGTTGATGGCAGAGAGAATTAATCATATAATTGCAGTAAATGATTGTGGCGAAACCAACCTCGCCACTGTACACTGGAGAAGCCTGGTTGCTCGCCTGCTGCCTTTGGACTATGGCCCCATGTTAAAAGACATCTTTTTCCCTGCAGAAAGGACTTATTCGTGCTTTTCTGCCGGGTGTTCGGTAGATTTGTTTGAGTGTGTTGTACCCCAGATAAGAATCCCATGGAGCCCATTCGCATGAAACTGACTGTGTAAAGACTTTGGCTCCATGGCGATTAAACTGTCTTCGTGTGGTCTGAGCGCCATTCGCTTAATAATGTGCGCTCAGACCTGAGCTATCTGGGGATATGTAGAACGTATATGTTTTATGTACTGAACGTAACTGTAGGTAATTTTATGTCTTTTACTGTTTGTTTTCTGCCATGTGGTTAAGTTTTGCCTCTGTCTTTGGAGATAATTGAATTACTTCCCAATTATCTCCAGAGCAGAGAGGAGGGATTGTGATGCATTGTGGGATGGTTGAAATGTGTAAGTCTGTGATTGGTCCTTTTACCCTTTGTGTCCCAGTCTCCCATTTGGTCCCCTAGGGGAGTGTCCACCAGGTGGGAGACCTGCATAAAAGCCGGGCAGATAGCCCCAGTAAATCAGTTCCTCGTTAACCCTCAAAGTGAAGTGTCGTCTCATTATTGGGGGGGAGGATTTACTGTATGCTGTTAGAGACTGATTGCCAGGAGTGTAAGCCGCTTGGGGGCTTTTCCTGTTCGTCTGCTAGCAGCTATTCGTGTGTCTCCAGTTAGAGAGTTTCGAGTATTCCCTTGGTATGCAGTTCAGGAGTTGGTGAATTCATGGGTTTGCAGTTCAGGAGATTGGTGCTTGCAGTAGCTGTCGGTGCAGCTGAAAAAGGGGAATATCGCCTAAACGGTTGTTAACCTCTTTTGGGCAAAATGGTCCGTTACAATGATAACATGTGAAGGTGATTGACTGTTTCCAAACCGCTTGAAGAGCATGCTATATAGTTAGCAGGAACCAGGGTGGGTGGGTTGAGCCAAGTAGAATCGAAGAGGCTTGTTGCAGAGATGGTTTGTGAATTGGGCCTTAAAGTTGGTGTGTTCAATTGATATCTGTGTGAGTATTGCAGTATGCAGCTGTCATCAAGTGTATGTGTGTGTGTGCATAAGTGTATATTTAAATCTGTATGTATGAATGTTTGCTCATGTCTGTTAGGTTACCTTTGTTTGGCTACAGCACCTCACATAAGCGCAACCTCCAAGCCCATTCTGATGCTTAGTGCCATCCTTGCATCAAGTTCTCCTCTGGTTTATACTGACACCACGTCATTCTTTCCTATTTTGTGACGCTAAATGCTCCATACCAGTGTTATTTTAAACCATTCCTGTCATGCGTTATAATAATGCATCGTTTCTACGACAATGTACACACATGATTTACATCACGCCTGGCATCTCTAAAGAAGAACTAGAAAAGCTACAATTTCTGGGGAAATTGTGTGAAGTGTTCTTGCATCCACCAGTAGTCTACAACTAGGGATCGAGCGATTATCGGTTTTACCGATATTATCGGCCGATATTCTGTATTTTCGGCAATATCTGTATCTGCCACTAAAGATACCAATATTGCTGATATTGATAGCGTGAGAAATGCATTTCAACATTTATTTATATGGCACATTTAATTGCAACGTTGTTGCCCAAAGTGCTTCACAGTTACATTAAAACATACATTCATAAAAACATTAGCAGGTGTACAAAAGGCCCTGTCTATGACATCACTTGCTGCTCCAGCCTGGCTCAGGTCATAGTATTTTGGTGGTTGCCATCTTCAAACGGTCGGATTTTAAAAACTATAAATCCTACAGCGAAGAGCTTTATATTGCGAGAATCACAAGACCCAGACCTACATTTTGATGCATAGTATGTCTCTGAAATATTAAAAATGAAGGCACAGTCGCAGATTAGAAATTGCCCTTCAAATTTGAGCTGGCTAGAGTGGAGTTTCAATTAATGTCAATGGACAGCATGAGTTGCAAACAAATGGTCATATTGTGAAAACTATCAGGACTATGGCTTATCCGTGGACATGTTTAGTGGCAGCAGGGATAGCTGAAAGTTTTGATATAAGATTTGTGTAGGTGGGCCTGAAAATAAGGGAGTGGTGGCAGTTTAGAAATCATGTCTTGATTTTTCAGCTTTTGCCAGCTCCCACTCTAGCTTTGCTATTCATTCCTATGGGACAAATTGCGCCACAAGAACAGCGATATTCCGTGAACCATTCAGCGAAACGTTCCACAAAGTAATAGCAATCCGATCGGGAACAATCTGCACGTTTTGGTAAATTTTGGTCTATGTAGTGTAAAAACTGTGGGAGGAGTTAGGGTGGCAAATTTGGCTATAATAAGAATAAGAATAAGAATAAGAACTAGAAAAGCTACAATTTCTGGGGAAATTGTGTGAAGTGTTCTTGCCTCCACCAGTAGTCTACAACTGGAGTGGGCGGAGTAACTGTAAACCATACATTTATAAAAACATTAGCAGGTGTTCAAAAGGCCCTGTCTATGACATCACTTGCTGCTGCAGCTTGACACAGGTCAGAGTATTTTGGCGGTTGCCATCTTCAAACGGTCGTATTTAAAAACTATAAATCCTACAGTGAAGAGCTTTATATTGTGAGAATCACAAGACCCAGACCTACATTTTGATGCATAGTATGTCTCTGAAGTATTAGAAATGAAGGCACAGTCGCAGTTTAGAAATTGCACTTCAAATTTGAGCTCTGTAGAGTGAAGTTTCAATGAATGTCAATGGACGGCGTTAGTTGCAAACAAATGATTATATTGTGAAAACTATCAGGACTACGGCTTAGCCGTTGACATGTTTAGTGGCAGCAGGGATAGCTGAACGTTTTGATATAAGATTTGTGTAGGTGGGCCTGAAAATAAGGGAGTGGTGGCAGTTTAGAAATCATGTCCTGATTTTTCAGCTTTTGCCAGCTCCCACTCTAGCTTTGCCATTCATTCCTATGGGACAAATTTCGCCACAAGAACGACGATATTCCGTGAACCATTCGGCGAAACTTTCCACAAAGTAATAGCAATCCGATCGGGAACAATCTGCACGTTTTGGTAAATTTTTGTCTATGTAGTGTAAAAACTGTGGGAGGAGTTAGGGTGGCAAATTTTGCTATAATAATAATAATAATAATATATATGTGAGATAACAGTAAGTGGTCTTGCTATGCAAGAACACTTAACTAGAAAAGTTACAATTTCTGGGAAATTGTGTGAAGTGTTCTTGCCTCCACCTGTAGTCTACAACTGGAGTGGGCGGAGTAACTTATCATTTACATAGCACATTTAATTGCAACATTGTTGCACAGTTACATTAAACCATACATTTATAAAAACATTAGCAGGTGTTCAAAAGGCCCTGTCTATGACATCACTTGCTGCTGCAGCTTGACAGGTCAGAGTATTTTGGTGGTTGCCATCTTCAAACGGTCGTATCTTAAAAACTATAACTCCTACAGTGAAGAGCTTTATATTGTGAGAATCACAAGACCCAGACCTACATTTTGATGCATAGTATGTCTCTGAAGTATTAAAATTGAAGGCACAGTCGCAGTTTAGAAATTGCACTTCAAATTTGAGCTTTGCAGAGTGAAGTTTCAATGAAAGTCAATGGACGGCGTTAGTTGCAAACAAATGATTATATTGTGAAAACTATCAGGACTATGACTTAGCCGTTGACATGTGTAGTGGCAGGAGGGATAGCTGAACGTTTTGATATAAGATTTGTGTAGGTGGGCCTGAACAAAAGGGAGTGGTGGCAGTTTAGAAATCATGTCCTGATTTTTCTGCTTTTGCCAGCTCCCACTCTAGCTTTGCCATTCATTCCTATGGGACAAATTGCGCCACAAGAACGACTATATTCCGTGAACCATTCGGCGAAACGTTCCACAAAGTAATAGCAATCCGATCGGGAACAATCTGCACGTTTTGGTAAATTTTTGTCTATGTAGTGTAAAACTGTGGGAGGAGTTAGGGTGGCAAATTTTGCTATAATAATAATAATAATAATATATATGTGAGATAACATTAAGTGGTCTTGCTATGCAAGAACACTTAACTAGAAAAGCTACAATTTCTGGGGAAATTGTGTAGGAGTGAACTCTAGCCCCATACACACACTGCCCCACACACACACACCATACACATTCACACACTGCCCACACACACACACCATACACATTTACACACTGCCCACCCACACTGCCTCCACCAGTAATCTACAACTGGAGTGGGCGGAGTAACTGTTATCATTTACATAGCACATTTAATTGCAACGTTGTTGCACAGTTACATTAAACCATACATTTATAAAAACATTAGCAGGTGTTCAAAAGGCCCTGTCTATGACATCACTTGCTGCTGCAGCCTGACACAGGTCAGAGTATTTTGGCGGTTGCCATCTTCAAACGGTCGTATCTTAAAAACTATAACTCCTACAGTGAAGAGCTTTATATTGTGAGAATCACAAGACCCAGACCTACATTTTGATGCAAAGTATGTCTCTGAAGTATTAAAATTGAAGGCACAGTCGCAGTTTAGAAATTGCACTTCAAATTTGAGCTTTGCAGAGTGAAGTTTCAATGAATGTCAATGGACGGCGTTGGTTGCAAACAAATGTTCATATTGTGAAAACTATCAGGACTATGGCTTAGCCGTTTACATGTTTAGTGGCAGCAGGGATAGCTGAACGTTTTGATATAAGATTTGTGTAGGTGGGCCTGAAAATAAGGGAGTGGTGGCAGTTTAGAAATCATGTCCTGATTTTTCAGCTTTTGCAGCTCCCACTCTAGCTTTGCCATTCATTCCTATGGGACAAATTGCGCCACAAGAACGACGATATTCCGTGAACCATTCGGCGAAACGTTCCACAAAGTAATAGCAATCCGATCGGGAACAATCTGCACGTTTTGGTAAATTTTTGTCTATGTAGCGTAAAAACTGTGGGAGGAGTTAGGGTGGCAAATTTGGCTATAATAAGAATAAGAATATATATGTGAGATAACATTAAGTGGTCTTGCTATGCAAGAACACTTAATAACTAGAAAAGTTACAATTTCAGGGGAAATTGTGTGAAGTGTTCTTGCCTCCACCTGTAGTCTACAACTGGAGTGGGCGGAGTAACTTATCATTTACATAGCACATTTAATTGCAACGTTGTTGCACAGTTACATTAAAACCATACATTTATAAAAACATTAGCAGGTGTTCAAAAGGCCCTGTCTATGACATCACTTGCTGCTGCAGCTTGACACAGGTCAGAGTATTTTGGCGGTTGCCATCTTCAAACGGTCGTATCTTAAAAACTGTAACTCCTACAGTGAAGAGCTTTACATTGTGAGAATCACAAGACCCAGACCTACATTTTGATGCATAGTATGTCTCTGAAGTATTAAAAATGAAGGCACAGTCGCAGTTTAGAAATTGCACTTCAAATTTGAGTTTTGCAGAGTGAAGTTTCAATGAAAGTCAATGGACGGCGTTAGTTGCAAACAAATGATTGTATTGTGAAAACTATCAGGACTACGGCATAGCCGTTGACATGTTTAGTGGCAGCAGGGATAGCTGAACGTTTTGATATAAGATTTGTGTAGGTGGGCCTGAAAATAAGGGAGTGGTGGCAGTTTAGAAATCATGTCCTGATTTTCAGCTTTTGCCAGCTCCCACTCTAGCTTTGCCATTCATTCCTATGGGACAAATTGCGCCACAAAAACGACGATATTCCGTGAACCATTCGGCGAAACGTTCCACAAAGTAATAGCAATCCGATCGGGAACAATCTGCACGTTTTGGTAAATTTATGTCTATGTAGTGTAAAAACTGTGGGAGGAGTTAGGGTGGCAAATTTTGCTATAATAATAAGCAAATGCAAGAACACTTAATAATATATATGTGAGATAACATTAAGTGGTCTTGCTATGCAAGAACACTTAATAATATATATGTGAGATAACAATAAGTGGTCTTGCTATGCAAGAACACTTAACTAGAAAAGCTACAATTTCTGGGGAAATTGTGTGAAGTGTTCTTGCCTCCACCAGTAGTCTACAACTGGAGTGGGCGACGTAACTGTTATCATTTATATAACACATTTAATTGCAACGTTGTTGCACAGTTACATTAAACCATACATTTATAAAACTTTAGCAGGTGTTCAAAAGGCCCTGTCTATGACAACACTTGCTGCTGCAGCCTGGCACAGGTCAGAGTATTTTGGTGGTTGCCATCTTCAAACGGTCGTATTTTAAAAACTATAAATCCTACAGCGAAGAGCTTTATATTGTGAGAATCACAAGACCCAGACCTACATTTTGATGCATAATATGTCTCTGAAGTATTAAAATTGAAGGCACAGTCGCAGATTAGAAATTGCCCTTCAAATTTGAGCTGGCTAGAGTGGAGTTTCAATTAATGTCAATGGACAGCATGAGTTGCAAACAAATGGTCATATTGTGAAAACTATCAGGACTATGGCTTATCCGTGGACATGTTTAGTGGCAGCAGGGATAGCTGAACGTTTTGATATAAGATTTGTGTAGGTGGACCTGAAAATACGGGAGTGGTGGCAGTTTAGAAATCATGTCCTGATTTTTCTGCTTTTGTCAGCTCCCACTCTAGGTTTGAACATTTTGCCATAAATTCCTATGGGACCAATTTCGCCACAAGAACGACGATATTCCGTTAACCATTTGGCGAAACGTTCCACAAAGTAATAGCAATCCAATCAGGAACAATCTGCACGTTTCGGTATATTACTGTCTATGTAGTGTAAAAACTGTGGGAGGAGTTAGGGTGGTAAATTTGGCTATAATAATAATAATAACTAGAAAAGCTACAATTTCTGGGGAAATTGTGTGAAGTGTTCTTGCCTCCACCAGTAGTCTACAACTGGAGTGGGCGGAGTAACTGTTATCATTTATATAGCACATTTAATTGCAACGTTGTTGCACAGTTACATTAAACCATACATTTATAAAAACATTAGCAGGTGTTCAAAAGGCCCTGTCTATCACCTCACTTGCTGCTGCAGCCTCGCACAGGTCAGAGTATTTTGGCGGTTGCCATCTTCAAACGGTCGTATTGTAAAAACTATAAATCCTACAGGGAAGAGCTTTATATTGAGAGAATCACAAGACCCAGACCTACATTTTGATGCATAGTATGTCTCTGAAGTATTAAAAATTAAGGCACAGTCGTAGTTTAGAAATTGCACTTCAAATTTGAGCTTTGTTTCACTGAATGTCAATGGACGGCGTTAGTTGCAAACAGGGCCGCCACCAGAAATTTTGGGGCCCCTAACTCAGCTCAGGGTCTGGGACCCCTGGGGCCCGCCTCCAAATACCGCCCACTGGGTCTGCCTCCAAATACCGCCCACAGGAATACACACACAGACACAAACACACACACTGATACAAAAAGACAGAGATACATACTAACAGACACACATACTGAAACAGACATACACGCATACAGGCATACATACTGAGACATACACACAGGCATACATAGTGACAGACACATACTAACATACATACAGACACACATGCATGAGGACATAAAGACACATACATACATACATACAGACACCGACATACCTACATACATAAACACACACAGACACACTGACACTGTCATCCATACACACATACATTCATAATAGCATACAGACATAAACAGACATACATTCATAATGGCATACATACATACATAGACATACGTGCATACAGACAGACATACATACACAGACAGACATACATACATAGACATACATGCATGCCTACAGACAGACATACAGACATACATGCATACATGCATACATACACACAGCTCATTTTCCAGCCACCCTCCTGTCTCTTACCTTTTCTTTGCAGGAGGGTGGCTGGGGATGATGGGAGTCGGCGCGGCTCCCTCTTCACTGCCAACCGTGCGGAGTGGGCTGGGAGGAAGTGACCACTTCCTCCCAGCAGCACTTGCGGCTTTTTTTTTTTTTAAAGGGGCCCGGGCGCGGCCACAGCGCTGACGGTGCCACTGAAGATATAGGGCCCATCGGGTGGCCCTAAGTGTGTGGGCCACCCGATGGGCCCCAAATATGGGGCCCGGGCGGCCGGGCCCCCCAGGGCCGCTGGGCCCGTGACAACCGTTATGGTTGTCACCCCCTGATGGCGGCCCTGCTTGCAAACAAATGATTATATTGTGAAAACTATCAGGACTATGGCTTAGCCGTTGACATGTTTAGTGGCAGCAGGGATAGCTGAACGTTTTGATATAAGATTTGTGAAGGTGGGCCTGAAAATAAGGGAGTGGTGGCAGTTTAGAAATCATGTCCTGATTTTTCAGCTTTTGGCAGCTCCCACTCTAGCTTTGCCATTCATTCCTATGGGACAAATTGCGCCACAAAAACGACGATATTCCGTGAACCATTCGGCGAAACGTTCCACAAAGTAATAGCAATCCGATCGGGAACAATCTGCACGCTTTGGTAAATTTTTGTCTATGTAGTGTAAAAACTGTGGGAGGAGTTAGGGTGGCAAATTTTGCTATAATAATAAGAATAATAATAACTAGAAAATTTACAATTTCTGGGGAAATTGTGTGAAGTGTTCTTGCCTCCACCTGTAGTCTACAACTGGAGTGGGCGGAGTAACTGTTATCATTTACATAGCACATTTAATTGCAACATTGTTGCACAGTTACATTAAACCATGCATTTATAAAAACATTAGCAGGTGTTCAAAAGGCCCTGTCTATGACATCACTTGCTGCTGCAGCTTGATACAGGTCAGAGTATTTTGGCGGTTGCCATCTTCAAACGGTCGTATCTTACAAACTGTAACTCCTAC
>OW240915.1:118254163-118374163 GCA_933207985.1 Pelobates cultripes
CCCAAATGGGGCATGATCTCAAGAAGGGGTCAAGCGCAGCTTCTGTTTGGCACAGGACAAACTACGGGACATGCTGGGTCCCCTGTGCAGGATGCTAATGATGGCTGATGAGGCCTACCTGGAAGGAGCTACCCTGGACCCTGCCACCATACAGGACTGGGCCTTGCGCTCCATTTGCCTGAGGGGCAACACAAACATGGCCCTCTCCACGGAACGCAGGAAGGCGATTCTTTTAAGGATGGACAACATATTGTCGAACTTTGGGTCAAAGGAATTAGGTCTGCTATTGGGGGAACCATTCATTTTAGAACTGCACAAGCACGTGAGCTGTTCACTTCCATGGACAAGGCGCAGACCTCCATGTAAGGGTCGCCAGCAGTTTTCACGGGTTTTGGCAGGGCTGGACGACAGCAGGGTCGCATCTCCAGCCACTTCTGGCTTTCTGACCGCTGAGGATCCCGTGGACCATCGTTCTTTGGACCGTTCAGGGATATACACATAAATACACATAAATAGTTAAACTTTGCACAACTTTACATAACCATTATTATTTTTTCTTAGGAGCACCTAACGTCAACTTAAATTAAACTTTTTTTTTTTTTTTAAAGCATCCTCACAAAATATTACTGTAAGAAATAAATGTGTGCCCCTATCTTATAAAAAATAATTTAACAATAACAGACTATGTAAAGTGGTATTGGTTCAGAGAATTAGACTGATGCGAAATATAGTACAATAGACATTGCATGATCCTTTAATATATTCTACCTACAAGTTATGTGGAATGGCTAAAAGCCAATGGCTTTACTATGCACCGTAAAGATTATAACTGCTGTAAATATATGCAAAGAGTTTTATGCATAAAAATCACTCGGGTGGATTCTTGTTTGTTCTTTTGCCAAAAATGGATATAAATTATTTTGTGCTTTTTTCCTGCATTAGAAGAATTTCATCAAAATAGTACTAACTTACTAAAGGTCTGGCCACATATTCTTTCCAAAATGTAATATGTATAAGCCCCAAAAATATACAACCTCAATTTGTTCACTCAATTGTATATATGCTAGTTTAGATTATGTTTATCTTCTTTGTGAATCAGTAAGAGGAACTCCTTAATGATATTATTGTGCTTTGTAGAGGGTCCTCTTACACAATATATTTAAGTAGCATTCAACGTATATAAAGTGTAAATTGGAGGCTGACTTTTTGTTGTAAAAAAAAAAAAATTTGGCATTGTTAAAATAACAGATAAGTGGATTAAAAAAACCAAAACATATGACTGTCTATACTTATAACTTGTTTCCATTCTGTCCTGCTTACTGGAGATTTAGCTAGTTTTTAACAAGGCACAGTATCTCTTGGGGCAAAGTGTGTAGAGCCCATCAATTCAGTCTTTAAAACTTTAAAACTTGGAAGATATGATGTATGATATATGAGTTATTTTGAATTTAACATAATATCTCTTAATAAATGGGAGTAAGGGGATGTATAACTATTGATTGATGAATAAGCACTTAATGAGGGAAGAAGACATGCGACAGGGGCAAAATAACTGATTAGTGAGGGGTGGTGGGAGAACTGTGTGGAAAATGGCATTATAATAATAATGGATGAAATCTATTAATCATAAAAGAAGTGACAAACTCATGGTGTGACATAGTCCAGTACTCACACTAAATACATAATTGTTTCCTTACTGCAGGTGTCAGAGTTTAACATAGGCTCATTTACATGCTGGTATTAATCATTTACCTACAAGTCAGTAATCGCTGAAATAGCTGTTACTAATGTTAGTGATTACATGCTGGTTTCAAGCCAGAAAACATAATGTATAAAAACTGACAGTAACATCTGGGTTACATTCTAGATGGTAAATGTTGCCACCATGCCAAATGCTGTCAAGGCATCCATTAGGCAGAATCCCACACACTCTACACCAAATTCTTTTCAAAGCCCACACAGTTCTTTTAAGGTTGCTAGAAAAATACAACTGTGAGAACTGTGTTATAGTTAGGGAGGAAGAAGCAGTAAAGTGTTCCAACATTCCTCTCAATTTGACATGGTGATCATAATGGTCCTGAGCAAATAAAATTAGATTTTCTATTTGTCAGTTTTGCTCGACTCTTTTTTACCGATCTGCTAAAGCTGGAGGATATGGGTTTCTCCTCAGGTCTGCAAACAGCATAAGCATTATAGCTCATTTGGTGTGCTCAGTGGGGTGGTGTACCCTTCCATGGAAAGTAATCACTCTGTTTCTGAATGGTTTGAGTTCTTGCCTCGAGTCAGCCGAGTGCCGATCTCTGTCTTCACTAATAATAATGAAAAGCTGGAAACTTCTAAGCTGTCAACTGATCACTTACAGCCATTGAGCTGCTTCTAGATAATATGTATTAATGGTGCAGTCATGGGTTATTTAAAAAATCGTGGACCATTGGTTTGAGGCGATGTCGACAACTAGGTCTTTCTGTCACACTTCAGGCTTTGTCCAAGATGTCATCAACAAGCATTTGCAAATATTTCAAAGTGATTCCAAGAATAGGGACTTCTTTCGTGATAAGCTCATCATGGCTTACAAGAGGTCTAAAAGCCTTGGTAGCTTCTTCTAGTGTGTTGTGGTTGGCAGATGTTTCACCCATCATAGAACAGTCAAAAAGATCAAGGAGTTTCTCAATTGCCAATCTGATCAGATAATTTATCTCCTCAAATGTCCCTGTGGCTTGGGCTATGTTGGTCAGACCTCAAGGCCTCTGACCGTTCGCCATAGGGGAAAATAAAAGCACTATACATACTAACAAACAACAATATCCCCTAGCAAAACATTTTAGGTTTGTGGGCATTCAGTGCCTCAACTAAGATTTCAAGCTATACAACGAAGTACAAAATCTCACCCTGGCCATTTTCTTGCAGATTGCCTCATGATTCTCCATACGCTGGCCCTCCAGAGGCTGCTAAACTACAACTCCCATGATTCTTTGAATGAAATAGGAAGCCAGAAGATCATGGGTGTTGTTGCTCAGCAACATCTGAAAGGCATGAGTTTGGAGAACCCTGCTCTAGAACATCATTATTGAAAGGTTGTGATATGTCTTTGTAATGCTATTTTGTTTATACAATGAATGTTATACCATTTTTTTTAAAATGTGCATTTTACAAAATCATTTCTGAACAATCAAACACATATCTATTTTCAGTACAAACATTATTTTCTCTCTCCGAATAAATGTGCATGTTTTGTTTCTTTTTAGTTACTTTCATTTAGAAATGCCACATGTGATTCCTGTTAGCAATGCCAATAATCTTACAAACAGATAATTCAGCACAAAACCTTTATGCTGGTTGTGTGTGTATGGATGCATTTCTAAATACAAGCTCTTGTATTATCAAAATAAAAATGGTATTTATTACAGTAAGTGAGAGCCTTTTCAACATTCCAGAGACTGCATCTGTGCAAACAGATTCCATGATAGGATTAAAGATATGATTTAGCTTTTATAATTTCATTTCTAAGAGGCACTTAGAGAAACAGCTGAAAAGATGGACCATGAATAATGGATCAATCAATGACACCTCTCTTTCTAAGCTCGCATGATTCATAAAATGCATCTGAAGTTTGTTGTGAATGCTCCTTAATAGCGTTAATGCTTGTATACGTTTTGCCAGAAAGTCTGCAAATAGCTAAAAGCCTCTTGAAAGGTGCAGATTGGTTTTAAAATATTCTGTGAATTAAACACAAACATTTCTACCCCCTTAACCTCGATCGCTGACAGAAGGGCCAAGAATGTTTTAAAATGTGTAGACGGTAGTGAAAAAGCATTAAATATTGAATATTTCTGTAGAAATAAGAGCATTGAAGTCATTATATAAAAATACACATTTCCCTAAAGAATCCTTATTGCGGAGGAGGGCAATTGGAATTCTGACTTCTTCAATGTTAACAGCTTTAGCACTGATTCATAATGCCCTGATTTGTTGGCCAGGGAAGGTGCAGCACCAAACACATATGCACATACAGGTCACACACACACACAAGCTGCCTATTCCATATTTATGTTCCTTATATGTGTACTTCAAATGATTGATTCGTTCTTCTGTGTGGGAGTGAGATTGTTTCAGAATTCCACAGAGAGAAGAGAAGATATTGATATATCTGACATAATGCTAACCATTATATCTTTGTCTTCACTGCAAATCTTTTCAAGCCTTTTAATAGTAGGACAAACTGGAACGTCAACATAAATGTCACCGGAGACAATGCTTTCATTGTCTGATCATAACTAACAAGCAAACAATGTCTGAGTTCATATCACTTTGACTCAACTATTTTCTTTATGGTTACACAATGCCTTGCAGAATGGGTATAGCACAGCAACTAAATCAACTCTTTTGTATAGATGAATAATGCCACCCACACAAAATGTTTAACAGTTAATTCTTATTCATTCAGGTCCGATGACTAGGAAATAGGTGCTCTACACAAAACTCACAATTGGGCAAATTACTACAATAAAGATATATATATATATAGTGACAGATCCATCTGTATAACCTGGGATTGCTGGTTCGTCTGTTTTGCCGTTTTCATGGAATTACTCATTCGTATGCCTCTGTTCATATAATGGATGTTTTTTGCCGAACAAACTACCGAACGGACGGCCACCCAGAAGAGAAGTGTGCTGCTGGTTAACCTCTTGATCCCAATTAGAACGTTGTGGTTAACCGCAGACACTTCTAAATTAAAACCGAATACAGGGTGGTCGTCGTTCGTATGTCGACCACGGGGGGGCGGCCATTTTAAACCCTGCGAAAGACCAGTGGTGTTCGGCATTGATTTCATGGAACTGAAAACGGACACTTTTTACGCCGAACACCGCTGAAGCCGCCGACCTCCCTTCTCAATCGACAGAAGTATACGAACACAGGCCGTTCGGGAGTTTTAAACGCACGAATGGACTTAACCCAGATAGCCTTCCCATGGAGTCAATCGCATACCGAAAGACTGTAATAGACTTTGACTCCATGGCGATTGAACTATACGTATGGGATCTGAGCGCTATTCGCCAATAATATGCACTCAGATCCAGGCTATCTGGGGATATGTGATACGAATAGGTAAAATTCGACAAATGTAAAGTTATATATTTTTATGTGTTTTTCTGTGTTGAATTTAAAATGGCGATTTGCCTCTGTCCTGGAGATAATTGAATTACTTCTCAATTATCTCCAGGGAAGAGGGGAGGAAATACTAATGCATGCTGGGAATATTCTGTGTCTGTGGGTCCTAACCTGCCATATGTCTGTCTATTGTTACAGTCTCCCATTTGGTCCCCTAGGGGAGTGTCCACCAAGTGGGAGACCTGCATAAATACGGGCAGGTAGCCCACAGTAAAGCCGGTTCATGTTTTACCCTCAATGCAGAGCTTGGTCTCGTTATTGGGGGTATTTATTACCGACGACTAGAGACTGCTGGATGGGATTATTAGCCGCTTGGGAGATATATGCGTTCGGCTACTATTGGCGATTCGTGAGTTTGGAGCTCGTGAAGTGAAGTGCCCTGTACAGGTCCCGTTTGTGAGATTACAGCGTTCCCCTGCTTGCGGTTCGTATGATTGTACTGGATACGAATGAAGCCTGTGTTATTGCGATAGGGGAGTATTCACTAAATGGCGGTCTGTACATTTGATGCTGAGGGTACCGTAACATATATATACATATATATATATATATATATATATACATATATCTGACATGAAAGGACAGTGATCTTCAGACCTGGAGGACAAACCAACAGTCCATGGTTTGTGAATATGTTTACTGTGCATAGATGTGTCAATGAAAATAACTATGAAACTGGTTAAACACGTCTCTGTTATTGGTTGGCTTCAAAAACCTTTCTATTTCAAACAAGGACTTTTATATGTGTACCTAATGGAATGATTTAAGTTTTATACACCCCTTACTGTAAAGGTCTCCATATCAAATCAGATGATCACATGATTAGAGTACTTCCAAACCCACTCTTATTTGAAACATGAGTTTGCCATCTATTAAAGATACATTTTTGTGGGCATATCTACTAATTCTAGGGCTACAGGATAAGCCTCCTGATTTAATGCATTTTAATTTTAATTTGCATCAGGACATCACCATAATCGTCTAGTGTGAAAATTACCCACACTACCTTTAGTAAAAATATAAAGATTTTTGGGGTCTGAGGCTAATTATTAGCGATGTTAGCATGCCAATTAAACATTTTCTTTGTATTGCACTTTTATTTTGCTTTTTATCCAAATTCAATAATACCAATGTTATTAAGATGCTATTTTTTCTCAGCAGCATTCCATCTACAAATAAAAGTATAGCACCTCTAAGATATAATTGATTAACATAGCATTGATTTAGCCTAAAGAAAAACAATGTCTATTTTTACTATTGTATATGGCAAAATCATTTTGCATACGGTATTTATCGTACTGCAAAATCCAGACATTGTTTAAGCTATTTAATTTAATGATCTCCGGGTTTTGGAGATGAAGACCCAAACAGGCCTGAATTTGTTCCCAATTTCAGACAGACCAAATGCCTCCAGATGGCTGAAATTTGCACCAAATGAATCAAATTTATGCTCAGAGGCTTCAAATCCAGACCCAGAAAACAACCAGCAGACAAATAATTAAATATCCCTAGTTGGCGCAACGATTAATTATGTGGAGGCTGGTCAGCACTTTCTAGCCAGCTGGCAAATTAAAAAAGTAAAACAAAAATAAATCAATAATAAAAATCTTTTGGGGATCAATCAGACTATAATGAAGGCATTTTGCCTGAACCAACCATATCTTCTAAAACTAAAAAGGCCTGATCTCATGGTCCCCATTGTCACCACCCATGGGTATTGGATGGAGGACAATGAAAAAATAATAGTGGGTGGACAGATCAGCCATGGTCAGTGATTCTTTCTCAAGTCAGAACACTCTTGAACTTACTAACTAACCAATCAGAACTCTCCCACGCAATGTAATAGTTGACATAGCACGGGAAAGTCCTTATAAGTCTTATTTATTTATTCTAAGTATTGACAACTGTTCTAATGTGTATTATATTATCTTAATATTTAAGATGGGGGGAATCAAATATAAAGTTAAAAATATTCAGTACAAATAAAAACAATAAAAGTAAATAAAAAATAAGTTCAAAGGTCTAAAGAGTGACCACAAACTCTCATAAATAAATGTAAGCTCATTGAGCAGGGCCCTCCACCTCTCTGTTCCTGTACGTCCAGTCTGTTAGTCCACCCATTGTACAGCGCTACGGAATCTGGTGGCGCTATATAAATTAAATAATAATAATAATAAATAAACAGACTACAGCAAAGAACAGAATGAACAAATCATCTTAGACCATGGTATAGACCAGAGCTATAAATCACAATAACAAAAGCTATAATAGCAAAAATAATAGGAAATAAATAAAAATGGCCACTATAAGTCCCAAAAGTGTCATTATAATGATGATCCACTTGGGCAAATATTAAATAATCTGCAGAATACCATAGTGCTTTCCATAAAAACAGATACTTTACTGAACAAACAAGTTACATTGACAATTGCAATTTGTTTTTGGAAGGGAAGTCCTGACACTCTTACCTACATACGAAAATCTTTAGAAAAACGGTGGATTGTAACAGTTTCATACCTGCTCACAGTCTCCATGAGAAAATACGGCTCAACAATATTCCATATAACCAATTTAGGAAAATAGCATGTAACTGCTCTGAGACCCAGTTTTGTAAATCCCAAATGCTGGAGATAAAACATTATTTTTTGACAAAAGGAAATAGTGTGGATTTGTTAGATACAGCCATGGATAAAGAACAGACTTTACCTACGTCTCAGACCTTGGTGAGAAAGGTTCTAAAGAGATCTGTTATGGATCGGAATAGACCAGCCTTCATCACCAAATTCAGAAATCAATATAATACTGTCATACCCATTATTAAAAAAAACAAAAAAAACCTTTGGGATATTCTGACAGGGGATCCAGAATTTATAAGATTCTGTGATAATTCAACATTATCTTTTCTAGAGCCTCCTAATTTGAAGTTTATTTTGGCATCAATAGTTAAACACCAACACTGGAGGATTAAAACAGGCAAATAGTTGAATGGATCTTAACATGTGACAACTGTGAAGGATGCCATATGTATCCATGTAAGACTAAGAGGGATTTAGAATATATATATATATATATATATATATATATATTGTGATAAAGTGAAGGCAGATAGGCCTTTTAACCCCAGGGGGAGTATGTGTAGTTTGTGTTTTGCACAACACAACACATTGTTTAGTTATGGGCCCCTGGGGTGGAGCATTTGGAGAGAAGGGTGGGCCAATGCTCCACTCCACAGTTTAGTGGTTTTCTGGGGAGACATAGATCCAGGCCAGGGTTTTTTGGACTGTCTCCAACCCACTGCTCAGCTGCAGGTAATCAGCTGTTGCAGTGGGAATAAACTCCTCCCGGCTAGGCAGGAAAAGGAGAGGGATTGCTGGCTTCCTCCCAGGAAGCAGGTAGGAGAGAGAGGCTGTTCTCTCCAGATAGTCAAGGTGACTAGGCACTTGGAGTGCAGAAAGGAAGCAGTCAGGGCAAGACTGGCTTGGAGCACTGGGAGTGCAGAAAGGAAAGCAGTCAGGGCAAGGCTGGCTTGGAGCACTGGGAGTGCAGAAAGCAAAGCAGTCAGGGCAAGGCTGGCTTGGAGCACTGGGAGTGCAGAAAGGAATGCAACAGGCTAGGCAGCAGAGTGTTGCTAACTAATAAGGTTGGTGCAATATTGTGTTTAGTTTAACCCTGAGAGATAGGGAACTAATGTCAGTTAGTGCTCAGACGAGCTAGGTGTTTGTTTATAGGGTTTTCTGTTACTTTTGTTTTTCATTTTCTGCTGTATCCTGTGTGGATTTGCAAATAAAGTGCCTGAGTATATGCAATTACAAGGACTGTGCATGTTTTTACCCTAGAGGGCCGTGCTACCTGCAAACAAGGATCACAATATGGTGGAGAATGCGGGCACAGTAGCACAGTGAGGGTCTGTGGGTGTGCCAGTCATTTGGTAGTCTGCTTGAGGACTTTTATTTTTGCAGACCTGTTACGCAAACAAGTAGCACTGTACCTTTAAGACTGTTACCTGCTTGGTGCTATAATGGAGGACCTGCTGAGAGCTGTGGTACAGGCAACGGCTAAACAACAAGGCACAAACAGTTTCCTGGCTGCACAGGTTAAGAACCTGAGGGACGCTCAGCAGGAGCATAGAGCTGCCCTTACTGAGGTTTTGCAGATTGCCCCCTGCAGGGAGCGTGGGGACAAGGGACCCCATAACCAAGCTACTGACATCCTGCATAAGATGACAGAGGCAGTAGAAGAAGTCTTCAGCAAGCTGAAAAGCATGGAGGCAGCAAAGTGTGCTGTTGAGAAACACACAGGAGAGAAAGAACAGGAATTAAAAGGCAAGAAGGATTAAATTGAGCCTGAAAGAAGTGATAAAATGAAAGAGGGTGAAAAGCCAGCTGGATCCTCAAAGGAACAAAAAGAAAAAAAGTTAGTAAAGAGTCCAGCAAAGCTAAAGGAAAAAGCGGAATTGCCAAGAGGCAGTGATGGTGACACTGATGACATGGAATTAAAGGCGGGACTCGGAATGCCTGACCGGCTGTTTGATACCAGGGCTGTAATGACCCAGCGAGAGGCCATGACTTCGTCTCTGGACAACCCCATAGGGAGCAAGGCAGGTTCCCAGGGATTCGCAGAACAGATGGAGGATGTTGTGGAGCCCTTCGTGGAGGGACTTGTTCCAGTGAAGGATGAGCTGGTGACAGAACCAGGTCTTGAAGAGGTTGAGCACCTGGAAAATTCAGCTCATGAAGGAATTGGACGTATAGCTACACGCCAAGCCTTTGCAAAGTTTGCTTTTGAAAGTTACTCTAACGTTGAGAGATTATCAAATCAGAAGCTGCTATGGATGTGGAAGCAGATGATGATTCAGAGGAACTTGGCTACTAAGGAGCCACACCAGGCCCGGACTGGCCATCGGGCACACCGGGCAAATGCCCGGTGGGCCGCGGTGGCCGTGGGGCCGAGGCCGGCAGGGGAGGTCCCAGGATCTCCCCTGCCGGTCTATGCAGGGCCGGCACTCTCCCAGCGCCGGCCCCGCTGTTTGCCACGACGGGCCGGTGGGGAGATCAAGGATCTCCCTGACCGGCCCACATGCGGCCGCCGGCGGGCAGAGAGGGAGCCAGGCTGGAGAGAGGACCCAGCGGAGCTCTAACTTTCAGCTCCGCTGGGTTCCTCTCGCGAGATCTGGCGCGTTGATCTCGCGAGAGTGAACTCTAGCCAGTGAACCCAAGAGGACCACCAGGGAACACTGCCACCCTGCCTCCCAGCGTGCCGGTCCCCCCCTCCCAGGCTAAAGGTAAGAAGGGAGGGGGGACATAATGCCTGTTTTTTTTATTTTATTTTTTTATTTACCCCCCCTACACACACACAATATAACATTTATACAGCACTCTCACACCCATCACACACAGCACTCTCACACCCATCACACTCACAGCACTCTCTCACACAGCACTTTCACACACAGCACTCTCTCACAGAGCACTCTCACACACACACAGCACTCTCTCACACAGCACTTTCACACACACACAGCACTCTCTCACACAGCACTTTCACACACAGCACTCTCTCACAGAGCACTCTCTCACACAGCACTCTCACACCCATCACACTCACACCACTTTCACACACACAGCACTCTCTCACAGAGCACTCTCACACACACACAGCACTCTCTCACACAGCACTCTCACACCCATCACACACAGCACTCTCACAGAGCACTCTCACACCCATCACACTCACAGCACTTTCACACACACAGCACTCTCTCACAGAGCACTCTCACACACACACAGCACTCTCTCACACAGCACTCTCACACCCATCACACACAGCACTCTCACAGAGCACTCTCACACACTCACAGCACTCTCTAACACCCATCACACTCACACCCATCACACTCACAGCACGTTCACACACACAGCACTCTCACACACACACAGCATTCTCTCACACAGCACTCTCACAGAGCACTCTCACACACACACAGCACTCTCTCACACAGCACTCTCACACCCATCTCACACAGGGCACTCTCACACGGCACTCTCACACCCATCACTCACACTGCACCCTCACACACACACACATACTGCACCCCTCACATACACACAGAACCCCCCCAACACACTGCACCACACACATACACAATACTTCCAAATATATATGTGTGTGTGTGTGTGTGTGTGTATATATATATATATATATATATATACACACACACACACACACACACACACACACACACACACACACACACACAACACTCTTAAAGGACCACTCTAGCCACCCAGAACACTTCAGCTTAATGAAGTGGTCTTGGTGCCAGGTCCTTCTAGGGTTAACCCATTGTTTTATAAACATAGCAGTTTCAGAAAAACTGCTATGTTTATCAATGGGTTAAGCCTTCCCCCAAAACCTCTAGCAGCTGTCTCATTGACCGCCGCTAGAGGCACTTGCGTGCTTTGCACGCAAGCGTCCATAGGAAAGCATTATAAATGCTTTCCTATGCGACCGGCTGAATGCGAGCGCAGCTCTTGCTGCGCGTGCGCATTCAGCCGACGGGGCGGATCGGAGGAGGAGAGCTCCCCGCCCGGCGCAGGAAAAAGGTAAGTTTTAACCCCTTTCCAGAGCCGGGCGGGAGGGGGTCCCTGAGCCACATATGCATCACATTACACCACAAACACAACACGACTAAAACCGACCTTATTACACAATACGACCAGCTCACTCTACACACACGCAATACCACAAGCAGGCTCCAAACACATGCACAATACTCTTTCCTGGCCTTTTGTCTCCTGGTATCCATTTATAGAGACACCAGAGACAAGTTGCAAGGAAACACAGTGCAAGCATGTTATTAAATTTGCTTGCACTGTGCAGAACAAATACAGGACTTTTTTCTAATGCTAGAGCTCTTCAGCAGAGCTCTGCGCATGGTCTGCCCTGGAAGAGCATTGAACAAACATGCTCACTTTGAGAGGAGGCGTGTTTGTCATTGGTGATGACAAAACACACCTCCTATGCCCCGCCCCCTTTTTAGTGGGCCGCTGTGTTAAAAAAATGCCCGGGCCGAATTTTTCTCCCAGTCCGGCCCTGAGCCACACAGTACTGATCCTCAGCCTAGATCCGCTAGCAACCAGATAAGCGGGGAAACTGGAAAGCAAGGACAAAGTCTGGGACAATATACCTATGATGGTAGAACGTACCTAAAAGTCCTATTTTGGCTACGAGACCAGACTGAGAAAAACTGCTTTAACTGCCACATGCAAGGACATATTGCATATAACTGTCCTGAGACTGAAGAGCCAATACAGTGTGACATAGGAATAATGGCTCTGCATAGGATTGTATTGACTTGCTTAAAGATGTGTATGGTGACTGGTGGTGTTACAGCACAGCTAAAAGTGGTGATGGTGGTAGGGAAGAGTGCACAAGTACTGATAGATTCAGGGAGTGAGGTTACTTTGATGAAAAGTGTTCTGTTCCAGCCAGAGTATGCAGCTGCCTACCTTGATGTGGCGTTTCACAAGGTTAATTGCGTAGCACACCTGATGAAGGTCCGGTTAGTTGTGAATAATGTAAGGGCTACCGGTTTGACCGCTAACACTGCTAACTATTTGGGTTATCCACTTGGGCGGGGGCTCCTTAAAATACAAGGGAGCAAGGTAGCAGCCATCTGCAATAGGCCACGTCTTGTAACTGAGGAGCAAGTCAGGGCTGGTACAGCCCTAGGTGACATGAATGTTCACGGTTTGTGTTCTAAGGCCGCTCGACCCGATGGGTCTGAGCTGGGGAGGAGGATATGTGATAAAGTGAAGGCAGATAGGCCTTTTAACCCCAGGGGGAGTATGTGTAGTTTGTGTTTTGCACAACACAACACATTGTTTAGTTATGGGCCCCTGGGGTGGAGCATTTGGAGAGAAGGGTGGGCCAATGCTCCACTCCACAGTTTAGTGGTTTTCTGGGGAGACATAGATCCAGGCCAGGGTTTTTTGGACCGTCTCCAACCCACTGCTCAGCTGCAGTTAATGAGCTATTGCAGTGGGAATAAACCCCTCCCGGCTAGGCAGGAAAAGGAGAGGGATTGCTGGCTTCCTCCCAGGAAGCAGGTAGGAGAGAGAGGCTGTTCTCTCCAGATAGTCAAGGTGACTAGGCACTTGGAGTGCAGAAAGGAAGCAGTCAGGGCAAGACTGGCTGGGAGTGCAGAAAGGAAAGCAGTCAGGGCAAGGCTGGCTTGGAGCACTGGGAGTGCAGAAAGCAAAGCAGTCAGGGCAAGGGTGGCTTGGAGCACTGGGAGTGCAGAAAGGAATGCAACAGGCTAGGCAGCAGAGTGTTGCTAACTAATAAGGTTGGTGCAATATTGTGTTTAGTTTAACCCTGAGAGATAGGGAACTAATGTCAGTTAGTGCTCAGACGAGCTAGGTGTTTGTTTATAGGGTTTTCAGTTACTTTTGTTTTCATTTAACTGCTGTATCCTGTGTGAACTTACAAATAAAGTGCCTGAAGTATTTGCAACTACAAGGACTGTGCATGTTTTTGCCCTAGAGGACCGTGCTACCTGCAAACAAGGATCACAATATATAATTTCATTCTAAGTGTATTTTGATATATATATATATATATATATATATATATATATATATATATATATATATATATATATATATATATATATATATATATATATATATATATATAATACTACCAAAACTACATGAGCCCTGAGAGTTTGTATTAGTTAACATATACTCATTTGAAAAGGACTACAATCTCATAACATTTCTAAGTATGCTAGCCTATTTCACACTCAGAATCCTAATGAGTTACTCTCTATGGCAATAGAGAAGGTTAATATTCAATGTAAAAGTGGGAATATCAATATGTAACTGTATAAGATAGAGGCCAAATGGATTTTCACTTTGCATACATTGAAGCCCAATGGTTTTAACACAGATTTAAAACTGAATGCCTTCTTAACTGATTTTTATTTTATCCCCTCTTCCTGGTATACTTTTTATGCATTTTCTTATATTGTTTTAATATTATCTGGTCTCCATTTTTATTTGCCTCAAGTCCTTTTTGCAATATGTTTTAAGGTACATTCTGCTTGCCTTTTACAGTAACGTATGTATAATGTACGTAATGTACTTTTTAATGGATTATATATTTTATATGCATTTCTTGGTTAGTGCACATCCCATTATTCTTATTTTAGCTATTTTTTTTAATTTAATATGTATATTACTATGTTTTATTTACTATGTTTAAATTTTGGTTATTTTTTTTAGTAGATGTAGTTTTTTTTGGTAGGGGTATACTTATTACTACAACCAGGCTGTTTTTTTAATGCAATTATGTCTTCTTTGTAAGTATTTTTTCTTAGTTTTGAATCTTAATATACCATATTATATATATATTTTTTTAGAATTGAGTCTAACGATATGTTTTTGGGAATGGTTAGTTCCATGATAATGTCTGGCCTTCACAATTTTCTTTTTTTTTTTTTTTTTTCAGATACAGAAATAAATGTAAAAAAAAACAGCCAAAACTAAACAAACAAACAAAAAAATATATAACTGCTAATAGCATAGGTAAACTGGCAATATATTGTGATATAGGCACTGTGTAAAATTAAACACCGAATGTTTCCACATAAAGTACAGTGTTTCCATTGAAAACCATCATACGCCCGATGTATATTTCATTCACGTTACATTTGTCCACTGCCAGTCGCTATCAAAGAGAATTAACACCAGAAATTTCCATGGTATAGCTGTCACATTAATAGACATACAAATAGATAGATAAATAAAATAATAATAAGAGAAAAAATAAAATAAGTAACTAAATAAATATAAAAATGAAAAAAAATAAGAATAAAAAAAAAAAATTATAATGCAAAATAAATTACATTCTCTGAGACTCGATATGGGGGGAACCACAATATGTGATCATGAATTCTGTCTATTTGTCCAGGGTAACCAAAATTTGGCCACATCTCTAATACCAAAAAAGGGGTTTGATTCCATCCTGTATTGATAATCTATTTGCTCCATAATATTGTGCCATATTAATGGGATAGAAGATTTCCAGGCCCTAGCTATACATATTTTAATGGCAAAAAATATATGGGTCAAAAGATATTTTTGATATTTATCTTGCGAAGGGAAACCAATATTAAAAAGAAAAAGTTGAGGGCTAATTTCTTTTAATAAAATGAGAGAGGACGGTGGTTGCGCACACCTCCTCCTTAAAAAAAGAATTAATAAGGCCGAACATTTGAATTTTTATATTATCAAGACCGTGACATTCCCACCATATATGATAAATAGTGCCCTCCTCATTTCCGCATATCCAACAATTCTTAGAGTGTACAGATGATATTTTATATAATCTAGAAGGTACCATATACCACCTATATATTATCTTTAAATGTGTTTCATAGAGAGAAACGCTATGTATATAGCGTTTAACTAGAAGTGTAGCTTTGGTCCATTCCTTAAGTGAAAAAGATTCCCCAATATCTTGTTCCCATTTAACAAAGGAGGTAGCATGAGAGTCTTGTTCCATTGATTCTAGCACCTTAGTAAATCTAGAAATCCCTCCCTTCTTTTTATATAAAACAATAAGGGGGTTAACGCTGTGAACCTTAAGTATTGTCCGAGATAATAAAAAGTTCTTAATCCTTAGATATTGAAAAAGATCTCTAGGGGAAAGATTAAACTTTTCTTGCAATTGTATAAATGTGATAGGTTTACATCCATCCCATAGATCCGAGATCTTCACTAGGCCTAGGTGTGTCCAAGATTGAACATTTATGTTATCCATTATGTGTTGTAGGACCACTAATGGAACCCCATATAATAATTTATCTTCTAGCTTCAATTTTTTATTTAGGATTTTGGAAGTATTAATCATATCTATCAATAAACGGTTCGAAAAATTCTTAGTATCCAATTCACCCAAATTTAACATACCCATCCAAAAAAGAATAAACAATTTATATCTAGGGCTATCCTCCTGCTCCAGGGTAAGCCATGATATATGTCCCTGTTCCTTGTCCAGCCACTGTAGAAGATGAGTCGCCATACATGCTTCATGAATTTTATCAACATCTGGAAATGCTATACCACCCTTCTGATAACTCCTTCGAAGAGTGTCAAAAGCTATCCTAGGTGGTTTATTTGCCCAAATACATTTGGAAATCAAAGTTTGAAAACGATTAAGAATACCTTTCCCCAGTCTATAAGGAATCGCCCTAAAATAGTATATAAGTTTAGGTATCAAAAATGCCTTGATCATATTTAATCTTCCTATCCATGAGGACTCCATCTTCCTCCAATTATCTACCAGTTGTTGCAAATCTCTTAATAATTTATCATAGTTTGTTTCTATCGTCCTCTCTATATCAAAGGATATTTTAATCCCCAAATAACCAATAGTATCTTTTGCCCATGAGAGTTGGAAGTGTGCAGTCAGAAGATCTTTCTGAGCCTCAGATAGAAAAGAGGCTAAAATTTGTTTTTTTTTTCATATTGACCATATAATTGGAGAAACTACTATAAATGGATATAACATCCAGTACCAATGGAATTGAAACCATCGGATCCGTCAAGGTAAGGAGGACATCGTCTGCGAAAAGGGAAACCTTTGTTTCCCCATTAAGAGACTTGACCCCCCTTACATTAGTATCCTGTCTGATCAAAGTGGCCAAAGGTTCAATTGTAAGAATATATAACAGGGGAGCCAAAGGGCAACCCTTTCTTGTTCCATTTTTGACCTCAAAATGGTCAGACTCAGCGAAAGGATTAATTATTTTAGCTGTAGAACTCCTATACAGGTATAACAACATAGTTTTATGTCTAAACTGACCCTCTAAGCTAAATTGGCCCATGACAGAGTCCAGGAATCTCCAATTGACTCTGTCAAAGGCCTTCTCAGCGTCGAGGGCCATGATAACAGATCCCCATTTATGCTCATTTATTCTATGTATTAAGTTAAATATCCTACGTGTATTATCTGTAGTACCTCTCCCTCGCACAAATCCAGACTGATCAACGTCAATCAGTTCTCCGATTACCTCTTTAAGTCTATTGGACAATATGTGAGAGAATATCTTTATATCTAAGTTAATGAGAGATATAGGTCTATAGTTAGTAATAAATGTTGGGTCTTTCCCTACCTTGGGTATAGGAATGATTGAAACCAATAACATCTCATCGGGGAAGGGGGTATCCACGGATGCCTTCGTAAACATCTCTAAAAGGATAGGGGAAATTAATCTAGAAAAAGTTTTATAAAACATTGTTGAAAAGCCATCTGGGCCTGGAGCCTTATCCAATTTTAACCTATTACTTCTGTTACTTCTGATAGTGAAAATGGGGCATTCAGCATTTCCAGCTTCTTTTGATTAATTTTTGGTAATTTAAGGTTATTCAATAATGTATCCATTTCTTCTCTACTCTTCCCTACCTCCTTTAGGTTATATAAAGATTTATAAAATTCCGCAAATGCATTTACAATATCCTTTGGTGACACTAAATGTTTATCACCTGAGACAATTTTTTTTATAGATTTATCTTTAAGATTATTTTTAATTTTATTAGAAAGGTCTTTATTTATTTTATTATTATTATGGTACCATCTTTGTTTAAGGAATAGTATATTTTTGTTGACCATATCATAAATTCTATCTTTAATAGTTTCCCTTAATTTAGCTGTTTCCTCAATTAAGTCTTTATTCACCATATTTTTACTTAAACATTCCTTATTTGCCAATTTTATTCTTAGCTCTTGCAAAGATTCTCCCTTCTTCCTTTTAGATTCAGAGCCAAGTTTAATCAATAGTCCCCTTATATAACTTTTAAGAGTACACCATACCGTTGCCGTAGAAACTTCCCCATTATCATTGGTAATCAAAAAGTTTTCAATTTCAGATGACAAAAAATCCATATTGCATTCTGATTTCAAGAGGCTTTCATTAAGTCTCCACCTTGTCCTTGGTCTAAAACCACCTTTTATCTTAACCTTAATGAATACTGGGGCATGATCTGATTCAATTATGGAACCAATATTGGATTTAATAATAGAACTCAAAAACCCAGCTTTCACCAAAAACATGTCTATGCGAGAATAGGTCTGATGGACATGTGAAAAGAAAGTGTAATCTCTCTCACTAGGATTCAAAGTCCTCCAACAGTCAAATAAAGAATTCCTATCTAGAAATTTAGAAAAATCAGAAACATAGGTATTTACAAATTTATAATCTCTGACATTTTTATGGCTTTTATCCCGTATTGGGTCCAATACACAATTAAAGTCTCCCCCAATTATGATGTTACCACATGCTAATTCATCAACCTTTTCCATAGTTTTATCCAATAAATCCCCTGGACACGAATTTGGTGCGTAAATATTAACCAAGGTATATATAATACCATTAATTTTTGCAATAAGTATCACATATCTTCCCATAGGATCCCCAGATAGATGTATCATTTCAAAATTAATTCTGTTAGAGATTATGATAGCAGTGCCTCTTTTTTTATTATTCCCCTCCATATTGGAGGAAAATATCAACGGGAATTTCTTAAACTTCCAGAGTCTCTCTGGGGGAGTAATCCAGTGTGTCTCCTGAATAAAAGTGATATCAATATCATTTCCATTTAGAAATTTATAGACCGCTCCCCTTTTCTGTGGTGAGTTCAAACCCTGGACATTCCATATCACATCACATTAAGTGCCATCATTACACCTGTTATCTTGATTACACCCCAAATCGAGTCTCAGAAAAGCAAAAGAAAAAAAACAGAAACAAAAAAAAGAATACACATTTACATTGTAAGATACATAAAACATAAAAAAATAGTTCAAGAGGGGGAACAAACCACCTCTTGGTAATCCAGTAGGGAAACGTATACATATATACACATATATATATATATATATATATATATATATATATGCACGCATGTATACGGAACCCCCTGAACAAGACCTGCCTATAATTGCAGGAATAGGGACCCTGGCGAGAGGAGGAAGACCTCAAAACTCTTCAAAAACCAAACGGCATTCCAAGTATCCAGCCCATAGTCGATCAGGTGGCACTCCACAATGTTGTCAACTTTGACTGAAATATTTGACCACACTAGCCCCTAGAGCCATAACCCAATAAATACTTATCAAACATTACTTGATGTATTTTGCAGCTGTCCATTGTAATAGTACTAATCTCCCTCTCCTCTCCCTTCCCTCAATCGTTATAATTCCAAGGTATAATATAAAATATAGAACATATCCCAGGAAAAAGCAATATAATGAGACCTATGAACTCATATCTACCTCAACGGACCTACCTATCATTACTAAAGTAAAACACTAATGGAAAGAAAAAAAAAAAAATTCTCCAAACCTCATCAGAGACCAAACAATATACCAAAAATCCAACCTTTATTTAATACTATAACCTTCAATAAATAAGTCAGTTTGTCTAAGATATAAGATTGCATTAGTTTGAAAAACCATATTACAATATTTTGCTGTTCTAGTTCTGTTCGACATATCCCTCCAGCTCTAAATATAATATTACAGGTCCTCCCTCTCCTTTCCCCTCCTTTGACCATTCTATCTAAATATAACCTTGATATATATATACATGGTCCGACTCCCCCTATCTATTGTGATCTAAATCAACGTTACCTCTTGCATATTATCTTACTATTGCCAAATCGCTACACCTACTTTACCCCTTTAGAACCCATAAATAACCATAGTTATATCATATACAAATAGGTATAATATGAAATTGTACTACCACTCGTGTATAGATAACTTGCTTCCATTCTTATTAATACTGGATAATATCGAATTGTGATTATTGTGACTGAAGCTTATATTACTACTAAATACAAATGTAGAATCTCTAAAATTCCTTACTGTCTGCTCCATAATTGGAGAAGTGTATTAATAATATCTCACTGTGCCAATTGTAATCCAACAGTGTTAATACAAATATGTGAAAAATATGTGAAAGAAAAAATCAAAAAGAAAACCATCTGTAAATTACTATGTGCTTTATACCACTCTTATATTTATCCAATTATGCCACCATCAATTACTCTTTAGAGATATAGCGTGAAGAGTTTCCAATCACCTATATAAATAATTATATCAAAACAGAGGAGAGTAGTGGAAGAGAGGCAACTTAACCAAAGATAGTATGCAATAACTATCTGCTATGACATGATTATATAACTCAAACATTATATCAGGTTAACATTGCCTTAAATCATAACTTGTGTCCAACCCCTCATATGAAATTTTTTTTTTCTTTTAAATTGCAAATGTTACCATATACCCTTATCCATAAGCGAACCTTATTAACTTTAGACATAACTCTGCCCGTTGGACTTGGGCATTCACTAATCTAATCTGTCTTCACAGTTAATTCTTATATAAAAAGGAAAAAAAAATTTTAAAGTGATAGTAATTAATCATTATCTTATTCCAAAAGGTGGTCAATAGTTTGGTAGACACAATGAGTAGTCAGTATCTTGTTCCAGGTAGGTGGTCGTTAATTGGTCGACTCAAGAAGATAACTACTGTAAATTCCAAGATTGGATTTTTTCTTGGGCCGCCGAGACTTCTTTAAAGAGAAATTGTTGATTTTGAAAGGATACCAATAATGCTGTAGGGAAGTTCCATCTATATCTAATTCCATGCTTCCTCAGAATGCTAGTCTGGACGGCGTATTTTTTCCTTGCCAACCTGGTCATCAAAGATAGATCTGAATATAACTTAATATCTTTAAAGTGAGGGTCTGTTATAAAAATTTTTTGTACCGACTGCATAATTGAATTTTTAATATAGTTGTTAGAGAAACAAACAATAATGTCCCTAGGTATGTCTGCCAACAAGTTCTTTGGTCTGTGTAGCCTATGATGTCGTTCAAATGGAAATTCTCCAAGTGACAACTCAGGCATTAGGTTTTGAAAGAAGGATTTTAAAAATTGATCTAGTTGATCGTACTTAATATCTTCAGGAACTCCTCTCAATTTTATATTGTTCCTTCGAGATCTGTCTTCCAAATCGGTAACCTTTATCTCTAATGCTTTAATCTTCTCATCCAATTGGTTGTATTTTAAAGTTAAATTTTCATTAGATGTTTGGATTTTCTGGAGAGTGTCTGCTTGATTTTGCAGTATAGAGGATATATTAGCTATTTCCTTAATATATTGGAATTATCTTCCAGGTCTTGTTTTAATTTCAAATAAAGAGCTTCCAAAGCTTCATTGAGAGTTTGTTGGCTGGTATATTGGGGAGTTACCGAAAAGGATTCTGGAATTAGTGAGGCTGAATCTCTGCGATCTCCCAGAGATGATCTTTTAATTAGTGATCGCTCTTGAGATTTAGGTGAATAGAAGGAATTTATATTTTTATTTTTATCCATATTAGCCGTTGTTGCTTTATCTTTATCTCTTTTGGGAGACATGCTTTCTTTGCCCTTCTATTCTCCTTTAAGGGAGCATCTCTGACTGATAGAAGAGTAGTATTGAATCTATATCTAATTCCATGCTTCCTCAGAATGCTAGTCTGGACGGCGTATTTTTTCCTTGCCAACCTGGTCATCAAAGATAGATCTGAATATAACTTAATATCTTTAAAGTGAGGGTCTGTTATAAAATTTTTTTGTACCGACTGCATAATTGAATTTTTAATATAGTTGTTAGAGAAACAAACAATAATGTCCCTAGGTATGTCTGCCAACAAGTTCTTTGGTCTGTGTAGCCTATGATGTCGTTCAAATGGAAATTCTCCAAGTGACAACTCAGGCATTAGGTTTTGAAAGAAGGATTTTAAAAATTGATCTAGTTGATCGTACTTAATATCTTCAGGAACTCCTCTCAATTTTATATTGTTCCTTCGAGATCTGTCTTCCAAATCGGTAACCTTTATCTCTAATGCTTTAATCTTCTCATCCAATTGGTTGTATTTTAAAGTTAAATTTTCATTAGATGTTTGGATTTTCTGGAGAGTGTCTGCTTGATTTTGCAGTATAGAGGATATATTAGCTATTTCCTTAATATATTGGAATTATCTTCCAGGTCTTGTTTTAATTTCAAATAAAGAGCTTCCAAAGCTTCATTGAGAGTTTGTTGGCTGGTATATTGGGGAGTTACCGAAAAGGATTCTGGAATTAGTGAGGCTGAATCTCTGCGATCTCCCAGAGATGATCTTTTAATTAGTGATCGCTCTTGAGATTTAGGTGAATAGAAGGAATTTATATTTTTATTTTTATCCATATTAGCCGTTGTTGCTTTATCTTTATCTCTTTTGGGAGACATGCTTTCTTTGCCCTTCTATTCTCCTTTAAGGGAGCATCTCTGACTGATAGAAGAGTAGTATTGACTAAAAACTATTTAATCACGATCGTGCAAACAGACCCCTCCAACAAATGGAGCTTTTAATTGTAGATATCTTCAGGAGAAAAAAAAAAAAAGGCAGTTTATATCTGTCTCACCCTTGAAACAGTCACAATTGATCATTCTCTCTCACTAATGAAGAACAGTTACAATTGTATCTCTCTCCCACTAGCTCGCTCTCCTGCTGTGATTTAACTCCGAATTTCAGCAGTCTTCAATCCCCACAGCTGATAGCCGTCTCAGACGTTCAATCTCCTTTAGGCAGCGCCCAGAGAGTGTTTGATTGCTATCCCAATTTCAAGCCCCCTCAGATAAATGGAGCCTTGTTTAGATATAAATTTCTGCCTTCCCCCAAAAAAAACAGAAAGCAGTTTAAATCTATCAATCTGTCTCACCATTGAAACTGTTGCTATTATGGATCTCTCTCAAGAAATTGTATCAGTCTGACACACTAATGAAAATAGTTACTATTAAAGCTCTCTCATGGCAACATGGTGCTAAGTTCAGCATATAGTACAAAATTTCACCGTCGTTGCTGTTTAATTGCAGACAGTTGCCTTCCTCCAACCCTCCTACTAAATTTTCATTCCAGTTTCCAGCAATCCTTCTCAATTAGTGTCCCCTCAACAATTTTTGTCTAATTAGTGTCCCCCTCAACAATCAAAACTCCATTGCAGCATTTAAACATAGTCCAAAAATCTTAATGGCTTTAAAAAATCTTTGTTGTTTTTTTGCCTTTTGTTTTTTTTTTTGCAGTACAAGTGTATAGTTTTAAAAAACTCCCCTATACCTTGAATCTTAAGCAGTTCTTAAATCTTAAGCAGTTCGGCCAATGTTCGGTGTTCAACAAATTGCAAACAGCAGACAACATACCGCATGCCGCATACCGCTTCTGCAAAAATATAATCAGGCAGCTGTAGCATTGGGTCTCGACATTGCGCTGCTCTTATGCGCTGGACGCCACCTCTCCTCCTCACACCAGGGTCTCTCAGCCGCGGGAGCGTGCGCAATCACGTGTCACGTCATCACCCCCGCCTTCTTAGTATCTTAATATCAATTACTGTGGCCTCAAGAAGACCACTTTGAGGAACGTGTAACCTATACTCCTAATAACAGAACTTTTTGAAAAACTAACATTTTCTAAAATAGAAAATTATTAGTATCAGCGCTTAGTCGATATACCCCTATATATCTTATAGGGATCAACTCAAAAAATGAAACAAAAGAGTTCCAAATACAGTCTTAATGTGGGGGTTTTCAGAAATCCGTAGAGATTTTGATAGTAGTAACCGTAGTTCTTAATCTTTGTATGTATCCAACCTTTAAAAAAAGGATACTAACATAGCGTAATATAGTTACAAATTTATTCCCATATGAAAAAAACCCCCATAAGAGGAACTCTTACAGTGTGATATAGTGAAACTTATTTCTAAGCTTCACATTAAAACATTAGTAGTACAGAGTGTTCGTTGATAGGTAAATGGTTACCGCTCCGTAGATGTTGAATTCTGGACCGGTCCTGTGCACACGGATCCGTCCTACCGGAACGCCAAATCACCGATGCTGTTCTACACACTCCTCAAATTCGAAAAAACCCGCCAAAGGCACGATCTACGCGTTTCGCTCGGTTCCACGATCTACGCGTTTCGCTCGGTTTCTCGAGAAAGCTCGTGGAACCGAGCGAAACGCGTAGATCGTGCCTTTGGCGGGTTTTTTCGAATTTGAGGAGTGTGTAGAACAGCATCGGTGATTTGGCGTTCCGGTAGGACGGATCCGTGTGCACAGGACCGGTCCAGAATTCAACATCTACGGAGCGGTAACCATTTACCTATCAACGAACACTCTGTACTACTAATGTTTTAATGTGAAGCTTAGAAATAAGTTTCACTATATCACACTGTAAGAGTTCCTCTTATGGGGGGTTTTTTCGTATGGGAATAAATTTGTAACTATATTACGCTATGTTAGTATCCTTTTTTTAAAGGTTGGATACATACAAAGATTAAGAACTACGGTTACTACTATCAAAATCTCTACGGATTTCTGAAAACCCCCACATTAAGACTGTATTTGGAACTCTTTTGTTTCATTTTTTGAGTTGATCCCTATAAGATATATAGGGGTATATCGACTAAGCGCTGATACTAATAATTCTTTATTTTTTACGTCATTTTGATGTTTTAAAATTCCTGGGAAGGTTTTTAAGTATTTAGCAGCTCTAATATCTATTGCTTTTTGTGGATAAATTATATTTGAAGCACTAGTAAAAAATCCACTACACTATAAAAACTTTGCGCTCTCTATAAATATAATTTTCCATTTTCTAAAATAGATTTGCCTGGTACATTCAATCAAGCTATAATAAGAGAAGGAGATGAATGGAAGAAGGCCCTTGATATCAGATACAAGTATTACAAATACAATGTCATGTCTTTTGGACTCTGCAATGCCCTGGCCATCTTCCAAGATCTAATAAACAACATGTTTCATTGCATAACTAATGGAGTTGCACATAGAGCTAATTAGATGTTAGAACAATACTTAATACTTAAGGTGTTACATCTTCGACCATCATGACAATTGGGCCAGACTGCTCCCGTGGGCTAAATTTGTTTGTAACAATAGCAATCAATGAATTGACCAAGCAGATGTCCTGTTTACCTCAGTTATGATTTTCATTTTTCTCCACTCCCAGCAGCATTCTCATCAATGTCCACTATGAATAAACATTTTTAAAACCTGAGGAGAACTTAGGAATATAGTGGTGTTTTAGCACATCCACTGTTTTACACTCAGAAAAATATATGCCTGTAGACACAGACAAGAAGCACTCTCAAAATATCTGTTTGAGAGTGCTAACTATGAAACTCGCTCCAAGATATATTGGACCATCTAATATTATCAGGAAACTGAATTATGTCTCGTAGTAGTAATAGTAGTAGTAGTGGTAGTTGAAATTTCCTTCTGCCCTACGTTTACCAAAGTCCTTAAATATTTCCTTGTTAAAACTTTAGTCTTGTAACAGGTTTACCAAGCCCTCATTATCAACTTCTTTCCTAGTAAGTAGTCAAATAATTTGCTAACAAACTCCATCTTGGATTCCAGACTCTCTAGAGGTAAATACCCGATCGACTGGCAAAACTATGGACTGGAGGAAAGGTCCTGGGCTATGGACGAGAGGAAACTCAATGTAAGTGGAAAATGGATGTTCATGTCCCCTGGTGGATCCTTCTAAGTTAGGTTTCCTGATCAACTATTTTTTAATCTTAGTTTTTAATCCTTTTTGGTCCTGGAGGGGGGTTGTGGATGCAACACATAGCAATTGCCACTTCCATGCCCATTCTCTCACCTTGAGCCCCTCTTACATTAATTTTGATATAGCATGGACTCCCATTTTGATTCTGACACTGCCTGTTATTTTGGCATTGATTCTGATGTTGAACGCTTTATAACCAATCATTTTATAATGTTTTGTGATGCATGGTAATAATGAGACGGAGTGTCCTGTGTAATATCTGCAACAATGAATGGGCATATTTTGGATGTGAAGAAATTATGCTATAATCATTATACTTCAGTCCGTCTTGGCTCATTAACCTGTTGTGGTTCATGTCTGGTCCCAATAGCATGGTTTCTATATGTCTTGTTACTTTGCTTTTTGACTCAACTTTTTTTTGACTATCCTGTTCCCAGGCACCCTTGATCTGACTGTCTTTACCTGATTGTTGGGTCTGGGTCCCTTTGACTGTCTTTAAACTGATGTGATCATTAATTTTATATTTACAGTAAGTCCCTTTATTACCAGTAATACATTACTCTGAGTCTGTCTTGGATAATATCTCCATGACAATGTCATAATGAGTCAAAGAAAATATATATGTTTATTTGAGTGGTTGATAATCAGGGCTCAAAATGTCCACTAGTCATTAGCAAGTGTGGCAAACCTAGCCACTTGGACATTATTTATGTACTGTCTTTTTAAGGGTTGTCGGTATGGTTTTCATGTTATGTGTTCCAGCGTGTAATGTAATGTAATGGTAATACTGTATTTCCTGCCTGGGCTATCTGCCAAAAGCAGATAGCTGATTCCCTTTCGTTTCACGAACGGCACCTTTGCGGGCCATTCGTGAACCGAACAAACCATCAGTTAATAGCCCACACACTTAGAGGCGTGTGGCGCCTATTAACCGATTGCAACAATGTTGCAATTGGTAATTAGAGGCTCTCCAAGGTGGCCGTCGTTCGACTACCGACCATGCGGCGGTCGGCCATCTTGGATCCTTTGTTCCCTCAGCGGTGTTTGGTCATCGAGCGCATGGTACTAAAAACGGCTAGTCGACGGCACGAACACTGCTGAGCTTCCAGGCCGTTCGGGAGGTTCGGTATTCTGTTCCCTTATGTACAATCGGTATTTTGAAGATATGTTTTAATTAATGTGTTTTTCGTGCGGAGTTCGGTTGTTTTGGCTGGGATCTGAGCGGTAATCTCACGAATGATGCGCTCAGACCCCAGCTATCTACCGAACGTCCATTCGTTTAAATGGACCAGATATTCATAAAGTTTTGCAATTTAATACGAATTGTAAGTTCTGCTGCACGGAGGGATAATCCACTTAATGGTACATTCCTGTGGAAGGATCCCTCTCGTGCAGCAGTGCCTGATGGGAGAAATGTCCTGTACAATAAGTCCCCCATGCAGTCCCCTCTGGGAATGCCCCTGGGAGGGGACTCAGGAAACCCCTTGCATGGGGACTTGTATAAATTGTGGAGCTGAATTAAAAGACCTCAGTTGACTCCCAGCCTATGTGTCGTCTAGTTCTTGGGAAGGAAGGGTTACTGCAGTGCTACTTGGATTATTGTATGCTGATTCCCTGGATTATCCTTTGTTGTTCCTGTTATCCAGCGGATATATCGTGGATTATACTGCCTCTCCGCTACAGCAAGTGAAGATTTAGTGTTTGCAACTGTGATACGGACCCAATTGTGTGTGACACAGATTGTCCAGGCTTGTATTGTTAAGTAGCCTTTAAAGCCAAGGTACTTGTATAGGACTTGAAAATGTAAACCCTGGTACACGTATGTCTATGTAAACATGTGTCTCTGACCTTTCTTCGTTCATTTTCTATACTATTACTTCTGTTTATTACTATCATTTTGTTCTGTTTGCCTTTATTTATATGTGCCTACCACCTTAGGATGGTTTCAGTAAGTGTTAGTTATTTTTTTTCCTTCATGTACTATTCTGGGGATTTTACTACTGCTTGCTCTTACTTCTCCTCTATTGGGGACCTTGGGACCTCTCTCCCCCTTTCCCTCCCTGGGATTTCCCTCCTTGTTTGGGGTTCCCTGGCCTTATCCCCGTCTGTCTTTCCTCATAACTCTGTTTCATGACGGGTAGCCACCTGGCCCCACACAGGTGATTGGATCTCATTCTGCGCCTTCCCGCCGAACGGATCCCGGTCTCGTTCCCCAGTGGCAGTGGGAAGTCCAGGGAATGGAGACAGCCATATAAACAAAAAATAGTATATACACTACAAAATAAAAACGTATAACTGGAAGAATTCCTAGGTGTACCTCACAGACACCCAAGAAACAATGTGAAATAGTAAAAAGGTGGAAAACACCCAGAATACGTGTAGGTTACTATATAAAATATACAACAACCTGATGGAGAGTGAAATCCATATGAATTCTGTATAAAAATCAGAACTGCACTGATACCTCTCGTCTGCTCTCTGCAACCTCCTCCTTTGGCCTTATGCAATGGTCCAATTTAGCAACCCATACAGCGGGAAACACTCTTGATCTCACCAATCTCTGTACTGCCTCTAATCTCTCCAATATTCCTTTTCCTCTGACTACTACCTGCTACTTTTGACATCGGCATACCTAAAACCCAAATGACACCACCGTCTGAACAATATCACAGAAACCTCCAATGTCTTGACCTAGAGCACTTCTCTAATAATCTCGAAACTCTGCATTGTCCTAGCTCTGCAACCTCCTTCTACAATTCCACCCTCTCCTCTCAACTAGACATCATGGCACCTTCTAAATTTAAACGCAGCAAGCGCCCCCAACAACAACCTTGGCACACCATGCTGACTCGATATCTCCAAAAAAGCTCCAGAACTGCTGAATGCTATTGGAGAAAGTCTAACTGTGCATCTGACTTTCTCCGCTATAAAATTTATGCTGTGCTCCTACAGCTAGGCTCTTTTCTCTGCAAAAGTAATTTTAGTTCAATACCCTCATAACCACACTCTCACCCAAATGACTATTTCACACATTTAACTCTTTTCTTCGCCCTATTGTTTCTCCTACACCTACTAACTTGACCACCTCAGACTTTGTAGAGACCTTGTCAGTAAAGTGAGTTGCAATCAGGGAAGAGATCTCTCATCTTTCTTCTTCCCTTTACAATACTTCCCCTAACCTCACTCCTTCTGCTGTTCTATGTTCATTCGTACACACTACAGTGCAAGAGGTTTCAGCTCTGCTCCAGTCCTCCTGCCCCACCACCTGCTCCCTACATCCAATTCCCTCACATCTCTGTCTTCTTCTCTTTCTCTACCTCTCACTAAAATTCTCAATCTCTCTCTCTCTCCTCTGGCATATTTTCACACTTCAAACATGCAACTGTAACCCCAATTCTAAAGAAGCCCAACCCTGACTCCCTGTCCAACTACCGTCCTATCTCGCTACTGCCTTTTGCATCCAAGATCCTTGAAAGAGTTGTGTATGTGAGATTACCAGACTTCCTCGAGTCCAACTCTATGCTATACTCACTTCAGTCTGGTTTCTGTGCGAAGCACTCTGTGGAAACAGCACTGACCAAAGTATCCAATGATCTATTTGCTGAAAAATCTCATCGCTACTACTCTATCCTAATTCTGCTTGACCTTTCTGCGGCTTTTGACACTGTTAATCATCAACAGCTTCTTCTCATCCTCCGCAATATTGGTCTTCAAAATATTGCTCTCTCCTGGTGCCCCTCCTACCTCTCCCAGCACTCTTTCAGTGTTTCTTTCTCTGGCTCTGCTTCTTCTCCCCAACTCCTCTCTGTTAGTGTCCCCCAAGGTTCAGTCCTTGGTCCCCTACTGCCTCCCTTGGTAAACACATTAGCTCCTTTGGCTTCCAATATCATTTCTATGCGGATGATACGCAAATCTACCTGTCCTCTCCTGATCTCTCCCTGTCCCTTTTGACTAGTATCTCTGACTGCCTCTCTGCTATTTCTAACTGGATGGCTGCCCACCTTCTTAAACTCAACTTGACCAAAACTGAAATTCTGGTCTTTCCTCCCTCAAGTGTTGCTACTCCTGTGTCTCCCTCTCTCCAAGTCAATGGTGTTAACATCAGCTCCACCACACAGGCTCACTGCCAATTGGGTTCTCTTTGACTCTGACCTCTCCTTCACGACTCATGTTAAGTCTATCGCCAAATCCTGCTGTTTTCATCTCAAAAAACATTGCGCACATCCGACCCTACTTAACACCTGTTGCGACTAAGGTGCTGGTCCATTCCACTGTCCTTTCTCGCCTTGACTACTGTAATCTGCTTCTCAGTGGTCTTACTTAATCCCAACTTGTGCCGTGAAAGACCATAATGAATCCGGTGGTGAGACTCATCTTCCTGTCCGCCCACGCCTCACCCTTCTGTCAGTTCCTACACTGGGTTACTGTGAGATATAAGGCTCAATTTAAAATTCTGGTTCTTGCTTTCAAATCTCTACATAATGCTGCTCCCATCTATCTATCCTCCCTAATACAAAGTATGTCCCGTCTATGCCCTTACGCTCTGCTAAAGACTTACGTCTATCTTCTGTCTGTACTCCTACCTCTGATGCTCGCCTTCAAGACTTCTCAAGGGCTGCACCATTCCTGGGAACTCACTTCCCTCCTCCGTTAGATGCTCACACAGGCTCCACTCCTTCAAAAAATCATTAAAAACCCACTTCTTTATAAAAGTGTATCAACTAAACTGTTAGCTCCCTACTGACTCCTCTCTTGCAACTGTCATTAGTCTAATACTATCCTTACCTTTTGTGTCACTTTACCCTACTCACTCTAGCATGTAAGCTCATAAAGCAGGGCCCTCGACCCCTCTGTTCCTGTGTGTCCAACTTGTCGGGTTACAACTACATGTTTGCTCGTCCACCCACTGTAAAGCGCTGCGGAATTCGTTGGAGCTATATAAATAATAGCATAATAATAAGACATCTTAAGCTTTGTAAAATTTCTAACCCCATTATAATGTATTCTTTTATTACTATAAATAAAATAAAGAAAAATGGGCATTACTAATACTTTGCTTTAAAAAATAAATAAAAAATAATTCTTTATTTTGTTTGTGCAAAGGATTGACAATCATGCATTTAACGCCACAACAGCGTGTAAAAGTATTATTATTTAAACAAGGGTATCAGCATGCCATAGTATAGACCTGCAAATTTTTCAATAGGTTACTCCGGCGTAGTATGTCAGTTGCAAGAAAACAGAAATTGTAAGTATATCACATGTAAACTGATGACATAGTGAAGCAGATACAATATGCTATAGGAACATGCTTGGTCTATTGATGCTTATGCAAATTACTGACATGCTAGGAATAGAACGTTCATACCACTGGTTTTGAGAGGCCTGGAGCAAAGAGACAAAAGAGGAATATGCATTGGGTAGAATAATGTAAATCGTGACTAAATCGTAGAATAGCATAAATCACTGCAATGCTAGATAATCAGTTGCTTATGGTGTGTTAGGAAGACATCAGCCAGGACTCAACCAACACCACAAGCAGGCCAGAACTAGGCAGGTACTATGCAAGGTCACATCAGAAAGCTCAGTCTCGTGTGAGAAACCGTGTCACCACTCACTGACTCATGAAAGTATAGGTTGTGCTGTGAATTCTGTTACTGATTAGATATCAGACTGCAGTGCCCCAATCACACGCTATGTCAGCCCCAGGCCTTGATAGGAACCCTTGCCTTGTGCCCATAGATCATCCTTTTCTCAGTGGCAGGACAGTGGACCGTGGGTTCTCAGGGATCCGGTTATCCTCACAGGTATATGGGCGGCACCATGAAGAAAACTCCAGGTTGGTCCACAGCCCAGGAGAGGAGCGAGGAGCTGGAATGGCGGTATTCGTCTTCTCCACAGCAGGAGGTGAAGATGGATGAGATCTGTTTTCTATCCGGAGCCAGAATGCTTGGCTCATTGCCTCAAATCTGGCACTGACTCCCTCCATCTCTGGTCCTCTCGGCACTGCTGAGATTGTAGCTCTGCGGCAACCTTGATAGCACCATGGGGGATCCACACTCAGGCAACAGGTCTGCTATTTAGAGATATAAATATCCCCAGCGGGGACCGGGATAAGCCCCACCAGTCCAAAATGGGGGGGGGGGGGAGAGAATATGGGGCTGCAGTATCCACGCTTTGAGCCACACGATCTCTGTCCGGGGATCGGCTGCCTCCTTCAGCCAGTAGGCTGCGCCTCTGGTGTTTGCTGTATCGGACGTAGAAGAAGCCCTTCAAAGCGGTTTTCGGGATCAGCTGTGTCCACTTCACTTAAGGGTCACTTTGCTCTGGTTCTGGTAGGCTGCCAGCTTTAGTAAGGTTAAATTAAGCACTTTTATAGTTCAGATTTGCTGGCGCTGTCAGCAAGCATGTCCGACCATCTTGAGAGCATGGCTCTGCCCCCTCCCTAATACCTTGCTTTTAAAAACACCTTTAGAGTTTCTGCAATATTATATTTTTGATCTAAACCTTACCCCATGGATTAAGAATGGCTTAATTTATTTAGCAGACATAATTAATCAGCATAGGATAACTCCCTTCTCACAGTTACATACCCAATGCGGATTATTGAGTAACAAACTGTTCACTTATCTCAGATGAAAAAGCTTTCTCTAATCTATATTTATTTCACCAAACCACACTTTTGAAGATTTCATACAAAATTCAAGGAAAAAAGGGCAGATATCCATATCAACCAAATTATTAAATAGTATGGAAGTTACGTCTAAATCTGCCTCTATTCTTAAATGGGAAAAAGATCTGAATAGTTCCTTTTCACTAGAATAGCTCGTCACACGCAATATACATTGCATAACACTAGAGGAACTACACTATAAACTAATCTATCATTGGTATACGGTACCCCTCTCCAAGTGAGTTTGCCACGAGCTCCTGGAGGAGCCTGGAAACCTGTAAAAGACTACTAGCACTGATTTCCATGGAACTGTTTTGGGCATAGGACCATGTGCACGGTCTGTTAAAACTATGACTTCCAGGAAATTTCTGAACCCCTGAACCAATCTGGGTGATTTTTGGATATCGGGGATCAGTGTTTTATGTGTTTTTAAGGTACTTTTAGGGGCTTCATAAAATTGCTTTTCTGTACTTGGAGATAATTGGGTTAGATTAGTACAGTTCCTGATTCAATTATCTCCTAAGCATAGAAGAGGGATTCTATTGTTTGTGTATGAGCGTGTCTCACTGTATGACTGTTTTTATTGGTTTATTCACTTTGTGTCCCTGTGCCCAATAAGGTCCACCTGGGTGTTGGGAAACTTGCATAAAAGGCTAGTGTGCCTCCATTAAAATTCGATTCCAGCTTACACTCCAAAACTGTGTGTCGTCCTGTGTCTGCTGTTCCAGCTTGCAGGGGATTCAACTGGGAAAGTCCTTGTAAGGACTAGAGCTAATTCCCCATTTGGTTTCAGGAAGGAGCGTTTCTAGGGATCCAGTCAAGCCATGGCGACTGTGGGCAGAAGTCCTGCTGTTTGTCCCAAGTTCCAGCTAGGAAGCGGTCCTTTGGTGGTGGTACCCAGTCGGGGTACAGGGAGCTCCGTTACACATAGAATATCAAAGTCAAATTCAAATCTTTGCTGGAGATATAGGTACTATTTACCATATTTGGTGGGATTGCACAGTGCTGAACGGACACTACAAATAAGCCTATGTAACTTAATCAAAAAACAAATATTGATACTATTTCTCCTCAAATGTTTCTGTTTAATATTGATCTTCCTACTCGTAATAAAAGTCAGAAGAAAAAAAAAATAGAATCTACAAACTGGCTGGAGTTACATAATCAATTAGAATTTAAATGCAGAATGGAATATGGATTTTATGTATTGAAAGGGGAACTAGATAATTAGAGAGAAATGTGGCATCCCTGGACATAATACAAGAATTCTCAACCAACTAAAAATTAAATAATTTTAAAATATACCATGCAAACTAACTTTGGGAGTCAAAAAAGCAGAAAAAATGCTTACTACCACTGCACTTGGTACAAGCTAGCAGAAAAAATATCCCACGCTAAGGTTCAAAATATGTGTTTAAGAAATGTCTTCTTTAAGAAATGGTATCCCTTTATGGTGTAGTTGGAATATGTTGCCTGCTAAAGTTCTCCAAAATGGAACACTGACCCATCAACACCATCTATGAAAATTCACACATCTCTTTTACAACACTGTAACTTCACAAAATAGTGTCTAGGTCATACATTGGCATATTGTTTCACTCAGAAGATGTAACTGAGCATGATGTGGGTGATTTTATGACAGTGGTACAGATCAAGTGTAAGAAATACCCAGCAAAAATGCAACATGTATGTAAAAAAAGCCTTTTTTTTTTCTCACCAAGAGCATTGATATAAATTGGTGAAAGAATTGTGACAAATTAAGGCACAATATACACCATATAAGATACCCTGGAGTGTCTGCTTTCTCAAATGGAAACCCTTTGTGGGGTTATTTGAACTGTCAAACTGCTATAATACTCCAAACTGAGACATAGGCCCATCAAATCCATCTATGGAAATTCTAACTATAGAAAATGAAATATCCTTGTCTCTTATATGGCATTGTAGCTTCACAGAATAGTGCCAAAGGCATACAATGGGAGTATCGTTATACTCAGCAGATGTAGCTGAACACAATATGGGGTTCTGTATAGGGATACAGTTGTACTCCAATATTTAGCAGAGATTAGTGATTAAATGGCTACATAAAAAGTGTCTAAATAACCTTAGGTAAATAGCCTTTGTATAAATATATACTTTTGTGTGGCAATTTTGTTTTTTGTAATGGCTACTACACTTACAACACAAACATACCAACTTTTTTTTTGTCCTTGCATTTTGTGACCTGTAACTTTCAAAATATTATGAAATCCAATACATATTATGCACTCTATAAATCCAGACACATAAATGAATTTATTTTGAATTACTTTTCCTTAGTTGGACATATTATGCACACGCTAGTGCAAAAACTTTGAATTTTTTTTCCGATTATTTTCCCATTTTTTTATAATAAATGAGACTTTATATATGTATATGTGACATCGAATTAAAGCCCGTTTTGTCCTCTAAAAAACAGTATAAAATATGTGTTGGTGCAATAAATGAGAGAGTTGCAAATTACGGTTGAACACAAACAGCAAAAAAATTTAGAAATTCCCTGTGTCCTTAAGGGTTTAAGGGGTTAAATATATATATAAAAAAAATATTAGAAAAAGCTAATCCAAGCCTTCGAAAGAGCACCAACTTTTTTTTAGGTACACTTGCACACAGTTTTTAAGGAGCTCAGTCGGTACTAAAAGGTGACAATATAACTTAATTTTACATGTTAGCATTCATAAAATATAGAACATGATATGGCTGACACAAGATGAAAAGAAAACGAAATAAAGATTGTTTAAAAAAAAAATAAAAAAATAAAAAAAGGATTTGGTCAAGCAAGATTGTCCTAACGATTACGTTAAACCATTTACCTTTGTTGCTGCTTTTCAAGCATGAGTACAGACATGGTGCCATCTCAGATATCACACTGAGAAAGAACAATGGATTATTCCTAACTCCTTGGTGAAATGGAAGTTGCAGAACACATGCATGGAACCTAAAAATAAAGACACACATAACATATAATTTTAAACAAGTTATAGGGGGGAAGTACTACTACTACTACTACTACTAATAATAATAATGATAACAATGATAAATAAAGTTACTATGACTACATATATATTCCTGTAGTTGTGGGAGGGAGTTATCCGGCCTATAAATTCTATAAATTCTCTGCTTATACTAACCATTTACATACCTGAACTCTAGCCATTTTAATAAGTTCACTTCTGAATATCGAATCGTCAAACCGTGCTCCATCAATACCATGGTGGGATTCACATCCTTTTGCCACCTCAGCCTTAAATTAGCTAACAAACACTTGAACTTATCTCATACCCACCTGCAGACATACTATCAACAATAAATGGTGCCAGGTCAACATACAAGACCAACTGTCCGACACTCAAAAGACTACACAGGCATACACTCTCTTTTAAGGTTCTTTACGTCAGGACACAATTCATGAAATCTATTACAACCCTTCAACATATTCAGGCCATTCTTTCAAAATAAGCACTACTTCTGTATCCTTTAGTAAACATCTCAGCGCACATCATAAACTGGGACATTGGAATTGTCTACATACACCAGATATGGAACTGAGACAGGCATTTCAAGTACTGGTTATGTAATGTCAACACGTACTAAGGATTTAACTGTTAACTTTTTTCATTCTTTTACAGGCCTACCCAAGTGTCGGTTTTAGTGCACCACAATCGACTTATACCACTATTATTACTCGGCTTATTGCTGCCGACTACAAATGGAAAGGAGGAGCCTGTATTTGTGGGAGGGTTTATACAGCCTAAAAATTCACAGGCCTTCCCTTCCTGTGGGCTGAGACTTCCTGGTTCAGCACACCCACCGCTCCCTTTATTTAACATTCACTTAGTGGGCCCTCTTTTAAAGTCCTATCCGATCGTCGGTTTCGGCACACCACAACGGACTTATAACACTACTATTACTTGGCTTATTATCCCTGATACAAATATATATATATATATATATATATATATATATATATATATATATATATTCACAGTGGTGCAATATACAGTTGCAAGAAAAAGTATGTGAACATATGGATTTCTGCACAAATTGGTCATAAAATGTGATCTGATCATCTAAGTCACAACAATAGACAATCACAGTCTGCTTAAACTAATAACACACAAAGAATGAAATGTTGCCATGTTTTTATTGAACACACCATGTAAACATTCACAGTGCAGGTGGAAAAAGTATGTGAACCATTGGATTTAATAACAACTCCTTTGGCAGCAATAACTTCAACCAAACGTTTCCTGTAGTTGCAGATCAGACGTGCACAACGGTCAGGAGTAATTCTTGACCATTCCTCTTTACAGAACTGTTTCATTTCAGCAATATTCTTGGGATGTCTGGTGTGAATCGCTTTCTTGAGGTCATGCCACAGCATCTCAATCGGGTTGAGGTCAGGACTCTGACTGGGCCACTTCAGAAGGCGTATTTACTTCTGTTAAAGCCATTCTGTTGTTGATTTACTTCTATGCTTTGGGTCATTGTCCTGTTGCAACACCCATCTTCTGTTGAGCTTCAGCTGGTAGACAGATGGCCTAAGTTCTCCTGCAAAATGTCTTGATAAACTTGGAAATTCCTTTGTGCAAGGAGGAACAGGAGAAGCACTGCCAGAGCCCTGCAAAATGACCTCAAGCAGGCCACAAAATGTGCATGTGTCTGCTCAAACGGTCAGAAACAGACTCCATGATGGTAGTATGTGGTTCTGACGTCCACAGGTGGCAAATTCGCCACTGGCACCCTGTGCTCTTCACAGATGAAAGCAGGTTCACACTGAGCACATGTGACAGACGTGACAGAGTCTGGAGACGCCGTGGAGAACGTTCTGTAACATCCTCCAGTATGACCGGTTTGGCAGTGGGTCAGTAATGGTGTGGGGTGGCATTTCTTTGGGGGGCCACACAGCCCTCCATGTGCTCACCAGAGGTAGCCTGACTGCCATTAGGTACCGAGATGAGATCCTCAGACCCTTTGTGAGACCATATGTTGGTGCGGTTGGCCCTGGGTTCCTCCTAATGCAAGACAATGCTAGACCTCATGTGGCTGGAGTGTGCCAGCAGTTCCTGCAAGACAAAGGCATTGATGCTATGGACTAGCCCAACCATTCCCCAGACCTGAATCCGATTGAGTACATCTGGGACATCATGTCTCGCTCCCTCCACAACGTCACGTTGCACCATAGAATGTCCAGGAGTTGGCAGATGCTTTAGTCCAGATCTGGGAGGAGATCCCTCAGGAGACCATCCACCACCTCATCAGGAGCATGCACAGACGTTGTACGGAGGTCATACACGCACGTGGAGGCCACACACACTACTGAGCCTCATTTTGACTTGTTTTAAAGGACATTACATCAAAGTCGGATAAGCCTGTAGTGTGTTTTTCCACTTTAATTTTGAGTGTGTCTCCAAATCCAGACTTCCATGAGTTTAAAAATTTTATTTCCATTTTTTTTAATTTTTGTGTGATTTTGTTGTCAGCACATTCAGCTATGTAAAGAAAGTATTTCAGAAGAATATTTAATTTATTCAGATCCAGGATGTGTTATTTTTGTGTTCCCTTTATTTTTTTGAGCAGTGTATTTACATAGTTACGTAGCTGAAAAGAGACTTGCGTCCATCAAGTTCAGCCTTCCTCACATTTGTTATTTTGCTGTTGATCCAAAAGAAGGCACAAAAACCCAGTTTGAAGCACTTCCAATTTTGCAACAAGCTAGGGAAAAAAATCCTTCTTGACCACAGAATGGCAGTCAGATTTATCAAGCAGTTATTACCCTAAATTGAAAGATTATATCCTTGAATATTCTGTTTTTGCAAGTATGCATCTAGTAGTTGTTTGAACATCTGTATGGAGTCTGATAAAACCACTTCTTCAGGCAGAAAATTCCACATCCTGATTGTTCTTACAGTAAAAAAACCTTTCCTGTGCCTTAGACAAAATCTTCTTTCTTCCAGTCGAAACGCATGACCTTGTGTCCTATGTAAAGTCCGTTTAGTGAATAGATTTGCACAAAATGGTTTGCATTGGCCCCGAAAATATTTGTATAATGTTATCATATCCCCTCTCAGGTGATGTTTTTCTAAACTAAATAGGTTTAAATTTGCTAACCTTTCTTCATAGCTGATATGTTCCATTCCATTTATTAATTTTGTAGCCCGCCTCTGCACTTTTTCTAGTGCCATAATATCCTTCTTTAGAACAGGTGGCTAAAATTGCACATCATATTCAATATGTGGTCTTACCAGTGATTTATAAAGAGGCAAAATTATATTCTCATCCCGAGAATGAATGCCCTTTTTCACGCATGTCAACCAAACGTTTCCTTACTGGCCTTAGCCACTGCTGATTGACATTGCACATTGTTGCATAGTTTGTTGTCTATAACAATTCCCATGTCCTTTTCGTATGTTGTTATACCTAATTTGATTCCGTTAAGAGTATACGTTGCTTGTGTATTCTTTACACCGAAGTGCATAACTTTGCATTTTTTAACATTACATTTCATCTGCCATTTGAGTGCCCAGTTCCCCAGTCTATCTAAATCCCTCAGCAGCAAAGTAATATCTTGCTTACATTGTATTATTTTAATACAATTTAATTTATTTTGTGTCATCTGCAAACACTGAAATATGACTTTCAATGCTTTTTTTCAAGATCAGTAATAAACATGTTAAATAGAAGGGGTCCCAGAACAGAACCCTGAGAGACACCACTTGCCACCTCTGTCCAGCTTGAAAATTTACCATTTATGACAACTCTTTGTACTCTATTGTTAATCCAATGTTCTACCCAAGAACAAGAATTTTCATCTAGACCGATTTCCTTGAGTTTGAACACTAATCTATTGTGTAGAACTGTATCAAATGCCTTGGCAAAATCCAAATAGATCACATCCACTGCAACAACCTGATCTATACTTCTACTTACTTCTTCGTAGGATGCAATCAAGTTAGTTTGACATGATCTGTGCTTCATAAATAAAGTATTTAGATTCATCATAAAGTGCATACCACTGTGATCCATGGCTATGGACAAAAATGAATGCAACGTGAAACCAAAAGTGGTCGTGCCATTCCTCCAAAGGGAATGTATAAGTCTAGTGTATTTCTTAATAGATATATTATAGGTATAGAGAATGACATAAAGCGGTAGGAACATAGTAAACATGTGAAAGTGCTCATATATTTACATAGGTAGGGATCTTAAAGCAATCCATCAATAAGTCCATGCCAATATAGTCTAAATATATGGACAATAAGGTGAACCAAGTGTACTCTGTGAGTACTGAATTTTCAAAGAAACTTGTAAGAAAACAAAAGTGCAAAAGATCATATAAAAGTGCAAAATACATGATCTAAATATTTAGATCCATTAAAGTGCATACAGTACTCCTCCAATAATAATGTATAGGAGGATTGATATAAGATATCCTATAGGGTTCTACAGTCTGGGGTAAGTAACATACTATCAGGAGGAGAGACCTCTAGCTTAGTGGTGGTGAGAATGTAATAAGATCGGCAAACACAGTATCATATACATCACACAAAATATTCATAAGTAATAAAAACACCTATAGCTATATATACACAATTGTTTTGGAATTAATAAGCAACTACTACACTCATATCTAAAGGAATGGTAGGAAAGAACACTTTTCATTAAGTCCCTTTGGGGATAGTGTGTTCGATTCAAGGATCCAAAATGTTTCTCACTGCAACAGTAGTTTAGCCCTGTTAACCCCTCTTGCAGGCATTGGAATGTGGTCAATTGCCACGCAGCTAAGCGTCAAGAGATGGTGTTGGCTTTCTAGAAAATGTCTGGCCACAGGTTTGTTCGACTTGCCATCTCTGTAGGCGAGCCGGATACATGACCTGTGTCCCTTAATTCTCTCGTATTACGCGGTTTCAGTTTACCCAACATAGTTAAGACCTCATGGGCAACTGAGCTTATAAACCACAAAATCTGTTCGACAGAGTTTCCTATATTTTATTTTATAGGCTTTACCCGTGTGTGGGTGACAAAAGGTTTTAGAAGGGATAATGTGACCACATGTCACACATCCTAGAGACTGAACACATCCTGCATTTAATATCTGTATGAACCAATAGATCTCTAAGATTTTTGTTTCGTTTATAGCAGGTCAAGGTTTATGTTGTATATCTTCCAGTAATGTGACATCCCTTCTCAAGATATTCCAATTCTGATCAATAGAAGTTTTAAAAGCTGAGCTGGCTGTATGAAATTTCATGGGAAATAGCAATCTGGATGGGGCTTGATCCATCTTTATCTTCTCCCCGGATTCCTTCTTCTTAGCCTCATCCAAGGCCCAGTTGAGTACGTTTCTTTTATACCCTCGTTTGACGAATCTGTTATACATCATTTGTAGCTGTTCAGTACATTGCATAGCAACTGAATTATTTCTTAAGTCTCAAAGGAACTGAGAAAGTGACAATGAGTCTTTGAGATGTTTAGGATGAGCGCTCTCATAATGTAGAATAGTATTTCTATTAGTTGGTTTTGTATATAATTTATATTGCAGTCGCTTTTCATTCAATGATAGTTCAATATCGAGGAATTGTATGCTCTTGGAATTAATCTTAGAGGTGACTTTAACTGGTGTGGGTAAATTGATAATATACTCCACAAAAATCTGAGCTGCACTTTCTGTGCCGTTCCATAAACTAGGATATCATCTATAAAACGATAATATTTCACAATCTGATGTTTAAACTGTTGTAGAATGTACTTCTCCTCAAAAGCATACATAAATGTGTTGGCATACACCGGGGCCATGGCTGCCCCCATCAAGGTACCACAGATCTGTGGATACCAATTGGTCTGAAAACAAAAGTAATTGCACTGTAAAGCCAGTTGTAGAAGTTCCAGGACAATTTCGATCGTAAGTCCCTGGTAAACCGAAGAGTTAGCTAGAAGATTACTCATTGCCTCCACCCCATAATCATGGGTTATGATGGTGTACAAGCTATTTACATCCATGGTAATTAGCACTCCATCAAACTCTCCTACTGTCTGAAAGTCCACAAGAAGATTTCCTGTGTCCTTAATGCAGGTGGGGATTGTCATCAATGGTTCCTTAAATAAGAAATCAAGATATTTGGCAATCTGTTCAAGGATGCAATCCCGAACCCGGACATTTAAGTAACATTTCGGGTTCGAGTTCGGTGTTCAGCGATTTAATGGCGCGTTTTGAAAAGCTGCAGGGCAGCCAATCAACAAGCGTTTGACTAGTTTGCCCTTAGAAGCCATCACAGCCATGCCTACTAATGGCATGGCTGTGATTGGCCAGTGCAGCATGTGACCCAGCCTCTTTATGAGCTGGAGTCACATGAGCTCTTATTAGTGTAGGGAGAGGATGCTGCAGCTGTGAGGGACAGATTAGGAAATAATTCCGGTGTTGAATCTGCAAACTACAGCGATTATTTTTGTAGGTGCTTTACTACATTTTTGTACCCTGCCCTGAGTCGAGTGCCACAGAGAAATAAGCAGTCTGTTTGTTAGGTGGGCCCTTGCAACTGCATGCGTGCCAGGCACATTACTTTAATCCTGTTCTGGTAGCTCAGTGGGCAATATGTAGGCATTTTTAAATACTACATTGTAGTTTGACAAATTCAAATTTTTTGGTGCTAAAAAGTAAATTTGTGGCGTACACTTCATATCTGAGAGTCAAATAGAACCGTCAAATACTGTGGTTACATCGCACTTTGAAAAATTCAATTTTTTTCAGTGCTAAATAGTACATTTGCGGCCTGCAGTGCATTTCTTGAAGTCCAATAAAACCCTTAAATACTGTTACATTGATGGTTTAAAAAAATCACACTTTTTTGTGCTAAATAGAACATTTGCGGCCTGCAGTGCATTTCTTGCAGTCCAATAAAACCCTTAAATACTTCTTTTACATTGCTGGTTTAAAAAAAAAAAAAAAATCACACTTTTTTGAGACAATGAAGTAACTGTATTAATTATGCCTCTAGAAATTTTTTCTCTTTAGGACACCGGCACTGCCTTACTATCAGTGAAATTAATTGTTGACTATTGGCGATTACATTGTCGCCTGACCTAAACCATCTGTTAGTTTGGTGGGTGAACGCAAAGAATGAGTAGAGCGTCAAATAAGGGACGTGGCCCTGGTCATTGTGCTGCTGGTGTTGGTGGAGCTCCTGTTGCAGGGAGAGGACGTGGTCGATCTGTGCCAGCTACACGCACAAGTGAAACACCTTCCTCAGGTGCGAGTAGGCGACAGAACCTTCAGCGTTATTTGATAAGCCCAAATGCCAAATGATAGTAGATTGGATGGTTGACAGTGCCTTCACATTGTCTCCCACCCGGTCCCCTGCCAAAAGTTTAGAGTTGGCACCTGCAGCCCATGGCTATCCGTCTTTCACCTCAACCCCTTGCAAATCAGCCCTTTCCAGGACTTTTTTTAGAGCCATTTTAGTGCCCAAAAGTTCGGGTCCCCATTGACTTCAATAGGGTTCGGGGTCAAGTTCGAGGCCGAACTCGAACGTTTTCCGATGTTCGGCCGAACCCGAACATCCAGGTGTCCGCTCAACTCTACTTATAATTTAGGATCACTATTCCACCGCCCTTATCTACTGGTCATATAACAATTGTGGGATCACTAGAAAGGGCTTTAATCAACTGGCTCTCTTCCCTAGCAAGATTTGAATGCTGTGGTCTATGCTCTCGTAAGATTTCATCTGCCTCTTGTTTAACGGTATCGAGAAAGGTTTTAATTGTTGCTTGATTGGAGGTTGAATCAAATTGGCTTGGAGGTTTAAAAGGGCAATCTTGTTTAATATATTTGATACCCTGTGTTCGAGTTTTATTGAGATCAGGTAAGTGAGGGATGGGGGGGCAGTCTACAGATCAGGAAAGTGAGCAATGGGGGGACAGCCTACAGGAAGGTAAAGTAGAAGGAGCAGAAAGGTTCTGCAAGGAGGGGTCAGCAAGGAAAAGGAAGGAGCAGGAAGAGGTAGGATATGTTTGCAAGGAGCAGGAGGTTGAAGTAGAAGGAGCAGCAAGGAGCAGGAGGGGTCTGCAAGGGGCAGGAGGGGTCAGCAAGGAGCTGGAAGGGGCAGTAAGAATCAGAAGGAGCACAAAGGTAAAGAAGGAGAAGGAACAGAAATGGTCTACATGGAACAGAAAGGGTCAGCAAGAAACTGGAAAGGGCAGAAAGAAGCAGGAAGGGGCAGAAAGAAGGAGGAAGGGTCTGCAATGAGCAGAAATGAGCAGGAAGGGAAATCAAGGAGCAGAAAGGGTCTACAATTATCTGAAAGGGGCAGAAGGAGCACAAAGGTAAAGTAGAAAAAGGAACAGAAATGAGCAGCAAGGAGCAGGAAGCGTCTGCAAGAAGCAGGAAGGCACAGGAAGGGGCTGCAAGGAGAAGAAAGGGTCTGCAAAGAACAGAAAGGGATCAAAAAGAGAAAGGAGCGGAAGGATAAAGAAGCAGAAGGTGCCAATGAGGAGAGAAGACTGTGTCAGAAGAAAAAGAAGACTGTGTCAACTGAAGGAGAAGTAAATGAGATTGGTGCAGGAAGGACAAGTGAAGTGATCCATCCACTTCATTCTGGACCCCACATCATAAGGCTTTGGTACCTTGGCCTGGCAGGAAACTTTGGACCTGCTCATCTCCCCAGGTAAAAAACATATCAGTGTTAATGTGTTCACTTTTATTTACTGAGTGTCAGGAAGCACAGAGTGCCGCTGATTGGCTACACCTTTCAGCTGGCACACTAAGCCAATCAGTAGCACCCCATTCATAAAAACATAAAACAATGTATGAATCTGGAACTAGTGATTGACTTAGAGCGTCAGCTGACCACTATAGCCAATCAGCGGCACCCATGTCTGACATCAATCTTCACTTCCTGACACTCTGTTTCAGAAGCCAAATACCACTGAGCGACCTGGAGATCTGCAGCTGGAGGAAGCCTTTGGGGTTAAACCATTTGAGAGCGGTTACACCACTTAAAGGAAAGAGCGCCCAGGGGCCTCCTTGCGTCATAGCATTTTCATTTAGATGAAGTTGTTATGATGACCAGAATGTGCCTTTAATTTGATTAAAGGAACACTATAGTGTCAGGAAAACAAACATGTATTCCTGACACCATAGTTGTGAAAACGCTATTCACTCTGGCTTTGTGTGATAATGACTATCCTCCTCCCCTTCATGACACAGTGAAAAAGGGCCCAAGCATGGATGTCATTACAATTATGCCCCCCCTGGAAAAATTCCTGCGGACGCCCATGAAACTAAGGTATTGCAAGTGGGGTATGTTCAGTCTTTTTTAGTACCCACATGGTCACAAACAGGCCAAAGATAGCGTTCATAATCTATTTATTTATTTTTTTAATTCTTTATTTTTGTGGTGCGTTCGATTAATATAGACATTTGTTATGCCACAGCAGCAATAACAAGAGTGAGGAGCATTTTTTAACAGGCTTATGGCATAGAGAAGTACTGCACACATTTTTAAAAGGTAGCTTAAGTAAAATAGCAAGGTCACATGCTTATCCAACATATCCAAAGTGTGTGTAAAGTGTTGTCATCGCTTAATAATGGTAATTTTGCTTAATGCGGTTAAATAACAGGCTTATAAACTAGGCAAATGCCCATGAGACCAAGAGGTTACATCAGCAACACTCCTAACGTACCTGGGCTCTACCCCAGGCTATGTCTACCCCAGTTTACTGTTCTAGTAATAGGCTTAAATTTGCAGCGGTATGTCAACACAGGTTAGCTTGTGGCTGATGGAGGTGCTGTACTAAGTGAAAATAACTTGTCTCTGGTGACCAATCTCATTATACCACTGGCTGCCATTATAAAACGCGCAAAAGATTTTGCTGGTTGCCAATGTAAGACATTTGCAAGATATCACTAGTTGTCAACCAAGCACATATAAAGGGTGTCACTAGATGCTATTATAAACATAATATGTTTGTGTAGCGGATGTCCATGAGCTGCCCTGGGACTTACATTATGTTTAAATTGTATTCGTCTATTTGCTAAATGTCTTTGCAGTAAGGGAATGTATTCGTGTAAAATAGCTAAGTTCTATGTGTAAAATGTATTGGATTCATCTGAATGTAAGGTAGTTTCATTCCCTTAGTTTGTTCGAATGAAACTACCGAACAGTCAGACCTCCCCTGTGTGAAGTGTGTCCTCAATTACCCGTTGCAACATTGTTGCGAACGGGTAATTGACAAGTGAAGTAGCCGTCCTTTGTTCTCGGGGGTGGCCGCCATTCGACAAACGAACACGTGGCGGCGGCCATTTTAAAACTCCCGAACAGCGGTGTTTTGCCGTCGAGTGTCTGGAACTCAAATCGGACACTCGACTAGGCGAACACCGCTGAAACCTCCACAAGCCCGGTCCGTTCGGTTCCTAACTACCGAATGGCCCCTCGTTCGGTAGATAGAAAGAACCGAACGAGGGGATTCAGGCGAACCCTCCATAGCCTCTATAGCTAGAGGCTTTCGTGCAGTTTGTTCCCTTACTCCAGGACCGACCGCAGGGCCCATTCACATGGAACCGCATTCGGCTGTTTCACTCAGTGCGGTCGGTCATTTTATTCCCTCCATAAATTTCCCGAACCCCTGGTCTGATCTGGGTGATTTTTGGATATGTTGTTCACCCAGATCAGGGCTATCGGGGGGTGTAGGATTTAAAGGGGTACCCCTATGTTTAGGGGTACATCCAGAAATGGGGGGAATTACTGTACTGGATAAGGGGATTATGATGCTGGCTGAGGGGAGGAGATGTGTGGGAGGTTACCAGGACAGGATTGGCTACTGTATTAATGAATGTAATCCCTCCCTTGCATGGGAGCATTCTTTAAAAGGCCAGTGTGGATTAAAGATTTCAGTTCTGCTCCTGAAACTGTGTGTCGTCCAGTTATTGGGATTGCAGTGGGATATTGCGGTGTTATTTTGCCTGCTGGAGACCTTGCCTGTGGATTTACAATTTACTTGTTCCTGAGCGGATTATAAGCGGAGATACCTGGGGAATATTGCATCTCCGCTACAGTTTGTCAGTATGTGTCTGAGTGATTGTGTGTATGGCTATCAGTGTGTGTATGTCTGTCAGTATGTGTCTGAGTGATTGCGTGTGTATGGCTGTCAGTGTGTGTCTGAGTGACTGTGTCTATGTCTGTCAGTGTTTGTCTGAGTGAGTGTGTGTGTGTATGTCTGTCACTTTGTGGCTGTCTGTCTGTCAGTGAGTGAGTGTGTGTGTGTCTGTCTGTCAGTGAATATGTCTGTGAGGGCGCCTGTGTGTCTGAGTGATTGTGTGTGTGCAGTGGCGTACACATGACCCATGGGGCCCCGGTGCAAAAAATGATCCGTGCCCCCCCCCCCCACGCTTACTCTGCGACCGCGGTATGTACGCCAGTGCATGCAGATGCACACACACACTTAAAGGACCACTACAGGCACCCAGATCACATCAGCTCAATGAAGTGGTCTGGGTGCCAGGTTCCTCTAGTTTTAACCTTGCAGCTGAAAACATAGCAGTTTCACTGAGGGTTAATCCAGTCGCTAGAGGCGCTTCCGCAATTCTCACTGTGAAAATCACAGTGAGAAGACCCTGGACGTCCATAAGAGAGCATTGAGTAATTCTTTCGTATGGGCAGTTTGAATGCGCGCACGGCTCTTGCCGCGCATGCGGAGCTGAGAGGCGGATCGGATATGCACAGGTTGTGATCCTTGTCTGCACTTAGCACGGTCCTTTTGGTTACAAACATGCACAGTCTTTAAAAGTAAATTAATTCTAGGCACTTTATTTGTAAATCCCAGGGGTATCCTCTGCTTGCTAAGCCTTGAGTGGCCACCTCTCAATGTCAGCAATGCTTTCCTCTGGGCTGTCTGGCGGTCTCCCTGTTCCCTTGGGGGTATCCAGAGATGCAGTCATGGCCTCTCGCTGGATCATGACAGCCCCGGTATCAAACAGCCGGTCAGGCAGTCTGAGTCCCGCCTTTAATTCCATGACTGTGTTCCCAGAATCTGGCAGCTGTTCCAGGTAGTTAGTGCGCCCAGGCCTTGTAGCAGCAGTCTTTGCCAGCATATCCAGTTCTACGGCTCCCGAACAATCCTTCAAAGTCTTTGTAGCAATACCAGATGTCTTTGAAATATTTAATTCTGCTACGCCAATGTCACCTACTTTGTAACTTTCGCCTTGGTCGGGCTTAGGTGCGGACGTGCCTATCTTATCACCACAGCTTGGTTCTGTAACTGTCGCTCTCTCTTGGCTTAGATCAGAAGTGGCTACTTTGCCTTTCTTATTTTGACTTTGTTTTGCCACTACTTCTTGGCCTTGCTTTTCTCTGCCAAACTGTTGAACAGCTGGTCGACATTCTTGGGTAGCCTCGGCTCCTAAACAGTGCACCGCATTGCTATACTCAACTGGGGTGCTTTGCTTCTCTCTGTCAAGCTCAGCTCCTTTACTGTTGTCTTCTCTGACTACCCAAGTCAGTCTGCTTTTCATGCCTTTGACTTGTTCACATGGGTGTACATTAGGGCCTTCTGTTTCATTTTTCTTTCCCTGGCTGTATTCACTAGCTTTCCTTGTCTCATTCTTTATAGCACAAACTGACTTGACACTGCTGGGCTCAGTCACAGTCATTCTTTCTCCTACGTGTTTCTCAAAATCACGCTTTGCTTCCTCCATGCTTTTCAGCTTGCTAAAGACTTCTTCTACTGTCGCTGTCATCTTATGCAGGATGTCAGTAGCTTGGTTACAGGGTCCCTTGTCCCCATGCTCCCTGCAGGGGGCAATCTTCAATACCTCAGTAAGGGCAGCTCTATTCTCTTGCTGAGCGTCCCTCAGGTTCTTAACCTGTGCAGCCAGTAAACTGTTTGTGCCTTGCTGTATAGCGGTTGCCTGTACCACAGCCTTCAGCAGGTCCTCCATTATAGCACCAAGCAGGTAAAAGTCTTAAAGGTACAGTGCTACTTATTTTTTAAACAGGTCTGCAAAGGTCTACCCAGGGTAACAACAGGAGAGGCCAACGCTCTGGAAGCACCCATTACACCGAAGGAGGTAGCGGCCTCGATCTCCGCCCTTAAGGGGAACAAAGCACCAGAACCCGACGGCTACGATATGGGCTATTACAAAACAAATAAGACGGAACTGACACCCCCCCTCACCAAGCTATGTAACCACTTCCTTGGCTACAGCCAACATAATCCTACTGCCCAAACCCAACAAGGACACCACACTTGCCACAAACTATAGACCTATTTCCCTCATCAACACCGACTTAAAAGTATTTGCAAAAATATTGGCAACTAGACTGATACCACTGCTGCCCAAATTAATACACCCAGATCAGGTCGGCTTCATGCCGGGACGCCAGTTATACGAAAATACACGCAGAGGTGCGGATTTGATATGGCACATAACACACACTAGGCTACCTGCCCTCGTCCTCTCCCTTGATGCGGAAAAGGCCTTCGATAGAGTACAATGGCCCTTTCTGTTCCAATTACTCCAAATGCAAGGCTTCCCAGAACTCTATATCACGGCAATAAAGGCTCTATACACGAACCTATAAGCACAAACCATAATTACAGGAGCACCAAAATCCCCATTCCAAGTGAGCAATGGAACGAGACAGGGCTGCCCCCTGTCACCACTCCTATTTGCGATAGTTCTTGAACCACTTCTACACCTCATCCGAACTAACCCAAACATACAAGGAGTGCACTTAGGAGATGAACAATTCAAAGTAGCTGCATATGCAGATGACATACTCCTAACGCTCACAGACCCGACCCGATCAATGGCAAACCTAGAAAAGCTCCTGCAGACATATGGAGACGTATCAGGATACAAAGTCAACCTCACTAAATCGACGGCACTAACGTTCCATATACCTGACCAGGAGACACAACACATCAGACACACCTACCATATCAAAACCAACACAGACACACTCACATATCTAGGCGTCAGACTTACAGCAGACCATAGCACACTATTCAAACATAATTATACCCCGCTGATCACGAAACTCAAGACGGACTTAGAAAACTGGACAGACAAACCTATCACGTGGCTAGGTCGCCTACACTCAATAAAAATGAACTTTTTACCAAGACTGCTATTCTTATTCCAAGCACTCCCGACTCGAGTGACAAAGAGTGACCTAGCTGACATACAAAAGGCAATAGACGCCTTTATCTGGCAGAGAAAGCGGCCAAGAATAGCCAAAACAATACTGTATAACCCCAAGGGGAGAGGAGGCCTGGGTATGCCCCACCTCTACCATTACTATACCGCAGCCCAAGTCACCCAAATAGCCCACTGGCACTGCCCCAAAAATCAACGCCGCTGGGTTGACATAGAATCCCTCATGACAGGCGCAGACCTCCCGCAATTCCTCATATGGACACCGAGACAACACAGAACAATATTACGGACCGACTGCCCGGCCATCCTAAACTCCATTAGCTTATGGGACCAAATCGCACAGAAATTCAAACTCACAAACCTCCCGTCCCCAATGACCCCAGTACTACGTGACAGAGCATTCCCACCGGGCCTAAGGGCAAGAGACTTTAAAGGCATCGAAGCCACAAACCTACAACGCTATATTCACCTATATATAGACAACCAACTAGTAACATACCAACACTTACAAACCTTAGCCCCATTACAAACCCGCAACTTCTTCCGATATCTACAATTGCGAGATTTTGCACAAACCAATGAGGTCAAAATGGCAAATGCCAAGCCTCTTACCTTCTTTGAGCAAATCTGCCTAAAAGAAAACATGCCAGCGAAACTAATCTCTCGGCTATACAACCACATATGTCTAGAATCAGGAACGTGGGGACCACAGACATACACAGACAAATGGGAAGCAGATTTGGGTGAAACGTTAGAGGGGACGGAGTGGCAAGACATATGGGAGGCGAACACAAAAGTGTCTATATGCACGACCCTACAGGAACAAACATATAAAATAATGCTCCGGTGGTATACAACCCCAGTCAAGCAATATCACATGCAACTCTGCCCCACTGACACCTGTTGGCGACTATGTGGAGAAAAAGGCACATACATCCACATGTGGTGGCAATGCAACAAAGTAAAAGAGTTTTGGGGAAAAATAGTGGACATGCACACTAAAATCCTACACCGACAAATAAAACTAGACCCTTGGACATGCCTACTATAACGACCGATAAACGGACTAGACAAACACGACCAAAAACTTCTGAATATGCTCAATCTAGCAGCTCACAGAGCACTGGCACAATACTGGATAAAACCTGAGACTCCCCCACTATCTCTAGTAATTTCCAAAATCAGAGATAATTACTTAATGGACAAGATGACAGCTAACGTTCGAAACACTACCACCACATTTCAAAAGGTATGGGCCCTTTGGGAACAATATGACGAAAAACCATAAGACAAATGAGCACCCACTCACAGACAGCTACTCACTCGTGCAGTTTTAAGATTTAACTCCTATTTTATCTTGTTATTTTTTCTTCTTGTGTATATGTTTTTGTGCATACAACAAATAAATAAAAAACCTTTGACAGGCGAAGAGAAAACTAAGCGACAACGGCCTCTGCGCAACCCACATGTAATATGTCTAAAACTTATATTATGTACACTAACAACCCAGATTTACTTTCTGTAACATAACTAAAGCACATTCGAAAAATGGGCTTCTGCGTAAGCCAACACTGTTATCACCTTCAATGTCTGTCAATGCAAAAATAAAGAATTGATAAACAGGTCTGCAAAAATAAAAAGTCCTCAAACAGACTACCGAATGACTGGCACACCCACAGACCCTCAATGTGCTACAGTGCCCGCATTCTCCACCATATTGTGATCCTTGTCTGCGGTTAGCACGGTCCTTTTGGGTACAAACATGCACAGTCTTTAAAAGTAAATTAATTCCAGGCACTTTATTTGTAAATCCAAACAGGAGACAGCAGTAAATGAAAAAAAAACAATAATGTAACAAAATCCCTATAAACAAAAACCTAGCTCGTCTGAGCACTAACTAACTTTAGATTCCCTATCTCTCAGGGGTTAAACTATAACAAATAATACTGGTTTCACCAACCTAGTGTCTTTGTTTGCGCTCAGCACTCCAGTGTTTAGTCAGCCTGCTGCTTCCAGCCCTTCAAGAGAGAAACAAACATTCTCTCTCTTTTCCGCTCTCCCAGTGCTCCAAGCCAGCCTCGACTGCTTTCCTTTTGCACTCCCAGTGCTCAGTCTCCTTGCCTCTCTCCAACCTGCTTCCAGGGAGGAAGCCAGCAATCCCCCTTTACCTGAATAGCAGGGAGGGGTTTATTCCCACTGCTGCAGCTAATTACCTGCAGCTGAGCAGTGGGTTGGAGACAGTACAAAAAACCCTGGCCTGGATCTATGTCTCCCAAGAAAACCGCTAAACTGCGGAGTGGAGCATTGGCCCACCCTGCTCTCCAAATGCTCCACCTCAGGGGCCCATAACTAAATGTTGGTTTGTGTTGCCTATAACACGTACTCCCCCTGGGGTTAAATGTTATAGGCCTATCTGCCTTCACTTTATCACAAGGTGATACTCGGAAAATTTGAATATCGTGCAAAAGTACATTTATTTCAGTAATGCAACGTAAAAGCGGAAACTAATATATGAGATTGAAGCATTACATGCAAAGCAAGATAGTTCAAGCCATGATTTGTCATAAGTGCGATGATTATGGCTTACAGCTCATGAAAACCCCAAATCCACAATCTCAGTAAATTAGAATATTATGTGCAATCGATAAAACAAGTAGTGTACATAGAACAATATCGGACCTCTGAAAAGTATAAGCATGCATATGGACTCAGTACTTGGTTTGGGTCCCTTTGGGTTCCTTTTGCAGCAATTACTGCCTCAATGCGGCGTGGCATGGCAGCTATCAGCCTGTGGCACTGCTGAGGTGTTATGGAAGACTAGGATGCTTCAATAGCGGCATCAGCTCCTCTGCATTGTTCGGTCTCATGTCTCTCATCTTTCTCTTGGCAATGCCCCACAGATTCTCTATGGGGTTCAGGTAAGGCGAGTTTGCTGGCCAATCAAGCACAGTAATTCCACGGTAATTGAACCAGGCTTTGGTGCTTTTGGCAGTGTGGGTAGGTGCCAAGTCCTGCTGGAAAATGAAGTCAGCATCCCCATAAAGCTCATCTGCGGAAGGAAGCATGAAGTGCTTCAAAATCTCCTGGTAGATGCTGCTTTGACCCTGGACTTAATGAAGCACCTAATGACCAATACTAGCAGATGACATGGCTCCCCAAATCAACAAAGACTGTGGAAACTTCACACTGGACTTCAAGCATCTTGCAGTGTGTGCCTCTCCATTCTTCCTCCAGACTCTGGGTCCTTGGTTTCCAAATGAGATACAAAAGTTGCTCTCATCAGAAAAGATGACTTTGGAACACTGAGCAACAGACCAGGTCTGTTTTTCTTTAGTCCAGGTAAGATGCTTCTGAAGTTTTGTTGTTCAGGAACGGCTTGACAAGAGGAATACAACATCTGAAGCCCATGCCCAGGATCCGTCTGTGTGTGGTAGCTCTTGATGCACTGACTCCAGCCTCAGTCCACTCCTTGTGAAAGTCCCCAACACTTTTGAATGGCCTTTTCCTGACAATCCTCTCCAGGCTGCGGTCAACCCCGCTGCTTGTTCACCTTTTTCTTCCACACTTTTCCCTTCCACATAACTTTCTATTAATGTGTTTTGACATAGCACTTTGGGAACATCCAACTTCCTTCGCAATTACCTTTTGAGGCTTTCCCTCATTATGGAGGGTGTCAATGATGGTTTTCTGCACAACTGTCAGGTCACCAGTCTTCCACATGATTGTGATTCCTACTGAACCAGACTGAGAGACCATGTAAAGACTCAGAAACCATTTGCAGGTGTTATGGCTTACTTAGCTGATTAGAGTGGTACACTGTGAGCCTAGAATATTGCACCTTTTCACAATATTCTAATTTACTGAGGTTGTGGATTTTGGGTTTTCATGAGCTGTAAGCCATAATCATCGAACTTATGACAAATCACGGCTCGAACTATCTTGCTTTGCATGTAATGCGTCTATCTCATATATTAGTTTCCCCTTTTACGTTGCATTACTGAAATAAATGAACTTTTGCACGATAATTTTTCGAGTATCACCAGTATATATATATATATATATATATATATATATATATATTTTCAATTGTGTATATTCAATTGTGAGGATCCTAGTGCTTGTTAGACTGTTAGATCTGGGTTTGGCAGCTGGTACTTTCCAAATCAGTCTCTTCTCTCTGGCCGTCAGGAAAGGGTGCAGGGAAGCAGCACCTTCTGGGTGTCCTCAAATTTGTATGGTGGTAAGTCAATATGGAAAATATGAGCACTATATTCTGTATTTTGTCTAGTATATTCTATAGTTGGTAAGGGAAATTAAGATAAATGCGCTGACCTTCAAGCGGAGCAATCGTGTTGCGCACACAGTGTGCTATGCTACAGTGTGCTATGCTGGTGGGGTAATCCCAGACAAGCAAAAAAGGACTTTATCTGTGAGTTTACCCCACAAGGAGCCTAAGAAATCCAGTCGTGGCCTGTTGCAAACAGAGCTGGGGAGTGTTTTCCGATCTTCCCACTCTCTACCTCCCGATCCCTCTTTGCAGTGCTCCTACCCCCCACCCTTTGGACCGACAGGCCCAAAGTAAGTGACACAGCAGAGTCAAGATGCAAAATCTAAGGGGCAAAAAAATCTTGAGGCATGTGTACTAGGATGGCTGCCACAGGACCATCTGAGACCTGGGCCCTCACGAGAGGCGCATTAAGCATGACCGAGCGAAGAGATGTGCCATGACTGACAAGCAACAGCACTCACCAGCTGGCCAGGCTCTCAACCAGAGACCCGCTCAGATCCGCAATGCCGTGGTACTCAAAGCAAGGAGGCGGAGAAGTAAAACACAGAGGACGCGTCGGTTCCAGATTTGCAGTTCCAAGACTGGCCATCACCCACAAGGGGACAAACCCTGGAGCACAACTCACAACCTTGGAAAGCACATAACCGGTGAAACAGTCAGCCCCTTGACAGCAGATCGCGAGACTTTGTTTGGATCGGTCCACACAACCGGAACAGTGAAGCACGAGTGCTGGACAGTGTTAGAGCCTGGGGTTGGTCGGGCAGTGATCTGAGGAACTGGTGCACTACAAATCAGCCAGGAAAGCACTCCTTGTCATAGGGCACGTATGATGCACATCTTTAGGCCTCTAGGCTCACATGTGGCAATGATTTATAGCCATGGTTTATAACCGATCTGGTTCTTACTTGTAGGTTAGCACCAGTGCCATTATTTACCTGAATATACTAGCATATTAGTAATATTGGGCATCTTGCACTTACTCAGTTTAATATCAGGCAATCCGTTTAGATCTTGCATATTTCATTTAGCATGTTTTCTGTTTTTAGCATTTAACCCCTTCAGGACGGGTGACGGACGAGGTCCGTCACAGAGGGGAGACACTTAACGACGGGTGACGGACCACGTCCGTCACGCGGTAAAATTAACCCCGGATCGCCACTATCGCGGCGATCGCGGGGTTAATGGTGCTCCCGGTATGCCTCTGCATTAGAGGCATACCGGGAGCACCCGGTCAGGCTGCCCAGCACATGTGCTCGCTCTGACCGCAAGTCAGAGCGAGCACATGTGCTCTGTATACTCACCTACCGGCTCCCTGCACTTCCGGGTTCTGTGTGAAGTGCAGGGAGCCGGATCAGTGCTGATCCTGCCCCCTGCTGTAAAAAAAAATAAAGTTTATTTAAAGTCCCCCCCCCTTACCCATTTTAATAAAAAATTAACCCCTTCCCTGCCAATTGATCACTGACTACAGTGATCAATTGGCAGGGATTACATTTTACTATGAATTGATTATTTTTTTTTAACCCCTGAGGGTTAATTCTTTTTTTTTTAACCCTCAGGGGTTAAATTAATTAAATTAATTAATTAAATTATTTTTTTATTATATATTTAGCTAGCTGGGGTAGGTGGAAGTTAGTGGGGAATTGGGGGATTTGGCGTTAGGCTAACTAGGGGTTAACGTTAAAAAAAGTTTTAAAAGAAACTTTAAAAAGTTAAAAATTAAGCTTAAAAAAATGTTTTAATAACATTTAAGTAAAAAAAACAAAAAAAACACACTTTACCTAGTCCAAATAAAAATTAACCCCTTCCCTGCCAGTCGATCACTGCCTACAGCGATCAAATAGAGATCACAGTATTATACTGTGATCTAATTTTTTTTAACCCCTGAGGATTAACTTTTATTTATTTTTTTAACCCTCAGGGGTTCAATTTATTTAATTAATTAATTTAAATATTTTATAACTATATATTTTGCTAGCTGGGGTGGGTGGGAGTTATGGGAAAATGGGGAATTTACTGTTAGTGCTGCGTACTGCTAGTTAGGGGTTAACGGTAAAAAAAAAAGCTTAGAAAAATGTTAAATCTGTAAAAAAGTTTTAAGAAAGTTTAGGAAAGTTTAAAAAAAATTTATAAGCAAAACAAAAGTTTAAAAACTAGTTTTTAAAAGTAAAAAAGTTATAAAAAGTAAAAAAATACATTTTAAAAACGCTCATTACCACTACACCTGGAGCAAACTAGAGAAAAAATTATCCCACGCCAAGGTTCAAAATATGCCTTTTGAATTACCCCAGGGTGTATTCTTTAATAAATAGTATGTGTTTGTGGGGAAGTTTCAATAACCAACCGTCTAAACTACTCCAAATTGGAACATGGACACAGCGTAAAACTTCAAAGTTAGAAAAAAACTGAATGGCTGCGTCTCAAATGCGCCCCTTCAACATCCACATATACCTGGCAAAGGTACATACGGGGGTATTGCTGTACTCAGCCGACATAGCTGAGCAACATATGAAGTATTATACAGTCATAGCACACATAAGGTTTGCAAAATATGCTGCGCAAACTCACTTTGTATGTCAAAAAGGCAGAAAAAATGCTTATTACCACTACACTTGGTACAAGCTAGCGGAAAAATGATCCCACGCTAAGGTTCAAAATATGCCTTTTGAAATACCCTGGGATGTCTTCTTTAAGAAATGGTATGGCTTTATGGGGAATTTGGATTATATAGCCTGGTAAAATACTCTAAAATGGGACATAGGCACAGCATAAAAATTCAAAGTTTGAAAAAAACTGGAATGGCTGTGTCCCAAATGTGCCCCTCCGATGTCCACACATACCTGGCAAAGGTACATACGGGGGTATTGCTGTACTCAGCCGACATAGCTGAGCAACATATGAAGTATTATACAGTCGTAGCACACATAAGGTTTGCAAAATATACTGTGCAAACTCACTTTGTATGTCAAAAAGGCAGAAAAAACGCTTATTACCACTACATCTGGTACAAGCTAGCGGAAAAATGATCCCACGCTAAGGTTCAAACTATACCTTTTGAAACACCCTGGGGTGTCTACTTTAAGAAATGGTAGGCCTTTGTGGGGTAGTTTGAATTTAAAACCTGCGAAGATGCTTGGAAATTGCACATAGGCCCAGCGTCAAAATTCAAAGTTTGGTAAAAACGGATATGGCTTGGTCTCCTATATGGCACTGTAGCTTCACGAAATAGTGCCAAAGACATTCACATGGGGTGTCATTTTACTCAGAAGACTTAGCTGAGCATAATTTGGGGGGTTTGAACTTAGTGGCACATATGAAATATACAAAACGCCCAGCAAAAATGCAATCCGTATGTAAAAAATGCACAAAATTATTTTTTACCACATACTTTGGCATATATTGGTGAAAAAATGGGGGCATGTTAAGGCACAATATGCACCTTATAAGATACCCTGGAGTGTCTACTTTTACAAATGGTAGGCCTTTGTGGGGGTTTTTTGAACAGTCAAACTGTTATAATACCCCAAATGGAAGCTAAGGCTCATTAAATCCATCTCTCAAAATTCTACTGTGAATACTGTAAAGGACAGGTCTCCTATATGGCACTGTAGCTTCACGAAATAGTGCCAAAGACATTCATATGGGGTGTCATTTTACTCAGAAGACTTAGCTGAGCATAATTTGGGGGGTTTGAACTTAGTGGCACATATGAAATATACAAAACGCCCAGCAAAAATGCAATCCGTATGTAAAAAATGCACAAAATAATTTTTTTACCACATACTTTGGCATATATTGGTGAAAAAATGGGGTATGTTAAGGCACAATATGCACCTTATGAGATACCCTGGAGTGTCTACTTTTACAAATGGTAGGCCTTTGTGGGGGTTTTTTGAACAGTCAAACTGTTATAATACCCCAAATGGAAGCTAAGGCTCATTAAATCCATCTCTCAAAATTCTACTGTGAATACTGTAAAGGACAGGTCTCCTATATGGCACTGTAGCTTCACGAAATAGTGCCAAAGACATTCATATGGGGTGTCATTTTACTCAGAAGACTTAGCTGAGCATAATTTGGGGGTTTGAACTTAGTGGCACATATGAAATATACAAAACGCCCAGCAAAAATGCAATCCGTATGTAAAAAATGCACAAAATTATTTTTTACCACATACTTTGGCATATATTGGTGAAAAAATGGGGGCATGTTAAGGCACAATATGCACCTTATAAGATACCCTGGAGTGTCTACTTTTACAAATGGTAGGCCTTTGTGGGGGTTTTTTGAACAGTCAAACTGTTATAATACCCCAAAATGGAAGCTAAGGCTCATTAAATCCATCTCTCAAAATTCTACTGTGAATACTGAAAAGGACAGGTATCCTGTATGGCACTGTAACTTCACGAAATAGTGCAAAAGACATACAATGGGGGTGTCATTTTACTCAGCAGATGTAACTGAACACAAAATAAAACTTTGTACAGGAATAGCACACACCAACTTTACAAAATATACACGAGAATTTCTCTGTTATAAGTTTGTGTGCCAAAAACCAAAAAGAACACAATTTTACTCCAATATTTAGCAGAGGTTGGCGGTGAAATGGCTACGTAGAAAGTGTCAAAACAACCTTAGGTAAATAGCCCGTGATGTCTACTTTATATAAATATATACTTTTGTGTGGCAATTTTGTTTTCTTTTATGGCTATTAAGCTTACAAGACAAACATACCAAATTCTAAAATCGCTCCACATTAAAAGTTTATTTTACTCCTTGTGCTTTGTGACCTGTAACTACCAAAAAAAACTTAAAATCCCAGACACATTATATATTCTGTAAATCAGAACAAATAAATAAATTTATTTTTAATTACTTTCCTTAACCTGCACTAATTATGCACACATTATTATTGCAAAAACTGTAAAAAAAAACAATATTTTTCATTTTTTTTGCATTTTTCTGTATTTTTTTTATAATAAGTAAGCATTTATATATATATATGTTATATCAAATTAAAGCCCTTTCTGTCCTTTAAAAAACAGTATATAATATGTGTCGGTGCAATAAATGAGAGAGATGCAAATTGCAGTTGAACGCAAACAGCAAGAAAATGCAAAAATTGCTTGTGTCATTAAGCGTAAGTCAAGCTTCTGAAGCTGTGTCCTTAAGGGGTTAATTTCTTTAGCAATTTCAAGTCTAGCAAATCTTTTGTACCCAATTGTTTGCTGTGTGAGATGAGTAGACCTACACGTCTAGCATGTTTCTGTGTTAAAAAAATTAAATAAAAAAATAATAGTTACAGGAGTATATATTATAAATACTTTATTGTCAGATGTCTGTTTGCTATAACTCCTTTTTTCTATTCTGTACCACGTTACATATTGTCTCAATAAAAAATAGTCAAGTTCATGGAACTAAAATCTGACACAGAAACTCCCGAACACCGCAGGACTTCCAGCATCGCCTGCGTTCGGTACTACACCACTTAGAAGGGCACTGTTCGGTAAAAACATTCCCATGAAAAAGGTGCACAAGCTCCAGGGTAAGACTATTAACTCTGTTCAGTAGTTTGCTTGTTTTTAAACTACCGAACTTGACCGACCATTAGCACTGATTTCATGGAACTGTTTTGGGCATAGGACCATGTGCACAGTCAATTAAAATGATGACTTCCATGGAAATCCTGAACCCCTGAACCGATCTAGGTGATTTTTGGATATGTTGGTCACCCAGATCGAGGCTGTAACTTTTGTGAAGTTTTTATGTGTTTTAAAGGTATTTTGGGGTTTTTGTAATATTGTATGTATTTCTGTGCCTGGAGATAATTGAGTTAGTTCAATTCCTGACTCAATTATCTCTCAGGCACAGATGAGGAGTTTGTAACTTGTAACTAGTCCCCTCTCAGGTCCAGGAGAGGGATCTTGTTTGTGGGGGAGTGTGTGCTTAACCAGATTAAAAAATTCCAGCTTGTACTTCCATAACTATGTGTCGTCTGGTTACTGGGAGGGGAAACTGCTAATCACTAATCCTGCACTAGAGCTCCCAGGACTGATTGTTGTCCAGTTCCTAGGGGTGGCTAGAGTGAGTTCCCCATTCGGCTCCAGGAGGGAGCGGTTCCAGGGTCCCAATTAAGCCACGGCGACCGTGGGCAGAGGTGCTGCGGTTTGTCCCCAGTTCCAGTTATAAAGAGATCTTTTGGCGGAGGTATCCAGCCAGGGTACAGGGAGCTCTGTTACAGTACAATCCCTGCCTGTGGTTATATTAAGCGCTCAGATATAAGCTATCTGGGGATTTGCTACAAGGTGACCTAAGCGAATGGAGGCACACTATGAGCAACTAAAGCGATCTACCCTCAAGGATTTGCTGGAGAACTGGGGTCGACCGGCTAGTAACCGCAAAAAGTGCTGGAGATGGATCGAGACGAAAATATTGCTGAAACAGAGAGGACAGCAGAAGAGGCAAGTTTTGGAATAAGATTCGGATAAGATTGGCACACTATGGACCGAATCCCCCAATGGAAGTCATAACGCAAGTAATAGCGGCGGTGGATGCTAACCGGTGCCAGACTCAGCAAAGAGGTGCTGCAGCAGCAGAGGTACCAGCAGTTCCGGTAGAGAAAAGAAAAGTAAATTTTGCAGCTTTTAAAAATGTTGTAGAAGCTGACGGAGAAATCCTTGCCGATTTCGAATGGCAATGTGCCCTGCACAGAGTACCCACAGACGAATGGTTCACAATTGTGTCCGGGAAAATGTCCAGTGAAGCATTCCGGGCTATCCCTTATGAGGATATTAAGGATTGTGGGCTGGTAAAGGCGATTCCGGGACACTACCAAACAAAATGCGGACTCTTACACAGAGTGGGAATGCCGCCTACATCGCACGGCATCCCACTGGGTCAATGGATGCCAGGCGGTATCCGGGGAAGAGGTGCTGCAGTTATTCCTGCTGGAGCACTTTTACAACACGCTGAGCCCTGGGATTCGAGAGTGGATCAGAGACTGGATCAGAGACACCCTGCCGGAAGCAGTTCGCCTGGCGGACGAGTATACCCGCAAGACAGACACCCGTGTGGTCAAAGCAGCTCCACGACCGGATTACCGACCTGTGGCACCCCCTCCATCTATCGCCTACTAAAATCCGTCCAGGTATTCCCAGCACAATAACCAACAGCCACTAAAATGTTATAGCTGTGACCAAGCGGACATAAGCGACCAGACTGCCATTTGAATTCTTCCTGGCAGTCTCAGTCGTGGAGGAAGCCGGGTGGAGGGAACCCTCGTGCACCAATGCCTGCTGCCCACTGCATCAAAGTGGGGAACACAGCAGAAGAGCACTGGGGGGTCTACATGAGGCTGACCCTGTCCATGCAGCTGCCCGGGATAATCGGCAGCAACACAGACAGACTGTCCTTGCCAATGGGAAAGCATCCAGTGGGCTAAGAGACACCAAAGCTACTCTGACCCTACTACAGCGCAATTTGATCCCGGAAAGTGAACACACGGGGCACACTGTAGCTGTTGAGTAGCTGGAGGAACCATCTACTGTTTACCCACTGCCCGTGTTCACTTGGATTGGGGAGTTGGTTCGGGACACGTTAATGTGAGCATCATGAAGGAGTTACCGGCTGATGTCTTAATGGGGAATGATTTGGCCCCCCTTGTTTCTGCCTATGCCCTGCAGGGCACCGCGGAGGCTAACCCTGTGACTACCCGTGCCCAGACCCGTGCTGCTGGAACCAGCCCACCTGCTGCTAAGACCCAGGTAAGGACATCTACCCCGACTATTACAGTAGAACAGGCCCACCCTAGGCTGGGATACCCCAGAAGCATTTGGGAAAGAGACCTGGGAAGATCCGACTCTTCATAAATATAGGGCCAAGGCAGACACCTGGGAGAGGGGAGCAGATGAAATATTGCTGAAACAAACTCTATGAGTGGGTGAGGGATAGGCTATATAGGATCCCCAAGAAATCTACAACAGGTAAGACCCCTTCGCAGAAGAGACAGTTGGTAGTACCCAAGAAATATCAGTTGGAAATTCTGCAAATCGGGCATGATGTCCCCCTAGCAGGACATCTAGGGACACGCCGCACAGCCCATAGGATTACCCAGAATTTTTTCTGGCCCAGTTTTAATAGGGACGTGCGGCAGTACTGCAGGACTTGTGATGTGTCAACGAGTAGGGAAGCGAGGAGACCACCCTAAGGCCAGACTAATGCCATTGCCTATTATTGGGGAGTCCTTTTACCGCATAGCCGTTGACATTATGGGTCCCTTAGCTAGACCTAGTCCATCCGGAAAGAAGTAAATTCTTACTGTGGTGGACTATGCCACACTTTACCAAGAGAGTAGCTATGTTCAATATCGAGACAGAGACGGTAGCCGATTCCCTGGTTAAAATATTCACCTGAGTGGGGTTCCCTAAGGAGATCCTGTCCAATCAAGGGACACAATTCACTGCTGTTCTCACCCAGGAGTTGTGGAAGGTGTGCATCATTAAGCCCCTGTTGAGTACACCTTACCACCCACAGACTAACAGTCTCTGTGAGCGCTTTAATGGAACCCTCAAGCAAATGCTGAGGACCTTTGCTGACGCCTGCAGAGACTGGGAGAGATTCCTACCCCACCTGTTTGCGTACAGGGAGGTACCCCAGGAATCTACAGGGTTCTCTCCATTCGAGTTACTCTATGGGAGAAGGGTCCGCGGGCCCCTTGATCTCATTAGAGGACACTGGGAGAGACAGAACAGGAGGAGACCCCCATAGTGTCATATGTGCTGGAACTTCGGGACTGCATGGAGCAACTGCCTCTGATGGTAAGAAAGAATCTCCAGGCGGCCCAGGGGAGACAGAAAAGATGGTACGATCGGGGTGCCAGACAGCACACTTTCCAGGTTGGGCAAAAGGTCCTAGTGCTCAAACCTGTGAAAACGGGCAAACTGCAGGCATCTTGGCAGGGCCCTTATAAAGTAGTGGCCCAAATCTGTGACACTACGTGTCATTGCCAGTTGTGCAGATAAAAGGATCCAGCGATCCTTTCATGTGAATATGCTGAAGTAATACCAGGAAACACAGAAGGATATCGCTGCAGTATGTGCCCCTGCTATTGATGACTCTGAAATTTTACCCCTCCCTGACCTATTAGAAAGGGATCCCCAGATTTATCTCACTAACCTAGTGAAGTTAGGAGACCGATTAAGCCCCACGGAGACCAAACAAGCCAAACAGCTTTTATGGGAAAAAACAGGCTACCTTCTCCCAAGAACCATCATACACTACCCTGGCCGTACATAAGGTACGGACAAGCACCCCTCAGACAGCTGCCCTATCGTATCCCTGAAGCAGTCTGAAAAGGAATGCAGAAGGAGATACAGGAGATGACTCAGTTAGGAGTCATTAAGCACTCAGACAGTCCCTGGGCCTCACCAGGTTTTGTGTGGACTACAGGCGACTTAATGAAAAGACTACCACTGACGCCTACCCGCTGCCCAGGGTAGACGAATTGCTAGATCGTATAGCCAGGGGACGTTATCTAACTACAATAGACCTGTTCAAAGACTTTTGGCAGATTTCCCCGGCCGAGGAAGCGATCCCTGTTTGGCCTGTACCAATTTAGGGTCATGCCATTCGGGATGAAAAATGCCCCGGCTACCTTCCAACGTATGGTGGATTAGCTCCTCGATGGCTTCCAGGATTTTGCATGTGCATACCTGGACGACATTGCGATCTACAGTGAGTCTTGGGAAGACCACATGGTTCACATAGGGGTAGTTCTGGACAAGATTCAGGCTGCAGGCTTGACCTTGAAGCCAGATAAGTGCCACTTAGGTATGGCTGAAGTGCAGTGTTTGGGTCACAGAGTGGGGTGTGGGAACCAGAGACCAGAACCGGCCAAGGTAGAGGCGGTAGATAACTGGCCCACATATCGAAGACCCAGGTACTAGCCTTCTTAGGGACTGCAGGGTATTATAGAAGTTTTGTCCCTGACTATAGTACTATAGCCAAGCCCTTGACTGACTTGACAAAGAAGAATTTGCCTAGGCAGGTCCTGCAGTCTCCAGCTTGTGAAGCCTAATTTCAAGCCCTTAATCAAGCACTTGTTAATGGCTGCCCCAGTACCTAACAAACGTTTACTTGTCCACACAGACACTTCCATATTTGGACCGGGGGCAGTGCTGAGCCGAATCAGGGAGGATGGAGTAGAACACCCTGTCACATATCTCAGCAGAAAGCTACTATTAAGAGAAGTGCGTTTTGCAGCAGTGGAGAAGGAATTTTGGCCCTGGTTTGGGCACTTAAGAAACTTACTCCATACCTTTATGGACAATAATTTTCCCTGGTCACTGACCACAACCCATTGGTATGGCTTAACCGGGTTGCAGGAGACAATGGCAGGTTCCTACTGTGGAGCTTAGCCCTGCAAGCCTATAACTTCACCATCAGCTATCAACCCGGTAAGCAGAATGGCAATGCCAATGGGTTGTCCAGGCAAACAGACGTCTCTCCAGCTACCTAGTTCTAGACATCCGCAAGTTGACCCAAGAAGGATCAAGCCAGGTCTGCTGGAGTGTCCCACAAGGAGGGAGCCATGTGGCAGACCTCCCTGCCTCTGCATTATTATTTAAATACTATTTTATCTGTTTGGGATGTGCCTAGAAATTGAGTTAGAAACTCCAATAGTGTAATACTGTTGTATATAGAAAGTTCATATATATATATATATATATATATATATATATATATATATATATATGTAACAAACCACCTCTTTTATAGGTAGGATTGTCACAGATCTTGCAGTAACCACAGCCTTCTAGGGTGTACAAAGTCCAGGACACATTCAGTTCGGTTTTCCTTTTTATTCAATAAGAAAACAGGTGCTTTAAATAATAACAAAACAAACAAAATCCCTTGCTCTTACTTGAGCTCTTACTAGACAGGAATTGCTATCTGCAATTGGGTGGCTTTCCCACTTACCAATTTTCCAAACAAAAGAAATGTCTTTGCAATGAACACAATTGTCATTCACTCTCTTAGCTGTCTTTTCCTCCCTCACTCTGCAGCAGGCTGCCCTCTTCTTTTAAAGGCCTGTCTACTAATTGAGTAGCTACAGGTGAGTGCCAATTAGTTAACTCTTAAATCAGATCCAAATTGCGGTCTGTTACACAGCAACTAGTGCTGTTGGAGCATTGGCCCACCCTGCTCTCCAAATACTCCGCCCCAGGGTCCCATACCATGTTTTGCAGAGCATCAGCTATGCATATTGCAAACTTTAACATCTCTCCCTGGGGCATTTAACTGAAAATCCTCTGGTTGCGGTTTAGCAAATCAGGCCTGATGTATCTCCCATCAACCACTATTCCACTTTTACGCTCACAATATATATATATATATTTAAAGAAATCACTCACATTCTCCTGAGCTATGCACCAAGCTCGGGAGTAGACAGCTGACAGGTCTGTAAAGGCGACCTTCCCCTTCTTCAAGTATGATGGTCTTGTGTAGTATGGACTAGAACTTAAGCAGAAAAGTATATATAGTGCAGTATATCCTGAAACCAATAATCCAATCCAAAATTCGGTGGAAATATGTATACTCACAAAGCTGGAGCCACAAATCGGCTCAGTCACAGCACGTAGTGTAGTTATGGACTACACGCCCATATACAGAAACCAACAGCCCAGAGTATATAAAAAATACTTTTATTAGTGATCTCATAAAAATTCTATTGGCAAATCAGAAAATCTAAAAAAATCAAATAAACTATTGGAAAATAAACAAACTATAAATACTATTGTAAGGGCATAAATGTGATGAATAGAGTTACCAGGACTTTATGCCCTTACAATAGTATTTATAGTTTGTTTACTTTTAATAAAATACCTATTTCAGAAACACACAAAGTGGCAAAAGTCTGATGAAAAATCTCAACTTCTGGACAGAGCAATCACAGAGATGATGGTTAGGGATAACCAGCCATTTACAATGGTGTCAAGTGGTGGGAAGGGGGGGCCCTAAATACTAATAAGGGGGGAACCTAATATCCTCCCCCCTGGTCCCCACCCCTGAGCGGCGGGTGGGGGCCCTAAATTGGAATAAGGGGGACCTAAGTGCTTGATGTCTATAGTTGAGCCAAGGTACACACTGAAGAATGAACAGTTTTACAGAACCAAAATGCTGCCAAAGATTCATAACAAGGTGGTTCAGAAAGTAAAAACAATGTTACAACCAGAGAACGCTGGCAATTTACTCTCATTCACTACTGACTGCTGGTCCGGATCAACAGAATCACTCATGAGTCTTACATGTCATTTCATTGATAATGGATGCACAAAAAGGCAGTTGGTGTTGAATACAAAGGTTATGCAAGGATCCCAAACTGGCAAGTACATAAATAAATGTTTCTAGGCATGCTTGGTTATTGGGGGATACACACAGATCGAGTGATGCTTGTGCTTTGAGACAGCGGAGCAAACATGGTGAAAGGAATGAAGCTTACTGAAGTGTCAGATCTCAGCTGCATGGCACACACCCTGCAATAGACATGTGCAATTCGTTTTGGTCCAAATATGAATTTGGACAAATTTTGGGCAATTCGGACATTCGGGTAGTTCCGAATTGCCGTAGTGCCGAGGTCCCGAAATTGCCGAAGTTCCAAAGTACAGTATTGCTGAAGTACTAATATACTTACCAAGTGAAAGAAGAAGAATGTTACATTGTATACAATTTTAAATAAAAAGTATACAAACAGAGCCAGGATTCAGCTGTAAGCATTTGCAAAACTTACAACAATCAAGTAACACACATTCATATAAAATGTAAGTTGCTTAGCCAGTCAATGTAATGACAGGAATGAATAAGTAGATAACTCCTTAATTCCCACGATATTAGGGAGCTATCTACTAAAAGGCTTAAAGACCTAAATTGGTCTTTCAGACAAATTTACTAATACTAAGTAAAGATTACTTAGTATTAGTAAATTATGCACCTACTCGCTATCCCGCGAGTAGGGGCATATCTATTAAACAGTGACCTATTGCCCCCCCGGCCCCCACCCCTGAGCAGCGGGTGGGGGCCCTAATGTAAAATAATGGGGGGGAACTATCGTCCTCCCCCGGGGCCCCCACCCATGAGCCGTGGGTGGGGGACCTAAATTTTAATAATGTCCTCCCCCTGGCCCCCACATCTGAGCGGTGGGTGGGGGCCCTAAATACTAATAAGGAGGGCCTAATGTCCTCCCCCTGGCCCCCACCCCTGAGCGGTGGGTGGGGGCCCTACAGTAAAATAAGGGGGTCCTTCCCCCTGTCCCCCATCCCTGACCTAATGTCCTCCCCCCAGGCCCCCACCCCTGAGCGGCGGGTGGGAGCCCTAAATACCAATGGGGGGACCTATTGTACTCCCCCCCGGCCCCCACCCCTGAGCGGTGGGTGGGGGCCCTAAATAAAAATGTTACCCCCACAGGTGTCTAGGGGTCCCCAAACCCCTAGTCACCCCCTCCCCCCAAAAAAAATTAACCCCCTACATACCCCCCTCACCCTAAAAATAATGAGGGGGGGACCTTTAACTAAGTACCTGTAACAAAAATAAAACTTACCATTCAATGTTTTCTTTCTTCTAAAATCTTCTTTTTTTCAACCCTCCAAAAAATAAATAAAAATAAAAAGCAAGCGCAAAAACAATATTTCATCTTCACCCATGGAGGGCTCCATGCAGATTGAGCTCTGCAGGGCGGGGGAAGGCTTGTAAAGCCTTGCCTAGCCCTGCAATTAAGCTCAGAGCACTCTGATTGGTGGGTTTAAGCCATCCAACCAGAGTGCTCTGACAGGTAAATGAAGAGACTGACATTTACCTGTCACAGCACTCTGATTGGTTGGTTTGAAATCCACCAATCAGAGTGCTCTGTGTCATTTTACACAGCGTGGGAAAGTTCTTTGGAATTTTCCCACGCTGTGTAATTTGACTCATAACACTCTGATTGGTTACTTAATCCACCAATCAGAGTGTTATGAGTCAAATTACACAGCGTGCTCACTTTTTACTAGACATGCCCCTACTCGCGGTATAGCGAGTAGGGGCATCATTTACTAATACTAAGTATTTTTACTTAGTATTAGTAAATTTGGCTGAAAGACCAATTTAGGTCTTTCAGCTTTTTGGTAGATAACTCCCTAATACCGTGGAAATTTGGGAGTTATCTACTAAGCGGCTGCAAGAGAAGTGCCAAAGTCCTGAAATTCCGAATTGCGAAAGTCCCGAATTTCGGAATGCCGAGCCGAACCGAAAATTTTCCCCTTATGCACATGCCTACACTGCAACTTGTGGTAAATGATGGTCTGTCAAGCCAGTGAGCGACCTAATTGCCATGCTAAAGAAGTGCACAAGTCATTTCCACCATTCATTCATTGCCAAGCACCGACTGAGGTGCATTCAGTCAGACCTCGGCCTGTCCAAAAACAGCCTGATTCAGGCTATTCCAACTCAAAGGAACTCCACACTCCACATGCTGCAAAGAATGCTGGAACAGAAACGAGCTCTTAGCATCTATTCTAGTGAATATGAAGGATATTCTTGCCCTAATGCTGATCAGTGGGAGATTGTAGCAAATCTTATTCAGACCCTCCTCCCAATAGAGGAAGTGACTCTAGAGGTTAGCCATAACGACTCAAGTGTGTCATCGTCATTACATGTGTGAGAGTGCTGAAGATGCTTCTTCAAGAGAATAATGGGGCCACTACATGTGGCATTAAAACACTCCGGGAGGTCATGAAGGAAAGCCTCAAACAACGTTTTTTTGAAGTATGAAGAGAATATAAATGTTGTGTTGCCATGTTTTTTAGATCCTCGATTCAAACATCATGCTTTCTCTTCTGATAATGTATTGGTCAAGGCAAAATAATGGCTGACAGAAGAAATGTAAAAGGAGGTGCAGGTTCTAGAATGGTCACATCTGGAAGAGCCTGATGCTACTAGTCTGGAAGAGCAGGATGATGATGCTACAGAAACATACAAATTCCCCAAAAGAAAACAAATGGAAAAAAGGCTTAAACATGGCCAAATTGATGCCATGTTCAGCGTTTTATTGGGGCCTCATGTAGAGGATTCTCTTACTTTACCAAAAGTCAGCCTTGATGATGAGCTTCATCTTTATTTGAAAGAACCAGTGATCAATAGAAGGGCAATTCACTTAAGTGGTGGAAAGAAAATGAGACACGCTTTAAAACCCTTTAAAACCCTTGCTTCTTATGCCAGAAGATACCTCTTCACCCTTCTCTGTACCTAGTGAGCATGTTTTCAGTGAAGTGTCAGCAATCTACGAAAGAAACAGAAGCCGTTTAACAGGAGAACAAGCAAAAATGTTGTGCTTTCTGCACTACAATGTACTCCTTCTCAACTGGAAGTATTGAAGAAATTCTAAAGTTTTAGATTAGTTTAGCATTGTTTTCATACAAATGTTATGTAATGTCCATCTTAACTCACTTTCTTGTAACCTTGAAGCTGGCTTGTCATTGGCTGAATGATCTGTGTTGCTCCAGGAACTGGTCCTGTGTCTGTGTAGTGTAAGGTATTCTACCCTGTGCCAACTACCACTACTTGTATGATGACTGTAATGGTATTGTCTAGGTCTACTTTATAATTGTTATTTTTATTCTTTTGTTTTATTATGCAACATAATTTGGTTCTGCATTTTTTCATTTTTATTGCTGAAGTGCAAACCCAGGACAGGACCTTTTATAACTTATGCTACCTTTACTCCACTAGAACGGTTAAGTTACTCAACATTTATCTTGTTTTAAATTTAATATTCTTTATTATAGGCATTAACCATGTGTTTACAACTTTAAATTGATACTAAGGCTAAGCAGTTAGGCAACAAAACAAATATAGCTTAATGAAGCTGTGTTGATGCCTTGCTTATATATAGGAGTGTGTCCCTTTGATATCATTGCCTATGTCACTGCAGCTAATTTTACTAAGATTTAATCTAAGTATGGGCTATGTGGCTGTGTGCAATTGAACATTGTTGATCTGGTTACCTTTTGACTGATATTTTTTTTTTTTTTAAAAAGTGGTCCAATTTGTTGTATTTGACCATATCACCATTGTTTTGCTGCAATCTGACTGGTATGTTTCTGTATTATTTATTTTTAGTTACAAATGAAAAAGAAAGATTTACTAAAAAAAAAGCTAAATGTTAACAATTAAAGTGTTCATTTAACAGCAGATTTGTGTAGAAATAGTTTGTTTGTTTTTTTCAATGAAAATGCACAGAATATCGGTATAAGTTATCGGCTATCGGCCTGAAAGTTCACAGATTATCGGTATCGGCTCTAAAAATTAAATATTGGTCGATCCCTAGTGAGGAGGGATGCTGAAGTGTGAAGATGTGGTGAAAAACACTTGAAACTAGTATTTTTGTGGCCGCAGGAGCACACCAGAGGGCAAGATGGCTGCCAATCGCATGGCATGGCCCAAGTCGTCATGGAGGTGGGGCGAGTTTAACCTCCTAGTTTAAAGGAGCTAGTAAAAGCACAAGATGTTGGAATGGAGGGGGAGAGCAGGAGCAGCCTACTGGGGAAAGGACAAAGGAAGTATGAAAAATGAAGTAGGGAAAGGGAAATGTGATAGTTAATAAAATAAAATGTAAAAGTAATAGAGGTTGTGTGGACCTTAATATAAAAGGAGAATATAGTAAAATAAATATAGCACACTAAATAGATCAAACTGACATTATCCCTGTGGGAGAGGAAAAAGTAAAAATGTAAAAAGAAAAGATGTAAACAAAGTGAATAAAAGTATTTTTGGAAATAAAGGGATGACATATGCATATAAGAAAAAAAACAAAAAACTTTCATCTGACTACAATGACACAAAAAATATTTTTTTAGAGACAGGCATTTCACACCATGAATAGGAGAAAGAAGGAAAAAAAGAAGAAGCCTTACACCACAGGGAGAAAGAGTGGAAGAAGGGTTCAAAAAAGGAAGGGGAGAATAAAAACTAACCCAAACCCATATGAACATCAGGCATATTCAATTTATCAAATAAAGTCCTAAACGCTATGGAACTGGCAGTTCTAAGTAAGAGTTTGAAGTATGCTTCCACCCGAAAGTTCAATTCTTTTTCTACCTACATTGACATAAACAAATTTGTCAGAAAAGCTACCCTCAAAATGTTTTATGCCATCCAAAATAATGGAAAAACAGCCCAAAATCAAAAGGGTCCTCATAATAATATGCCTGTTAATTACACCAGTCTTAAACCTGCCTCTACTGTTTACCCCTCTAATTTCAAATCCAACAACTTTGTAAAAACTGGCCAAAAACAATTTTAATAAAATAAAAAACAGCAAATTTGACAATTTAATTTCACTAAAAAATAAACGATGAAATCATTATTAAACCTGCAGATAGAGGGGGAGGGATAATAATATTATTTAAAGAAATGTATAAGAAAAAAAAAAATCCTCTCCAAGCTCAGTGACAACTCAGTATACAATGAACTTGTATCTGGACCCAGCATATTAAAAGCATTTTAAACAGTTTTAAATAAAGGACTTGAAAAACAAATTATCAATAAAAAATGAACTTGAATTTGTAATTCAAAAGGCAGAACGCTTCAGCCGCATGCATGAATGGCTCATTCTTTCGGTAAGACATTCTTTCTTTCTGCTCACTCCCACCATATCACGGATAACTTGGTGGGGGCCCTAAGTAGTAATGGGGGAGAAACCTATTGTTCCGTCAGCCCTCACCCATTGCCAGCAGGTGGTGGCCTCAAATAATAAGGGGGTTAACCTATTATAATAAACCCTCACCAAGTAACTAGGGGTGCCTATCCCCCTCATCCTAATAATAATGAGTGAGGTAAACAAACTAAATACCTGTAAAATAAAACACTAATAAATACCATTGAAGATTTCTTTTTTTCTTCTTTTTTTTGCCCGAAAACAGGCCAAATAAAAATACATTGTTGAATTAATAAAATTAAAAAAATTAAAAAACACAGGAAAAAAGAAATTGCCAACAATAAAAATTAATCCATCTTCACCCAGCAAGGGCTCTGCGCAGACTGACGCCACGCCAAGGAATTTGACTCAGAGCACTCTGATTGGTTGGCTTAAGCTAACCAATCAGAGTGATCTGACAGGTAAATCTTGAGCCTTGCAGGTAACTGACGGCAGTGGGTGGGAGCTGAGGGGGAACAATAGGTTCCCACGCCTCCCATTATTACTTAGGGCCCCCAGCCACCGGCAATGGGTGGGTACTGGGCTTATATTATTTAATGATCCTATGCATTCATCCAAATGGACAAATGGCTCATTCTTACTGAGCTCATTCATTAGTTCGGCTCACTTCCGTCAGATACGATCAGAGTGAGCAGAAAGAACAAATAACTTACCACTGTCCGAATATTTTACTAGTATGAGGGTCCAACACTAAGGTGTGAAGCTGCCTTGTTACACCTTCTACTATTCATTCTTTTAATCACTTGGTTAGTTAAGAATTTATATGTATAGGTAGACTGGAATTGTTTCTCTATCCAAAATATTTTGCACTTTTGTACAGTATTATTATTTATTTTTTGAGACACAAACAGGACCAGATACAGTAGACAGGTAAGAAAAATATCCAGAGAAATATACCAAGAAGTGGGTACAATTTGTCAAGTATTTTCGGGGAAAGTCGTTCATTACCATATGAATATATAAGGCGATAATTGGGATATTAAGTGTGGGTAAGAGCAACTTGGATGTCTGTTCTAATCTCATATGTGTAGTAGGAGGACTCTGATATAATGACCTTAGGAGGTGCTTACGTGCGGCAATACCAGGGTAGTTGGTAAAAAGTGGTGGGATCAAAGAAGATCAGCCTCTAAGTCTCTGAGCTTCTTAGTCCTTAGAAGTGAACCCTGGCTGTGGAGTCTAGAATATGACTCCTACATAGTATCCAGGTGTTCTCATCCCAGCATACCCATCTTACAGTTGCTAGGCTCAGCACTGCCTACTTCGTCACTTAGAGAAAATGAAAGAGATAAACAGGCAACTAATTAAAACAAAAAGGTTTTTTAATCATCATGAAATGTGGAGAGTCCTCTGCTAGGGTAACCCTAATTTTGTATGTGGTAAGTCAGTGTCAGTGTCAGTTAAGCGGTTAGAATGCAAGCACAGAGAAAGAATAAGTAGGACAAAGGGAGTAGAAAGAGAAAAAATAAGAAGAGGTAAGGGAGAGAAAGGGGTAGTGAGGAGGTAGAGGAGGGAGGATTGGGGTTGCAATTCCTGGTAGTTGGCCACCTGCCCCCCATGTCACCACTCTTGTTGGGTTTCTTAGTATTTTTGCACATATGGAGCAGAGGTAAGTGTATCCTGGGATGTAAATGTCATGTCAAGCACTTGGTATTTAAAAGGATGGGTCCTTTCCTACAACATCAACAATTGATAAAGAGTAGATGAAGAGTAGTGAAACTGCATTTAAACATAAGTCTTCCAGAGGTAGCAGTGGTCTATGTAATTGGTGTTGTTGGGCAATAGAAATGGTAAAGCTGACCATATCTGAAAGTTTCCATAAAAGAGGGCGTTCGATCCTGTAGTAAACTCTGGAGGGGCAGCGATGACCTGTCTTGAAATAGATCTGAAAGACATACATATTGGCCTCTACCCAGTGAATCCAGCATGCCCCTATCAAAAGTGGGCAGGTAAGCCGTGTGGCAGAAATGCCTCTGCCACGTGTTCTTGGAGGCCTGCTTGCCAGCCTCCTGCAACAAGACTATGGGCCCTTCAAAAACTATAGGAACAAACTTGGTTTGGGAACCGAACAGCCGCACGAACCAGAGACCACCCGGGAGCTTGTTAAGCCCTAATAACAACTTGGAACGAATCTAACCGCAGTGTTCTAATTGTCTGGGTGGCCTCTGTTTGCATGAACGACCACAAGGTGGCGGCCATCTTGTTCCCACGAACACAGGCAGTGGTGTTTGGTCGTCGAGTTCATGGAACTGTTTTCGGACACTGAAAGGGCACTGTTCGGTGGAATCATTCCCACGAACAAGGAAAATAAGTTCCAGGGTAAGAAAATTGACTATGTTCAGTTTTTAAACTACCGAACTAGACCGACCGCAAGCCCTGATTTCTCTGGAACTGTTTTGGGTATGGAACCATGAGTGGTTGGTCAAATTATGACTTCCAGGAAATTCCTGAACCGATCTGGGTGATTTTTGGATATGTTGGTCACCCAGATCGGGGCTCTCAGAGGATGTAAATTTTGTGGGGGGGTCTGTGTGTTTAAATGCATTTTTGAGGTTTTATAAAACTGTATGTTTTTTGTGCCTGTAGATAATTGAGTTTAATACAGTGCTTGACTCTATTATCTCCCCAGCACAGAGGAGAGATTATCTTGTTTTATGTAGGAGTGTCCTGGATCTGCGAGCCAATGTAATTGTGTGTATGTTTTTACTGTAGTCTACTCTCTGGTCCAGGAGGGAGTGCCCCTTGCATGAGGACCTGCATATAGGCCAGTTGTGGCTACCAATAAATGAGTTCCAGTTTACCCTCGTCTCGTGCTTGTAGGAGAAAGCTATACCAGCTAAAATCCCTGCTCCTGGGATTGTTCTTTGGATTGCTATAATCACTAGCTCTTGTAAGAGCTACACTGCTATACTCTTGGAGGAGAGGTCTTCTCACTGGAAGCTGGATCCCTGACTTGGTTCCAGGGTGGGAAGGGACCGCAAGACCCCGGACAAGCTGTGCAGCTAAAGGGCTATAGTGCTTATGGTATCAGGTGCGATGCTTATGGTACTCAGTGACAGTTAGGAAGCAGCGATTGGCAGGCACCCAGTAGGGGTGCCAGGTGGTCCATCACTAGCCGAGTTACCTGTAATTGGGTACATTGGGCCCCTCAGTGTAGTCAAAAAGAATTTAAAACAAATCTGACACCAAACATCCAATGTCGCTACTATGAAGGGCTGCTCCCGCGATGCCCTTTTAAGGTCAGCATCTGGTAACCATACCACAGCTGGCAATCTGCCCCCACACTCCAAACCCCCCTTTCAAATCTGATGCCACCTTCCTGTTTTGGTTTCATCAGTTGTGCTTTCCAGAGTCTAGAACTGCGGCCTCACCACACAAATCTCACCAATGCCTAATTTAATGACTTAAAGAATGCAGGTGGGAGAGTCATAGGGATAGTTTGGAAGAAGTAGAGGACCCTGGGTAAGATGTTCATTTTTATGGAGTTAATATGTCTGAGCCAAGAAAAGTTGGGGACCGTCCAGACCATCATGACTGCTAGGGGGTGGAAAGAAGTGGAGGACAGAAGTGGAGGAAAGTTAACTTGGTTCAGGACCTTTTACATGACAAGGGATCCCAAATCCCTATAAATGTAATCTGAGCACCCACAGAAATGTAAAGCCACGATCAGCTGATCTAATACACGTGTGGGTGCCGCAATGTTTAACATTTCTGATTTGTCCAAGTTTAACTTAAAGTTGCTCATGATTTAATTGCTTCTCATAGTTCCTCCATGCTGTGTTGTTTCCTCTGGGTCAAGTTTGTTCCAGACATGAATATGCAAGTACGTTTCAATTTTTCTCCATTGTGCGTAAGTGTTCACATACTGGTCGAGAGATTAGAGAGTGAGGTATAATATGTGTGGCGAAAGTGACCTCGCCACTGGTTTTTGGAGGGACCTGTTTGCCATCCTCTTGCCCCAGGACTATGGCCCCTGGGGGTATTGCCCTTTGGAAACGATTATTTGGGCTTATTGGATTTTGGGACAATTTTTATGCCACTTTGAGTCCATGGGAAGGTGTGCCTCTTCCCCTCCCCCCCATTATTCTCCAGCAGGGCGTTGTCCCAGGGACTCTGCCAGACCAGTTGGAACTGGCTGCTTTGTCCCTCCTCGGTCAAAAAAAGGACTTCCAACTAACTTTTCAACCACTGAAGGGAATTGTCTGAATTTTGGATATGTTTATATTTGAAGTGTGCAATAGAAATGGTAAAGCTGACCATATCTGAAAGTTTCCATAAAAGAGGGCGTTCGATCCTGTAGTAAACTCTGGAGGGGCAGCGATCAGGGCCAGATTAACAGCCCAGTGGGCCTGGTGCTGACAATTATGACGGGCCTAATTAAAGAATCATATCGACCAAAAAAACCTTAAACACTACCAAGCATCATGTATCTGATGGAGATGGTGCTGGAGAGAAAGAAAACAGCAGCTATAAGAAAACACATACTCTATGCTAATCTCCCTCTAATTTATGTTTTCATCTTTCAAGTAAATCCATAACCCCTTACAGCAGTGTCCAGTGAAGCAGGAAGTCAATGGGCATGGTAAAAGGGTATGCCACTGACACAAATCACGTAACCTGCCAAAAGGGGTGAACATGCCCAAAAAGAGGACGTCTGCCCAAAGAATTAGAAGGCCAGCCTGGCATGAATGCATGTCAGACTGCCTGCCAATCATGCAGCTGGCCAACTAAGGGCATACTATGCAGACAGCACCCTGAGCTTGGCATAAATGCATCTAATGATGCGCTTGCTCAACGCTTTCTAAGGACTGTCCCCTAGCACTCTCTGGTCCACTTGTCTCCTTACCTTCTTACTAGCAGGCAGACGCTCCTGGTATATAGTCTGGGACAGAGAAAAGCTGTATGTAGTGAGTGTAGAAGAAAGGGAACATGCCACAGTGTTAGAGAGACCAAAGTCAGCATTACCTTAAAGGATCACTATAGGGTCAGGAACACAAACATGAATTCCTGTCCCTATAGTGTTAACACCACCATCTAACCCCCCTGGGCCCCTCATGCCTCCATAAATATAGTAAAAATCTTACTGTATTCAAGCCTGAAGCTGTAACTCTGCATGCTGTTAGACTCAGAAAAACAAGCAGTCTGCTGACATCATTAGAAGTGGTGGCCTGATCCAATCACAGTGCTTCCCCATAGGATTGGCTGAGACTGACAAAACGGCAGATCAGGGGCAGAGTCAGCATGATTCAAACACAGCCCTGGCCAATCAGCATCTCCTCATAGAGATGAATTGAATAAATTAATCTCTATGAGGAAAGTTCAGTGTCTGCATGCAGAGGGAGGAGACACTGAATGTTTGGATGCATTTTAGGCAGCCATGACCCAGGAAGGATCTCTAACAGCCATCTAAGGAGTTGCCAGTGAAGTTATCACTAGGCTGTAATGTAAAGACTGCATTTTCTCTGAAAAGACAGTGTTTACAGCAAAAAGCCTGAAGGTAATGATTCTACTAACCAGAACAAATTCAATAAGCTGTAGTTGTATAGTGTCCTTTTAACTATATTCAGTGTCAGCCAGTCCACACAAGTTTTGTTCCCATACATCCCTCTTAAGTTTCCATACTTAAGTAAGAGTATGTGAAAAGTAGTTAGGGTTGCCACCTTTCTTGGAAAAACATACTGGCCTTACTAATTTGCAAAATGAAATATGTATGGGTGACATCACATGATGTAAATCACAAGGAGTGACATAAGAGAAAATGCTGTAAAATCACCAAAAAACTATTTAGTTTGATTATGCTGTATAGATGGATTCCTCCCAGTGCCCCCATGTGTTGATTACTCCAGGTCTCAGCGTTCCTATGTATCAGTGTCTCAGTGCCCTATGTCTCTCAGTGTCCCCTAGTGTCGTGTCCCCAGGTCTCCCAGTGGCCCTATGTATCACAGTGTCCCTATGTATCACAGTGTCTCAATGCCCCATGTCTCCCTGTGTCCTCCAGTATTCCCATGTGTCTATGTCCCCATGTATGTGTCACTAGGAAACTAGGAAGACCTGGGGACACGGGGAGACATAGGGACACAGAAACACCAGTGACACTGGGAAACTAGTGGACACTGGCTTGGACACATGGGGCCACTGGGAAAATAGGGGGCACTTGAAGACATGGGGACACATACACTAGAGACACTGGCTGGGTGACATGGGGACATTGAGACATGGGGGCACTGGGAGACATGTGGACACAGACACCAGGGACACAGACACTAGGGACACTAGCTTGGCGACATGGGGACATTGAGACACTTGAGGCACTGGGAGACATGGAGGCACTAGGATACATGGGGACAGTGAGACACTGGGAGACTAGGGGGCACTGAGACACCGGGGACACTGGCAGGGAGACATGGGGGCACTGGGAGACATGGGAACACTGTGTCCCCATGTGTCTGTGTCATAATGTCTCCTAATGTCCCTTAGTGTCTCAGTGTCTGCCATAATGTCTCTCAGTGTATGTCTCCTTGCAGCCTTCCCCCCATCCCTTACTTCCCTGAGCTGTAGGCTGTCTCTGCAGGGTGGGAGTTGCTGTCTGGACTCTCTGTAGCTGCACCCCTGCAGATCAGTGAGTATAGATAGACAGGGAAGGATTTGCTGGAACTTCCTATCCCTGCCTGTCTCCACACACAGCGACCCCTACTGGCCAGTGCTGGTATTGCATAGTAATCTCTTGTTTATCCTGAGAAAACTACCAGCATTTGTATTGCCAATATCACTGCAATATTGGCACCAGCCAGGCAGCCTCAAATACTGGCTGTGCCAATAAAATAAAAGCCCTAAGAGAAGTGTGTGGAAAAAAAAAATGCAAAAACAAAAATGTTAATTTTTATTTATTTTTTTAAATCAATGGGCCTATTCTATGGGCCTGGACCTGGAGCTGCAGCTCCATCAGCCCCTATGTTAATCCGGCCCTGGCAGCGATTACCTGTCTTGAAATAAATCTGAAAGACATACATATTGGCCTCTACCCAGTGAATCCAGCATGCCCCTGTAATATGTAACTTATGGAGATTGGATGTATATTTTAGAAGTTATAAGAATTGTGTAAAAACTGCATTTTCCTGCCTGTGATAATTACATTAACCCATTGTGTACAGTAATTATATCACAGGTAGAGGGGAGGGTTTTTTTGTCCTGACTGGGAGTGTTTAACTGTATTATAGTGTATTTGATTGGCTGTGCTACAAAACCATGTGGGTGGCAACATTGTGTAAATATGTGTATATAAGAAACAATAAGCTCAGTCTGTTCCTGTTTACACTCCAAAACTGTGTATCGTCCTGCTGTTTCAGCATGAGCTAATTCCCCATTCGGTTCCAGAGTTCCCAGGACTGAGTGTCATCCAGTGCCTCGAGGTGTCCAGTGCCTGGAGTGCTTGGAGCCCTCAGGAAGCGCTAGGAGCATACTTAAACGGAGATACCCAGTCAGGGCTCCAGGTGATCCATTACAGTATGCATGGAAGATGCAGCTATATTCGAGTGGTGGTGTAAGATTACGTTTTTTATGCACATGTTGTGGATGTGGAAGCGGTCTTGTTTCTTCTTCAGCATTTTTGTGAATTATCTCTTGGGTTAAGAACAGTTATTTAATCCTTATGAACGACCCATGAACAGGTGAGTAAAATATATAGTCATGTACTTTAGGGTTCAGTGCCCTCCAGCAGTCTAGCAAGCGGAGAGTAAAGCATTACGGATGTTCTTTATGAGTCTATAAGGTAATGTGTTTTGTTCTCAGGAGGGGTCCCTAAATGGGTCCAGTGGGATATTAAAGTCCCCACCCAGCTCCAATACTCTTGTTGAGAATTCCTTCAACAAATAAATGGTAGAGGATATGAAAGCATATATGAAAGCATGATGTTGAACATTGGGCACATATAGGGTGGCAAAGGTGAAGCGCTGTTAAGGATTTTGCTTTCTTCTTAACAAGAGTGAAAGGCGTAGCAGTGGACAAAGGGATAACAACTATGGCTTTCCTAGCAGAGGAGTGGAAAGCAAAATATCCACAGGAATATAGTTGGTCTCTCTGATCCGAATGTGACTGGAGATGTGTCTTCTGGATTATAGCTACAGATGTGCAGAATGCCCAGACCTCCTCAAAAAATTGTGAGCAGCGTTCAGGTATGTTATGATGATGCAGCCATCCCTTGCTACTTGTGGGAATCGGGAAACAAGGAAAGAAAAGGGGAGGGGAAAAAGAGAGGGGGGGGGGTGGCAGAGGGGTGAGGAAAAGGAGAACAGAGGGAAGATGGTGGTAAAAAAATATTCTGCTTTATTTGTAAGTAAAAAGTAAACATGAACCAATAAAATGAAAAACAGGTTGGTTCTACGCGTTTCATCCAAATACACTTGGACTTCCTCAGGAACCTAAAATCAATCTGTATAACAGAAGCATGCAAAATGACATACAAGAATAAAGCAGCCTAACCCTCCCACCCTCAAGTCCTCTTAAACACACGCCCATGGATCTAAGTTCATTGGTGGATCCATGGGCGTGTGTTTTCCTTTGAGATCTGATGAGTTGTTTCACCTTTAATCTTCATCTTTCCCGGCAGGTGTGTGGACATCTGTTGTTACTCGAAACCGGAAATGTATTGATCTCGGCACTTCCATGGGTTCCATCCGTGGTTTATGACAGGAATCAATATGGCCGTGCGTTCCACCAATGGTACGCAATATATGACCCCTGGTGGTGACTGAATAGTCACCACCAGGGTGACTATCCCTCTGTTCTCCTTTTCCTCACCCCTCTGGTCCCCCCCCCCCTTTTCCCCTCCCCTTTTCTTTCCTTGTTTCCCGATTCCCACAAGTAGCAAGGGATGGCTGCATCATCATAACATATCTGAACGCTGCTCACAATTTTTTGAGGAGGTCTGGGCATTCTGCACATCTGTAGCTATAATCCAGAAGACACATCTCCGGTCACATTCGGATCAGAGAACAAACTGTGCAAACTCTCTTCTAATTTAACTTTGATATAGCAATAATAATTCCGTGAAGAGTTATTTAAGAGACCTTTCCTGTCTCAATATGATAAAAATAATTAAAATGTGAATGTATCTCTTCATACAAGTGACCAATAGATCCCAAATTACTTGTTTAATTATTAAAATAAAATTAATATGTTCTCTATAAAATTTATAAATACATGAATGTATATAGCCACACATATCTATCTTCATCATAAAAGTTCATCTTTATAAGCTGATTCAAACGGAGTTCAAATAGAAATGTCAGAAATTAATTATATACAAGGGGAAAAACAAACAAAAATATATGAACTGTTAATATAGACCATAAAGAAGTATCTCAGAAACTGTCAACATAATAGACTGACATGAAAAAAGAATCTAAGGGATATTATAAAAAGCTAACTAAGCCTACATCCACATTTAATCCGTTTGGTTCCAAAGTTTGAAGTTTGTGAATCCAAAAGGTCTCAAGTTGAGAAAGTTTTTTAGTCCTGTTCCCCAATGTTGTGTGACCCTTTCAATGCCAATACACTTGAAGTCCCTAAAAGAAAATAGGGGGCATGAATGGGATTGAATGTGTCCTCAAGTTCCTCTTAATATTACCTATATGTTCTAAAACCCAAACTTAAAAAAAAAAAAAAAAAAAAGCTCTCTTTGTACGGCCTATGTATTGTTTGCCACACGGACACTGCAGCAGATAACTACAAAGTCTGTGTGGCATCCAATGGCAGATTTAATACAAAATTGGTCACCTGTAACACAACTAATGAATTGGTTTGTTTTTTTGAGACAGATGGTCAAACAGGCTTTACAGTAATTACATCCTCTGAACATACCAATATTGTCCTTGGTGTCATTCATGTGGGATTTGATAGCATAACTGGGAGCTAACATATTTTTCATAGATAAGTAAAAGACTTTTTGGTAAACAGGCTCCTAAAACTGGGTCCTGCAAACGTATAGGCCAATGCTTTGATAGACCTTTTTTAATTTTATCATGATCCAAGTTATACTGGGTCATGAAAACTGTCCTAAATGAGTCGTGTTGGGGTTGTTGTCTAGGTTTGTCCATTAATTGGTTTATATCCATTTGTGTAGCTATACAAATCTCTTTTTCTAAGGCATTCTTCCCAAATCCCTTCTCCTGGAGTTTTTTCTTGATATGTTGAGACTGGAAGGTAAAGTTTTATAGGTGTGAACAGTTACGTCTAAGATATGTGAATTGCCCTTTGGCTATGCCCTTCAGCCAAGGACGATGATGGCAACTGGCATGATGAACATATCCGTTGCCATCAGTTGGCTTGAAGTAACAGAGTCAGATCAAGAAAATTAATTTCATATTTATTCCAGATAGGAGTGAATTTCAAATTATATTTATTGTGATTAAGAAAGTTAACAAAATCCTGAAAAATAAACAAAGGCTCTCTCCAAATAATAATTACATCATCAATAAGTCTCTGCCAGAGCACCAAGTTTTCCCTTCAGTCATGACAAGACCACACAAAAAGGTCTTCCCAGCGCCTCATGTAGGTGTTGGCATAACTGGGGGCAAACCTGATGCCCATGGCATTGCCTGTGGTTTGTAAATACAACTGTATATAATACAGAATGCACACTACAACAACCACAATTGTCAAATACAAAACTTTAATAACAAGGCAAATTACAATGAATAACACAAAATAAACTAAGTAACAAAATGAGGCAAACAGTAATCAAGAGTATGATAAGGAAGACTGGAATGGATTTGCAAAAGAGCAAGCCCGATGCCAGTCAAAATACCCTAATTACAGGCTTAAACTCCAGTAGTAGGCGTAAATTGACTTATTTTACAAGAAAGCAAGAAAAAACTATTAAATAACTTTATATAGATCCCTAACTGGATAAATAAGAAAAAAACATAAAAGACAATGTGAGTACGAAGTGTAGTAAAAAGTTAAAAAAACAAAATATTAAAATAGGACTCTTTTGCAAATCCGTTCCACTCTTTCTTATCATTTTTGTATTGGGTTATGCCCTTAGTACCCTGCAACCACTACAATGCCGGTGAAAGCCTTCTTTCTTTCTTTCACTGTCACTGTACTTTTCTCAGTAATCAAGAGTAATTAACACAAGTTTTCCAAGCCACAAGGCAGAAACACAAGTCACCAACTCCCCCCAACGTTTTGGCACCAAGTGGTTGCCTTTATCAAGGGTACCAGTAGGTGCGAGTTGGTGACTTGTGTTTCTGCCTTGAGGCTTGGGAAATTTGGGTAAATTACTCTTGATTACTGTTTGCCTCATTTTGTTACTCAGTTTATTTTTTGTTATTCATTGTAATTTGCCTACTTATTAAAGTTTTGTACTTGACAATTGTGGTTGTTGTAGTGTGCATTCTGTATTATGTATATATCTTTGTATTTAAGCACTTGAGGGAGTGTTTATATGGTTTGCACCTGGCTTTTTGTGACTATTAATTTGTCTCTCCATGTGATTTTGGTTTATATGCTGTTGTAAATAAAACTGACCATCGAAGAAAAATATTTTGTTCAATATTGCTATGTTCAGAGCATGTAATTCCTGTAAAGCCTGTTTGACCATCTGTCTCCAAAAAACAAACCAATTCATTAGTTTTGTTACAGGTGACCAATTTCGTAATAAATCTGCCATTGAGTGCCACACAGGCTTTGTAGTTTATCTGCTGAAGTGTCCGTGTGGCAAACAAAACATAGGTCGTCCAAAGAAAGCTTTCAAAGTTCAGGTATTAGAACATATGGGTAATATTAAGAGAAACTTGAGGACACATTCAGTCCCAGTTCACTGCAATTCATGCCCCCTATTTTCTTTTAGGGACTTCAAGTGTATTCACATTGAAAGGGGAGGGGGCTGACCGGATTAAAAAACTTACTCAAAGTGAGACCTTTGGGATTCACAAACTTCAAACTTTAGAACTAAAAGTATTAAATATAGATATAGACTTAGTTAGCTTTTTATAATATCCTTTAATTTTTCATGTCATAGTCTATTATGTTGACAGTTTCTGAGATACTTCTTTATGGTCTATAACAGTTCCTATATTTTTGTTTGTTTTACCCCTTGTATATAATAATTTCTGACATATTTCTATGTGAACTCAGCTAATACAGATTGACTTTTATGATGAAGAAAGGTATGTGTTGCTATAAACATTCACTTATTTATTAATTTTATAGAGAACATTTAATTAATTGTATTTGAATAATTAAACCAGTAATTCAGTATCTATTGGTCACTTATATGAAGAGATAATTTCACATTTTAATTATTATTATCATATTGAGACAGGAAAGGTCTCTTAAATAACTCACTCTTCACAGAATTATTATTGCTATATCAGTTAAATTAGAAGAGAATTTGCTCAGTTTGGGTTTACAGCCCCCCGATACCATCAGGGGAGGCACCCTTGAATGCTTTTACATCTTCCATTCTGTTAGTGCAATGATTATTAGCGCACATTTCTATATATTTTTTTTTCTAGTTTGCAATATAACCCGTTTTGTAACAGTTTGCTAAAAACATTCATCACTTGTTTGTGATGTGTCATTTTGTCTTTAGAGTATATCAAGATATCATCCAGGTATACGATTTCACATTCTTGTTGGAAACCTCTTAATACGTCATTTATGAGATCTTGGAAGACAGATGGAGCGTTGCATAACCCAAAAGGTATTACCGTATACTCGTAATGCCTGTATCTAGTGTTAAAAGCTGTCTTCCACGCGTCTCCTTTACGTATCCTGATATAAGCTCCTCTTAAATCGAATTTGGTGAAGATTTTAGCACCTTTTAATCTGTTAAACAACTCAGTTATAAGAGTTCCTAAGTTACTATTTTTCATTGACTGGATCGGTATACGAGCCTCACCGAACAGATTGGCCCATTTGGTTCGTATACTGAATAAAGTACCAAACACATGGACCACTGAGAACAGCCGTGTGCTACTAGTTAACCCACTTGACCTACCTAACACTTTCACAAACCGCAATCACTTCAACATTCTAAGTGGTCAGCTTAGCCAGGTATAAGACACTGCCTCTCCCTGAGGGCAGTGTCTGTTCATTGACTCTGGTTCCTGTATTGGTGTTTGTGTGCCAGTGTTCTCCAGTTGGCTCCTGACCTTGGCTTGCTATTCGTGTATCCTGACTTCTGGCATCCTCTGATCTTTGGCTTACAGTTGTTTATCCTGACTGTCAGGTTATACCTGCCGGTTTCGCCACTTCCAGGCTACTTCCGGGTTGACGAAGCTCTACCCCGCCCCCTTCTCTGACGTGGTCTCCTCACGCTACATAGGAAGACCGCGCCAGATTCAAAATGCTGGATTATTGTGTGGTTTCCCTAAGATCCTCTGACCGCCTATCAAATTATCTCTAACCTCTATTCATGTACCGAACCCTGGACTGAAAATGGCTTACCTACCTTCTCCTCTCCTCGACCTCTGCTTCTAATTCTAAGGACTACTTTATTCTGGATTCAACAATACTTCTGAACCTACTTCCACAGAACGCTAAGTATTTATTTCTTCAGCTCAATTTGGCTTTCAATCTGCCTGCTATTATAACCTGCCTCATTGTTGCACACAGGAAGCTACTTTCTTTCTGCTACGATTAATTTCACTCTGATTCTGCAAACTGATTCTGGACTAATCCTTATTTAGGACTGCTTGGCTTTTTTTGCAAAACCTCTGCGGCTTGTTCCTTTCTTCAACTAACAACTTGCTAAAGTTTTAAAGCTACAGTATCAACTTTTGCATTTCAGTTAAAAATAAAGTAAAGGTAATTAAAAGTTTTTCTGCAGTTGCGTTCCATTCATTAATTAGCATAACACTGACATCTGGCACCCTCTGACCTTTGGCTCACCCACGATGATTCTTCTGCTTATGTCCATATCTGTACTGCGACTTGGAGCATTATCCTGCACAGCCCCGTGCACAGACTCACAGGCCAGGTGAGTTCTTACCTGACCACCTTGGCCTGTGTTTAATTGCAAGGGTGAGCACATGTCTCTGCATACCGTACTCCCACTAAGGTAAGCCATGACATATAAAAACATACACAGCATCTACTGCCTCCAGAAAAATGTGCCAGTACACATTATTAAAATGCTAGGACATTGAAAGTCCTCAGCTTCATGATACATACCTCAACCTGTACAAGAGATGAGTCAAGCTTTTTTCGATATGTCCAGTTATCCTTTCTTTTTGCCCTTTTTTATACATACCTACCACATTGTCGGTTGTGATAACACGAGGCGCATGCTAATAAGAACAAAATCCCCTTGCTTCTCTTAGCGGTTGATGCAGAGAAAGCATTTGATAGGGTAGGTTGGGTATTCTTGAGAAAGACGTTGGAGAAATTTGGTATTCCGGGTTGGATGTACCGGGCAATCCTAGCGCTATATGATGGCCCCACGGCAAGAAGGGGGGACCAAACATCTGTGCGGATTGGTTTACACTACATAATGGGACCAGGCATGGTAGCCAGGTAACTCCAATTCTGTATATTATGACAATGGAAATTTTGTCAAACATCAGAAACAACCCATTAATAAAAGGATTTCATTTTAAACATAAAGAATATAAGCTTAATCTATATGCAGATGACCTGATTCTGACCCTGACTGACCCTGCCGAATCGCTGGAAGCACTTATGAAAGAGGTGGTAGCATATAGTCTAATTTCAAATTATAAAATCTATGTGCATAAATCAACTGCCATGGCCATTAATATAGCTAGAAGTAGTAGATCCCATTTAGAGGAATGTTATAAATTTAACTGGACTAGGAATAACCTACCATATCTAGGTAATACAATTACGAAAAATACAACAGAAATAATGCAAACACATTTTTTAAATACTTTTAGATTTACTCATGACTCCCTGAAAAAATGGAGACATGTGAAATTATCCTAGTGGGATAGAAACAGTTTAAACAATGCCTACTTGCTGCCTAAATGGTCTTATCTATTCCGCATGATGCCTTAAAAAATGCCCCAACCATGGCTGGACATAATATAAAGACACATTGTGAACTTTATATGGAAAGGAAAAAGGTCTAGAATAAAAAAATAAAATAAAAAAAACAAAAAAAAAACAAGTGATGCAGAAAAAATGTGAAAGCAAAATAAATTTCCATAATGTGAATCACACATATTTCTCAAATATGTTTTTCCATTTGTATAAAACACAACTATATAGTTCTAAAGAAGAGGGCTGGTTTTCACTTGAAACAGAAATGTTCGAGATAGTAGACGTGAGCCAGATGGTGTGGATGTGTAAAGGGGATGAGCGTGTTAAAAAAGCGAGTGCCTCAAATATGTGTCTGGAATCAATATGGTATGAATGGGACAGATTGAAATGTAGGAGTGGCTTGGGTAACAAAGTCCTGAGTAGCTTCAAATTGTCTGACACTACGCTGCGGATGATAGACCTGGATATTGTAGAATGGACATGAAAGGGTATAAAGTATATTAATCAAATATTGTTAAATGATAAAATCAAGCCATTCAAGCTAATAATCCAGGAATGTCAATTATCGTCAAAAGAATGGTTTAACTATTTGAGGATAAAAAACTTTCTTAAACAAAATCTCCTTCATAACCCTTGAGGGGGAATAGAAAGGTTAAGTGTATTATTAAATAATGAAATGGTAGGACAAGTTCCATCAAAAGCTAGCAGCAGGTTGTTAAAAATAGAAGCTCCTATCAAGAATATGATAGCCCAAAAATGGGAAAAAGAACTTAAAGTTAAAATCGTAAATGAAGAGTGGTGCCAGGTGTTATTTCAAACTAGTAAAATTATTCACTGTCTAAATATTTTAGAAGTAGTATTTAAGGTACTGAACAGGAGGTTTTAGAAGTAGTATTTAAGGTACTGAACAGATGGTACTGGGCCCATCTAAAATGGCAAAACAAAATATAATTCTAGCTCTCCGATATGTTGGAGATGCAATAAAGAGGAAGGGTCCTTTTTGCATGGGTGGTGGGATTGTGAGAAAGTGAAGGAATATTGGCTACTGGCTTTTCATGTACCAGAGAGATGAGGGGAAAAAAAATCTTAGAGGCCCACAAAACATATTATTGCAACTCAATATTCAAATGTTACAATTAAGGAGATATATATATGTACACTTTATGGCTGTAGCTAAATTAATCATTGCATGAAAATGGAAGTGCTCAGAGAAATTTTCATATAAACATCTAAAAATACAAGTTTTATATCAATTGAGGATGACAACTCTAATATTTACACCAAATCATAAAAATCTGGAGTTAGGTAAATCCTGGCTGGAGAAAATGGAGAATGAGGGAAGAAATACCCGAACAAAAGGTTTAAATTAAAGCAATTACATTATCGTCATAAATTAATGAGAGATTGACAGAATCACCCCACAAAAATCCCTAAAGGTGTCATTGTAAGTGTTGTACGTTGTATTGTTATTGTGAGCTGTTTCATTTTAAGATGGTTAAAAGCAGGACTGTGACCCTTGATGCAGTTGTTCCTTTTTGTATGGAAAGTTAAAAAAATAAAAATAAAAATAAATAAATAAAAGTAAGTTAAAAAAAAAAAAAAAAAAATAACTTTAATCCTGAGGTTTTGGATGGAGTGACCAGTCTGGGTGAAGTGATGGCCAATATCCGTTTACCTTGTGGATTTTAATTGAGTGTCTGTGTGGATTCATTCGGAGATGCAGCTTAAGGCCAGTTTCTCCAGTGTAGCAACCTTTATATATTATTATATACCGGCCTGAACATTTTTGATGGCTGCCCCAAGGCTACATTTTCTTTAAAAAAGTTCAGGATGTTTGTAAAAACAGACTATTCAAGAATGTTATAAATAATATGAATAGTTTGTTTATCCAAGGATAAATCTGCTTGCTATTATAGAGTTAAGATACATGTTTTCATTTACAGCATAAACACATGTATTTGGTTGATCTTGATGGTCTCTTATCTCAAATACTGCACAAGTACGGATTACTCATACAGTTAGTGTTTAGTGTTTTTTCCTATTTTACATGATGTGTATTGAACAAAGAGGCTTTTAATATCTTTTGATGATTATAGTTAAACATAGATTTCATTTTGAAAGCAAAATTCTTAAAAGGTAAATAAGATAAATAATAAAATAAATTAATCTACAGTGCCTTACAATGTTTAATAGTGATACAAATGAACTTTTGTTTTCTGACTACTCAGCTATCTTAATCTCAGTAACACTTTAATATGTACCTGTAAGCTTGAAGCAAAAGTATCTTGTAAACATTGATGAACACGGTTCGTAAGCTGTTCACCTATGAATTAAAATGTAAAACATATTTTAGTCAACAAATGTACAACAATAGTATTTAGTACAAATTACAATTAGAGATTCAGTTTTAGCAGAAAAGAGATTTTGCTGAATTTTGATTGATTAACAATTTGGCCAAATACCCAAATTCTAAGCCACAACATACCTAAATCTGTATGCAACCAAACAGTGCCTGTTTCAACTATTTGTCCATACAAGCCACCATTGAGCAAATAGCGAAAAACTGCTCTTGGGGATCACTATGATCTACACATTAGTACAAGGAAGGATTAAAGTATGCATTATCAGTTATCAACTCGTTTGCTTAGGAATTTTGTCTTCTCCTTAAGCCTCCAGACCAGTGCTACTACATCAGGATGTAGAGGACCACCTGGAATAATATCTTGGTTCTCAAGGAAGCAATCCATCTTGCTCCATAGATGGTTGAACATCGGTTGACTGGTCCCGGACTGAACTCAAGTTTTCAGTGCATTCCTGAATAGTTTAAGGACATTTGTGATTATTGGTGGAGACACAATATGTACTGGTCAGATGCCAGACTATGGATTGTCCTCAGCGTTCCTAACATCCTACAGCATCTCCAAAATAATTCTACTATATACTGACAAATCATCATAGATAGTGTGTGGGGAAACCTGTCTTCTTTTGATCCTGCCTCAAGAGTTGGCTAGCCTTTACACTGCTAGCAATCCTCCTACAACATTCAATTATAAAATAGCTGAGGAAGTTATGGCTCATACTGTTGATGGTGAGATGATACAGCACTCTCTCTTTGCTGACTTCTTTCCTGCAAAGTTTGAACTTTGCAAATCGCCCATCTCCAATGCTTTCAACATAGTCTCGAAATCAGGTACAGATGTTGCTAGTAGTACCAGTGGTGATGATTGTTAGCACAGTTACACTTGTGGTAGTAACTTTGTCATTGTGAGTATAAGTTGTGAGCATTTTAGATTTTGCAGAAATATGTGGTTCACTACGGGTTGAAACAGCACTAACAGGTGCTTCTAATTGAAGAAAGTTGAGAGGCAGGGCAAAACTGCACACTAGTTACATGAAAAAAACTGCTCCCTGAAGAATCCTCTTTCTCCTCTAATATCTCCTCCTCATCCTCTGGCTCATAGTCAAGTTCTTCATGATCTACACTACATGCAATTCCACGAGACTGGAGGCTGAGAGTGATATCACCTTCAGGAAGAACAGATAATGCTGATACTTGTAAAGCAATATAACCTGTCTCTACCTCAGTAGTTTATAGCATAATTGGAGTACTAAAACTTAAAAAATTTTGGGTGCTAAAAAGTACATTAGTGGAGTGCACTTCATATCTGAGTCAAATAGAAGCGTCAGATACTGCTGTCACATTGCAGTTATGAAACTTAAAATTATTTGGGTGCTAAACTGCTAAATTGTATTTTAGTGGGGTGCACTTCATATCTGAGAGTCAAATCGAAGCGTCTAATAGTGTGCTTACAGCGCAGTTGCAAAAATTCAAATTTTCTGGGTGCTAATCTGCTAAATAGTAAATTTTGGGGCCTGCGGTGCACTTCATATCTGAGAGTCAAATCGGAGCATCTAATAGTGTGCTTACAGCGCAGTTGTAAAAAGTCACATTTTTTGGGTGCTAATCTGCTAAATAGTACATTTTGTGGCCTGCTATTCATATATGAGAGTCAAATAGAAGTGTCTAATACTGCGGTTACAGCACAATTGTAAACATTCTAATTGCTTTGGTGCTAAACTGCTAAATAGTACTTTTTGGGGCCTGCTCTTCATATCTGAGAGTCAAATAGAAGCGTCTAATAGTGTGCTTACAGCGCAGTTGTACAAATTCTAATTGATTTGCTGCTAATCTGCTACTTACATTGGAGTTATAAAAAGTAATTTAAAAAAAAAAAATGGTGCTAAGTAGTATATTTGGGGTGTTCACTTCATATCAGAGTCAAATCAAAGCGTAACTTTGATTCAAATTTACTACATCGGTCACTGGTAATATTGTTTCACACCTACAACACTTGTTACACAGATCAAAGTGATAGAAAACAGATTGATATTTTCTACACTAAAAAGCTGCTATATTTAAACCAGTTATCAATAACTAAGAGGTACTTAACCCCTTAAGGACCAAACTTCTGGAATAAAAGGGAATCATGACATGTCACATATGTCCTTAAGGGGTTAAACAGTATTGTAATTCTGGGGCATATTTCCTCACAAGTCAAACTGAGAGGTCAGTTTATAGGGAAAACCTGGATACAATTCTAAAACAATTTACATATGTCCTTTGTAGACTTTACATGCTGGAAAAACACAGGTGCCAACTGCTGTGGCTTTCTGCAGTGTGCATACCAGCAAGGAGGGCAGAGTTGAGGAGTGGGTGGAAGATGATGTGGTCCTAGACCCCACATGGAATGAAGGTCATGCGAGTGATGTGTGCAGTTTGGAGGAAGAGGCTCTGGTCACACAGAGGCACTAGCACAGCATAAGAGGGAGCAGTGTGCAAAAGCAGAGCGGCAGTCCCCTAGCGCTCGTCGGCATGTATTAGCTCGAGAATTACCAGTTATCCAAGTAATACATGTAGCTATCAAAGGATCTATAATAGAGTTGAGCGAACCCGAACTGCAAAGTTCGGGTTCGTACCAGCTATAATGATCCATTCGTAGTTTCACAGTCAGGTGGGCAGTCCAGTGACCAAGACCCAGACACTGTCTGAGCGGCGGTCGGACGGCCGGGACCCACTATGCCTGATGTTGAAGTTAGGAGTCACAGTGTGGAATTAGCAGGGTCTGGTGCAGGCTAACTGCATGCCACCTGGTTTGAGCACCAGCGTTTGTGCGGCCACATACCAGGACCTTGATGCAGCTTCAGTAAAAAGAGTACTGAATACCAGAAGCCATCACCAGACTGATCCGCAACTTGGAACAGGATGTGACATTCATTGTAGCGGCTGTGCGCACTTTTGGTGTTGTCACCCTGCTGCTGCCGCGTAACTTCGGCCTTCCCGCTCACTGCCTCATGAGACTGTGCGAGCAGCAGCAGGCGATAGTGGAGTTTCAGCTGCAGCACACACGGGTCAGTGGCTCTGCACCAGACTTCACTCCAATTGATCTGAGTTAAAGGATTTCAAGTGGGCCCATTACAATTACAGGGCCTCTAAAGAGTCCTGTATTGTTATTTGTCGTCACTACCTTCCCGCGTCAGGAGTGGGTCTTTTCCATGCATGTGGCAGCCGTTTCTCAGGGTCCCTGTACGGAATGGAACCCTGATTCCTCATTACCCGTGGTCACCATGGTAAGCGCAGAAACTGGCATCGAAAGTTGGTATGGATGACATCTGCATGCAAAGTTGCCACCACGGGGATGTGCGATTGGCCCGAGGTTCTCTAGAGTCAAAAAGTGCTGGCGCAACTATAATGTCAACAGCTCCTCTGCAGAACAGAGTTGTCTTTTTTATATGTCCCAATATTTTTGGGGCTACACCAATTAAAAAATAATTTAAGAAAATAAATATATATATATATATATATATATATATATATATATATATATAAATATAAATGTGTTGGCTACCTCATCCTGCTCCTACACCGCCACGGTCACCGCCTCCTCAACCTATGGGTCACTTAGTATAAACTAGGTACACATTAGCAGAGGCTTGTGAAGGCCCTTTCTCCATGCACCAGGACTGCAAGAAATGCACAGCAGGCCGCAAATGTTTCTTTTTTTTTGTATGTCCCAATATTTTGGGGGCTACCCCAATAAAAAAAAAAAAAACAAACAAACAAAAAAAAAACATAAAACACAGTGTTGGCTACCTCATCCTCCTCCTACACCGCCATGGTCACCGCCTCATCAACCTATGGGTCACTTAGTATAAACTATGTACACAATAGCAGAGGCTTGTGAAGGCCTTTTCTCCATGCATCAGGAGTTGAGCATTTCCCCATGCATCAGGAGTGCAAGAAATGCAAATCAGGCCCAATATTTTGTGGGCTACCTCAATTAAAAAAATAAATAAAATTAAAATTAAATAAATAAATATATAAATAAATAAACACATATATATATATATATATATATATATATAAACAGTGTTTACCTCCTCCTCCTCCTCCTCCTCCACCACCTCTCTCAAATGGATAATTCTGGTGATCCTCCTGACAGCCATGCTTTATATACATTTTTTTTTTTTTTAATTTGACAATTTTTATTGGACAGTACAAGCATGCATGTCTGATCTACAACAGTGCTTAAATACATTCTCGATTACCAACAACAGCGTCTTACAATACATGCAAGGAGTTTCGTTGTTCCTCTCAGAATTCCCTGCGTGACTATTTCACGGGGATTTTTCCTCAAGTATTGTGTTGTGCTGCACTTTCTTCAGCACTGCTGCCGATCAGTGGAGATGGGGTGCCGGATCTGCTGCTTAACTAGGTGTACTGTACCTTTGAGGGTAGGTGGAGGGGGAGAAAGGGGGGGGGGGAGACTGGGGCTGGTGCAGGGTGGGTTAGATAACTGGGGTAGTGAGACTTTCTGTTGGTTCTACGTGTTGCTGTGCATTTCTATCTATTCCTTTAGATGCTCCAGGTAAGATTTCCACCATTCGTGTGCTTGTCCCATGTGGTTCTTTAATCCAAATTGGTGTGCATATATAATTTCGTGGCTCCAATTTAGTTTAATCTGGTTTATGAGGGTAACCCGGTTCGGGACTGTCTTTTGTTTCCAGAGTCTAGCTATGCATATGGCTGCCGAGATAAGGACATGGTAGACCAGTGCCCAATTATTTTTGGGCATGTGATCCGGGGGTATAAACAAAATGCATAATTCGAGTGTTAGTGATGTTTTGGTTTGTATGAGGTCTGTAATGATTTTTTGGACTTCCCCCCAGTAGGGTTTTAGTTCATCGCAGGACCACCAGATATGTGTCATTGTGCCTTTGGCATGGTCGCATCTCCAGCATTCGTCTGAGGATGCCGGCCACATCTGGTGTATCCTAGTGGGGACTAGATACCAGCGATACATTAGTTTTCGCTGTAGTTCAATCTGGGTGGCACATGCGGTAACGCTTTTGTGTGTTGAGTAAGCTTTTCTGTTGCTATGCTCTTTATGCCACGCCTGTATGTGTGTCTTTCCCCTGGTCTGTCCCTTGGGTTAAGGCTTTGTAGCACATGGAAATCACTTTTTGGGGTGGTTTTCTGTGAGTGCAGATCAGTTCAAAATCAGACATGTGTGTATTGGGAGGGGGGGGGGGTTTGAAGCTCGTTGGGTTTACTTTTTGTGAGGTATGATTTTAATTGTAGGTAAGGGAATAGTAACCTACGTGGGAGGTTGAATTCTCGTATGTCTGTAAAGGGCTTTATTTTTCTATTGTTGAAGACTTGCCTTATCTCTTGGATGCCTTCTTGTGCCCATAGTTGTGTGTTTAAGGTGGGGATTACTGGTTCTATGGCAGACAGTGGGGCGGCCATTGGCATTGGTAGAAATTTCACTAGTTGGTGTTTGGCTAAATCCCATTGTAGTAGGTTGTGTTGTGTCGTGGGCAAAAGATGGGTGGTTTCTTGCCTGTAGTGTCTGGGTGTCCAGAAAAGTGAGTGTAGGGTTAGGGGCTTGGCCCAGGCAGCTTCTATTTCTAGCCACTGAGGTGAGGAAGGGTGTGCCCTCAATTGTAGTACTATTGTTAGGGCTGCCGCTTTGTGGTATGCTGCTATATCTGGTAGGCCCTGCCCTCCTCGGGATATTGATCTCTGTAGTAATTTTGTGGCGACTCTGGGTTTTTTATATTGCCATGTAAAGTTGGTAATGAGTTTTGTTAGGCTTTTGATGTAGTTTCCTGGTAGAGGTATGTGTAATGTTCTGTATAGGTATTGCAATTTCGGTAATAGGGACATTTTAACCGCTGCTATGCGTCCTACCCATGATAGGTATTTCCCCTCCCATGATTCCAAGGTAGTTTTGAAAGTTGTTAGCAAGGGATTATAGTTTGCTTTGAATAGTGAGATTGGGTTTTTGGTAATTTTTATTCCTAAAAATGTCAGATGATCTTCTCTCCAATCTAAAGGAAATGAGTTCTTGAGGATTTCTAGTTGTGAATGTGGTATGTTGATGCTAAGTGCTTGAATTTTGGTAACATTTAGTTTGTAATAGGAGACTCGCCCGAATGCTGTGATGTGGTGCATGAGGTTCGGCAGGGAGATTTGTGGTTGTGTGAGAGTCAGGAAAATGTCATCCACAAAGATGCTTAACTTATATTCCTTCTGGTTCAGAGGAATTCCGTGGATCGCCGTTTCCGCTCATATTTTGGCTGTCAGCGGTTCCAACGCTAACACATACAATAATGGGGAGAGTGGGCACCCCTGTCGGGATCTGTTGGTTATAGTGAAGGTTTCCGAGCAGAAACCTGCGTTGAGTACTTTCGCTGTTGGTGTGCTGTATAGTGCCACTACTGTATCTGTGGATTGGTGGGGAAAGCCAAATTTGTCAAGTACTGCTTTGAGAAAGCTTCAATTAAGTCTATCAAAGGCTTTCTCCGCATCTAGTGATAGTAATAGGCCACACACCCCCTTCCTCCGTATACTGTGAATTAGATCTAAGACCTTTCGAGTGTTGTCTGCTCCCTGTCTCACTGTGATGAATCCCACCTGGTCGTTGTGAATGAGGGATGGTAGAATCTTTCCTATTCTGCGGGCATAGATTTTTGCAAATAGCTTGGTGTCTGTGTTGAGAAGGGATATTGGTCTAAAATTCGGGCAATGGGTTGGGGGTTTGCCCGGTTTGAGGAGTGTTATGATGTGCGCTAGTAGGAATTCTGCTGGGAGCAACTTTTCTCGGGTGGCAGAGTTGAATAATGTTGCAAGGGGTAGTGCTAGTTTAGAGGATTTCCTATAATAAATGTTTGTGAAGCCGTCTGGACCTGGTGCTTTTTGTTTAGGCAGGGTGCGTATGGCTTCCTCCACCTCTGATGCAGAGACAGGGTATTGTATGGAGTCTACTGGGTCTTGGGAAAGTGTGGGCAGCGGAATGTCATGTAGGTAGGACTCTATATCTTGTTTTCTTGGGTTTTGTAGCTGGCTGGAGGTTGTGAGGTTATAAAGCTCATTGTAGAAGGCAGCAAATGTGTTACTGATGTCTATGGGGGAGATTACTTTTTTTGTTATCATGTGTTATTATATGTGGTATTTTTGCGTTTATTTCTACCCTTTTTAGTCTGGTTGCTAGGGCTTTGCTGGCTTTGTTCCCTTGTGCGTACTTTGTGGCTTTGAGCTTGCGTAAATTATACCCTACTCGTTGTAGTGTGTGTGTTTTGATTTTTTCTGTAATTTCCCCAATTGCCTTCTGTGTGGCCAGCGATGGGTGTGTTTTGTTTTCGTTGGTGAGATCCATTAGTTGTTTGTGCCATGCTAACCATTGTGTTCTGTTGGTGTGTTTTAGGTATGATGCTCGTCTAATTAGGAGCCCCCTGACTACCGCTTTGTGCATCTGCCATATGGTGCTTGCTGATATGTCACCGGTGTCGTTTAGTTGAAAATATTCTGTGATGGCTTCTTCTAGTTGTTTTGTAAAAGGGAGGTCCGTCAATAGCGATTCGTTTAGTCTCCATGGGCTTTTGTGCTTGTAATCATAATTGTCTTTTAGGGTGAGGGTAGTTGGGGCGTGGTCCGACCATGTTATGTGGCCTATAGTGCAATCTAGAACTTGGTCTATGTGTTGGTTTTCAATATGGAATCTATCAATTCTAGTGTATGTGTTGTGTGTGGAGGAATAGTACGTGTAGTCTCTATCTTGTGGGTGGAGGACTCTCCAAGCGTCATATAGCTGATGCTCCTCAAGCAGCTTAGTATAGTTTTTGCATGCTTTATGTTGTTTGGACTGGGTGGGTTTTGGGGTTTGGGTGGTCGAAGACTAGTATTCCTTCCTCTTTGTGTTGGAGCAGGGTGAGAATTTTGTGAAGAAAATGCCTCTGTTTTGCATTTGGGGCGTATACATTGGCTAAAGTGTATTTAGTGTTGTTTATTGTGCATCAACAAGTGATGAGTGGTATTGGAAGGATACTGTGGAGTTAACCAGTATTGATGTTCCTCTTGTTTTTTTCCCCGTGGTGGCGTGGTATTGGTGAGGGTATTTAGATGGTCGTATGGATGGTGGAGTCTTAAAATGCGTTTCTTGAAGGCATATGACGTCGGGCTGGTCCCTTTTGAGATCTCTATGTAGGCAGTGTCTTTTATATGGGGTGTTCAGCCCTCTAACATTGTAACTTTGTATCTTCATAATTTGGTGCAGTGTCTTGTGTTGCTACAGTAGGTTCGTGTGTTGTTTGCGTTTCTAGTGTTAGGTCTTTTCGGCTGGCTGTCAGGTTTTGTGTTGGTTTGGAGCACTGCTTCTTTTTTGTTTTTGGGAGCTTTCTGTGGTCTTATTTGTGGTGCGGTGAAAGTGCCCGGTTGGGCAGGTAAGGGTTGTTTAAATCTCGCAAGGGTTGTTTAAATCTCGCAAGGGTATGGGGGTGGGTGTGGTGGAGTTGTGAAGCAGAGTGTCACACTGTGAGTGTGTGAGAACCAAAGGAAACAATGGTGTAACCCATTTGTGGGTTGTGGAACCGAATATCGGTGTCATTGGGAACGTGGTCAATTAGTGAGTTTTGCCTGAGTGGCGGCCTTGGTAGGTGGCTATGACCGTATTATCAGAGTGGTGCGTTCTTGTTGGCCCCGTTAAATCCTCTAAGGGGTTATCTGACCCAGGACAGTTAATTCTGCGCCGACTAACTTTTTTTTTTTCTCCATCAACACTTCTATATAGCCAACGTGCAATATGGAGGTTTTTTTGTTTTTTGTTTTTTTTTTTCCATCTACAACATGAGGGTAGTAATTCCTGGTGTGATTGGGCATCCAGTTCCCCCTCCCCTGGACACTTAAGATCTCCCAAATTGTTTTGCGGTGTATCTAGTTGGTTTTGGTGCCACGTCTCACATGCTGGTGTGAGGGGCTGGTTTACTGCATCCGTAGGTTGGTCCTATAGGTTGCCTTTTTGTTATGTGCCTATAGTTGGCTGCTAAGTGCCCTTTGTTTGACTCAGTAATGCTTATTTGCTGGACACCCCACCCTCCATGTTCCCCTGGCCCCTTGGGGTGAGGGTGATTGGAAGTGAGTGATGGGAGTCAGAGAGCCCTGGCAGTTCACTAATTAAGTGGCCTATATCAGGTGTAGTTACTCCAGCTGTACAACAGTCATAACATTTCAACAACTTATAACGGTAGTGCATTGCATAGCAGTTTTGCATTGCTACACATTGTACCCCTTATTGAGATTGCTCATAGTGCATGTCTCTGGTTGAAACTAGGAAACTCCGTTGTTGTCGGAGGACCAGGAGGCTGCATGCCCTCTCCATGTGTATTCGGATGTGTTGTACGTGGGTGGGAGTTATTAACAATGAAGTAGTGTAGTGTTGACAGTATCTTCGTGTAACAAATAAAAGTCAACGATATCACCTGTCCTGAGAGAGTGTACATGGGCTTGGTGTTGTGTTCCTGTTTCGTTTGATCAGCAGGGGTGCGAATGTTGCCATCAGATGCGGTAGTGGGTGCGGATGGCAGTTCACGCCATTTCAGCTGTGGTGAAGATCTGTGGTGAAGGCTTCTGCGTCTGTTGGTAGTCCTATTCCCCGGCCCTCTTACAGTCAGCTTGTAGTTTGGCTGGTTGGTGCCATTACGTACTTGAGAGCGTGGTTGTAGCGGTATGCCCCATTTTTTCAAGGCTTTCCTCCCCTCCTCGGGGGACGAGATGGTATGCAGGACCCAATTTCTGTGTATAAGGACGCGGACTGGGTGTCCCCAGCGGTACGGCGTGTCGTGGAGTCGGAGTGCGTCTGTTATTTCCTTATATTCTTTTCTTTTTTGCAGGGGGCGTGCTGATAGATCTGCGTACAATTGGATGGCATTGTATGGAGCAGGGAGGTCTGTGCGTCGCCTGTATGCTTTCATTAATTCCTCTTTTGCATGGAAATAATGGAGGTGTGCCCAGGGACATCCCCGGGGGCTAGAGTTCACTCTACACTGGTCCACCAGGGAAAGCAGCAGGAACAAGAATCCCTCCTCCCTACATAAGGTGAGAAGGGAGGGGGGATATTAAGTAATGTACCCCCACCTCCACACACATACAGCACATAGCACCCACACATACAGCACCCACACACATACACCACACACACACACAGCACCTTCACACACACACACACACACACACAAAGCACCCACACACATACAGCACCCACACATATACAGCACCCACACATACAGCACCCTCACAAACACACACAGCACACTGACAGGACCCTAACAAACACACACAAACACCCTCACACACACACAGCACACAAACAGCACCCTCACACACACATCACACTAACAGCACCCTCACACACAGCACCATTACACACACAACACCCTCAAACCACCCTCATACAGCACACACACACAGCAGTGTGTGTTTGTGCTTTAGGGTGCACACCCTAATGCAATAGGCTGCACACGCCTATGACAGATGATACTCGAAAAATTTGAATATCGTGAAAAAATTCATTTATTTCAGTAATGCAACGTAAAAGGGGAAACTAATATATGAGGTAGACGCATTAAATGCAAAGCAATATAGTTCAAGCCGTGATTTGTCATAAGTGCAATGATTATGGCTTACAGCTCATGAAAACCCCAAATCCACAACCTCAGTAAATTAGAATATTGTGAAAACACACATCGCCGAAGTAGCTCGCAACTACTTCAAAACCCTGTACTTAAAGAACCTGTCCACAGGCACACCCCAGACCATCGACACCATATGAACTTATCTGGCCGATAATCTGCACACAAAGCTCCCGGAGGCAGCGTCCGAGGTGCTGGAAGCCCCCTGACTATGGAGGAATTAGCACATGCCATCAAACTGTCGAAACCGGGCAAGAGCCCGGGCCCTGATGGACTGACAATATGATATTATAAACTGTTCTCAGAGATCCTATCTCCACATTTTCTGTTCGCCTACAACTCATTGCCCAGGGACAGAAGTTTCCCTCCCAGACCCTTGAGGCAAAGGAGGGAAAGGACAAGGAGCACTGCACAAACTACCGGCCAATCTCCCTATTGAACTGTGACATAAAGTTCTTTGCTAAGATCTTGGCATCCAGGCTGACACCCTACCTGCCATCCCTCATGAAACCAGACCAAGTGGGGTTTATACCGCACAGGGAGGCAAGGGACAACACCGCCAGGACCCTGTCCCTGATCCACCATGCTCAACAGACTAACACCTGTCTTCTCTTGCTTTCGACCGATGCTGAGAAGGCCATCGACAGAGTAAACTGTGACTTCCTGTTCAGCACGCTCTCAGCCCTGGGGATAGGACCGAACATGTATAAATGGATTACAGCACTGTATGCTGACCCATCTGCAAAGGTCTGCATTAACAGAGCGTAACTGGACGCATTCAACATCCGTAACGGGACCAGACAAGGCTGCCCACTCTCGCCTCTGCTGTTCGTATTGCCCCTGGAACCGATCTTGCAGGATATCTGGAGAAACCCAGATATCAGAGGACTGCATAACACTCAGAACGACAGGCGGATGCGTATTAGGGACTTTAATTTGTGGCTTGGTGAATGGTGTCGGGAGCAAGGATTTGGCTTTATTTCTCATATAAGCTCTGTTTGGAATAGAGATAAGCTGTACAAAAAAGATGGTTTGCATCTTTCTCAAAAGGGAACAAATGTTCTCAGTGAGCAGTACAGAGGTTTTGCTAGGATGTATTTAAACTAGGAGGGGGGGTGCAAAAGGGTGATAAAACATCAATCCAATTGTCCCCCAAAATAAGGACAGAAGGTGCCTGTAGCAAGTGTGTTAAAAAATGATAAGCTTAGAGTCATGTCTACAAATGCTCGCAGTTTAGGAAATAAGATCCATGAACTTGTGGCAATAATGGCAACTGATAGTGTAGATTTAGTCGCTGTTACTGAGACATGGTGCAATGAGAAAAATGACTGGGACATAGCAATACCAGGGTACTCTTTATATAGGAAAGATAGGGAAGGCAAGAAAGGGGGAGGGGTGGCCTTGTATGTGAAGGATAGCATAAAATCTAGCCTAACAAAAGTTAGTGAGGCAAACATAGAGTCCGTTTGGGCTACGTTAGAATTTGCTAATCACACAGTAACTCGTGTAGGGGTGATTTATAGGCCCCCAGGACAAACTGCAGAGTTAGATAATCTACTAGATGAGGAAATAGCAAATATGGCAATGAAGGGGGAAGTTATCATCATGGGTGACTTTAATCTTCCTGATGTAAATTGGAAAACAAAATTAGCTACTTGTGCCAGGAGCACACATATTCTAAACTCCCTATTGGGATTGTCTCTAAAACAAGTTGTTGAGGAGCCAACTTGTAAAGAGGCCATACTAGATTTAGTGTTAACAAATGGAGATTTGGTATCAGATATTACTGTAGGTGAAACATTAGGATCCAGTGATCATCAGTCAGTGTGGTTTAATATAAGAACAGTGACTTTAGAAAAACAGACTTTTCTAAAATTAGAATATGGGTAGAGGAGTCATTATCAGACTGAAGCAATTTAAATGGAGTCCAAGAGAAATGGGATTATTTAAAATTTGCACTACTGAAGGCAACAGAAAATTGCATTAGGCTTGTCAGTAAAAGCAAAAAATTCAAGAAACCACTGTGGTACTCCGCAGATGTGGCCAAAATAGTTAAAAACAAAAAAGTTAGCATTTAGGAATTATAAAAAAACCCAGAGTGAGGAAGACAAAATGATCTATAAGATTAGGCAGAAAGAGGCTAAGCAAGTTATAAGAGCTTCCAAATCACACACAGAAGAGAAAATAGCACAGTCAGTAAAAAAAGGGGGATAAACCATTTTTTAGATACATAAATGAGAAAAGAAAAGTAAAACAAGGATTAGTTAGTTTAAAAACAAAAGAAGGAAGGTATGTAGAAGAGGATAAAGGTCTAACTGACTGCCTCAATTAATATTTTTGTTCTGCATTTACAGATGAAAATGAAGGAAAGGGACCTCAGTTGAGAAAAAGGATAAATGAGTCATTTATTACACGTGAGTTGACAGAGGAAGAAGTTCTATTTCAACTGTCAAAAGTAAAGACAAATAAGTCAATGGGACCTGATGGAATACACCCAAAGCTATTAAAAGAGGCTTTAAAAATCAATAAGATTAGTTTGGCATGATCTTCCTGAAGTAAACCCATGTTGCCTCTGATCTTGAAATCCATGTGTTTTTAGATGTTCAACAATCCTATCCTTTAACATGGTTTCCATCACTTTCCCCACTACTGAAGTAAGGCTTACTGGCCTATAGTTGCCCAACTCCTCCCTATTACCTTTCTTGTGAATGGGCACAACATTTGCTAACTTCCAATCTTCTGGGACTACTCCTGTTAACAATGATTGGTTAAATTAATCTGTTAATGGTTTTGCTAGTACACCACTAAGCTCTTTTAATAGCTTTGGGTGTATTCCATCAGGTCCCATTGACTTATTTGTCTTTACTTTTGACAGTTGAAATAGAACCTCTTCCTCTGTTCACGTGTAATAAATGACTCATGTATCCTTTTTCTTAACTGAGGTCCCTTTCCTTCATTTTCATCTGTAAATACAGAACAAAAATATCAATTGAGGCAGTCAGCTAGACCTTTATCCTCTTCTACATACCTTCCTTCTTTTGTTTTTAATCTAACTAATCCTTGTTTTACTTTTCTTTTCTCATTTATGTATATATAAAAAAAAAAAAGTTTTGTCCCCCTTTTTTACAGACTGTGCTATTTTCTCTTCTGTGTTTGATTTGGAAGCTCTTATAACTTGCTTAGCCTCTTTCTGCCTAATCTTATAGATCATTCTGTCTTCCTCACTCTGGTTTTTTTTATAATTATTACTAAATTATAACTTTTTGTTTTTAACTATTTGGCCACATCTGCGGAGTTTCTTGAATTTTTTGCTTTTACTGACAAGCCTAATGCCATTTTCTGTTGCATTCAGTAGTGCAACTTTTAAATAATCCCATTTCTCTTGGACTCCATTTAAATTGCTCCAGTCTGATAATGACTCCTCTACACATATTCTAATTTTAGCAAAGTCTGTTTTTCTAAAGTCTAAAACTTTTGTTTTTGTGTGGTGTGACTCAGTCACTGTTCTTATATTAAACCACGCTGACTGATGATCACTGGATCCTAAACTTTCACCTACAGTATTATCTGATACCAAATCTCCATTTGTTAACACTAAATCTAGTATGGCCTATTTACGATTTGGCTCCTCAATGACTTGTTTTAGAGATAATCCCAGTAGGGAGTTTAGAATATGTGTGCTCCTGGCACAACCAGTTATTTTTGTTTTCCAATTTACATCAGGACGATTAAAGTCACCCATGATGATAACTTCCCCCTTCATTGTCATTTTAGCTATTTCCTCATCTAGTAGATTATCTAATTCTTCAATTTGTCCTGGGGGCCTATAAATCACACCTACACGAGTTACTGTGTGATTACCAAATTCTAACGTAACCCAAACGGACTCTATGTACGCCTCACTAACTTTTATTAGGCTAGATTTTATTCTATCCTTCATATACAGGGCCACCCTTCCCCTTTCTTGCCTTCCCTATCTTTTCTATATAACGAGTACCCTGGTATTGCTACGTCCCAGTAATTTTTCTCATTATACCATGTCTCAGTAACAGCGACTAAATCTACAGTTGCCATTATTGCCACAAGTTCATGGATCTTATTCCCTAAACAGCGAGCATTTGTAGACATGACTAAGCTTTTCATTTCTTTTTAACACACTTGCTACAGGCACCTTCTGTCCTTGTTTTGGGGGACAATAGGATTGATGTTTTATCACCCTTTCCCCCGTCCCCCCCTCCTCCCCTCTAGTTTAAATACATCCTAGCAAAACCTCTGAGCTGCTCACTGAGAACATTTGTTCCTTTTTGAGAAAGATGCAAACCATCTTTTTTTGTACAGGTTATTTCCATTCCAAGCAGAGCTACCATGAGAAATAAAGCCAAATCCTTGCCACCATTCACCAAGCCACAAATTAAAGTTCCTAATACGCATCCGCCTGTCGTTCTGAGTGTTATGGACAGGCAGAACTTCAGAGAATGACAGTGTGGAAGCAAGCTGCCGTATATCATTGGCAAAAACACTAAAAAACACCACCACTAGCCTCAGTGCCTCTCTCCACAACACCACTAGCCTCAGTGCCCCTCTCCACAACACCACTAGCCTCAGTGCCCCTCTCCACACCACTAGCCTCAATGCCCCTCTCCACAACACCACTAGCCTCAGTGCCTCTCTCCACGACACCATATCACTCTGAAAGTGCAGAAAATGAATTATGTAGAGCAACAGACTGTGCAATATGCCTGTTATCCACAACTCTAAGTCTACCAGATCCTACAGTAATCCATCTGCCATTCCTAGTATGTCTCTGCGGCAGTGGCTTTGCAGCAGTTCCTGTCTGAGTTTGTTCACCAGATAATTTACAAATCTCAGACTTCAAAAATACAATCTCCTGCCGCAAGATAGAGAACTGTCTACAGATTAGACAACAACCGAATCTCCAAAAAGTGGAACGTGAAACAAATGCATAGCAACTATTACACTGAACTAAGTCTGCCATTCCAATGAGGAGAATAATATAAATCAAACAAATCTTAACTTTTTATTTATCCTCCTGAATACCTCAGATTACCTCCAGGTTATCTCCAGAATATCTCCAACCACACACTTAGAAGCAAGACTCTCCAGAATATCTCCAACCACACACTTAGAAGCAGCAATCTCCAGAATATCTCCAACCACTCACTTAGAAGCAGCACTCTTCAGAATATCTCCATGTAACGGATCACCTGGCACCCCGACTGGGCACCTCCGTTGAAGGATGCTCCTAGCGCTCCCTGAGGACTCCAAGCACTGCAGCAGACACCACAACCACCGAACCGGAGAAGCATATGAATTCTCTCAAGCATATTAAAGTTGTATACAGCCGAATAGGAAAAACCATGTGTGGCGAAACCGGCCTCGCCACGTGTCCTTGGAGGGGGCTGCTTGCCCGCCTCTTGCCTTTGGACTATGGACCAGACTTTATGTGAATGTGTTAACCCAGATAGCTATGCCATGGAGCCCATTCGTGTAGTTAAAGACTTCGGCTCCATGGCAATTGAACTGTGTGAATAGGATCTGAGCGCTATTCGGTAGTTTTGTGCGCTCAGATCCCAGCTATCTGGGGATATGTGAAATGTCTGTGTCTTATGTGTAAAAAGTGACTTTATGTATTTTAAAGTGTTTTGTGTCTTTTTGCAACCATGTGCTTAATGGAGTCTTGTGTCTGTCCTGGGAGATAATTGAATTACTCTCCAGGATAGAAGACTCTGAAACTGGTTTGGGCCAGAAAGCCATGCTTCATTTAGTCACAAAGGACTTTCCCTTAACTTTTGAACCCCTGGTCTGATTCGTGCCATTTTTAAATATGTTGTTCCCCTGAATGGATTGATTATGAAAATGTATGATTTATGTTTGTGACATGTATATTTTAGAAGTTATAAATATTGTGTAAAAACTGTATTCCTCTGCCGGTGATAATGAGATTACCCATTGTGTTCAGTAATCATATCACCTGCAGAGGGGAGGATTTTGTGTGGGAGTGTCTGGGTGTATTGTACGGATTGATTGGTTGTTTTGTAACGCCCTGTGGGCTGTACTATGTTTGTGGATTGGGAATAAAAGAGACTGTATGTGACAGTACAGGGAGTTCCTGTTTTAACCCTCAAAGTGAAGTGTCGTCTCATTATTGGGGGAAGGATTCATTGTATGCTGTTCCAGTTTGACTGCTAGGAGAGTAAACCTATTCGTATGGTTCCTATTCAACTGTCTACAGCATTCATATGCTTGGGAGGATTTATTTGTTTCTCTGGTTCGGTGATTGTGGTGTCTGCTGCAGTGCTTGGAGTCCTCAGGAAGCGCTAGGAGCATCCTTCAACGGAGGTACCCAGTCGGGGTGCCAGGTGATCCGTTACACCATGCGAATAGGTTTACACTCCTAGCAGTCAAACTGGAACAGCATACAATAAATCCTCCCCCAATAATGAGGCGACACTTCACTTTGAGGGTGAAGCAGGAACTCTTGTGCTGGCACACCCAGCCTGGTTTTTATTACAGCCTTTCACATACAGGACTGCCCACAGGGAGGTATAAAACAACCAATCACATATCAGTTACATCCCACATATTCCCTCCCCTTATCCTGAGAGGAAACTCAATTACACATACAGTTAAAACATACTTTCTACCCAACTTTCATAACTCTAAAACCATACATCACATTCACATAAAATTACATATTCACAATCAATCCATTCAGGGGAACAACTTATTAAAAAATGGCATGAATCCGACCAGGGGTTCAAAAGTTAGTAAAAGTATCTTTTGGGCCCTGGCTGGCACATGGATATCTGGCTCAAACAGGTTTTACAGAGCCCTCTATCCTGGAGACAATGGAGAAAGTAATCCAATTATCCAGGGACAGAGGGGCAGACTCCATTGAGCACATGGTTGCAAAAAGACATAAAACACTTTAAAATACCTAAAGTCACCTTTTACACATAACACACAGACATTTCACATATCCCCAGATAGCTGGGATCTGAGCGCACAAAACTACCGAATAGCGCTCAGATCCTATTCACACAATTCCATTGCCATGGAGCCGAAGTCTTTAACTACACGAATGGGCTCCATGGCATAGCTATCTGGGTTAACACATTCACATAAAGTCTGGTCCATAGTCCAAAGGCAAGCAGCCCCCTCCAAGGACACGTGGCGAGGCCGGTTTCACCACACTCCAACCACACACTTAGAAGCAACACTCTCCAGAATATCTCCAACCACACACTTAGAAGCAACACTTAGATGAAGCAACCAAGCTATATTAGCCAAGCTAATGACAACAACCCTTATATAACTCCTAAAATCACCACCCACTAGGAATGTTTAACACCTGGGTAGGCCTCTGCTTATTTGCAAACAATAGCTAATTTAAACAGCAATCAATAGCAAGTAGCTAACTAATCAAATCAAATGCCTTATAATTACCAACAGAAATTCAAACCTTGTGCAATCAGTAACCTTTTCCTACAGATTAATCTTTCCTGTAACAGTAGAAAAGAAAACTCTTAGCACAACTCTTAGACAGTTGAAGCTTCTGTAAAACTCTCCAGAATATCTCCAACCACACATTTAGAAGCAACACTTAGATGAAGCAACCAAGCTAAAAATCAGTGCATAAAGGAAGGTTGTGCTGCTGTTCCTTTTGAATCCGCCGGTCCTGTGGTTTCTGGTCACGTGGGTGGAAGTTCGGCTGTCGGCGTCTGACGTCACTTCTGGGTTTTTTCGGCGCCCTTTGAGCCTGATATCCATGTTACAGTCGGTTTGCCCAATTGACGCAGAAGGTTCCCTATTATTTGTGGGCACTTATAGTAATATTGTAAACACGTTTATGTGGACTAATCAATGCATAATGCATCATACATATTACATACTAGTACCTACTAGTATGTAATATGTATGATGCATTATGCATTGATTGGTGGCAAAATGGTAATAGCCATACCAAAAAGAAAAAGAAAACAGTTACAGAGAACAAATATAAATCTTCATTATTTATCCCCTCAAAGAGGGAACCTATAGAAGACACAAAAAATAATAGTAAAACAAAGACACAGATGTATAGAATACATTCTTAAAGGTATATGGCCAAATGTAGTATATATATATATATATATATATATATGTGTGTGTATATATAATTGGTTAGGCATAGAGGAAATAGTACACAAGATGGTAATAAAATGGTCCAAGCCAAAAATAAAAATGAAAAGTACATATGTATATATGAAAAAAATAAAATACTTTGAAAAATATTTTATACAAAATGGACAAAAACTAAAAATCTAAGTTAAGACCATTAGGAGATAGAGTAGTTAACTCAAATATCCACCGACTTTCCAATTTGTTTATTTCTTTAAAATTATCCTTGCCTCTCCAATCTTTCTTCTTTTGAGCAATGACAGTGAAACTGATAAGTTGTGACATTGTGCAAAATGTGCAGAAACTCTATGTTTGACATACCCCCTCTGTATGTTGCCCAAGTGCTCCAGTATACATGTTTTGAAGGCTCTCGTGGTCATGCCCACATACTGTAGTCCACAAGGGCACCAGAGATGGTATACCACGTTTGTAGAGTGGCACGTAAGAATAGAATTAATCCTATATTCTTGCTTGGTGGATTTAGAAATAAATTTGGCCTGTGTGTCTTTTTTGAATTTAGTTCTTTTGCATGCCATACACATTTTGCAGGGATAAAAGCCGTAATTCTGGTTATTAACATTCATATCATCATTACTTTTAATATGATTTTTTACTAAAAAAGGGTTTGGAGATTCTTAGTACCCCTCTATACAATATTTTTTTTAATTTAATTTATTTTTATTGAGAAGTTTGGAATTAACAAAGAGTGATCATTTGGGGCATTTATTATAAGTCACATATCAAAGTATTAACAGGAATATGCAGTTCCAATACTTTTTAACAATTTAGTTCTAAACCACTTTGTCTTGTTGAATAGATCGCTCAGGGGTTTATGGGGGGGGGAGGGTGGAGGGTAAGGAGGAGGGGGGTTTAAACATAAACAGTAAACAAGAATGTTAGTTTCAGTAATAACAATATAATATATATAATATATAACAATAATAATATAATATAGTTAATATATGTAGAATATATAATATCTGACCAACTGACTACATGGTCGTGTTGACTGTGTATCTGACCTAGATTATTGACATCTTGTTTATTCCTTTATTTGTGTGTTTGAATTATTACTCACATATATGAGCCATAATATATAGTTAGTGGTGTGTACACTTGGCATTTGTTTTAATTTTAAATCTTAATTGATTATTCTATCTGTAGGTGTTGGGGAACACCATTCACACCCCACGACTGTGACCACATTGTGATTATACTGTGAAAGCGCTATTCACTTACATTCACTTACATTTCTTATCTTTGCAGTACTTAGTTGATTGCAAGGGGTATGGGTCTGCCGATTGTTCTTGGGTTCCGGCTACTGATATCCATAAATTCACTATTTCTGCAACAAGTTTCCTCTCAAGCCTGGTCCTGCTCACCCGGTGGGAGGTCTTCGAGTGGGGGGTACTGTCACTGACTCCGACATCTCTGCCGACGTGGCTGCACTCAAACATAACAGCCATGCCATCAGATATGTTTTTAACTTACCTGGAGCTCGGCAGGCAGCCACCCAGTCTCCCTCCATTCTGGTCCCCAGCTGTTGCGACATTCTTAAGAATGCTGGCTGCTGCGGACCGGACTTTTATAAAAAACTGTAACATATTCATCTTCACCTTGCGACATCAATAACAATTGCCTTGCCAACAAGTGCGGTAGTGATGTTCAGCGGCCATACATTGATATGTCTGACCCCTGCAGCATGTTAATGAACACTGGCCGCTGCGGATCTACATCAATTAGTAGCCCCGCGTCTGCCCACGGCATGGACAACGTCGGCGTGACATCACACAAAGGACTCGCACGCACGTACTAGGGTCAAAGGCCAGTTACGGCCAATTGGATACACAGGAGGTGCATTTAAGCTCATCTAATTCTTCAGCTCATTGCCCTGTCGTGGTTTCTCTTAGTGGTTGTCCGAGAGTGCGTTCCTATTTCTTGTTATTGACTTTGGCTTCGTTTGACTTCCCTGTATTCTGGTATCCTTGACTTTTGGCTTTCCCTCATCGTTGTGTCCCTTTCTGTGTTCCTGACCTCGGCAAGTATTCTGACTATTCTCTGGTATGTTAAGTCAGGCCATTCTAAGGCCTGGTAAGACGTTATCTAGTAGTCCTAGGTTGACAGTTCTATGTGCTGGATCAATTAGTAATCCTGACATTACGACATGGCCATAGATCCTCTAGAATTGTGTCAACACATAACAGCTTGCGAGAGAAAGCTAGAGGAGAATGATCAATTTGGATCAATTTGCTCAAGCATTCAGTACGCGGCTTAGTAGTACAGCACATCTTTTGCCCGAGGTTTCTCCAATAATGTCACCTCCGCCTAGCATACCTCCAATAGTACACAAGGCACCTACTATCTCCCTATGTCCTCCCTCACATTTTGATGGTAAAATTTAAAAATGCTGGGGATTCTTGAATCAAACTGAATACCACTTTGAGGCCTCACCGGGATCTTTTCCCTCGAAAAGAGCTAAGATTGGTTACCTAATGAACAAAATTAAAGGTAAAGCCTTAGCTCGGGCCAATACGTTATGGGAGAGTAATAGGAGTATTGAACACAATTACCAGGAATTCCTTGCTGAACTCAAATTAACATTCAAACCATTAGGCAATGTCACATATTCATCCGCACATAAAAATGTAATGGCATTTACTGACCTGACAGGAAAAGATGTGCCAAGCAACATTACTGTCCTGACAGGAAAAGTTGTGCCAAGCAACATTACCGTCTTGACAGGAAAAGTTGTGCCGAGCAACATTACTGTCCTGACAGGAAAAGTTGTGCCGAGCAACATTACTGTCCTGACAGGAAAACTTGTGTCAAGCAGCAATCATGCACTTGGAAACCTGGTAATTACTTTTGGGGTCAAAGGCCGGTCATGGCCAATCAAATCCCCAGGAAGGTTTGTGCTGAGCAGCAATCATGCACATAGAAACCTGGTAACTGCCTTTGGGGGTCAAAGACTGGTTACAGCCAATCGGATCCAGAGGAGGGGTACTTAAACGGAATTCTCCATTTGCTCATTGCCCTGTCGTGTTTCCTGATCTTGATTTTCTGGTATTTGACTTTGGCTTTGTTTTAACTTCCCTGATATCTGGTATCCTTGATTTTTGGCTTTCCCTCATCTTTTTGTCTGATTATGTGTCCCTGACCTCGGCAAGTGTTTTTACTATTCTTAGAGACGTTACGTCCGGCCATTCTAAGGTCCGGTTATACGTTATCCTTAGTCCTAGGTGTGACACATTGCTGCATGCTGGATAAACTTGTAATCCTGACAGGCAGGGAGGATGACGCCTCCACTGCCCTAATGCATATCAAACAAGGGAACCGGTCTATCAGATTATGCCATAGTATTTAGCATCTTGGCTTCTGAGGTAGACTGGACGAATAGCAGGTTAATCTCTACATTTAAAAAAAAAAAAAGATTATCCGAGGCAATTCTAGATGAGATTGCTGCCAAAGAACTACCCAAAAAATTAAATGAGTTTATCACATTTGTTATGCTAATTGATAATAGACTCAGAACCAGAAATAAAATCAGATGTATGGCTATGCCATGAGCACCTCAATTCTTCAGACCTATTGTTCCTGACCTCCCTGTACAGTCTTTGCAGTTAGGGGTCACTAGACTGTCTGAGACAGAAAAACAATATAGGAGAAGAGAGGGTCTATGCCTATACTGTGGTAAAAAAAGGACATATGAGGAGTACTTGTCCCATACGTCCAGAAAACTTCCGCACCTAAGAGGACAGGTCTTAGGTGTGATGGATACGTCCTCTGGAAATAACCAAAGTAGGTTTCTCCTTGATGTTATGGTCATGTGTAACAAAAATAACTTTTCATGCAAAGCCCTGATAGATTCAGGTGTGGCTTGAAATTTAATTGACATGCATTTTGTTAGAAAACACTTAATAACTAGCAAGGAGAGATCATCACCTCTGGCTGTGGAGGCTATTGACGGGAGACCTCTATCCCAACCCTTAATTACCCACAAAACCTTGCCCATTTATATCTCCATTGGTGCCCTAAACAAAGAAGACACAACACTCCAAACAATTGCATCCCCTTCTTGTCCCATCATATTGGGATTTCCTTGGCTTGTTAAGCACAATCCTCATATCAACTGGCCAAAGGGAGAAATATTGGAATGGGGCAAGGACTTTATTGGGAGATGTATGATGCACATAACCAAAAATCTGGGCATTGTTACCTTACCCACTAATACACCTAAAGCCCTCAAAGTTCCTATACAATACTGGGAGGTTAAGGAAGTATTTAGTAAGAGTCAGACCAATGTTCTACCATATGAACAGGCCATATGACTGTTCCATAAATCTGCTACCCAGCGCTATGCGACCAAAAAGGAGCAGTGTATGCCTTATCATACTCCATAAGAGTAAAATAATGGAAGACAATATCAAAGACTACCTAAATAAGGACCACATACGTAGACCATCCTCAACTCCTGGTGCAGGCTTCTTTTTTGTAGAAAAGAAAGATGGAGAGTTCCGTCCATGCATCAACTACAGAGCATTAATCAAGATTACCATTAAGAATGCCTATCCCATTCTTCTCATTTCTGAATTGTTTGACAGACTCCAGGGCGCTAAGATCTTTACTAAACTTGACCTCAGGAGTGCATACAATTTGGTAAGGATTAAGAAAAATAACAAGTGGAAGATGACTCTGTTTCAGAGGGCGTTTAGTAAACAGTTGGGCATTGAATTGTGTCACGACAGTGACCCCTTCACACAGAGTGTAACTCAGAGGAAGACGTTTACCGGACTTTAGAATGGCCGGGCTTACGTCAGAGAATAGTCAAAGGGAATAGTCAAAGGTCAAGGGAGTACAGAAGACGGACACACAAGATAAACCAAGCCAATAATACGGGAAACCAGAGAGCAGAATAGTCAGAGCCAAGAGTCAAATACCAAAAATCAGTCAGAAATATCAAGAGTGCTAGAGGGAATCAACAAGAACAACACTAGGGCACTGAACAAATGACAGGGCGCCTTTTTATAGTGTGGGATCTTTAGTTTTAAAACCATGCCCCCAAAAGGTCCGGGAGCGGGGCCACGTTTGAATTTTGGCAGTACTATTCCCGTCTCCTATTCTCTGGCACTTCCTGCCTCTTTATGTATTCCCAACACCTTTCATGTGTCCTTGCTTAAACCACGTATTTGCAATAGATACCCCAAAAGTGTTCCCCCGGTGGTTGTTTCTGGACAGGAGGAGTATAAGATCTCTTCCATAATCGATTACAAATTTTCTCATGGTTCATTGCAGTATTTGGTAGATTGGAGGGGATATGGGTCTACCGAGCGTTCTTGGTTTCCTGATTCTGACATTCATGCTAGCCACAATGTACGCTCTTTTCACACCACGTTTCCTCTCAAGCCTGGTCCTGCCCGCCCGATGGGTGGTCTTCAGTTGGGGGGTAATGCAACATATTCATCTTCACCTTGCAACATTAATAACAATTGCCTTGTCAACAAGTGCGGTAGTGCCGTTCAGCGGTCAAGCTTTAATATGTCTGACCCCTGCAGCATGTTAATGGACACTGGCCACTGCAAATCTATATCAATTAGTAGCCCCACGTCCGCCCATGGCATGGGGAAAGTCGGCATGTGTGTGATGTCACGCAAAGGACATGCACACATGTTCTGGGGTCAAAGGTTGGATCCACAGGAGGGGTATTTAAGCTCATCTAATTCTTCCACTCATTGCCCTGTCGTGGTTTCCCTTAGTGGTTGTCCGAGAGTGCATTCCTGATAGTTTATTTCTGGTTATTGACTTTGGCTTTGTTTAACTTCCTTGTATTTTGGTATCCTTGAATTTTGGCTTTCCCTCATCATTGTGTCCCTTTCTGTGTTCCTGACCTCGGCAAGTATTCAGACTATTCTCTGGTACGTTAAGTCCGGCCATTCTAAGGCCCGATAAAACGTTACCTATTAGTCCTAGATGTGACACAGTTCTACGTGCTGGATCAACTAGTAATCCTGACAAAACCTTCGCCCATGTAAAAAAAGGCGCCAATGTGCGTGCAGCGTCACGTCATAGACAGGCACACACATTTTGGGGTCAGAGGGCAAAGAGCCAATTACAGACATAGGAGGGTTATTTAAACCCAAATTACCTTTTTGTCAGTGCCCTGTCATGGTTTCCACTAGCTGATTATGCAAGAGTGTGTTCCTGATTACATTTATAAATGATCTGCCTAATGTCTGCAAATCTTCAAATGTACACATGTACACAGACAACACCGTAATCTATGCGAGCAAATCCGATCTACTGCAGCTTGAGACTGTGCTCCAAGACCAGTTCACAGAGGTAGAAAAGTGGATCACAAAAAAACTCACTCTTCCAAAACAGTCACAATGATCTTTGGAACAGTACCTAATTACCCAATTCCCACCTATCCATCAAAACTAATTCAAATAGCACAATGACCGCAGTCCACTCTTTCAAATACTTGGGTATGTTGTTAGACCCCAATCTATTTTTTTTTACCTTCACATAGAGAAACTTGCATCAAACTTTATCTAAAACTAGGTGCCCTGTACAGAAACAATCCCTGCCTAAGCCCTAAAATGAAGGGAATTATTGTACAGCAAATGCTGATGCCCTTGTAATTGTCCTGTTTATAGTTAAATCCCCCTCTCATAATATTGTAAAGCGCTACAGAATCTTTTGGCGCTATATCAATGGCAATAATAATAGATACAAAAGTATAATGCAAGTAAAAAGGTACTAAAATTCAACCTCCCTTTTACACCCTGTTCCAAATTATTATGCAAATTATATTTTTTCTCATTTACCAAAATAATTGATGTAAATAACAGTCAGCATAATTCTCATGTTATCAACTATTAAGAGTACAATTCAAATTATATTGAACAAACCTCCTGATAACAGTATTTTTTTAAACATAAAAAACTTACAATGTACTGTTCAAAATTATTATGCACAGTAAGTTTCAAAACACTTTATAGGTTGTAAAGAACTGAAAATTGTCATTTGTTGTGTTTGCAGAATATCTATTGAAATCAAAAGCTATTTCAATCAAACTTATAACGACAATCTAACTTTTTAAACATTTTAACAGGTCACGTTACATTTTAACATAGGACCCCTCATTTGACAGCAGCTTTTCAAGTCTTGCATCCATTGAACGTGTCAGTTTTTGGACAGTTTCTGCTTGAATTTGTTTGCAAGATGTCAGAATAGCCTCCCAGAGCTGCTGTTTTGGATGTAAACTACCTCCCACCCTCTTTTGCTTGAGGATGCTCCAAAAAGGTTCTCAATAGGATTGAGGTCAGGGAAGGATGGAGGTTACACCATGACTTTCTCTCATTTTATCTCCATAGCAGCTATTGATGCAGAGGTATTCTTTGCAGCATGAGATGGTGAATTGTCATGCATGAAGATGATTTTATTACGGAAAGCATAGTTCTTCTTTCTGTATCAGGGAAGAAAGTGGTCAGTCAGAAACTCCACATACTTTGCAGAGGTCATCTTTACACCTTCAAGGGGCCCTAAATGGGCTGACAAACTCTCTTCCCATGATTCTGGCCCAAAACATGACTCCACCACCACCTTGCTGACGTCGCAGCCTTGTTGGAACAGGGTGGCCGTCCACCAACCATCCATCTGGACCATCCAGGGTTGCATGGCACTAATCAGTGAACAGGACTGTTTAAAAATTAGTCTTTGTGTATTTTTCTGCCCAACGGCAAGTTGAGAATCGCTGGGCAGGTCGTCCGTATCCTGGGTCTGTGTTTTCTAGGGACCCACATTGTAAACTGGTGTCAGTATGTATGTCTGTATGTATGCCAGTATCAATGTATGCCGGTATCAATGTATGTCTCTATGTCATTATGAATGTATGTCTGTGTGTGTATGGATGTCAGTGTCTGTATGCATGCTGTATGAATGTATGTATGCATGTATGTATGCATGTCTGTCTGTATGTATGTGTGCATGTATGTCAGTGTCTGCATGTATGTCAGTATGTATGTATGTGTCTGTATATCCTTATGCACATGTGTCTGTATGTATGTTAGTATGTGTCTGTCTGTCACTATGTATGACTATGTGTCTGTATATGTGTGTATGTCTCAGTCTGTGTGTGTCAGTATGTATGCCTTTATGCGTGTATGTCTGTTTCAGTATGTGTGTCTGTTAGTATGTATCTCTGTGTGTATCTGTATCCTTTTGTATCAGTGTGTGTGTTTGTGTCTGTGTGTATTCCTGTGGGAGGATTTGGATGCAGACAATGTGGGCGGGCTTGGAGAAAGGGGAAGAGAAAAAGAGGAGGGAATGCATACCCCAGAACAAAGTTCCACCATTGTGATAGGGCATCTTGACCCACAGTTCAGGTGAAGAGAATGAAACTTGGGAAGTTGATAGTTCTCTGCTGTAGCCATAAGATCGATCTGCGGTACGCCCCACGGAAGAGTAATTTCCTTGTATACCTTCGGGTGAAATTTCCATTTTCCCAGGATGAATGGACAAACGGAGAAAGGGAAAGAGAAAAGAAAGAGAAATGAAACAAGCTATGGTCAACTTTCATGTGCCGAAACGATCTGGTGTTACTAATTGCCAGACTCCTGCAGGGTACACGGTCCAACATCCCCTCCGCGATCAACGCAGGAAGGAACTGTGGGTCCATAAGTCCTAAACTCCAGCGCGCCCTAAGTTACTTGTATATGACCACTGATTTCACTCGTGGTACTGTGTTAGGTTACTGGGAATCCCCAGTCCACTTTCACCCTCTCATAGTTACTTCACAAGTTGTGAACAAAACAAAAGCTTCAAAGAAACCACTCACTCTCAAAAACAAAGTAGGAAGAGAGGGGGACCATTCCTTTACTACTCAGTCCCTCCATATGACTTCCGCTATCACCAACCCCATTGGCCCCTGATATTCGGTTAGGTGTCGCCCCTCCCCACACCCCTAAAAGACCTATGTTTTCCCGCGCCCCTACCCGCTAGAACCTCTCCTCCCATGTCCCACCTTATCGTGCGTGTGGTCCATTCCAAAATTACCTGCTAAGTTTAGGTCCTGACTCTTCCCGCCCCTCTCCCACATCACCCCTGGAACCCATTTGCGTCATCCGGCCCTATTAGGTATTATTAGGTCGACCAATCTGCTACCTCCCGGAGACTGATATGCGCTGTCACGTGGCCCTGGGGTGCATGGTCGGGGCACACTACTTCTTGGCCCTATACCCTTTCGTGGCAAACATATATACAGAGGCTATCGATACAAATTGTAATGGTGACCAACGTATAACATATTGACATAAGAATCAAACTCCCCAATCCGTAAACATTTCCCATACCGACCTCCCCCCCAGCCCCGAATGACTAACAATCACACCGGGAAACATCATAGCTGCCCCCCTTAGGACAACATCCCCCCCATACAAAAGGGTACGCAAAAAAGAATTTCAACATGGTTACACACAATAGACATAGCAAGTTTATGGGTATTTTTACTTTTTGTTGTTGTTTTTGTTATATTTTAATGCTTTTAAATGTTTGTTTTTTTTGTTTTATTGCGATTTTTCTTTTTTAACTATATTGTCATCTGGGGGGAACGACTTCGGGTCTCAAGGGCAGGCCGCACACACATATCTGCCATGAGAGAGAGGGGCATGGGGCAGAGGGTGGAGAGACCACTGCCATCCCCCATGAGGGTAGGCCGAGGCAGCGCTCCGTCCCCACCAGGTGCCCCACCGTCTCAATGCGCTTCTACTACCCCCCACCTCCCTCCGCCCCCCATCCGGGGGAACATGAACCCAAGTTAGGAGCAGTGGTGCCCCCCCAGTCTGCTCCCGTTAGAAGGGAAGCCCATACACTGTCACTCAATATGGGAAGTATAACCCCATGCAGTTCGTGTCCCGGGTACCCAAGGCCTCTGGGCTGCAGGGTCACCTCCTCCAATTCCAGCGGTTAAGTAGCCCGCATGTAAAAAGAGAAGAAATAACACCCCCAAGGGACCCCAGGCCAGATCGTGGACCACCCTTCTCAGTGTCTGGTGCTGCTGTAAGAAATTGATATTCCAAACTGCAATATTGTATATAACTTTCTGTGTATGTGACTGGTTTCACAAGTTGGGGTCATCTACTTAATAACAGTGTGATAAGGATCAAAGCTTTCAGTTGCATTTTACAACACCCAGCTAAAACAAAAGCTTACATCCCTCCAGTATTCCTTGTATGTTATCAGGAGATCAGAGTAATAGACATCTAGGTGTAACCATGGAAGTGTGTGTTTTCCCAAGCAGTCTAACCCACCCAGAAACCAACCCTAACTGGTCACTTCTTTCAGAACGTTACAGTATAGCTGGAGGGAAGAGATCAAAGGGAAAGACTTGTGTAAAGACAGAACTCTCTGGAGAAAGAGGGCGGGATAAACCACTTTTGGGAGGGAAAAGGGATTCTGGGACTTGTAGTTTATTACTCCAAGAATCAGTCTTTAAAAGGACAACAACCAAGGAAGGCTCTTTTTTTCTTTCTCTCTCTCTTTGGAGAGGACAACGCAGCAAGCAGGGCCATGGTGAACTGAGAGAGGCTGTCCCAGATTACCCAAGATGAAGGCGCAAGGGGAAGACCTGCATTTAAATGTTTAAGTATTGCCCTTTTATTATGTAGCTTTTGGTTATGTACTAGATTTAAAGTATAATGTATATTGTGTATATCCTTTTAAAATCTAACAGTATCCTTAAATTAATATTTACAATACATTTTATTATACACTTGTGTTTATGTCTTATTTGTCACACATTCCCTAAAAGAATATCCTTGTAAGAGGGTCATAATTTCTTACACTGCGGATGGGCAAAACTAGGCCTATCCACATGCCTGCTCACTTTCAACGGTAAAGTCCAGGAACTCCCTTTCCCCCGCCCAATCCATTTCAACTTCAATCGACCATAGGTCAATCAACAAAAACCCGGCCTGGAGCAACTTGTGAAGGGCTCCATACCCCCCAGGAAAAAAAACAAAAACAAAACAATGGTTGGACAACGGCCCTAGGGGCAACCCCATCCACAACTTGTACAGCTGGACACCCCACCCAGGACTAGGCCCATGTCCCTACCCCAGCATACAATACCATCCAGAGTCAGCGGATGGTCAGAGTCAGCCTCCTGCCACTCGGTCGGTATCAGCGGTAATCCTTCTGGGTACATCGCCACACTGGGAAGGTTGGGGGGAGTTTGCACTCCGAGGCCCCTGAACAATTGTTGCGGGTCACATCCCAGTGCCAGGAGATGTGCTCGGTCCCCCTGGAACACCATTAACTTGAATGGGAATCCCCATGCATATTTAAGGCCTGCTCCCCTCAATGCATCCATAATGAGTCTCCATTCTCTCCTTCTCTGGAGTGTATATGGTGCAAGATCCTGATAGAGGGAGAGTTGGGTGCCTGCATAACGAATAGGCCCCTCATAGCCCTTCTTCATAAGTGCTTCTTTGGTCCTGAAATGTAGAAAACGGATAACATCCCTTGGGGCATTAACATCGGCTCTGTGCGCCCTTTCAATATGCCACTGGTCCTCAGGGGTGTTCAGGAGTAGAGGCCTCAAGATCGTGAGCAGCAGCCCCAGCAGGTCTTCCTCATTCCCCGCTGTCAATCCCTGCAAGCAGAGGTTGTTATGGCGCAACCTGTTTGTCATATCCTCCATTGCCAGGTCTGTCTCAATCATGCGTGCCATCAGCCTGTTAACTTGTACGACCACTTCGTTATGGGCTTGTGTGGGAGACTCCATGCGATCTTCCAGCCGCGCGGTCCGCTCCCCCAGATCACCCATATCCGCTTGTAGCACCGCCGTGGATTCTGCAACTTCACTGGCCAGGTATGCACGGACCTCCGCTAGTTTGGACAGAACCTGATGCTGGAGGTCTCCATTGCCGCACGAGACGAGGTCCACGAAGACACCGCGTCGCCATCTTGCCTCACGGGCTGCCCGTGCTTCGGGACCGTGAGGAGGTCGAGCACCGTGCCTCCAGACTCCGGGCCCTTCCTGGTCTGCT
>OW240915.1:118379163-118390798 GCA_933207985.1 Pelobates cultripes
CAATCACAGGAGACACTTCTTACGGCATCTCACCACTAGACCAGCGGTCAAAACCTTCTTTGGGGCCTGCTTGCGGGAGAGGCTGGGGAGATATGGACGGTCTCCCTGCTACCTGCACTGCTGGAGTTCAAGGAGGCAGACAGGGGTCCTGTTTTCCCCCTCCCACTCCCCGCCGTTGGGAGTTATCTCGGCACCAGCACACTGGCTACAGCTTCCCTTTAAGCCCAAGCAACAAACCCACGCCCAAATGGGGACGACAGGGCCCAGCTAAGATGCCGGCGCAGATACAGTGTAGGAAGAAGCACTCGCCTCCCAAGCCACACAAGCACACAACAGAGTTCTTCAACAGGCTTTGTGCATATCTGTGGGAGAAGCGTAAGGCCAGGAGACAACCCTTCAGACTGGCGGCGAAAGCGGTGGCGGCGTGGATCTGCCCGGTGACCCTCCGCCCCACGTGGCTCCAGCATAGCCTCCCGACAGGACAATACACGCGACCTCAAACTTGAGCACGGAGCCCACAAGAGTACCCGATCTGCCTACCAACAAGAGGTCCCAGCAACAGCCGTCTTCAAAGCGCAACACGACACAGAGGGACTAGCAGAGCTGGCAGTGATAAAAATTATACTGTGGCAGGGTTGGTGACTGACCAGCATAAAATTAACCTGCGATCAACCGGACCGAGAGCACCGAGGGGGCAATTGTCTAATTGCGACAGCATATCCACCAACATCTCACCAAGCGAGCGGGCCAACCCCGGGCAAGACACCCCCATGATGGACACAAGTCTATTTTTATAACAAATTGTGAATTATTGATGAAATACTTTTTACTTACATGATAAATGATCTCTAAGATCTAAGTGAATTGAAATAGTGGGCAATTCTTGATTGCTTAAAATTTGTAACGAGAATATACCCCTACACGCAGGATCCAGCTAAACAGAGGCAAATACAGAGGAGAGATACGTCTACCGGACCTTAGAATGGCCGGACTCGACGTATATGAGAGGAGACAGAGCCAGGAACAAACCGAGGTCAAGGGCACAGAGAGACAGCGTAAACTAGGACAAGCCGGGGTCTGGTACACGGAAAACAGCAAGCCGGCAAACAGTACAGATAAGGATAAAGCGAAAACGAAGTCAGAATACGAAGCCAAAGTCAATACGAGAAAACACAACTGAACACCACAAGCGCTAAAGGGAACTGAAACAGAAACCACGATAGGGCAACGAGCTAAGGGAAAAAGGTAAGTTTAAATAGCTTTTAAACGAAAGTGATTGGCTCCTGTCACTTCCACACCCCCAAAAGGTAATTGTATAGGGAGTGTGGTATGACAGGAGCCAATGGGAGCCTTTTGGCAATTAGGCTCCCACTGTCTCTTTAAGAGCGCGCCCGAGACTCGCGGCGCGCTCTTAGTTTCAGGCGGGACACGTGACCGCTTCACGCGGTCACTGCCCGCCTTCCATCCAAAGCAGTCGGATGAGCCGCGCGCGGCTCGTGCAGCCGCAGGACCGCGCGGCTTGAAGAGAGGACCGCGACCGGCCCCCGGTTAAGGTAAGTAACGCTACAAAATTATCATCCCATAAATATCCCCACAGGGTATAGGCTGAAAGGGGAATCCCTACAGGCACACAGTGCTGGACTCTAGCCGCTGCCTCACGCATCTCATGGGACAGGGCTACCGCCAGCAATACCCTATAGCGCAGACACTCGCCTTGCGGCAAGCACACAAGCCTGACAAGACACTTGGTAGCTCGACCGCACTGCCCAGATTTCAAGCCAGGCTCCTGCTACTTAATCTTGGTTAATAACTGTTAAACTAATATATGATAAACGTTGACCTACAACTTTTCGTACAACTATTGAACGGCATGCAGCAGTGAGTCCTTAGAATAGCGTGTTTAGTATAAGCCTTATCTTAATGCTCAGTGACAGCATATGCAACTGAATAGGCATGTTATGCAATACTAAAATGCACGTTTTCTTGTTTAATTATAATTAGTATTTTTTTATGCTATTCTTCTAATACGTTTGTTTAGAACTACTCATGAACCTGCTACAAGCTCACACAACCTAGACATCCCTGACTAGCATGTTAGAAACTGCATGTTAAGCCTGCGACATCATATCAATAAGTGTATAGCTAGAATAGCATTGTTAAGCATTGATTGATTTGTTTTATTTACTTTTATTTTTCACTCTGACGTTCTAACTGTATAGTCAAGCATGATAAAAATAAGTATAAAAATGTGCAAACCTTAATGCCACTACCTAACTAATAAAAAAAAAAAAAAAAAAAGTAGAAACAAATACCAAAATTACTCCAAATCACTTACCACCACCAGAATAGGTACCAACTACTATCACTAGATTCCAAGATAGAAACTGATGAACATTTTTTTTAGACATCCAGACCCACCACAACGCATGCACATTAACACCCTATCCTTCAAGAGCAAAGAAAATAAATTTAAATTTAGAGGAAAGTGAAGTGGAAGACAAACACAAAAGAGAAAGTCTAGAAAGACCTTAATCCCTACCAACGAAAAAGATAGTGGCATTTTTAACCTTTCCCACAAAGTTTTAACCACAGCACAAATTTCTGTTTTAAAAAGAGGTCTAAAATTTGCCCCCACACATTCTTTTAAACCCTTTGAAGTTTTTGAGAAATCAATAAATTTGTACGCAAAGCTACCTTAAAAAGATTTTTTATTGACAAAAACCCTCCAGCTAACTCACCCATCCCCCCTCCCACCCCACAACTCTCAAATAGTGGCCACAATCATTAATACAAACCCAAAAGAAAAATCCTCTTATTGCAAATGTGCCACACTTATGTTTGAAAAGCTTGTACTACACAATCTTGAAAAGATCAAGCATAATAAGTTTGACACTTGTCACAGACCGAAAGACTAGCTATCAAGTAATTACAAGATGATAAAACTATAATGATCAAATCGGCAGACAAAGGGGGAGGTGTAGTTATACTTTCTAGCACTATGTATATTGAAGAGGCCAACAGACAACTAAATGACACTCTAGTATATGGAAAACTACCATCAGACCCCACCCCATGCATACAGGAAGTTTTTTCCATATTTTTAAAGAAAGGTGCTGATTTAAACATTTTAAACAAACATGAAGTTATTTTTTAAAAAACATCCAATACTCCAAAATCCCAGTAATATACTTTCTACCGAAAATTCACAAGAACCCCCATCAACCTTCATATCCATTCAATGGATACACTCGCATATACCTAAATACGTCTTCTGTTCCACAAGTATACAGACCAGTAAGTTAACTTCCCTATCCATATCTGTTTCTGGCATACTACGCCATTAGAGTAAGCTACACAAGTTAACAGGTGAAGGCAGTTGTCCACACTAAGAGTCAAACTTTAACCAGGGCAACCTACACAGATTTAATTCTGTGAAACCAAATTAGACTTACCACACACCAAACGCTAGAGTCAAGAAACATACACATGTAACCACACAAAAATACAAAGAGGATCATCACTTGGCAACGTTACATTGGCACACAAATCATATGTACAAACAGAGAATAAATATGGTATATAATAGACATATACCTTAAGTGGAACGCTATAGGTGTTGAGGGATTGTCTTTTAGAATCTTGTTTGAATCGTATACGTCAAGTACAGATATGAAAGATAAACTAATATATAATATAGTGCAAGTTGTAAAACACTGTGTGGATAAAAATTAAGTAAGAAATGGGTCACTCACATGTTAATTGGATAATTGGAAAAATGAACACCAAATATGAACTCAAGGGAGGACCCAATAGCTATTTAAAAGACAGAAGGTACAGAGGATCAAGCTACAGCTGACTGAGGAAGCTCCAGGAGAAATGAAACACGTATTGGGTATTAGGACTTTATATTTTAAATATTAAGGTTATTTTACTTGTTTTAAAACCATTATATTAATAAATTAGATTTTTATACTAAGTCCATTGAAGCCTCAGGTATCTTCAGCGCCACCCCCCTTGAGTGGCACAAAATGCACTACCCTCGGAGCCAGGACATTGAGGCTCAGGAAAAGGTGAGCGTAATACCTATTCATATTTGTCTAATACACTTTCTAAATTATACTACACATTGGATGTTTCTACTGTTTTTGTTTCAGCAAGAAATTCCAGCAAGAAATAGTGGTGGGATGCTGTCTTAAAAGCAAACCAGACTTATTTACAGAGCCTATGTTTATATAACATAGGCTCTTTAACATGTGAGTATATGTGGAATAAAGGGTAATCCACATTAGTGTACAGCTGCTATATCCATATTTTACCACACAGTTCTTTTTTATAACATACACTCTCCCAAAAGGAGATTTTTTGGTTCTAGTTCTACATATGTACAAAAAATCTACTTACCAAACACAAGTTATATTCACAACTAATTCATGTGGAATTAAATATAAGCGTCACTTCATTCCCTAAATCTGTTAGATCCAGAAGTAACCATCCATACTGGCCACCCCTTAAGAGCACAACCAGTTGACCCAGGTACGTTTCACTTAAATTAATAATAAACACACACAACCATAGCAAAGTAACCAACAATAGTCTTGGTTCAAAGATGGTACATACCGATGAACTCAGACATCCCGCAAAGCATAAGATCCCTTCTCTAAAACTATCAGGTACAATATCTCCAGCATACCATTTACCCCAAGCAGTGCTATACTGGCAGATAGGGTACTTGAACGGCCCATATACAGGCAAGGTAGATCGGAATCCTATGAGACCAACACCCATCCTCACATCCTCCCCGCCTTCGCTCAAAGACACAGCACAGGGCCAAATCATAGATAGCACCTCTAACAGCCACTTGGCATCAGCAGGGTCTCACCATCCCAGTAGTAGTAAAGTTCTTCGCCACCTGGCAATTAAAGAAATGCCAGTTAAAGCAAGTCACTATAACTATAGTGATACAAGACTCACATTTAAATTTCATTATAGCATGTCTCACATGTCAGAGCAAACAGATGACTTCTCCCTACCCAGTACGCCTGCTAGACCACCCACTCCAACTACGGTCCCTACAGCAGGAGAGAGTCAAGACCCTTCAAGTGCCTGTTTGTTAAGATCATGGACAATCCAAAAGATCGCCGCAGAACTCAAGCGTTTGGGGAGAAAAGCTGAATTATACAGGATTATGATTACCAGTACAGATAATCCGCAGCCAGGGTCCAGTTCTCAAGAGCATATCATTGACACTCTTACAGGTATTCAGACCACAGTGACGGCTATGCTGGCATCCATCAGCAGATTAAACCAAAGAGTGGATAAATTGGAAGCGCCAGCACCAGCTACAGTGTGTCCCCCAGATATCCCTCCTACACAAGTTATCAACCAAACTGTCTCACATGGCAATGTCACAGGTACACAGAGGGCACAGGGTTCAGATACACATATTATCACACCAGCACACACGGTACCACCCAACATCAAGAAAGACATTCTGGAGGGGAAAGACGTAAACCTCATGTCCTTACAGATCGCATCACAGGACATAGTGGAAAACAAGACCTACAACTATGGTGACCTATCAGTAGTACTCAAAGCCAAAGATCCTAGGCTGGGGAAAAAGCTGTTCATGCCAGACTTTGTACTAGCAATCGGGTTGTATAGGGATGTGATATGCTTTAATTGTCCCTAACATAGAGAGGAACTGGACTTGTACATGCACAAGTTGGTAGATCTTGGAAACAATTTTTAAGATCATAAATCGTTTTCAGCTAAGGCTGGGCTTTGCCGGGCTAGTACCACCGGCTTGTAGAATTTGCTCTTCACACTCTCACTCTACCAATTTATGCCCCAACTAGCCCAGGTTTCCCACCACTAGCAGAGTCGAACAGAAAGGCTTGAAAGATAAACTTGGTAGACCTATAGTGTTTTTGGGTAAGGCACAGGTGTGCAACAATTTCAACGCAGGAGGCTGCAGTTTTGGCTTGTCTGCTCAATCTGTTACAGAGCCCACGCTAAGACCATGTGCCCAAACCGCCTCTTCCCAAGGGAATGACTGACCGAAATTCAGGTTGACACATTGTCAATTTAACTCGCCTTAACTTGCACCCTTCACAGGAGTTAGTACAATTTCTTTTCACAGGTTTCACAGATGGGGTTCCACACAGGTTTAATCACACTATGCACAGATACACTCAAGTGCAACAAGCTACAATCAGCCACAAGAGAACCAACAATCATAGACAACCTGTTGAGAACAGAAATAGAGAAAGGGTTTTTGCTCTGGCCTTTTCAAAATCCACCTTTCACATGTTGGCGTACCAACCCCTTGGGTATAGGAACCAGGAAATATAATAAAAAAATAAAATAAAAAAATAGACTGATAATCAACTTGTCTGCTCCACATTCTGTCGTCATACCTAGCCTAAACTCATTGATACCATCTTATGAGTTTTCATTGCAGTATGCCACAGTAGACAATGCCATACAGGCAATCTTGAAGCCTGGGGTAGCAGCTTGTATTAGCAAAACTGACATTTTCAATGCCTTCAAGCCGCTTCCTATACTTCCATCACTGTGGCATCTGCATGGAATAAGATCAAATTTACTTTTTTTCATTTTGGCAACCAGGGACCACTACTCAGAAAGACCTCTCTCCTGGGTTCTCTAAATTTTGCAATGATGGTAATCCCACAAGGTTGAGCATTCATTTCAGGACTACTTAGTCTATTACCAAACATACCTCACAACAACAGTATCATGACACTTGACGGACAAGCTATGGTAGATTTATCCATGTGGAGCCAATTCTTGTCACACTGGAATGGGGTAAACCTATTCATCCTACCTTTGACAGGGATATCTCAAGTGTTATGGACAGACGCAGCAACACATTCAGTGTTTGCAGCCATTTTTGGTGACAAATGGTTCAGAGACAAATAGCCAATAGAAACAACAACTCTGCCATTGTTTAACAGTACTTCTGCCCTGTTCGAAATATACCCAATAGTGGCAGCAGCTCTAGTGTGGGGCCATCAGTGGAAAGGAATGACCATAAGATGCCTCACTGACAACACGGCAGCACGCAATATTATCAACAAAGGCAGGTCTTCTTCCCTAACAATTATGAGTCTAGTTAGGAGGCTCAAGTGGTTAGCAGCAACACAACATTTCCACCTGATCTGTGAACACATACCGGGCAAGCACAACACAACAGCCGATGCCCTTTCTCACTGCAATCTACAAGTTTTCTTTCAAGAACATTCTACAACCAAGAAAATCCCAAACAGATCACCGCTATCCCAGGAACTCATCCTGGACTAGCAATACTAATGGCACACGGAAGAATGCTGGCACAAACAGCACTGTGACGAAGTGCCCTTCGCCACTTGGTCCTGGAGAGGCCTACTTGCCAGCCTCCTCCCCTGTGACTATGACTCTTTCATGTATCTGGCTTTAAAGCCCCTAGTATACCTTCAGACAGACTATTTATGTAGGCTGCTTTATTTATCTTATGTTTTAGTCACCCTGTACCCATTTTAGGTGCAGGGTGTGTGTTATGTAATTGTTTATAGTGTGTGTGTGTGTACTGTGTAATGTATTGCCTGTTCTCTTGTATTGCTGAGGTTTGCTACCAACTAGGTGGGTTTGGCTATGGAGCTTGTCTAGTGCCCTCTGTTGGTAGCAACAGCAATATGCACTACCTGAATTGCAAGACTGGTTCATTTGCATATTCAGGTAGATTTGCATATTGCTAATTCTGCAGGCAGGTGAGATATTTACTGTTAAATATTGTCTCCCCCCACCCCTTTAAAAATGTGCCATTGTGTTGTGATAAGTCACTGTGTGTTGCTTGATATGGTTTGACTGTTTGTGATTTTATTGAGGTTTCACAACAATGTTATTGTGGTGACCCTATTGGCTGGTCCCAAGGGAAATAAAGGTTTTGACAGTTCTTCTTGATCCCTCTAAAGGTAGCCTTGTCTCGTTATTGGAGGGAGCTGTTATAATCACACTGGGGATTGCTATGCTCTGCATGCTCCCCTGAGCTTGAGTCACTTAGCTCTTTTAAGAGCTTGTTCCTGACACGCTCTCCTTGAAGGAGGGGTCTTCACCACACAGTCCTGGAGGACAGAAGCTGATCCAGGGTGGAAGGAAGACGGCGAGACTCCAGTCAAGATACGGAGGTTGCGGAGTCTGCGGTGGTTGTGGTGTCTGCTGCAGTGCTTGGGAGTCCTCAGGAAGCGCTAGGAGCATCCATCAACGGAGGGTACTCAGTCGGAGTACAAGGAGCTCCGTTACAAGCACTAACACTAGAAGATAATACAACTGAGCTCTCACTTTATTCAACAGATTTACCACAGAATACCAAATACAAAACCCGTTCACGCTAGATACTATGGTGGCCTTTACCTCTTGTTGCCACCTAAATCTAAAACTTGCTCATAGTACCATAAAACTCTATCTAACAGGAATACAATACTATGTCACTAATACATTGTCACGGCTTACCTTGGTTGGGAGTCTGTAGCACAGATATATGCTCACCCTTGCAATTAAACACAGGCCAAGGTAGTCAGGTAAGAACTCACCTGGTCTGTGAGTCTGTGCATGGGGGCTGTGCAGGTTAATGCTCCAAGTCGCAGTACAGATAAGACATAAACAGGAGAATAGTTGTGGGTAAACCAGATGTCAGTGGGTTCCGGAAATCAGGATAAACGATTAGAGAGCCGAGGTCAGAGGATGCCAGAAGTCAGGATACACAAAATAACAAGCTAATGTCAGGAATCAACAGGGGAACACAAAACAGCAATACAGGAACCAGAGTCAATGAACTGACACTGCCCTCAGGGAGAGGCAGTGTCTTATACCTGGCTAATTGGGCCATCAGCTTCAGGTGTGCTGAGAATATTGGAGTGAAAGGTGTTGGTTGGCTGAGAATAGACAAAAACAGTAAATAACAGTAACCTTAACGACCGGTGACGGTTCAGGAACATCATCAGGAAAATCCCCTTGAGTACAGGTGACAGTCTTGAACCATCATAACAGTATTATATAGGGGCGGGGCCTGACCGGCGAGCAGACTGGCCGCACAAAGCCAGAGCTCCATACAAGAATCTACAAATAACCGACTTATTCCACACTGAACTTACTAATCTGAAGCAGCAGAGAGCTGGTGTTACCCCGAGACCCAACTGGCGGGACTGCCGGGCTCAGAGTGGCACCATAAAGCGGACACAGAGTTGCGGCCTACCAGCGGATGCAGGCGCGGGAGAGGCGGCTGACCTCCCGGCCGGCGGTTCTGCAGGACAACGCTGCGGTGGATAGGGCTCTGTTCACCCCCCTGCCGGTAAAGGATATCCTGGCATTACTAAATCGACTGATAAGCTAACAGGCTCTGCCTCAAGTGGGACTTACCTGATCCGGACGCACCACACTGAAACGCATTCAAAGCCAAAATGGCGACTACCATGTCTCTAACATGCGGCCTGCTGGAGAATTACGAACAGCGGCTGGACGCACTGTTTAACCCCTTAAGGACCAAGCTTCTGGAATAAAATGGGTTCATGACATGTCAGACATGTCATGTGTCCTTAAGGGGTTAAAGACTTCTGGCAGAAACCAAGGCGCAGAGGGGCACAAACTACAGGGAAGACCAACAGGTGACAGCACTCACCTCCCGGTGGCCTGAAACACGAAGCGGGCAGACCTCGGACAACCCGACCAGCCCCCAAAACACGGATATCGGGAGAGAAAAGAGATAACTATAGAGCCACAACTGGCCCAGAGTCACCCAAAGCTTGCTGCTGCCCTTCGGGGCTGAGAACTCGACAGGCGGGTGCACTAGGAGGATTGTGCCCAAAAAGAATGGCTAAAGCCATCAAGCAACTGCGACCCTCATCGGTCGGAGTGCCCGGCTGAACACCCCGCAGGCCTAAACGGTCTACTCACAGGCCTCAACCGCCCACCAACCGGCAGGAAGAACCTCACAACACCATTCTGGGGGACAACACTATTCCAGCAGCGGGCGTGGGTTAAGGGACTCTGGAGATGGCCCAGCACAGCTGACTCAGCCAGTGTCTCATTGTTCATGGCTCCATTTGTTGCACTGTGCACTGTGAATGTTTACATGGTGTGTTCAATAAAAACATGGCAACATTTCATTCTTTGTGTTTTATTAGTTTAAGCAGACTGTGATTGTCTATTGTTGTGACTTAGATGATGATCAGATCACATTTTATGACCAATTTGGGCAGAAATCCATATCATTCCAAAGTGTTCACATACTTTTTCTTGCAACTGTATATATAATGTCATACTAAGTGTATTTTTATATTGATATATACATATATAAATATACAAATACACTTATAATTAAATTACATATATATATATATATATATATATATATATATGTATAACTATATGCATTGTATCTATATTATTATAAAATACAAATACGTATTTTGAAATAAATTAAAAAACTTAAAAGTAATAAAACAATTTTTTAAAATATTATACATACATACATATATACACAAAAAGATTGTCAGTCCTTGCACTCAGGCTAAAACTTTGTCTTTCTATTTTAAAATTTCGGGTGCCAGTCCTGGGGCTTAAATATCAAAAGCAAAAACAAATGGGCTGCACTCTCAGTCTTTCTTAGTAGAGTTTTTCTTTATTCCAACATATAGATGTAGATCAATGTTTCAGTGCTCTTAGGGACTTTATTCAGGATCAAATAACAAATCAGGCTTTTAGGGTGGGTGCTTCGCTTACTGACATATTGTGGTCCGCGGACTTGACTAGAGCTTGTGTCTTTTATTTCTGTCAGGTTTCTCTTGCTTCTTTTGCTTCCACAGTTTTAAAAGTGCAAAATTTAAAGCCTCCTGTCATGTTATAAAATTGTAGATTATGCCAACATAGTGTACCTATAATCTTAAATTTTTATTAAGGACAGGAGGCGAATATTTCCCCACCCTTTTTTCTCCCCTTCCTATTTGTATGGTTCATCGTTTTTACTTCAATAAGGATTTGAGCACATTGTAGGTGTATTTATTTTTATATTATGTGATTTGAATTACTATCACACATATTGAGATTTTCAATTATTTTACTTGTTAAGTTGACGTTTTAGATAAATTTTGAATTTATATGTATGCATATATATATAAAAAAAAAATTCATTTCCAAGTACCTTTCGTGTCTTTTTGTTTCTTTTAAGTTTAATTCACCTACATGGATTAATGCATGGGATCGTCTTCACACTCTACAGAAACCCTTCATTCGAGATTTGGATAGTTTACAGTCTCAATCTTCACTGTTGTCGTTATTGTTGTAGTTTATTATATTATAAAGAAGTTAAATCTCATCAATCAAAGAGGAGGGAAGGACCTTTATATACCCTGTTGCAATATGTTTTTTTCATTTGATTAAACTTTATTGTTAAATCTGTGCTGCTGGAGTTTAGTAAAGATAGTTTAATGCCTCCTGTCCTTCATAAAATTAAGGTACACTTCATTAGCATAATCTTCTTTCTTTTTTTTTTTTTTCAACTGACTTTACGCTTTACTTTTTAATTCTCACATCTACTGTTTTCCATCTTTCATTGAATTCCTTTTATTCCAAATACTGTCCC
>OW240915.1:118390898-118415576 GCA_933207985.1 Pelobates cultripes
CACCAGATAGGAGTGGTGTGTTTAGTACTATTGTTATCAGTTTAATCACTGTTACGCCCTCTATCCGTTGATGTGGAGCAAGACGCAGCAGCAGAAGAGGACTAAGCCGAGGAGGTTATGGAAGAGGATGGAGTAGAAGGAGTAGAGGAGGTGGCAGCGTATTGGCAGAGTACACGCTGTAGGGCTGACACACCTGCTTGAAGATAACTAACTGCTATTCAATCTATAACAGTGAAAAAATTTTTTTGTTTTTAAATCCAAGCTATTGTGACACCAGTGAGTAAGTGGTGTGTTTAGTACTATTGTTATCAGTTTAATCACTGTTACGCCCCCTATCCGTTGATGTGGAGCAAGACGCAGCAGCAGAAGAGGACTAAGCCGAGGAGGTTATGGAAGAGGATGGAGTAGGAGGAGTAGAGGAGGTGGCAGCGTACTGGCAGAGCACACGCTGTAGGGCTGACACACCTGCTTGAAGATAACTAACTGCTATTCAATCTATAACTGATGTTTGTTTCACAGGCAGAAAGTGCCCTAAAAGATGGCGGCTTGAACCCAAGTTGGTGGCGGATCAGTCACGCAAGTCAACAGGTATTCAGAGCTAAAATACAGCAGCGTGTGGACCATTTTTAGCCCAAGGCAGCTCATCTCATCAGGCCTTTTTTAATCTAATGTATCGCCCAGTGTCAGTCCCTTCGGGATCCATCCCTCATTCATCTTAACAAAGGTGAGGTAATCTAGACTTTTTTGACCTAGGTGACTTCTCTTCTCAGTGACAATACCTCCTGCTGCACTGAAGGTCCTTTCTGACAGGACACTTGAAGCGGGGCAGGCCAGAAGTTCTATCGCAAATTGGGATAGCTCAGGCCACAGGTCAAGCCTGCACACCCAGTCAAGGGGTTCATCGCTCCTCAGAGTGTCGATATCTGCAGTTAAGGCGAGGTAGTCTGCTACCTGTCGGTCGAGTCGCTCTCTGAGGGTGGATCCCGAAGGGCTGTGGCGATGCGTAGGACTTAAAAAGGTCCGCATGTCCTCCATCAACAACACGCCTCTAAAGCGTCCTGTCCTTGCCGGCGTGGTCATGGGAGGAGGAGGAGGACTTCCACCTCTCCCCCTGTTAGATTCCCGTTGTGCTGTGACATCACCCTTATACGCTGTGTAAAGCATACTTTTCAATTTATTTTGCAAATGCTGCATCCTTTCATACTTGTTGTACTGCAATATTTCATTAATTTTCTGCTTATACCGGGTCTAGTAGTGGACACCCAGTACAGGCCGCTCTCCTTCAGCCTTTTTGTATACCAGGGTCCCCAACAGGCACCAGTATAGCATGAAAGACCCCATTTGCACAAGGTTGGATGCCGAAGCTACCATTTCCCGCTCTCCTCCTCACTGATGTCAATGAAGGTATTTTCTTCCCCAGCCAATGCGCATAAATAATTAATGGTACCAGGATAGGACAATGAGCACCCTGGGATTTTCCTGTTGTGGCTGGTCTCTTGCCCTCCCTTCCCTCCTCTTCCTCCTCCCTCAGCCACATCTCCCTCTGACTCTCCTTCCTCACAATCCTCTTCCAGCGTTGCCGCAGGTCCAGCAAGCGATGCTGTTAAGGCTGTTTCTGGAGGTGATGGTGACCACAACTCTTCCTCTTCCTCTTCACGCTCATCTACGGCCTGATCCAGCACTCTTCGCAGGGCACGCTCCAGGAAGAAACAAATGGTATGATGTCGCTGATGGTGCCTTCGGTGCGACTGACTAAATTTGTCACCTCCTCAAAAGGACGCATGAGCCTACAGGCATTGCGCATGAGCGTCCAGTAACGTGGCAAAAAAATTCCCAGCTCCCCAGAGGCTGTCCTAGCACCCCCGTCATACAAATATTCATTAACGGCTTTTTCTTGTTGGAGCAGGCGGTCGAACATTAGGAGTGTGGAATTCCAACGTGTCGGGCTGTCGCAAATCAAGCGCCTCACTGGCATGTTGTTTCGCCGCTGGATATCGGCAAAGTGAGCCATGGCCGTGTAGGAATGCCTGAAATGGCCACACACCTTCCTGGCCTGCTTCAGGATGTCCTGTAAGCCTATGTACTTATGCACAAAGCGTTGTACGATCAGATTACACACATGTGCCATGCACGCACATGTGACAACTTGCCCAACTTCAATGCCGCTAACAAATTTGTTCCGTTGTCACAAACCACTTTGCTGATATCCAGTCGCTGCGGAGTCAGCCACTTTTCCACCTGTGCGTTCATGGCGGACAGGAGTGCTTGTCCGGTGTGACTCTCTGCTTTCAAGCAAGTCAAACCCAAGACGGCGTGACACTGCCGTATCCGGGATGTGGAATAGTACCTGGGGAGCTGGGGGGGTGCCGTTGATGGGGAGCAAGACGCAGCAGCAGAAGAGGACTCAGCCGAGGAGGTTATGGAAGAGGATGGAGTAGGAGGAGTAGAGGAGGTGGCAGCAGGACTGCCTGCAAGTCGCGGCGGTGTCACCAACTCCTCTGCAGAGCCATGCATTCCATGCTTGGCAGCCGTCAGCAGGTTTACCCAATGCGCAGTGTAGGTGATATACCTGCCCTGACCATTCTTTGCAGACCAGGTATCAGTGGTCAAATGGACCCTTGCCCCAACACTGTGTGCCAGAGATGCTATTACTTCCTTTTGCACAATTGAGTACAGGTTGGGGATTGCCTTTTGCGAAAAGTAATTTCGGCCGGGTACCTTCCACCGCGGTGTCCCAATAGCTACAAATTTTTTGAACGCCTCAGACTCCACCAGCTTGTATGGTAAAAGCTGGCGGGCTAATAGTTCGGACAAGCCAGCAGTCAGACGCTGGGCAAGGGGGTGACTTTCTGACATTGTCTTCTTACGCTCAAACATGTCCTTGACAGACACATGACTGTGGGAAGATGAGCGTGAACTGCTCAAGGCGGGAGGCGGAGTGGCGGATGGTTGAGAGGGGACAAGGAGGACAGCAGTGGTTGACGTGGCTGAAGATGCTGGACCAGGAGGAGGCTGGCGGCTTAGAGTAGGCGAGCTGCTTGTACTCATGTGTTGATCCCATAGGCGTTTGTGATGTGAGATCATGTGCCTACGCAAAGCAGTTGTACCTAGGTGGGTGTTGGACTTCCCACGACTCAGTTTCTTTTGGCACAGGTTGCAAATGGCATCGCTGTTGTCAGAGGCAGACACACAAAAAAAATTCCACACTGCTGAGCTCTGCAATGACGGCATTCTGGTGGTGGACACAGCATGCGTTGATTGGCGTGCTGTCGGGCTGACCCCGGGTGTCGATGCATGCTGTCTGACTGTGCCACTAGCTCCTTGCGACGACCTCCCCCTGCTTCCAACTCGTCTCCTCCTCCTCCCTGTCTCCCCATCTGAACTTTCGCCCTGTTCTTCTTCTTGACGAGCGGGCACCCACGTGACATCCATGGACGCATCGTCATCATCAACCGCTTCACTTGTATCTGACAACTCAGCAAAGGAAGCAGCAGCGGGTACAACATCATCATCATCATCACACCGTACGTCCATGTGTGTAATGCTGCCTGCCTGAGACATATCCCTGTTATCTACATCCTCTGGCAATAATGGTTGCGCATCACTCATTTCTTCAAACGGATGTGTGAATAACTCCTGACATACCAACCGAAGCGGCTGTGGTGCTAGTTTTGGTGGTGGCGGCAGGCGGGTGAGTGGTATCTTGAGAGGTGCCTGAAGCTAAGCTGGAGGAGGATGGTGCGTCAAGGTTCTGAGCGGAGGCTGTAGAAGATTGGGTGTCCTGTGTTAGCCAGTCAACTATGTCCTCAGAACTTTTCAAGTTCAGGGTACGTGGCCTCTGAAAACTGGGCATTATTCTAGGGCCAAAGGGAATCACAGCACCACGACCACGATGGCCCCTGCGGGGTGGCCTGCCTCTGCCTGTCATTTTTGTTGGGATTAGTGGTACTATGCGTGCAAGCTACTGTGAGACCAGATATGAGTGGCAATGTGCACTGGCACAGTTGTGCAGAGCACAGGCTGTAGGCCTGACACCCGCTTGAAGATAACTAACTGCTATTCAATCTATAACAGTGAAAAAAGTGTTTTTTTTTTTTAAATCCAAGCTTTGTGTCACCAGATCTAATTGGTGGCACTGGTCACCGTATCCACTGTTAGCGTAACACACCCGCTTTAAGGACACTGACTGCTATTCAATCTATAACAGTGAAAAAGTGTTTTGTTTTTTTAAATCCAAGCTTTGTGTCACCAGATCTAATTGGTGGCACTGGTCACCGTATCCACTGTTAGCGTAACACACCCGCTTTAAGGACACTGACTGCTATTCAATCTATAACAGTAAAAAAAGTTTTTTGTTTTTAAATCCAAGCCATTGTGACACACGATCTAATTAGTGGCACTTGTCAGCGTATCCACTGTTAGCGTAACACACCCGCTTTAAGGACACTGACTGCTATTCAATCTATAACAGTGAAAAAAGTGTTTTGTTTTTAAATCCAAGCCATTGTGACACCAGATCTAAGTGGTGGCACTGGTCACCGTATCCACTGTTAGCGTAACACACCCGCTTTAAGGACACTGACTGCCATTCAATCTATAACAGTGAAAAAAGTGTTTTTTGTTTTTAAATCCAAGCTTTGTGTCACCAGATCTAAGTGGTGGCAATGGTCACCGTATCCACTGATAGCTTAACACACCCGCTTTAAGGACACTAACTGCTATTCAATCTATAACAGTGAAAAAAGTGGTTTTTTTTAAAAATCCAAGCTATTGTGACACCAGATCTAATTGGTGGCACTGGTCAGCGTATCCACTGTTAGCGTAACACACCCGCTTTAAGGACACTGACTGCTATTCAATCTATAACAGTGAAAAAAAGTGTTTTGTTTTTAAATCCAAGCTATTGTGACACCAGATCTAATTGGTGGCACTGGTCACCGTATCCACTGTTAGCGTAACACACCTGCTTGAAGATAACTAACTGCTATTCAATCTATAACAGTGAAAAAAGTGTTTTTTTTTAAATCCAAGCTATTGTGACACCAGATCTAAGTGGTGGCACTGGTCACGTATCCACTGTTAGCGTAACACACCCGCTTTAAGGACACTGACTGCTATTCAATCTATAACAGTGAAAAAAGATTATTTTTTTTTTAAATCCAAGCTATTGTGACACCAGATCTAATTAGTGGCACTGGTCAGCTTATCCACTGTTAGCGTAACACACCCTCTTTAAGGACACTGACTGCTATTCAATCTATAACAGTGAAAAAAGTGTTTTTTTTTTTTAAATCCAAGCTTTTGTGACACCAGATCTAATTAGTGGCACTGGTCAGCGTATCCACTGTTAGCGTAACACACCCGCTTTAAGGACACTGACTGCTATTCAATCTCTAACAGTAAAAAAAGTTTTTTGTTTTTAAATCCAAGCTATTGTGACACCAGATCTAATTAGTGGCACTTGTCAGCGTATCCACCGTTAGCGTAACACACCCGCTTTAAGGACACTGACTGCTATTCAATCTATAACAGTAAAAAAAGTTTTTTGTTTTTAAATCCAAGCTATTGTGACACCAGATGTAATTGGTGGCACTGACTGGGGAAATGGGCACAGTATGCACTGTGAGCCTGACACAGAAGCTGGCAGCAGTGGTAGACAACTGACTGCTATTCAATCTATAACAGTGAAAAAAGTTTTTTGTTTTTAAATCCAAGCTATTGTGACACGAGATGTAATTGGTGGCACTGACTGGGGAAATGGGCACTGTGAGCCTGACACAGAAGCTGGCAGCAGTGGCAGACAACTAAGTGCATTTACATTACATAGAAAAAATAAAATAAAAAAAAAGCATACCCTTATCCCTAACCTAGCTATGCTTTTCCCTATCTTATGAACAGCAGCTACACTTTCCCTCCTCTTACTAAGCATGCAGCTTGAGAATGAATCTAAAATGGATGCTGTCCAGTAGGTGGGAGGGTCTGCTAGGGAGGCTGTGCTGCTAATTGGCTGGAATGTGTCTGCTGACTGTGAGGTACAGGGTCAAAGTTTACTCAATGATGACGAATAGGGGGCGGGTCGAACGCGCATATGTTCGCCCGCCGTGGCGAACGCGAACATGCTATGTTCGCCAGGAATCGTTCGCCAGCGAACCGTTCGGTACATCACTATAAGGCAGTGGTTGAGTGACAGGCAACAGAGGGTTGTTGTCAATGGAGTATATTTGAAGTATGGGCTTGTCACCCGTGGGGTACCTCAGGGATCTGTACTTGGACCAATATTTTTATTAGTGATATTGCAGAAGGTCTTGATGCTAAGGTATGTATTTTTGTTGATGATTAGTGATGTCCCGAACGGTTCGCTGCGGACGGCGAACATATGCGCTGTTCGGACCGCCCCCTATGTCATCATTGAGTAAACTTTGACCCTGTACCTCACAGTCAGCAGACACATTCCAGCCAATCAGCAGCAGACCCTCCCTCCTAGAGCCTCCCACCTCCTGGACAGCATCCATTTTACATTCATTGTGAAGCTGCATTCTTAGTGAGCTGTCCATGAGGTGGGAGGGTCTGGGAGGGAGGTGTTGGGGATAAAATCAACCCGGGCCCTTTGTGGATGATGTATATTTGCCAACTCATACAGAGCTCTGGAAATTGGAAATGAATAGCAGAGACATGTTCAATAACCAATTCAAATTGTATTCATACGTCAGTTATATTTATACCCCATTTTCATAGCAGGATGGGAGGGGGAAAAATGAGCATATGGGCATGACAATGACATTGTTTTTCACAAGTTATAAACAGCTGTTTCTTATTATAATTCTACGTTATATAACACATGAATATTTGATCAAAACAAGATATTTACAAATACCTTAATCTTGGACAATGTGTAACAAGAACATTTCGAAATCAGTATGGTCATTCTCGTAAATGATATTAGATAAATTCTTCCCAGAATAGAAGCTACTATTCCAAATTTATTCTTGGTTCAAATTAACCCTTATATGAACAGCTAGGATATTAAGCATATTGGATATTCATATCCTACAGGAGGGTCTGCTGCTGATTGGCTGGAATGTGTCTGCTGACTGTGAGGTACAGGGTCAAAGTTTACTCAATGATGACAAATAGGGGGCGGACCGAACAGTGCATATGTTCGCCATCCGTGGCGAACCGTTCGGCGAACCGTTCGGGACATCACTATTGATGATACTAAGATATGTAACAGGGTTGATGTTCCAGGAGGGATAAGCCAAATTGCAAATTATTTAGGTAAACTAGAAAAATGGTCAGAGTTGTAGCAACTGACATTTAATGTGGATAAGTGCAATATAATGCATCTTGGACATAATAGAGCAGCAGGAAATGCTAGCAGAATGCTTGGTTGTATAGGGAGAGGTATTAGCAGTAGAAAGAGTGAAGTGCTCATGCCATTGTACAGAACACTGGTGAGACCTCACTTGGAGTATTGCACGCAATACTGGAGACCGTATCTCCAGAAGGATATTGATACTTAAGAGAGAGTTCAGAGAAGGGCTACTAAACTGGTTCATGGATTGCAGGATAAAACTTACAAGGAAAGGTTAAAGGAACTTAACATGTATAGCTTGGAGGAAAGACAAGACAGAGGGGATATGAAAGAAACATTTAAATGCATAAAGGGAATCAATACAGTAAAGGAGGAGATTATATTTAAAAGAAGAAAAACTACCACAACAAGAGGACATAGTCTTAAATTAGAGGGGCCAAGGGTTAAAAATAATAACAGGAAGTATTACTTTACTGAGAGGGTAGTGAATGCGTGGAATAGCCTTCCAGCTCAAGTGGTAGAGGTTAACACAGTAAAGGAGTTTATGCATGCGTGGGATAGGCATAAGGATATCCTAACTATAAGATAAAGCCAGGGACTAATGAAAGTATTTAGAAAATTGGGCAGACTAGATGGGCCAAATGGTTTTTATCTGCCGTCACATTCTATGTTTCTACATATAAATGCCATTGTATACATATCATTTTTTAATTGCAGCCTACATTGTTGACTGCTAACTTCCACTTATACTGGAATCTAAGGCCAGGATATATTCTACTGTACAGTGTACTTTTTAGAACATCCTTTCTCTCTCCTCTTTACATGTTTATCCCTCCTCTTAAACTCCATCAGTCATCCAATAAAAGTCCATACTTCTTCATTGTACACATCATCCTGTGTCAGGCTTCAGGCATCTAGAGACAGGCATCAGAAGCCTGATGTCACATGTTCAGGAGTTTACATAGAACAAATTCAGATTTTGTAAAATAAAAAAAAGAATAAAAAAAATTAATAATAATAAATAAATAAATAATTATATATATATATATATATATATATCTTGAAAAAAGTCTTTTACAGACTGAAACGTCGACTGGAACGTTGGGTGAATTTGTAATTGCTCAATAAAGCAACAGATGAAATTTACCTTGAAAGACTCCTGAGTGCTCTCTACTGGTATTGTATACAATTTGGTTGGAGACAGCACCGGAGCATTAAAAAGACCGGGAGCATTGAGTGCTGGGACCTGGGACGCATATATATATATATATATATATATATATATATATAAAATAAATGCCTCAGCTTTTAATATATAAACTCCTGAACATTAATACGGCATCAAATGTAGAATATATAAAAGGATGACTTTGATATTTGATAGATTTTGCTATTATTTTATATCCCTTCTGTAATCTAATAACTGAGGCTGAATGAAGTTTAAGAGAAGGGATAATGGAGTTAAGGAGTATTAGGAGGGATGTTTTTAGGAGGAGGGAGGATTGAATTTAAAAAGAGGAAGGCCAAAGCCTAGGAGGAGGTAGAATGCAGTCGAGTAGGAAGACAGCCGTAGATTAGGAGATGGGAAGAGGGAGTCTAGCAGGAGTTGATAAGGAGATAGGAGGGACTTTTGGAGCTTGAAGCATGGAGTTTGAGAAGGATGACATAGAGAGAATGGTTGAAGATAGTAGAGTTGTTTTCTGCTCCTTCTTCTCAAACTCCATGCTATTTCAAAGATCAGGAGTCAGGTATCAGATGCCATGTATAGAACAACACAATATTTGTTCATGATATACAAATGTGGAAAATATTTAAAATGACAAACCAAAATAAAACTAATTTTTTTTTCACTCAATTTCAATTCCTACACTTTGTAAGATGGCTATTAAATCACCACATTTCATTGTTCTTTGCAAATAAACCAATCTAGTTTTCTTGCATTATTTAAGTGACTACATTAAAATCAGTGTTTTAAATAATATGGCAATGTTTCATAATTTTAATAACAAATATGCATCATTAAGTCATACGTCATTAAGCCATACATTTACTTACATTTTACCAAATAAATAAATTAACGCGCAATGAACAAAAAGGAATCTGGATGCTTTTTTTTAATAGTACCCTAACTAATTTCAGAAGTCTTCTAAAATATGTTTGCTTAAAGTCTGCATTGAAATGCAGCAAGACATTCTATCTACACTTTTATGTATTTGAGATGCAGGAAGAATATTTCTCTTCAAATGCTTCCCTGGAAACTATGCCTAGTATTTTAGCACGCAGCCTATAATGAACTTAGATAAGTGCAAAGCACATATTCCAGTGGTTTTGTCTGATTATGATTAGTTGAGTATGAAAAATCATCTTCAAGGGTTGGGGGTGGGGGGGAATGTACCGTACACAACAGAGAAGGAAGATAGGAAAGAAATTATCTCTGTGCCAAATTTGACAAGCTTGGTTTCAGTGCTTTAACAACAACAAAAAATTAAGCAACCTTTTTTAAATACAAAGAAATAGAATCTGCACTAACAAGTAAAGAGAAAAATCTGAACATATGTCCTAAATTAATGGACTACCAAGCTTGCATACATGTAAAGCAGGTTTCTAAGGTGTCTTTACCTGACCTTGAATGACTGATTACAATCTTACCCCAGTACTGCACCTGTTAGTTCATGATAATGGGACTGAATGGGAATGTATGTGTGTGTGTGTCAGTGTGCATGTCTGTTTGTCAGTATGTATGTATGTATGTCTGCATGTGTGTCTATATGTATGTGTGTGTGTGTGTCAGTATGTATGCCTGTATGTGTGTCAGTATGTCTGTCTGTATGTATGTATGTCAGTATGTATGTCTGGATGTATGTCTGGATGTATGTCAGTATGTATGTCAATATGTTTGTTTGTATGTCTGTTTGTTTGTATGTATGTCAATATGTGTGTATGTCAGTATGCACGTATGTCTGTATGTATGTATGCATGCATGTATGTATGTGTCAGTATATGTATATATGTGTGTGTGTCAGTATGTATGTCTGTGTGTCAATATGTATGTCTGTATGTATGTGTGTCTGTATGTCTCTATCCATGTCTGTATGTATGTGTGTCACTATGTCTATGTATGTCTGTATGTATGTATGTATGTGTGTGTGTGTGTGTTTGTGTGTGTCTGTATGTGTGTCAGTATGTATGTGTGTGTGTCAGTATGTATGTCAGTATGTATGCATGTCTGCATGTGTGTCTGTATGTATGTATGTGTCAGTATGTATGTCTGTATGTGTGTGTGTCAGTATGTCTGTCTTGATGTATGTCAGTATGTATGTCAATATGTTTGTTTGTATGTCTGTTTGTTTGTATGTATGTCAATATGTGTGTATGTCAGAATGCACGTATGTCTGTATGTATGTATGCATGCATGTATGTATGTGTCAGTATGTATGTATATATGTGTGTGTGTCAGTATGTATGTCTGTGTGTCAATATGTATGTCTGTATGTATGTGTGTCTGTATGTCTCTATGTATTTCTTTATGTATGTGTGTCAGTTTGTATGTATTGGAGATGGGCCCCCGGGGGGCTCAGACCCTGAGCTGTGTTAGGGGTCCCAAAATTTCTGATGGCAGCTCTGTGTTAAAGCATACTATTTTTAGGGACATAAACTCATTTAGTACATGCAGAAAAAAAGGGTATCTGACATTTCCTGGGGCATCAAGTCTCCAGCAATGGCATTATAATAAAAACAGACAAAGGTCTACCAATGCTTTACTGAAATCACATAAAATTGGCATTTTATTATACTTTAACAAACATGAACATTAATATCTCATTTACTGTCGTATGAAGATATAAAAATGAATGGAAATTATTTTCTCCTTATTTTTTTTATTTTTTTCAAAGTAGGGCTTCAATTGAATTCTATCAACCAAAAACAGATCACTATTGGCTGATTTCTTAAATTAGATTTCAGCTGAATTTCATTCCAGCCAAGATTCAAGCATCCAGATCCAATAGTGTTCGAAAGTAAATCAATCTGCATTTTAATGAGTAATCTCAATCCCCACCCATTGACAGCAGTTGGGGAAGGTCATAATTAAATAAATAATGGAACCTAATGTTCCCCCAGCCCCTACCTATGGGTGGCAATCTGGGGCTAGTAATTAAACAATTATAATAAGCCACAAGTCCCTACTCACTGGGTTGGCGAGGAATTACCATTTTTCTAACCACCCCATTTAAAAAAATTCTTCCTGGCCGCTCACCCTAAAAATGTGTTAAGGGGGAACCAATAAATCAAGTATTATGTTAAAAAAAATCATACTTACCTATCAATGTAATTTCTTTTACATCTTTTCTTCAGCCTAATAAAAGCCTAAATAAAAAATCTAAAATAAGTTATACAACTAGTAAAATAAAAAAGAACCGGATTGCAAATAAATGCTGCCACATCCATAGTTTTATTGCGCAATGCACACTGTTATTAGGGTGAAGGGTGTAAGCTAAATTTATTTAATTTGAAGGTGGGATGGGACTCTCTGCCCACTTGCTAGTTTTAATTACAGTGACCTGTGGCTACTCACTGTTTAGAAGACATGAAGTATCAAACCTCCCTTATACTAGGGATTATATTAACCCTCATAGACAAATAGTAAAAAAGAGCATTGGTTTCGAAGTTATTACCGTCTTTCATTAAACCTCTCTAAAACTGAGCTCCCTGTCTTCCCTCCTCCTAATACTGATCCCCCTCTTTCGCTCTCCCTTCAAGTTAGTGGTACACACATAAGCCCATCCTTGCAAGCACACTGTCTTGGTGTTATACTTGACTCTGGCCTCACCTTTCAGCCTCACAACCAGTCTGTCACACAATCCTATCAATTCCACCTTAAAAACTTTGCACGTATTCGCCCGTTTCTTAAGCAGGATACTACTAAGGAGCTTGTCCATGCTCTAGTAATGTCTCACATGGATTATTGTAACGCTATCCTAATTGGTCTTCCCAGAAGATACTTTGCCCTGTTTCAGTCTATAATGAATGTTGCTGCAAGACTGATTTTCCTCTTCAGTTGCTCCTCTCACACCTCACCATTCTGTCAGTTTTTACATTGGCTTTCTGTATCCTATAGGCATCAATTCAAAGTACTAATCCATAAAGCACTGAATGATTCTAGCCCTTGCTATATTTCTTCACTGATCCATGAATATGCCCCTTCTCGGTCTCTGTGCTCTGACCTTCTCCTGTTTTATTTGATTGCAAGTCCTTCTAGCTGTTATGCACACCTAAGTAGCTACCAATTATAACTATGGCACAACTACTCTGCATATATGCATGGTTCTCTTATTGATTTTATGGAGAGAACAGATATTGGCTGAGATAACAAATTTGCAACTTTCATGAAAGAGGTACGAATTCAAAAGTAAACTTTTATTTATTTTATTAATGCAAATACATTATGAATGTATCCCTGTATGCCATTAAAAAGGAATGTAAATTCTACTCAGCAATGCCTCATTAACACTATGTGTGGAGAAAAAAGGCACAGCACACTAACATCAAAACCTCATCCCAGCTGTGAAGTATGGTGGTGGGGGCATCATGGTTTGGGGCTGCTTTGCTGCATCAGGGCCTGGACGGATTGCTATCATCGAAGGAAAAATGAATTCCCAAGTTTATCAAGACATTTTGCAGGAGAACTTAAGGTCATCTGTCTACCAGCTGAAGCTCAACAGAAGATGGGTGTTGCAACAGGACAATGACCCAAAGCATAGAAGTAAGTCAACAACAGAATGGCTTAAACAGAAGAAAATACACCTTCTGAAGTGGCCCAGTCAGAGTCCTGACCTCAACCCGATTGAGATGCTGTGGCATGACCTCAAGAAAGCGATTCACACCAGACATCCCAAGAATATTGCTGAACTGAAACAGTTCTGTAAAGAGGAATGGTCAAGAATTACTCCTGACCGTTGTGCACGTCTGATCTGCAACTACAGGAAATGTTTGGTTGAAGTTATTGCTGCCAAAGGAGGTTCAACCAGTTATTAAATCCAAAGGCTCACATACGTTTTACACCTGCACTGTGAATGTTTACACATGGCAACATTTCATTCTTTGTGTGTTATTAGTTTAAGCAGACTGTGATTGTCTATTGTTGTGACTTCGATGATGATCAGATCACATTTTATGACCAATTTGTGCAGAAATCCATATCATTCCAAAGGGTTCACATATTTATTGTTGCAACTGTATGTATTTCACTAAAAGTGATTGGCTACAGTACAGCAAATGCTATGGCAGAGCACATATCATAAACACTTACAATAAGAATATTTTGTAAGGGCATGTTTATAATACAAACATATGCAGAATAAATAACGGTTCAGGCACTCCGTTATAACAAAAACAGCAGCTTTATTGGGGCAATACAGCTTGATAAAGACCCGGTATGGTCAAAACCTTGCTACTTTTGCCCGAAAAAGCTGCTATTTTTGTTATCTCGGTGTGCATGAACCGTTATTTATTCTGCATGTCTTGGAAGCGAGGCCTGGCCAACCCTTGCTTCAGAGCACCTGGGTTATTTGGTGAGTGTGGTATCCAGTACGTTTCTACTTTAATACAAACATAAGCTTGCAATGAGTTTTCATTAAAAGTTGTTGTTTACTTTGCTCCAGAGTTAAAGTGCTGACCAGAGTTGTTATAACTCACAATTGGATAACATGTAGTACAATTATCACATTTTCAATAGTTCTCATATTCTAGATGTGACATCTTCCCTCTTGCACTCTTTTCTAGCTTAATAATGTAATGATTCCCCTGTGTCCCCTTCCATGATTATAAAATATTACCTGCCTGCATTAAACCCAGAAAGAGTGCAGGACTGAGTCAGATCACTTAATGACAATGCCAGAGATTAATGTATGTGCACGGCAGTTAACATTGTACAAATCACATTAATTATTAAAGACAAGGCTGTGCGTGAGTGTATGAGAATTTAATATCATTCTGATGACAAAGCCAGAGTGAATCTAGGTAGAGATTACCAATGGCAAATGACATATGGAACGTAATAGATCTCTAATGAATACCAATCACTTGCAGAGCAGTAAAAGGCTTGTGTTTGACAACTGATTAGAAATGAGTTCTCATGTCTGACAGAACAATAGGATTGATTGAAAACAGCAAACTTTTGTTAAAAAGATATGGATTTAACTCTGCCTTGTCCATTATTATTGGATACTTCATCCTGATTCAACAAAACACAATTACAAATTGACAGAGTTTTGAGTATAGTAAAACCAATAGTTATGTTTAATATACGCCATGACTATAAGAATCTTCTTTATTATTTAGTTTTTTTTAATTTCACCTAAGATTAATTTATTATTCTCCTTCAACAAAGCCTCATAGTGTTGCTCTACGAAATTCTCAAAGATTTCAGTATGGTCCATAGAGTATTCTAGAGTCTTTATGTTCTAACTGTATATTAGTTTATCTTCTATATGCTAACCTGTCATATTTTGGGTGGCAATGGTCCAACTACAAACTTACACATTTAGCCTCTATTATCATTGATGTATTGATATTTGAGCTTTCAGTATGGCTAGTAGGTTAGTTCAGAGTTAATGTTACTGCAATTACTAACAGTCAGCAATGGTTAAAAGTACAGTATATATCACTGATCAATGGGATATTTTAAGTGTTATGGTTTAAGTGCAAAGAAGCTGTCAACATGCATCCAAACTTTTTTCGTCTTATTACTTTCAAGCAGTTTGACAAATGACACCCAAAGCCTATCCTCACTGCATACAATGACATATCCATCTATTCCTTAGCAGAGTTACTTTGTATTCCTGGCATTACAGTATTAATTTATTTATTTATAAAATATTTCACCAGATTGGATACATTGAGATTTCTCTCATTTTCAAGTATGGCCTGGGTCCACAAAACATTACATTGTTACAATAGGATACAATATTACAAAAGATACAATACACAAACAATAGAAATATATATATATATTTAACACATAACAGGTTATAAATATATTCAACCATGACAGGTGCATTCTGTGCTGAGGTATATCTCCATTGATCTCTTAAAAGATTTCAGATTGAATGAAGATTTGACTGTGTCCCTGAGGTTATTCCATAATTGCGGTGCTCTTTAGGAAAATGATGATTGAGCCACTTTATTTTTGCATTGCGGTGTTGTAAATATCATGCTAGTACTGGATCGGAAGTTATAGGAGGTGAGAATAGCTGAGGAGAGCATTCTACTCAGGTAGGGTGGGAGCTTCACAGAAAAACTCTTATGCACAAGGCCAGAAAGATGAAGAGTGCATCGGGAATCTAGCGATAGCCAGTTTAGCTCTTTTGACATGTCAATATGGTGGGTTAAGTAATTACATTCTAGTACAAAACGGCAGAATGAATTATATAATGTATTGAGTTTATTAAGGTGGATTTGCGATGCAGGTGCATACACAACATCCCCATAATCAATGACCAGCATTAGCATCTGTTTCCTTACTGAAGGGCGTAGGCAGGATTTGTTTCTGTACAAGGCACCTAGTTTTGGGTAAAGTTTTGAAGACTTTTTTTTAATGTGAAGACCAAAGTATATATTGGGGTCTAGCAACATACCTAGATATTTGAAAGAACAGACTGCTGTCAGTGGGCTATTTGAACTTGTTCTGATACATAGTTGTTGATTTTGTAGATAACGAAATTTAGGTACAGTTCCAAAGATCATTGTAACTGTTTTGTCAGTGTTTATGAAGAGTTTGTTAACCACTATACACCTTTCTACCTCTGTGAATTGGTTTTGGAGCACAGCCTCAATATGCAGTAGATTGGGTTTACTAGCGTAGATTACAGAATCATCTGCATACATGTGGACAGTTGAGGATTTGCAGGCGTTAGGCAGATAATTTTTAAAATAATGTGAATAGTCGAGGGCCGAGTATGGAGACTTGGGGAAAACCACATGTGACTGGAAGAGGGAGTTACTCGCTATCAGAAATGGCCACATATTGCAATCGGTCTGAAATATATGATCGAAACCAGGTTAGCGGATGATCACCAGTGCCTGAGTTTTGAAGTTTTTGCAAAAGAATGCCATGGTCTACTGTGTCAAAGGCCTTGGCAAAATCAAGCAAAATAGCTCCAGTTAAGTCTCCTTGTTCCATGCCAATTTGGATGTCATTGCAAACTTTCAAGAGGGCAGTCGAAGTTATGTGATTTGGACGAAAGCCTGATTGATCAGGGGTCAGATAATTTGACTGTTGATAATATTCACATAGTTGCTTGTGGATGCATTTTTCCAAGATTTTTGACGGTACTGCGAGCAATGATATTGGGCGATGGCTAGATACCAAAGTACTGTCACCACTTTTATGGATAGGTACTAATTTTGCAGTCTTCCAAAGTTTGGGTATGTATCCTGACACCAGGGATTCATTGATAAGGGTAGTGACAGGTTTAGCAATTGCTGGCGCACTGAGCTTCAGCAACATTGCTGGGATTTGATTTGGTCCACTCTGATTTTTCATTTTTAAATTATTAAGATGTTTATTACATCTAACAGGTACAGGTCTAAAATTTTATTTCTCTATTAGAAGATTTTGAAGATTAGGCAGGGCCTGATCTTTATTTGTTGTCTGAAAATGAGTGTAATTCGTTATCTTAGCAACCAGGGTGGTAGCACATCCAACAAAGTAATTATTAAAGGCATTTGCTACATCTAGGGGGTGTTGAAGTGTTTGGTTGTCCATTTTGACAGTGGAAGGTTGAGAGCAGATTGTGGAGGTTTGTATGCAGGGCCGGCACCACCGTTAGGTGAACTAGGCATTCGCCTAGGGCACCGGCCTGCTGGGGGAACCCACTGAGATGTTTCCTGGTGGGCTGCCTGCCCCTGACTGGAGCTGCAGCACTGGGTGAGCGGGTCTTGAGCCAAACTCAGCGCCGGACCGATCCTCAAGGCACCTGAAAGTGGAGCCCTGTTACAGGGTGGCCAGGAGGTTGCCATCTGGCCACCTCAGGGCACCCCAAAACTGTGCTAGGTAATGCAGAGCAGGTACTAGCTTACTTGGAAGGCAAGTGCATGCTCAGCCAACAAATGCCAGTGACTGTCCGGAGGAGAGGGAGAAGGAGACGCCAGGCGGCAAAGAAGGCTGTTCTTGCAGCCTCTCACTCCTCCCTCGCACGTGATGCCGGGAGCCAGAATATGACGTCACTCTGGCCCCGGCATACTAAACAACGGGCGGAAGGAGTGAGAAGCTGTCCCATACTGGACCCCAGGGAGATTAGTGTTTGAGTGTTTGACTGTCAGTGAGTGTCTGCCTGTGTGTGTGTGTGTGTGTGTGTGTGTGTCTGTCAGTGAGTGAGTGTATGTATGTCATTGTGTGTCTGTCAGTGCGTGTCTGCCTGTGTGTGTGTCTGTCAATAAATGTCAGTGTATGTATGTCAGTGAGTGCCTGCCTGTGTTTGTTTGTGTGTGTGTGTCAGTGAGTGTGTGAGTGTTTGACTGTCAGTGTGTGTGTGTGTCTGTCAGTGAGTTAGTGTATGTATGTCAGTGAATGTGTGTGTGTGTGAGAGTGTCTGTCAGTGAGTGAGTGTATGTCTATCAGTGAGTGTGTGTGTGTGTGTGTGTGTGTGTGTGTGTGTGTCTGTCAGTGAATAAGTGTGTGCATGTCAGTGAGTGTCTGTGTGTGTGTCTGTCAGTGAGCAAGTGTATGTCTGTCAGTGAGTGTGTGTGTGTGTGTGTCTGTCAGTGTGTGAGTCTATGTCTGTCAGTGAGTGTGTGTCTTCTGTAAGTGAGAGTATGTATGTTAGTTAATGTGTGTGTGTGTGTGTGTGTGTGTGTCTGTCAGTGAGTGAGAGTATGTATGTCAGTTAGCTCTTTGACCCCAAAATGTCCTGTCCTAATGTGTTTTACACCCCACCTCCTATAGAATGTAAGCTAGATTGAGCAGGGTCCTCTTCAACCTATTGTTCCCCTAAGTTTTTTTTATTGTCCTATTTATAGTTAAATCCCCCTCTCATAATATTGTAAAGCGCTATGGAATCTGTTGACGCCATAGAAATGGCAATAATAATAACGTGCACATGCGGTGTGTGCGTGACGTCATGTGCACACCAACGTCGTCAGTCACGTGAGTGGAAGTGGGGTTATAATTAGCCGTGGATCCGCAGCAGCCGGCGTCCATTAACATGCCGCAGGTGTTAGTCATGCCGATGCATGGCCGCTGACCGCAAGGTGAGGGTGAATATGTTACAATGGTGTATGATAATTTGTTTTCCAGTTTCAAGTGAGTGCTTATAGCGATAGTGATGTGAACAAAATTGGAGTGCTTTTCTTTATTCTTATGATTTTTGTTTACTGCCAAATATATTCGTCTCAGCTAGGGTTTTTTTGGAGTTGCAGCTTTAAGATGAAATCATCTATACTGAGCAATGTAAGAGTTCAGATCATTTTTTGTGACTATAATAAATGTGATTCACCTGCAATGTTGGGCATGTAGGATCTATGGGTGTTTTTTATTATATCCAAGAAACAATAAAAACTTTAGGCTTTACAGGTGTTACCTCACATGTAAATATAGCGTTGCACTCTTAAAAACTGAAGGTTTGGATGGTGGAAACACCTGTAAAGCCTAAAGCTTTTATTGTTTCTTAGTGATTATCTATGTGTAGTGGGTTTTAAGGAGTACCCACACAGTGTATACAGCAGTTCACATACTTTTTTTATTTTATTTTCTATTTTCTATTGCTATATACTAAAGTGTGCTAGATGTGAATAGCAGTGTTTAAGGCTTATTAATGATTTGGATGCAAATTTCACTAGGACTATCATAGAATTGTGTAGAGTTGGGCTTATGTACTGTGGATTAAATCACTGAATGCATCTGCAGACATTCAGTGGGAAATGTTCTTAAAGGAACTCTACTATTCCCACGTTCAATCAAAGTCATGTTTTCATCAAAGTTTCAGTTAGGGAATTACTCATAATAATATAGGGTTGTATATTCAATTTAAAGAAGTAATTGAAGCGCCTGACAGTGTCTTTATATAAAAGTACATTTTATTATCTATACAATGCCTTGTAGCTAAAAGGATTGGGAAATTATACTTTGTCGAGGATAGCACTCAAAAGATAAAAAGAGCTGATTTTGATCTTTTTTTAATCAACTGAACAAAATTGTGCATATTTCTATATAGCTACACTTATATTTGAACTTTATATATTTCACAATACAGTTTTTTTGCTCTACAATATAACATATTTTTCAGTATAATATGTTTCCTGTGGCTATCAGTTTTATTCACCTTTCCTTGGCTTAGCAATAATTACCAATTATCTGCATAAAGATTTTCACAAGCACATTTTAAAGACAGAATGTGATATCCCAAGTTCCCTCGAGTGCTTTAATGATATAGCAGGCACAGTGGAGTCTTTCAAATTCATCTGACAGCCATGGTAGGCTGCTATTTGGGTGAAATGATTAACACCTGCCCCTAATTTGTTACTGTTAATTAATGGCACAGCACTTGAACAAAGTTTTAAGCAAGCCATGTGTTTTACCCAGCAGGATGCCGATATTTTTTCTTTTTTTAACTCTGGAATATTTTCAAATGAATTAACAACTTAAACCATTATGAAAGTAAGGGTGATTTAATCATGTGCGTAAGCAGTGCATATAACATGCACATAACATATGAGTTTAGTAAAGGGGTCTATTAATAAAGGTCTGACAAATAATTCTTAAATGAAAGTCAGTTGAAAAATGTAAATTATTTATTGTCAATTAAAGCACCACACGCCTCACCAGTCTCTGTGACATTTTTTATGGGGAACTGGCAATAGACTTCCTTTGCCAATACAAAATGCAAGCACATCTATTTGCAACGAAGAAATAAGAGTGATGACTGACATCACACCATTCAATATGCTGGCTATGATACTGAAAATCCCTGTCATCCACGAGCCATAAGTGGGGAAGCCACAGGCTTTCCAAATGGAGGCAAGATTAAAAAAAAACGCATACAACCTCACAGGCAAGCATGGTAAGTGAAAAATCACAAATTTGGAAATTACACATCAAAAAGAAGGTCTTTAAACAAAGTTACATTTTTCGACAAAAGGATCACTTTAACAATGATGACTGTAGATTATTGTTTGCTGATATATTTTAAATTTGAATTAGGTTTTTGAGATTTTTTAAAGGACTCTTATTTAAGTGGACTGGCGATGAGGATCTAGTTAGTAAGTTAAAATAACATTTATGTAGTGAAAGACTTTTTTTTTATTTTGGGGGAGTGGAAGAAAATAAGGACTTTGATGTTTGAATTCAGATCATTATTCCAAGAGGCCAGGATATCCTTCTTCAACAGATGAGGCTATATAATTGGCACTATTAATGCCTGTTTGACTGTTCATATTTCTGACAATGAAGAGTGGGCAAAGATTTATGACCCACTGTCTAAGCTTTAACATTGGAGTAATGTTAATGGGACATTTATATGTTATTCCGTTATCCCAAAGTCCATTGGTAAGGGATTACATAGGGTTATTCACTAAAGTGAGAACTGCCAGGTATTCAAAGTGAATTCAAAGTGAATTCCAAACTCAAGGCTGAATTAGAAAAGGTTTTCAGTTTAGGAATGCTTCCAATTCAGCTATTTTCAGCCTTAAAAGTGAAATTCCCTTTGATTTCACTTTGAATTCTCAATGCCTCTCATTTTCGTGAATGACACTGGCAGTCAGAGGCAGTTTACTCTATGAGTGAATAGAACGAGTGTGGTTGGTCTTTTTTTTTTTTTAACTCTTTATAGAAACACAATATGCTATGTGGTATACAGTATGTTATGTGCAATGAAGTGCATCACATAGAAAATGTGTGCGATCATAAGCTGTGCTGCCTCTATTTGAAAAGGAGGCTAAGGAGTCTAATAAAAATGTGAAGGATATCAAAACAATTAGAGATAGTAAAATTAGTTGCAAAAAAATTATTTTTCTTAGGACTAGATTCTATTATTATTACTAATTACTAAGCATATCTCTAGTAATTAAAGGGACACTATAGTCACCCAGACCACTTCAGCTCAATGAAGTGGTCTGGGTGCCCACTTCCTCAGGATTTAACCCTTCACATGTAAACATAGCAGTTTCAGAGAAACTGCTATGTATACATAGCAGGGTTAATCCAACCTCTAGTGGCTGTCTAGTGGCTTCCAGCGTGCATAATGTCCATAGGAAAGCATTAGGAAATGCTTTCCTATGGACTGTTAGAATGCGCGCACTGCTCTTGCCGCACATTCACATTCAGCTCCAATCGGGAGCTGCCGTCGACGGGGGAGGAGAGGTCACCAGCATCAAGGGAGCCCGGCGCTGGATTAAAGTAAGCTGCTGAAAGGGTTTAAACCCCTTCAGCGCCACACGAGGGGGACCCTGAGGGTGAGGGTCCCCCAAGGATGACGTAGTGTCAGGAAAACTGTTTTTTTTTTCCTGACACTATAGTGATCTATTATTATTTTTAATATTTTATTATTTATATAGCAGGTATTCAAAAGAAACTGATGGCATGGCTGCTATCCAGTTGTCAACATCAATGTGAAAACAGTATACCATGATTAATCTCAAAATGACAAAGAGAAGGTGTGCTTTACATTGCTTTATGAATGGCAAATATGCAAACAACAAGCTATACAACTCAGTAAATCTCTGATACTACTTTATAGAACAACCCATTTCTAAGTCATGTTTAAGTTGCACAGTAATTGTTCTTATGTAAAAGAGATTTCACCATACAGCCTCCTTATGACTTTGGCATTAACCTTATGTTCAGAAAGAGGCATCAAGACTAAGTCATCATAGTCAGCAACATAAATAATCAGCAGTTGACTGAACAATGGATCAATTTACAAAGGCAACACAAAGAAAATAAATTACATATGCAATTTCATTGTTTATTGACTGTCCTTCTTTAAACTTTTCTTGTATATTCAGGATCAATAGATTTAAATACTGTTGTATTCATTGCAAAAGTCACCACTGAATATGTATTTGATGAAAGAACACAATAATAATCACTTATTCATGGACAAATGGACTTAACTCCACCAGGGGAGACTTACTTTCCAGACGGCTAGGTTAATTTGATTATCATCAATTTATCTGCCAGTAATACTGGTTATTATACAGATGCACAATTATAATGAGGACAGTGCTGGAGACAGCAGATTACTGTTTTAAAGATCAGATTCCTTACATCACCTTAAGTATATTTTTGTAAGAATAAAATTATATAATGTATTGCATCTTCTTTAGCTATGAGAATTTTTATTCACTCCTTTTTAATTCTTTTTTTCAGGCTTAGATAAACGTATGCAAAACATCAAAATCCCCAAATAGACAGTGTCTACTCAAATTTTGTTTTTAACTTGGAGTAGTTATTATTATGATTTACTGTTTTAATTTTGCAATCTTGCATTAATGATAAATCGAAAGCATCTGCAGCAAGAGTGGACTTAAGTGGAAAAGAGGGAATAGAAAAACTATATATAGAAAAGAAAAGGTCAGTGGGGAATTGACAAAACACTCTGCTGCCACCCTGAGATGGTGTTGCCTATCTTCTCCAGACTCTTCTCTTGTAATTCCTTTGGCATATAGATGCTACTTCTGAGCTAAGGGTAAAGAAAATATGGGCAATATCATCACCAGGTTCATCTTCTTCTACTGAATAGATAGCGCAGAGTTCTAAAGTAGTCAACACAATGTCTGGTCTTAGTGGTCTCTGGTGGCACTGACAAACTTGATTCTCCTGAGCTGTTCCTTAGTTGCTTCTTTGGAGGGCTACAAAAACTAGGGGTCAACATTTAGAATGGCAACATAAGAAGGAGCTACAGTGCCAGTGGAAGAGGCAGCAGAAATTATTGTGGAGATGATGGTTTTCTTTGTAGGCTTAGTTGACCTACACTGGTTCAGACTCTTCCCCTACTTTTTGTCTCCAATTTGTGTAGCATAGAAAACCGGAAAAAAAAAAAAAACATTCAGCTCCTGTGTGGTGAATCAGTTGTAACATACATGCTACTCACCCTATCCTGAAGCTATATACTAATAATAGTGGTGGTATTTATGGTGGTGGTGGTGCTGGAAGTAGTGTTAAGACTCTGAGAGGCCATTGCACTACTGCTGATAATGGATTGGGATACACAAACCCTATCCTTCCTCAGATTCCTCTTGTGATTTGGACATAACATTGGTGAATATATATTTTGTAAACTAACTAAAACTTTGTTAAGCCTAAATAGGTGTTTGCGTTGAAAAATGAGTAGCTACTTGGTCGATTTACTACTACTGAAATATTATTGTATTTGACTTTCAACATTTCACTGCACATAGCATACTGTGTACTACATAGCAGACCTGCCACACTCACTTTGCAGTAACCTGTCAAAAACTGTCAGTGTTATTTTTGCAGTACACTTATAGGTGCATTTACAAACAATTTGGTTCACAGATCAAGTGAAAAGAAAAAAAAAAATAGAGGGAAAGAGAAGAGGACCAGTAAAAAATAATCGATATTTATATTTTATAAACTCTTTGAATATATATAATATACAAATATAGATTTAAGACTATTTAACCCCTTAAGGACCAAACTTCTGGAATAAAAGGGAATCATGACATGTAACACATGTCATGTGTCCTTAAGGGGTTAAAGTATGTATTGTTCATGTTTTGGGATCCATTTTGAAATTTTCTGGAGCTTGCATAAAATCATGATTACTTTTCATTATTCATTCATGCAGAAAATAATGGACGTTAAAAAGTTTTAGAAAACATGATAGCCTTTATAGTTGATACAGCATCTAGAATATTAGTATAAAATCAGAAATAAAAAAAATAAAAAATGTGTGACTAAAATAAATAAAGCCATGAAATTTGGCCAACAAAGTTTATATATTTTGGAAGGATGCTAATGCACATGAATGTAAAAGAGGCATGGAAAAAAAATTAACATCTCTGCAGGGTGAAAATTTACTTGTCTCAAAAGACAAAATTAAATTTAGCCCATTCATACACGATGTTGGGAGATAGTTTTTGTCACCAGTTTGAACAACTCATCAATCAATCATCAATAAAAATGATAGGGAATTTACATTATGGTTACGCAGAAACTATATCATGACAAAAGGGCATTTGTCAGTTTTTATAATAGGGCAGTTCAGTAAGCATCACTGGGTGAAAAAAAAAATATAAAAGAATCAAATTGAAACTAAGGTAGCTTAGTAGGTAAAACAAGAGATTAAAAATAGGAAAACGCTGGAGTAGGGCCTGACATCATGGAGGCAAGATGCACCTCGATGAGCTCC
>OW240915.1:118421170-118449506 GCA_933207985.1 Pelobates cultripes
TTTTTATTTTTTTATTTTTTTTAAATTCTTTATTTTTGTAGTGCATATAGGTGGTACAGACAGGCATGTGGTACCCCAACGGCAACCCGCATGCTTATTTCAACAACAATAGATACAGTAGTGGATGGTCAAACAATGCACTTTTTGAATATGGTATAAAATGATGCGATGATCAAATAAGGTAACAAGTATAGAGAGAGCAACGTGTAATAAAATAACATAAGATTAAATCTGGAGGTTTGAGTATGACTATGCCAGCGTATAACAGTAACATTGCTTGGGTGACCAGTTATTCTAGCGTGGCCTCACGTTTGGAACTTTTGAGATAAAGCTGCACCTGTGTGCACCTGAATTAGTATTGCTTTTCACGCTCCTTCTCCCCATTGTCCGGGCAAGAGGGGCATGTGCTTAGAGAGGACAAAGGTGCTATAAACCAACATTCGATCTGCGCTGCTAGTTATGGTCTTCTATACAGTGGTGTCAGGGGTGTAGGGACATTTTTGCCTAGGGGTACGTGTTAGGAAAGTGAGCGTTAGTTTGCTACTCGTCACCTAATACACAACATATGAGGTTCAGTGTAAGTTCTCGCTGTAGGTAACAAAGGCTGCCGAGCATATAGCATTGCCTTTCATGCTCAAGAGGATATCGTTATACTCGGTTTAGCAATACCTTGCTTCAGACAAGGGAAAAAGAGGTGAATCTTCAGTGTTATGCCATTTTATAGGCAGATTTGGGTTGCCGCCTTAAGTTATGTTGTCAGGTGGCTTAATGCAGTGCTAGGTTATATTACAAGCTATTGAACGTTGTTTGCATGGCATGCCCTGCTAATCTAGACAGGCGTGGAACAGTTCTAGTTGCACTGGTTATATGAAATGTGCTATTCGTTTAGATGTATGCCTCTGCTGCGTGGTAAAAATAATTAAACAATGAAATAATTAAACAACGAAATAAGCAAACAGGGACGTGAGTACAGCTATACCATTTGCTTGTGACAAGTGATTTGCTAGCATGAACGGTTCAGCTGTGCTGGATACCTCAAGGAGAAACCGGGCACTAAAAGATTAAATAGAATGTAGGGTGCATGTGCTGAGATACAGCCGTGCCTCCGCTGGGTGGTCAGTTAAGGTAGGAGTATACTAGCCACCTTGTGCCGGAACAGGCGGTGGGCAAGTGACAGGGGGTATTATAGTTAGTGCTCGCTGTGCATTGAGCGACAGGTGATACATGTCTCGGCAAGGCCATGGCCGCCGTCGACTGGGAGTTAAACCTTAAAAAGATGCATGCAAGATAAACATAAACATTAAAAGGAGAAAAACGAAATAAAGTGCGTGTAGACAATAATACGGCCTGTGTCAGGTGGGTCTCTTAGCCTTGTGGTGGCGGTCATTGAGTCCCGAGTTAGGTGCGATGTCGCCATAGTTCGTTCATGTGGTGACTGTAGCATAGGAGTCGGGTGTTAGTCCCTGCGGTACAAATGGGGTTATTCGGGACAGGTCCCAGGTGAGATTTGGGGATGGTGTGCTCTGGCAGTTAGGCGGCGTAAGAGAGTCCAGTGGTAGGCCCAAAGCCTGCAGTAGCTGTGCTGCTTCGCTCATGTCGCGGATCCGATGGGAGTCTGTTCCCTTGTGGATGGTCAGTGTGTGGGCAGGCTGCCATCGATACTGGAGGTCTCGTTGTCGTAGGAGCGTGGTGAGTGGTCTGAAGGAGCGCCGCCACGCCAGGGTGTCGCTCGATAGGTCCACAAAGAAAGTCAGTGTCATGCCCTCAAATTGGAGTGGTGGCTTTCCTCGTAGGGCGGTGAGGATTGCCGTCTTGTCTTGTCTTGTGCGGAAGGCCAGGATTACATCTCTGGAGGCTGTAGTTGGTGCTTTGGGTGAGATGGGTATCCTGAAGAGGTGTTCGGGGCCTATTTTGTCCGCTTGGGTAGGCGGCAGTATGCTTGTGATCAGGCGTTTGATGAGTTGTGGTAATGCCGCTGTGGGTATTACTTCAGAGATCCCCCTCAGTTTAATGTTATTGCGCCTTCTGACATCCTCCTGTTCCGCCACTCGGCAGTTGCAGGTCGCTCACGGTTCTTTGGAGCTTCCCGATATCGCGGGTGTTCTTTGTGGAAGTATTTTCGAGGGTGTCCATACGGGTTGTCAGGCCTCTCAGATCTCCCCTCAGCGCCAATATATCCTTTTGCAGGTTAATTTGAAGGTCTGCGAGCAGCTGCTGCAGGATCAGCTTAGTTAGCGGAGTGGAGTCCGGTGTGGGTCTATTGGGCTGTGGAGGTATTCCTGGTGCTGGAGCCGGTGAGTGTTCTTCATCCGACAGGTCATCGGAGAAGTCTGAGCAGCCTCCGTGGAGCGCCGCCATGTTGGGCCCGCCGGCGCCACGCGCTTGTCTCCACATATCCCCTATTGTGAGCCCGGGGGTGGCTTTGTCTGCGCTGAATTTCTTCGATTTGCGTCCCATGTCGTTGGGGATGCGTAGGGGGTCTTGGTTTCGTTTTGTGGGGTTTGCCGTTTGGGTATTAGGTCTCGTTTTCCCCGTTTGGGCCTAGGAGCTCCGGATTAGTGCGACTGCTGTCTTCTGCAGCTAGGCTCCGCCCCCCCGGGATTTTTATGCTTATATATTGAATATCTTTTCCAAATTTTTTTATGCAGTATTACCTTGGCCATGTGTAAATTTTCCTTAAACATGCAGTTTTGTTAAAACCCATGTGGGACTTTATTTTTATTTGTAACTTCAGGCTATCACTGTTATATACATATTTAGTTTGGATTTCTGTGGGGTCTTTGGGGTCCTCCTGTCTCCTCTATCCCCTTGGCCTGCCCCCCCCCTGTCCGTCTGTTCCTAACTGGTTGGGGGTCTGTTTGAGGGGCTTTCCTCCCCTCTGTCAATCAAGGCCGGATTCCAATCACAGCCAGAGTTTTTTTTTTATATCAGATGAGGGCCCTTCACCCTGCTCAGTTAATCTATAACCCAAGATGACTCCACATTTATATGATTTTATATAAATATTTTGCTGGGCTGGAGAATAGGCTTTAGGCAGTACACCCTGTACTGCTCTGAGATGCCTGCAGTTTGGTTTTCTGCCTTTGGCCAAACATTAAAGCCTGGCAGTTCCCTGTACAGTGGTATAGCACTTCATCACTAGTAGCTGTAACATCTGTGATATTAGACTGGAGACATTATAGCAACTTAATCCATTACTACCCTGCTAGTGGGTTTTACATATGGAAATTATTTAACCCATTTGATTGGCCTGCTATGTCTGTGCCCCGTTGATTGGCCTGCTATGTCTGTGCCTATTTGAATGGCCTGCTATGTCTGTGCCTATTTGATTGGCCAACTATTCTGTGCCCATTCGTTTGGTCTGCTGGGCCTGTGCCCTTCTGACGGGCATGCTCTATTGGTGCCGAACCCCCTTTTGGCCGCAGACCTGGGGGAATATCACTGAGGAAAACCCAGTAACCACTAGTGACATGGAGATAGACAGGTGTCCAGGCAACACCGTTGCCATACTATCCAAGAGGACGCCAGTATACGGCCACCTGAGTATGGTGGGTAGGGTGAAGGCCCTAAACCTCATGCATGAAGGGCAAGGTTTCTTATGAAGACCCTGGGCACGCATCCACGGTTTACACAAGCCCGGGAACGGCACATCTCCAAGGAGAACTTCGCACAGGCAGGGACCGGTACTCAGGCGCCTACATGGGGACACAGTGTTTCCTTGTCTTTAACAACTAACCCTCTAACTGCCACCCGGTATCCATCTAGATATCGGTAGTTATTCCTGCGTAAAGGTTAGCTCCTGGCCCTGTTCAGTGGGGCTTACTTGACTTGAATTCCAGCCTGCTATTTGCCTTCTATCCGAGTTAGAATTTACGTATTTACCCTTATCTACATTTATTATTGTTTTGTTTTTTATGCCTTCCCTTTCCTATCGCTTGGGTCGTCGAGAGGCCTGACTTGACCTCCTCCGACCTCCCGGGTGCTCGTGGATTGCAGAGAACGTCTCCAGCTTTTCTCAGGCTACCGACGGTCATCCTGGACCCCGCACGCGCGCACGGGATCCAGGCGTTCAGTTGGTAGTTTCCATCTTTGTTTCCAAAGGTTGCATTTTCACACCATCCCTTTCTGTTATTAAGAATGGACACGGCCTGAGGTTGTATACTATCCCATCTGCCATCGGTCTGATTTACTACCAGTTGATTCCTTCTCAGGTGAGCGATTCAGAGAGAGGTCTCGTGGTCGGGGAGAGACCCACCTAAGGACCTCAGTCTTATGCTGATATTAGTAATTGGTGTACCCCTGCAGTTGGTCACCCTGAGTCTCTAAGGGACTCTAGTTTGGATCACAAGAGGGTGCGGCCCTCCATCACCTCGATCCGAGGATGATATTTTATTTTCAGGAACAGAGAGCAAACCCCTCTCATATACAGAACCGGACACTGATTTGTTATCAAAGGGCGCGACCCTTCCTCAACCTCAGCCCGATACTGAGCTGGATACAGAGGACATGTTTGGAGTGACACATTCTCATAGAGAGAACCGGTCACGGATGTAGACACTACTGTTTGGTCAGCCTGTCACGTATTCATCCGCTTATAGAAATGTGGTTAATGACATTTACTGTCCACACAGGAAAAGTTGTGCCGAGCAGCAACCTAATCCACAGAAGGGTTAATGCTGAGCAGTAATTGTGCAAATGAAACCTGGTGTCATATATTCATCCGCTTATAGAAAAGTGGTTAATGACATTTACTGTCCACACAGGAAAAGTTGTGCCGAGCAGCAACCTAATCCACAGAAGGGTTAATGCTGAGCAGCAATTATGCAAATGAAACCTGGTAACTGACTTTGGGGTCAAAGGCCGGTTACAGCCTATCAGAACTAAAGGAGGGGTATTTAGGCCCAGTTCTCAGCCTGCTCAGTGCCCTGTCGTGGTTTCCCTTGTGGTTGTCCGAGAGCGCGTTCCTGTTTAGTTTTCTACCTGGTTTTTGACTTTGGCTTTGTTTATTGACTTCTCTATATTCTGGTATCCTGACTCCTGGCTTTCCTCATCACTGTGTCCCTTTCTGTGTTCCCTGACCTCGGCTAGTATTTTTGACTATTCTTTGTACGTTAAACCCGGCCATTCTAAGGACCGGTAATACGTTACTTATTTGTCATCCGTGCTGTACAGTTCTACGCGCTGGATCAAACAGTAATCCTGACACAGCCGGACGCAGACACAGAATTTGGTCACATTATTAGAGAGCGCGGCTCTCTCATACACTCAACGCTCTACGGTGCCGTCCATTTGTTCATCACACAGGCTTGTACCTGTACAAGACCTCGATGACTGCATAGAGGGGCGTCCCTCCTGCATTCAATTAGATCTAACGACCGTGCTACTGATTTCGTTACGGAGGGCTGCCTGATCATGCAGGATATACATATTTAGACTGGATCCCTCCTATTTTATCTCCTGTAATGGATCTACTGGATACGGACCACTGTACCACACGCGAGAAATACTCACAGAGGTATAACGGGGGGAGACTCCCACTTATTTACACACACTCCTGGAGACGGTACGGCTAACGGATGAGCCTCAGGTATTGCAAGAGTGCAGGTTTTGTTAGATTCTACACTATGTAAAACAGAGAATTGCATTCTGTTTTGGATATCCAGACCATTGCGAACAAACTGCGCAGACAGTTTTTCCCATATCAAGATGGCATAAGATACAGAGACCTTCATGGAGCAAACGGGCACTGCCTTGCTCGGGTAACAAGACTAGGGAAGGCCTACTACCCGGTCTGAAAGTACACCATATGCATGGAAAGACCGGAAACCCCGGTTGCCTTGTGTTCCCTGGTCATTACAATCTTGGGATAAGATGGCAGGACTGCCCCTACTCCCCTGAGCACATACCTGGAGAACATGGTTCAGAGATGGAGGGCCCTCAGTCTATTCTCTATATATCCCTCATGGGAGCCGTTTTGGTTTGGGTTCGCGCTAACCCACCTTTTCAACTACCATCTAGGAGACCTACGAGACTCTATGGAGGAACTTGGTGTGCCCCGACTTCTACACAGACATCAAAGTCAGGTCACAACCTACCACTGGAGTACGGCTCAGGATGTGTAGCAGACTCAGATAGGGCTGCCGACATTCTCAAACGGGAAAACACATGTTTCGGATGGCTGAAGCTAGACCCTTCTTTTTTCGCTATATCTGCTCTCTGGAGTCACCTGTCATGAGCAAAGGGACTTTACGCCTTGCCTGCGTATTGGAGAACGCTATGTGTTCGCGGGACTCCAAGCTAAGAAGGGAGGTATCCCTCTATAGGGAGACTTTGACTTCAATTATCAAACTCTCATTCCTGGGTCCCTTGACCTAGGGCCTACTCTGGGAGATACGAGGCCGGACAGTAAGGGGTACAGGGACCTAAGGGTCTCACTATATTATACCCTATCTTGTAGGTGGTGTGTATACCAGGAACCCCTATATGAATTTTGACAGGTCAGGCATGGAACAGGATTGTACGACGGGTAGTCAGACTATTTCACTCTCTCACTACTGCACGTGAGGACTCTTTGTTGTTATACAGGTCCCAATCGCCATTGGATCCATACATCTTATCACTCTTAGACGTTGACATCTGGATGGGAATCTCAACTCCGGTTTACGTTTCCCATCCCTTTGAATATTTCTGGGACCCACTATTTCCAGAATAGTCGACCACCGTTTCACCACATAAGTTCAGTTTGGGACCCTGATTGGACATCCTTTTTGGAGTCCTTACTCTACCGCAGCCGTGGATTACACAGTCCAGTTGGAATATTGGAATCACTTGGGATAGAGCTAGTTTGCCACACTCTTGCCTGCATAATAAATGTATTCTCGGATGAGACATCTCACAAGGTAGGCCATCAGGGAACGAAAGATCCTACTCGGTTCTATTACGGAATTGGTGGCACATTCCTTGAGATTGAAGATCTGCCTGCAAGGCTACATTGCCGGGTGACCCGGGCACGATCGGTGGAGCAACCTTACACATCAAGAGTTGAGACATGGTGGCAGTGTCTTATCGCGACCCTAAGTCCGCAAATGACCTTCAACATTTTATAACTACAGGCTAATAGGTCAGGTTGGCAGCTCATGGACTGGCTGGTAGGAAACAGGTTGCAACCCCACGTACAATGGATCTATCAGCGGGTGGTGTTTTTTTCCCATATTTGGGATGCTTCATCAACTGGCATCTTCATCGATTGGTCTATTGTCATTTATCGCAGTTGGAAAGTCCATTTAGGATTGCTCGGATAGCTCCCGGAATAGATACCAGCGAAACAAACCGCACTGGATTTGTTGACTGAGAGTTAAAACAGCAAATACGAAGCCTCCTGTCATGTTATAAAATTGTAGATTATGCTAGCTTTAGTGTACCTATAATCTTAACAGGAGGCGACTATATCCCACCCATTCTTATCCCTCCCTGGTTTAATTTTAATAGTTTGGATTAATTAGGTACATATGCAACTCTGCTTGTTGTCTCTGCTACCTGTAGCCTGTTCTTATGTCTGTTTTTTCATAAGTAGCGTTGGGATATCTACATATTATGGTACATTTGGTTGCTACATTGGGTACCTACATGTTTATTCAGAGTACATTTCGTTGGATAATCAACCTGTTTGATTCTGTTTTTCTCTCGTTTCAGTTTACAGTCCATCAACGCTATCTGGTTTGGCAGTTCTTCTCGAATGGTGGACATCATTGTATTCATCGTATCTAGGACTTTTTTTTCTTCCCCATTATGTTTTCTGCCTTTTTATTCTGTTTTTGTCGCAGCTTGAAAGAGGAAATGATGTATGGGGAAGGGAGTTTTATAGTACCTAACTTTTTTCTGATTGGTTGTTTTTCTGTGCTGCTGTGGAGTTCTAGTAAAGAGAGACTTAAGCAAATACCGGCCTCCTGTCATTAATAAAATTAAGATTATAAGTACACTAAAGCTAGCATAATCTACAATTATATGTACACTTTGAGCAAACTCATTGGAAACACACGTATCTAACATGGGAGGGAACCAGGCCAGCTAACGAAAAGCTGTTCTCTTTTTTTCACTATTTTTTCCCTTTTTGTTTTTTTTTCACTGTATTGATTCATGTGAATATGCAGTTTTCAAACATATTTCTTTTAATACCAGAGTGAATAAATGTTATGTTTTAAATTTGTGTAAGGGCAACCCTTCTTTATCTTATAAAGTAAAATGTATTCATAGTTTTTGCTAAATTGGTCACACATGCAATGTTACTACTTGGAATGTTAATATGTACAGAACAAATACATAAATATACAAACAGTATTTATAATGAGAAAATATGCTTACCTAGAATAATCACAGTAGACTTCTAAAGTTTGTGTGTCAAACAAAAGACCACACCACTGGAACAAGCAATGAGATGGAAACTCTTTCACTCTTGAACATTCAGGAATATCACCAATCGGAAAGTTTACAGATGTCTTATGCAGGCTAAGTGAACAGCCATATTGGGGAATTCCGTTTGCGAGCATTCTTGATATAAAAAAACACAATGTCCAGTATGCATATATTAGTAGAGGTGTTAGTATTGTAAATGAATTAAAAGTGAAGTTTCAAGTTCAACCCCTTCCCTATGCAAGACAGACATTTTCCGTCATGCTTGTCCTACCGTTAAGGATGCATGACAGAAAATTTCCATCGTTTACTAAAGTTATCACCAGATCGCCGCAATTGCAGCGATCGTGGGGTAAACCTCCTCCGGTCTGCCCCCAATTGTGCTCTCCCTGCAGCTGTTATCATTCTGACAGCTTGTCAAAGCGAACACATGTGCTGCAGGTACTCCTGATCCGCCTCCCTGTGCTTCTGCGGTCAGTGTGAAGTGCAGGGAGACGGATCAGCAGTCATCTGCTTCTCCCTGCAAAAAAACAAAAAAAAAAATATATATATATATATATTTTTTCTTTTAAGTTTAAAACAAGTAAATGTTTTTTAATGGTTTAAAACAAGTAAAAAAAAAAAAATAAAAAAAATAAAATAAATCCCACCCTTGTTTACCCAGTTCTAATAAATATGAACCCTTTCCCTGCCAGTTAATCACTGCCTGCAGTGATCAAAATATAAATCACAGTACTATATATATATATATATATATATATATATATATATATATATTTATTTTTTATTTTTTTAAACCATGAGGGGATCAATTTATTTAATTAATGGATTTATATAATGCCATTTATAGGGCAAAACTGATGAGTGAATCGCTTTTAGTTCACTGAGCTCTCTTGCTAAAAGGGCACTCATTGGTGGGGAGGCTAGCCTGTCTAATCTGTTCACACAGAAGAGCTACTGTAGCACAAATTGCTAAAAAAAAAACCTTAATGGTACATAATAGAAAGGTTTCAGAAAATAAAGTGTGTTAAACTCCAAAGGGATACAAACGCAGAGAACAATCAATACATTAGTGGAAGGTTTGACACAGAAAGTAGTAAACACACATAGTTCAGCAATCCTATACACAGAGGAAATATTAATCAGTGTAATTAAGAAATTAAAGGGACACTATAGTCACCCAGACCTCTTCAGCTCAATTAAGTGGTCTGGGTGCCATGTCCCCCAGGTTTTAACCCTTCAGATGTTTACATTGCAGGGTTAATCCAACCTCTAGGAGATGTCTTCCTGACAGCCGCTAGAGGCGCTTCTGCGATGCTGAAAGCAAAATCAGCATTCATTGTGCAGAACTTTCATAGGAAAATGTTTTTCTGCTACACTAGGGTGCTGACGTTGGCAGGGCAGGAGAGATCACCAGCGCCTTGGCGCTGGATTAAGGTTTTAACCCAATTCAACGCCAAGGAAGGGGGACCCTGAGGGTGTGTGTGTGTGGGTGGGTCCTAAGGATGATATAGTGTCAGGGAAACAAGTTTTCCTGACACCATAGTGATCCTTTAAGACAAGCTTCATCAAGTGTTGTGTGTTTGCCTATGCAAACTGAACTATCTACAGATTTTAACATCATGGCTCAAGCCTTAGATAATAACCATACACCACTGGGGAATGGAGAACTACCAAAAATAAGTAGATTTGCCTATGATCATAGAGATCTGCGGGTTAATAGCTAGTTGGGATGTCACAGTAATATCTGTAGCGCCACTTCACTGATGTCATCTAGTGGTGTATATCAGAATCGTTATCAATAGGAATACCTGTCACAGAATCACGTGTTACAATATCCTAATGCAGTTATGAATGGTCAAGAATGACAGCAAGTTGATTTCTTAGGTTGCTTAATGTGGCAAACCCTGCCACTGGAACTAATCATTCATGTTATATTACTGTTTTTAGGCGAATGCCCGAAACTACCGAACGGGAGACCACCCCGGGGTGGTCGTGTGTTTCCAATTAGCTGAGCGATACAATGTTGCGAAGGGAATTAAGTACCTGTATGTGTGGCCGCCATTTCGCCTACCAAACACGTGGCAGCGGCCATTTTACGCACGAACAGCGGTACTTGGTTGTCGAACGCCTGGAACTCAAACCGGGCATTCGACTAACCAAGCACCGCTAAGACCTCCAACATGCTCCGACAGCACGAATCGAACACACAAACGCCCCGGCGTTCGGTAGAGAGATTCCCCTAAACGAGGGGATTCATACAAAGGCTTGCAATCGCATGGATGGCTAAGCTGTTCGGTATTTTTGATTCACTAAAATAGACCAACCACAGGGCCAGAATTCATGGAACTGTTTTCGGCTACTGAGTCCCTGCGGTCGGTCAAATCTTTAACTGTCTGTAACTCCCGAACCCCTGGTCCGATCTGGGTGAATTTCAAGTATGTTGCTCACCCAGATCAGACCTACCAGGGGACCCATTATTTGTCCCTGTACCCCCTGTATTTAGGGGACATCCAGAAAGTGGGGAAAACTCTGTCCCCACTAATCTGTTTAAGTGCTAATCTAAGGGGAGGGGAGGTGACCGTGTTACAATTGGCTACTGTACTAATTATGAAAGTTACCTCCCTTGCATGGGAGAAATGCATAAAAGCAGACTTGTGAATAAAGCTGACAGTTGACTCCCAGACTATGTGTCGTCTAGTCCTTGGGGAGGTGGATTATGCTGTGTTCCTGTGATTTTGTATGCTGAATCTTTGTTCCCAGCGGAGAACCATTGGATTAAACCCTGCCCCTCCTCTACACTTAAGATTACCTAACCAAACCAGAACCATAGCGGATTCATGTTGGTATAACCATTCATACTGCAAATGGATTGTGGAGCAAGTGAATCCTGCTGACATGGTATAAACACTGCTCTGTAAAGGAACTAATTACACAGGAAATATATTGTGTTACAGGGTTTCCTACAAGTATGAATACAAACTACTTTAACCTGATAGTACCTTTATTACTCACAAGAAATAAGACCCTGGGCCCCCTATTAATGAGCCTTATATAACTGAGGACAAGCCTTCAAATGGGTTGGTAAATTGAAGTCAGACAAAGTATTAATCAAATATTTACAAACATTTGGCAGACATATTTATGTTCAGTTCTTCCACCAGCAACAAGAACTTCAGCAAAATTGAACATGTATTCAACGACTAATTTTTGAAGCAATCATCATGGGGTATTGTGGTGGGAAATGTTTTCATTCACCCATTTATTATTGTATTACGGTAGTATGCAGGCATGTGTTGTTACTTGAAGTCATTGATTGTCTGAGTAAATCATCTTCAATATGGCATGCAAAGGGAAAGTGCTCTATTAAGGTAGTTGGCTTGGCATTCAAATACTTACAGTTAGGTCCATAAATATTGGGACATCAACACAATTCTAATCTTTTTGGCTCTATACACCAACACAATGGGTTTGAAATGAAACAAACAAGATGTGCTTTAACTGCAGACTTTCAGCTTTAATTTGAGGGTATTTGCATCCAAATCAGGTGAACAGTGTAGGACTTACAACAGTTTGCATACGTGCCTCCCACTTTTTAAGGGACCAAAAGTAATGAGACAGATTAACAGTCATAAATCAAACTTTCACTTTTTAATACATGGTTGCAAATCCTTTGCAGTCAATTACAGCCTGAAGTCTGGAACACATAGACATAACCAGACGCTGGGTTTCATCCCTGGTGATGCTCTGCCAGGCCTCTACTGCAACTGTCTTCAGTTCCTGCTTGTTCTTAGGGCATTTTCCCTTCAGTTTTGTCTTCATCAAGTGAAATGCATGCTCAATCAGATTCAGGTCAGGTGATTGACTTGGTCATTGCATAACATTCCACTTCTTTCCCTTAAACTCTTTGGTTGCTTTTGCAGTATGCTTCGGGTCATTGTCCACCTGCAATGTGAAGCACTGTCCAATGAGTTCTGAAGCATTTGGCTAAATATGAACAGATAATATTGCCCAAAACACTTCAGAATTCATCCTGCTGCTTTTGTCAGCAGTCACATCATCAACAAATAAAAGAGAACCAGTTCCATTGGCAGCCATACATGCCCACACCATGACACTACCACCGCCATGCTTCACTGATGAGGTGGTATGCTTTGGATCATGAGCAGTTCCTTTCCTTCTCCATACTCTTCACTTCCCATCAATCTGGTACAAGTTGATCTTGGTCTCATCTGTCCATAGAATGTTGTTCCAGAACTGTGAAGGCTTTTTTAGCTGTTGTTTGGCAAACTCTAATCTGGCCTTCCTGTTTTTGAGGCTCACCAATGGTTTACATCTTGTGGTGAACCCTCTGTATTCACTCTGGTGGAGTCTTCTCTTGATTGTTGACTTTGACACACATACACCTACCTCCTGGAGAGTGTTCTTGATCTGGTCAACTGTTGTGAAGGGTGTTTTCTTCACCAGGGAAATAATTCTTCGGTCATCCACCACAGTTGTTTTCTGTGGTCTTCCGGGTCTTTTGGTGTTGCTGAGCTCACTGGTGCGTTCTTTCTTTTTAAGGATGTTCCAAACAGTTGATTTGACCACACCTAATGTTTTTGCTATTTCCCTGATGGGTTTGTTTTGTTTTTCCAGCCAAATGATGGCTTGCTTCACTGATAGTGACATCTCTTTGGATCTCATATTGAGAGTTGACAGCAACAGATTTCAAATGCAAATAGCACACTTGGAATTAACTCTGGACCTTTTATCTGCTCCTTGTAAATGAGAATCTGCAGTTAAAGCACATCTTGTTCATTTCATTTCAAATCCATTGTGGTGGTGTATAGAGCCAAAAATATTAGAATTGTGTCAATGTTCCAATATTTATGGACCTGACTGTAGATACACTGAAGGATGCATTCTCTCTCTCTCTCTCTCTCTCTCTCTCTCTCTCTCTCTCTCTCTCTCTCTCTCTCTCTCTCTTTCTCATATCTCTGGTGGGTTTTATAGAGTATAAGTGTCTCATCCACTTCATTGCCAATAGGAGGGATGTAATAGGTGGGGAGACTGATTAACAGCCAAACAGTATGCCAATGAAGTGTTATGTTCTAATACAGGGGTTCAAGCCCCATGATACCCTTAGGCAATAATGGAGTCCTCTGTGAAGCACATGGCCTTTCACCAGGCAAACCCAGTTGGGTTGTTGATAAACTCCTACTCCATTTCCTTCCAGTGCAATCCCTCTTCCCCCATGAGACACTCTGGTTCTGTTACATCCTAAGGAATTGATTGAGGGAGGTGTGTCCTGTCCAGAAGGATGGGGCTGACCTTTTAAAAGCCCTGTGAATAGCACTCTCTCTCTCTTTTTGAATTCAGCTGATGATCAATAGAGTGGTAACTGTATCACATGTCTATGCTTGTTTTACCATGTTAATTTAGTCTACTTTCCATTCAATCAATTACTAGTTTTGGTAGCAACATTTACTAGCCTATTTCAAATATATATATATATATATATATATATATATATATATATATATATATATATATATATATATATATATATATATATACAGGGAGTGCAGAATTATTAGGCAAATGGGTATTTTGACCACATCATCCTCTTTATGCATGTTGTCTTACTCCAAGCTGTATAGGCTCGAAAGCCTACTACCAATTAAGCATATTAGGTGATGTGCATCTCTGTAATGAGAAGGGGTGTGGTCTAATGACATCAACACCCTATATCAGGTGTGCATAATTATTAGGCAACTTCCTTTCCTTTGGCAAAATGGGTCAAAAGAAGGACTTGACAGGCTCAGAAAAGTCAAAATAGTGAGATATCTTGCAGAGGGATGCAGCACTCTTAAAATTGCAAAGCTTCTGAAGCGTGATCATCGAACAATCAAGCGTTTCATTCAAAATAGTCAACAGGGTCGCAAGAAGCGTGTGGAAAAACCAAGGCGCAAAATAACTGCCCATGAACTGAGAAAAGTCAAGCGTGCAGCTGCCACAATGCCACTTGCCACCAGTTTGTCCATATTTCAGAGCTGCAACATCACTGGAGTGCCCAAAAGCACAAGGTGTGCAATACTCAGAGACATGGCCAAGGTAAGAAAGGCTGAAAGACGACCACCACTGAACAAGACACACAAGCTGAAGCGTCAAGACTGGGCCAAGAAATATCTCAAGACTGATTTTTCTAAGGTTTTATGGACTGATGAAATGAGAGTGAGTCTTGGTGGGCCAGATGGATGGGCCCGTGGCTGGATTGGTAAAGGGCAGAGAGCTCCAGTCGACTCAGACGCCAGCAAGGTGGAGGTGGAGTACTGGTTTGGGCTGGTATCATCAAAGATGAGCTTGTGGGGCCTTTTAGGGTTGAGGATGGAGTCAAGCTCAACTCCCAGTCCTACTGCCAGTTCCTGGAAGACACCTTCTTCAAGCAGTGGTACAGGAAGAAGTCTGCATCCTTCAAGAAAAACATGATTTTCTTGCAGGACAATGCTCCATCACACGCGTCCAAGTACTCCACAGCGTGGCTAGCAAGAAAGGGTATAAAAGAAGAAAATCTAATGACATGGCCTCCTTGTTCACCTGATCTGAACCCCATTGAGAACCTGTGGTCCATCATCAAATGTGAGATTTACAAGGAGGAAAACAGTACACCTCTCTGAACAGTGTCTGGGAGGCTGTGGTTGCTGCTGCACGCAATGTTGATGGTGAACAGATCAAAACACTGACAGAATCCATGGATGGCAGGCTTTTGAGTGTCCTTGCAAAGAAAGGTGGCTATATTGGTCACAGATTTGTTTTTGTTTTGTTTTTGAATGTCAGAAATGTATATTTGTGAATGTTGAGATGTTATATTGGTTTCACTGGTAATAATAAATAATTGAAATAGGTATATATTTGTTTTTTGTTAAGTTGCCTAATAATTATGCACAGTAATAGTCACCTGCACACACAGATATGCCCCTAACATAGCTATAACTAAAAACAAACTAAAAACTACTTCCAAAAATATTCAGCTTTGATATTAATGAGTTTTTTGGGTTCATTGAGAACATGGTTGTTGTTCAATAATAAAATTAATCCTCAAAAATACAACTTGCACTCCCTGTATGGACTTTCATTTGGGTTGGATTTAGTGTGCTAATATGCATTTGATCTTATTTATATACATGGGATAATGACTAATTATAGGGGAATCACAATACGATTAATTCAATTTAACTTATGATTTTTTTATTCTGAACATTAAAAGAACCTATTAATTTAATATAGGTAACTAAATTTGAAAGGTAATATATTAATGTATTGATTTAAAAAGATCTCAAAGTGAATTTGAATTCAATACATTTTCATTAGTCTAAAAAAGAATTATAACCTATATACACCAAGTTACAAGATGAGACTTTCAAAATTATACATGAGTATGGAAAAAATCTTTTTTTTTGCAAATGGTGTTAAATGTAACAAAAGTACTCTTATTTAATATTAATTATATGTTTATATGCTCTGTCTGCTTTTTTCGGTCGTTTCCCGATTTGAGAAACAATGTATATGTGTATATAGACGTTGTTGCCCTAACCCAATATGGCGCCAGCAGACTAACTCATATATGGACACGAAAAAGCAACAGCGCCGAGTGATGACGTAAGTGGAAATGACGAAAGCGGAACACAGCCGCAATTAATCTACAATCACAGAGCCCTTATCCAGCTATAAAAGAAGAACAGAAACACAGGGACACATACCGATTGAGGAAACCTACCGGCGAAAGGCGTTTCGGACGTCAAGGAGGATCTGAATTCTTTTATTTATATTTATATTTAAATTTTTGTTTTTATTGCATAAAATACATTTCATCTTTTATATCCTGCACCTGGACGTAAGTTGTGTTCCTGATTTCACCTATAGGGTTTGGTACCCCCCTTAGTGGTCCCTACGTTTTTATACTCAGAACCCGAGTCACTGGCTCTGAATCAGGTGAGCAGTTCTATATACTTTATCACCTCAACTATTATTCACCTACATACTACACCATGTTCGGTTTTTCTTATTCCTAAAGGACCTATAAGTCTTTTCATCCATTGTCTGGTTTGTGTTGCCTGGTAAAAACACACTCGTTCAAGTGATCTGAGCCTGTCCTGTTAAGGCTCAGTACCAAGTGAGTGGTTCTATACATTTGCACATCTATTTTATTATTACCTCACAGTACTTCACTATTGTAGTTCCACCTTATATCCCCATCTCCAGGTCTCAACAAATTCAAAAAGGAGAGGGGGTGGTGAGTTATCTACAAGAGGGAAACTATTGCTCAATAGAGAAACCTATTGAATTTTTAGGCTGGACACAGTTTCTCCTAGAGGACTAAAAAAAAAAAAAAAATTCTTACATACCACTCGTTTCTTTAAAGTTGTTCTCGCTTGCTTTAATATAGTATTTAAGGGTCAAATCAATAGGAGTATGGAATCTATTTATATAGAAAAAGGGCCAAAGTAATAAGATGCATTTTTTTTGTGTTAAGTTTATGTGTTTTGAAAATGTGCATAACAGATGGCCTGGCAATTATAAGAATGCTCCTTTACAGTTTACTAGTGAATAGCAAGGCAGACTAAATAGTACAATAAATTAGATAGAATTTTATTTAACTTTATTGACATTTCATATTCATAGGTGTATCTATGTAGTAATAGAATCTTAGGGAGAAGCACCTGATTTTCAAGTAAAGTTAAATTACTGATAAAGGCATAAATATACAGTCTGTTGACTTATATGTTTAAAATGTAAATATGTGTGAGTTTTTCAATTTAACTGCTAACCAAAGGTACCTTGAACAATGGCAAATATATCACTATATAAGTGAAAATTGTAGACATTAAAGTTTAATGTACAGTTTAATATACTGATGATTAAGGTATAGGATACCCAAAGATTATAGAATTGCAGCCTTGTTCAATAAGTCACAGAGAGATTGTTTGTACATTTATTGTCTGCTTGCTAGAACACTAGCTCTTTTTAGATTCACTGATTTTATATTATGAATATCTTCTTTATTATTCTTATTATCTTTCTGAACATATACCTTTTTTAACTTGGCACTTTCTCCACTTTTGTTTATGGCTAGTACTCAGACGGCACCTAATTATAACTTTACCCGTAGCGGTTACTATGGGGATGCTGACAACGTTACCAGGGTTACAGCGTCATGTTACGTCACAACGTAGCAAATGCGGGTCAAAGGATAGTCATTCTACTTCCGCACATGCGTGGTGAGTAAATGGGAACACCGAGTTTTATGCATCACACCTGGGGTAAGTCACTTTGATATAATTATATATATATATATATATATATATATATATATATATATATTGGAAGGCATGGCCTGAAGTTGTGGGAGGGGCTATAGACCTATAAAAGGGACTCCCCCCTTTCCCTAATTACCTTTGTTGGTCAGACGAATAGACTGTTCAAGGTCAGCATTTGCATGAGATCCACTTCCAGGTCATACACAACGCCATTTTGGTTTCACCTTTGCTCCATGAGGTCTCCTACTCCAAGCTGTGTCCAGGAATCCTGCAGCAGGGATTTCCGTTAATCCAGTGGCTTTCTCTCCGGTCAGCGTCGCATTTGGTGTCTCAGGGACTCTCAAACCGTAAGTTGACCCACCTGTCGCGCCAGGATTAGTTCCGACGGCGTTCAACACAGCACGGTTTCCTTTCGTTTTGCACGGTTATTTCGTTACCTTATACTCACCTAGCTGTTTATGTAAAATCTGTTGGTTAAAATCTGTTTTGGTTAAAAATCTGTTGGGTTAAAACTACAAACAACATACAATTTTTCGCCTACACACTGACCTCTATCGGTCATTCGGTGTACTACAGGCTTCTCAGATATTATTGCATTCCATGTACAAACCAACGAACCACAGCATTTTCATCTAGACACTGACCCCTACTGGTCATTCGATGTACTACAGGCATCTCAGACATTATTGCATTTCATGTACAAACCAACGAACCACTGCATTTGTGCCTACACACTGACCCCTATCGGTCATTCGGTGTACTACAGGCTTCTCAGATATTATTGCATTTCATGTACAAACCAACGAACCACTGCATTTTCATCTAGACACTGACCCCTACCGGTCATTCGGTGTACTACAGGCATCTCAGACATTATTGCATTTCATGTACAAACCAACGAACCACTGCATTTGTGCCTACACACTGACCCCTATCGGTCATTTGGTGTACTACAGGTTTATTAGATGTTTTTGCATTTCATGTACAAACCAATAAACCACTGCATTTTCACCTACACACTGACCCCTACCGGTCATTCAGTGTACTACAGCCTTCTCAGATATTATTGCATTTCATGTACAAACCAACAAACCACTGCATTTTCATCTAGACACTGACCCCTACCGGTCATTCGGTGTACTACAGGCATCTCAGACACTATTGCATTTCATCTACAAACCAATGAACCACTGCATTTGCGCCTACACACTGACCCCTATCGGTCATTCGGTGTACTACAGGCTTCTTAGACGTTTTTGCATTTCATGTACAAACCAATTAACCACTGCATTTTAACCTACACACTGACCCCTACCGGTCATTCAGTGTACTACAGGCTTCTCAGATATTATTGCATTTCATGTACAAACCAACGAACCACTGCATTTTCACCTAGACACTGACCCCTATTCGGTCATTCAGTGTCTACAGGCATCTCAGACATTATTGCATTTCATGTACAAACCAACAAATCACTGCATTTGCGCCTACACACTGACCCCTACCGGTCATTCGGTGTACTACAGGCTTCTCAGACATTATTGCATTTCATGTACAAACCAACAAACCACGGCATTTTCGCCTACATACTGACCCTTACCGGTCATTCAGTGTACTACAGGCTTCTCAGACTTTATTTCACTTCATAAGCAAACAAACTAACTACAGCATTTTCACTTTTATACTGACTCCTATCTGTCAAACGGTATACTACAGGCTTTTCAGACATATGGTTATTCCCCTCATAACATTCCCACTATAATTATAATTACACAATAACACTTCCTTACAAATCATGCTTACTATGATATAATCATTCCTGCATACCTGCCTTCATTGGCATTTAGTTACATTTACTGACAATACGCATACATTTACCTAAGAATGCACATACTATTTAAAGCACTATGCAGGTTTCCAGAGTCTAATACGGTATATTTGCACGCTTAAAATATAAGTCCTTCCAATTATGTATTTTCACTTATTAGGTTATTCAGCTGCCAGTCATGGTTCACTACACTCATGTTTCGGGGTACAGTTGTGTTCCATATCACACATGATATAACACTCCCGACAAGTTAATTTCCTTCAAACAGGTGCATTACAAGCATACAATAAACATTGGAACTTGCATAACACACATATGGATATACGCTTTTAAATGTCTATATTCGATTTTCATACATTGTTTTACCCGTCTGGGATACAGGTATTAATAACCTTTACGACCAATAAGGGTATCTAATCATACTACCTGGTACATACACCTGCTCATGTGGTATATACATACATTTTCTGTTTCCCCCTGGGTATATCCTTAGCGTACTGGCAATTAGGGACTATAGGTTTCCAATAGATATTTTCCTTTCTTGGCATTTACGCCTGTCGTATAGTGGTCCCGCGAGGCCAACACCCCACCTCAACGCTCGGAGGCAAACACCAATCGGGCCACTCGTGAGCTAGCCGCCTCACATGGTATATAGAGAGGGCCTCACCTGTCACTCCCTTCCCCTTTTTTATGGTTACAGTCACCGAGAGGCCAACATCCTGCCACTACGTTTGGTGGCCACAAAAATCCCCTTGCTCCATTGCATAGATAGAGCCTCAAACTTGGCAACTAGCAGGGCCTCACCTGTCACCAAACAAAGGGTTAATTGTTTCATCTTGCGGCTTTAGCTAGCAAGCCAGTACTAGCACACTGTGGGTTCATATAATAATGGCTATCTTCATGTTTTTTAGTATGTATCAAGCAGGTGGTAAGGATTTCTCTCTACCTAACACTCCAGCTAGAGTCAACACACTTTCACTTGGAGATATTGCTAGTCCCACAGGACAATTTTGTCCCAACACAGCGGACGATCACGTTTCAGGCTCCAGGCTCTAGCACCTCTGGTAGGACGTAAAGAACTACCAGACAAATTGGGTCATCTCATTCTCTTTGGCAAATCCAAGATTTGCAACAATTTCCATGTTGGCACATGTAGTTTCAGTGCATGCAGACTGTTGCAGATATGTCCCCAATATGTCAGGGCACATGCAAAAACCATGTGTCCCAATAAATGTACCCTGAACCTTACTTCTCGTCTGTAAACATTATGCATTTCCAGTACTTTCTAACTTATCACCCTTCCAGACATTTAGTTTATTTCCTAATCTCCGATTTTAAAGGCCTTCTGTTCAGGTATTGCCATATACTTTTGGGGGAATCTAGAATGCCCTAACTTGCAGTCATCACAGCAGCATCCAACAGCTGGCATTTCACTCATGGCCAAGAAATGGCAGAAATATTTCTACCTGGGCCTCTCCGATCTACATCATTTACAGTGTGGCGCAATCCCATTGGGATTGTCACAGGGAATCTTCCCTCACACTGTAACTGATCATAGACTTATCTGCACCTCACGCCTCGGCTACCCCATAATCTCAACTCCCTCATACCCTCCAAGGAGTTTGCATTACAGTATGCCACCATTGTTCATACCATGACAACTATCACTCAAGCAGGGAGAAGAAGCCTGGTTAAGTAAAACTGATATCACAAACGCATTTCAGACTGCCACCATCCACCCTGCACTGGCACTTACAGGGCATTTATGGGCAGCAGTTATATATTTCTTCTCACGCTTAACTTTCGGGTCAAGAGCAGCACACAATCTTCAATATATTCATTGAACTCTTTACTGGTTGTGGTTAAACATATCCAGATGCCCCACGGTCATACACTCCCGAGATGATTTCTTGTTGGTCAAAGGGAATGCCTTTCCCTCTAGAAGCTTCAAGGAAGCCATTAGTATGTCTGAACACTTGGGTGTCCCAGTATTCCCTAAGGTCACAGAAGACCCAGACACTATCGTTACATTCCTGGGCATACAACTTGACTCGGCATCCATACCAACAAGTTACCACGTGAGAAATAGGAACAGTCGCAACAACACAAATTACTACCTCCTGCTTGGTACTTGCAACCACATGGAACTACAATCCCTACCAGGTTCCTTAAATTTTGCCATGTGCATCGTACTGCAGGCTGCGCTTTCATCTCAGACCACTTTGCTTTTTCCTCCCTCCCAAATGATGATCAGGGGCTGTCCCTAGACAACCAAGCCATGGCAGACCTACACATATGGTGGACTTTCTTAACCACACGTAATGGTAAATTATTGTGGCAGCTGCCGTGACAGCCGCCATGGCAGAGGGTCATTTATGGTCAAGGTCATGGATTACATGAACCTCGCCAACATAGCCGGGCTCTGACTAAACTGGCCTTGTCCACCAGCACTCAACACGTTTGCTACAGGGTTTTCCACTTATACAATACGTTTCATGTCGGACCATCACTTAGATAGCTGGTTTGAGGTTTCACCACGTATGGCCTTCGCCTCTTTTTGCCACCTTAAGTTAATAATTCTTGCACAACACGGTTAAACTTTATCTCACTGGCATTCAACACTATACATATTTCTCCATCCCAAACAACAAGGCTTCCTATCCTCCTACCCCATACATACCTTACTTAGAGACATAGCCAAGCGGACGTTCCCGCTAAAACTAAATACTGGCCATAGACATACAATGTTCAAACCATGACAGAACCACTCGACCAGGCACTTCCGAGCCACGCACCAATGCAGTTATCAAAACTGCTACCTATCTAGCCTTTAATGGCTTTCTCAGGCCAAAACAATAACTCACTATCAGCGGCCAACATCTTAAACAAGAGTGCATGTTGACCGCTTATCTTCTAAAACACACAGACCACTATGTCCGGTCCCTTCCTAAGATGAGTCAGAGGGGCGAGCCAGTGCATATAACCTACTACCTTACAAGCAATGCTGGGTGCCCGGTTAAGGTACTGATTAGGTTCTTGGGCACGCCACCATACGCACCACTGAACCATTGCTGTCGGTGTACGATACTGTCCTTACCACAGGTAAGTTCATGCACTATGTCCACCTACTCATTCATTGGGCTCGAACTAAACCCTAGCGACTACTCAGGGCACTCCTTTAGGATAGGAGCAGCTTACACAGCCTATAGCCAAGACATCCCCGCACACGTTAAGACACGGGGCCGCTGGGAATCATAGGCTTATATGACGTACATACCACAGCCGATTCAGGAATTAGGACACTTTCATTAAAATGTCTAACTGATGGTTAACAAATGCACTATGATCCTGTATAATGTTTTGCATTAATATGTCTCTTTTTTGCCCACTTTTTACCGGCCTACAGCATACGTCGGTTTTGGCACACTTCAACCGAATATTCCTAAAGCTACATCTCTACAACCCATCTTATTCTATATTATATGAGAATGCCCCGAACACAAATTGGAAGGCATGGCCTGAAGTTGTGGGAGGGGCTATAGACCTATAAAAGGGACTCCCCCCTTTCCCTACTTACCTTTGTTGGTCAGACAAATAGCCCCACCCTCCACTCCCATTGTTCATATTTCCTCTATGTAAGCCCACTTTTTAACGGCCTACAGCATACGTCGGTTTCGGCACACCTCAACCGAATATTCCTAAAGCTACATCTCTACAACCCATCTTATTCTATATCATATGAGAATGCCCCGAACACAAATATATATATATATATATATATATATATATATATATATATATATATTTATTTATTTAGTGTTATTTGCACTTGATGTTTGTGTCATTTCATACTGAGGAAGGTCCCTGTGCGGACCGAAACGTCAATTTATTTGTTTAATGGAATAAAGCACCTTTATTGAAATTTTAAGTCCGTGAGATCATACATTTCTGCAAATTGGTATTTATCAAAGATCCCCAGAAGGACTGGCACCCGGCAAACTACACCACTGTATGATAGTAGGACATTTTAAGCATGAGTGCAAGGACCTATGTTGTGTGTGTGTGTGTGTGTGTGTGTGTATGTATATATATATATATATATATATATATAAATATATCTATAAATATATCTATATATATATCTATATATATATATCTATATATATCTATATATATCTATATATATATATATATATATATATATATATCTATATATAAAATACAGAAAGGTTCCTTGCAATCACGCTATCCTTAGTAGTGCCAGGTGCGTAAGCCAGCTGGCTGGAAACCGTATAAATTCAAAAGTTGATTGCTGCACTCCACGGTCTTCTTTTAAAATCCAAGATACTTTATTAAATATGCATTAACAATCAGCGTTTCGGCCCGTTTCTGGGCTTTCCTCAGGATCAGAAAATTGCAATGATGTCAAATTCTAACAATGAATCAAGTGCAAGTAAAATTAAAATAACTTACCCCAGCTGGTGTATCCGCTCGCTCGGCGTCCCACTGATCGTTGTGTGCATGTGCACAACTGGCCAATGAATATCAATGAGCGGCAAGACAATGTACGCATTCACATGGCAACCAAAATGCTATGCCGCAAAGCTATAGCAACCAGTGGACACCGTGTGGGCAGGACACACTAACACCAATCGGATCACTCGATCAGTGTGTTGGGGCTGCAGACATAAAGAATGATAAAAATGGATACACTGACAACTAACTAGTATGTTAGTGTAACAATGTAAATATACACAGTGAATAGAGAAAGATACTTAAATATATATATATATATATATATATATATATATATATATATATATAAATATTATGAACAGATCAAAGTACTCTTCTTAATTCAGATCAAAGTACTATTATTTTAAAGATACACTATTGTATAAAGAGGTCAACTATAATCTAATGATTCTTATGATATTAAAATAATCTCATGATATATACTAAAAAATATTGATGATCAAGTTAAAATGTACATGTGAAAAAAGATGAATAAAAAAGGGGAGGGGTATTGTAACCACAATAAGTAGACTAACATATATGTGAGAATCAATAAATCAGTGCACAATATGGAGTTTAACAAGATCTTAAGTGAAGCTCAAACACCCTGAGTGGTATTCCCTAAACCACCTCTACAAGATATATAGAAAAACATACATACATAAGGTGGAGCCTCTTGTGTACACATTCAGAAAATATCTGTTAAAAATATAAATACAGAACACAAATAGCGCAATATTACTATAGCAAATATGGTCTAATAGGAAGGCATATATGGATTCACTCACACGGCAGGAGTCATAAACTGCATATGACGCCGATGGTAAGCACTTGTGGGCAATTCCAGGATGCCCAATCCTTTCTGTTGCTCTCAGTTCTGCTGGAAACCTGGTTTCTTCCACTCCTTAAAACAGTATTAATCTTCCAAGGCTCCCAATATTAATTGGTGTGTATGTATATATATATATATATGACTGTATTGGTAATCCCTAATACATATTAGTAAAAAAAAATATAATCAAAATTATTGGTATAAAATAGAAATAAATACCAGTTACAAATGTCCAAGTTAATGTCCAAAACGTGTTTCGCCCTTAAATGGGCTTCCTCAGTTGGTTGTTTGTGTCTCCTCTTCTTCTTGCCTGTTTTAAATGGTTCCAAAGTTCCTAATTTCCGGATTCCTCATTCCCGGTCGTTTTTCACTTCCGGGTTCCGGTTTTGTGTAGTTGGAACGCAACTTTGGACAAGTTTGACCTGTCCTGGGACCCGTAGAAGCACCAAAATTAAACAGGAAGGAAGGTTCAGAACACAGTGAGGAGGTCTATTCTAGGGACGGAGAAGACTTCTTCCAAAGTTGCGTGACAAAGGATGTTGGGCTTCCAAAAAATGCTTAGCTACTCGCTTATCTGAAGCGCCATCTCTATACGCCAATCGGACACTCAAACGATGTCCACATATTCTTTTGCATAGAGGAGTGTCTGTCTTGCCCACATAGTTAAGACTGCATGGGCATGACAACTTATATACAACAAATGATGTTTTACACGTAATAGTGTGCCTGATTTCATAGTTTTTGTTGGTATGAGGGTGATTAAAAAATGTTCCTTGTAGCATATGTCCACACGTAACACAACCAAGACATCGAACGCATCCCCAGTTAGTTGTCTTAGTAGTTTTAGTATAGCTCTTGACAGGATCTGTCTGTACCAACATGTCTTTTAAATTCCTATTCCTTTTGAAACAGATAAGAGGAACTTCCTTGAAGACTTTAGGAAGTGTGTTGTCTGTGGAAACCATTTGCCAGTTATCCCTAATAGTTTTAGCTATCAAGGGTGAATGCTGGTGGAACGTCATAGGAAATAGCATTCTCTGTGGGACTTCGATTTTCCGAGGTGCATGGGCCATTCTGGCTTCACTTAATGCTTTCTCAAGGATATTGCTTTTGTAGCAACGGTTGAGAAACTTCTGGTGCATTTCCTTTAGTTGTCTTTCCATCATATCCATGTTAGAATTATTCCTTATAACACGTAAAAAATGTGCCTTAGGTAGAGAGTTTTTAAGCGCATAAGGATGTGCACTTTGGGCATGGAGAAGAATGTTACGGTCTGTAGGTCTATATCATAAGAATCATTAGATTATAGTTGACCTCTTTATACAATAGTGTATCTTTAAAATAATGGAGTATTTTGATCTGTACATAATATGATATATATATATATATATATATATATATATATATATATATATATATATATATATATATATTTAAGTATCTTTCTCTATTCACTGTGTATATTTACATTGTTACACTAACATACTAGTTAGTTGTCAGTGTATCCATTTTTATCATTCTTTATGTCTGCAGCCCCAACACACTGATCGAGTGATCCGATTGGTGTTAGTGTGTCCTGCCCACACGGTGTCCACTGGTTGCTATAGCTTTGCGGCATAGCATTCTGGTTGCCATGCAAATGCGTACATCGTTATGCCGCTCATTGATATTCATTGGCCGGTTGTGCACATGCACACAACGATCAGTGGGACGCCGAGCGAGCGGATACACCAGCTGGGGTAAGTTATTTTAATTGTACTTGCACTTATGGTATATAAGGTGATTCATTGTTAGAATTTCACATCATTGTAATTTTCTGATCCTGAGGAAAGCCCAGAAACGGGCTGAAATGTTGATCGTTTTTTAATGCATATTTAATAAAGTATCTTGGATTTTAAAAGAAGACCGTGGAGTGCAGCCATCAATTTTTGAATATATATATATATATATATATATATATATATATATATATATATATATATATATATATATATATATATATATATATATATATATATATATATATATATAAAAATAATACTCTTGATGCTGTACATTTTTATTTTTACATTAAAGAGCCATAGCATTGGGTACTTTCAATTTTAATTGTCACGTCAATGCCATTTCTCCTATACCAATTTTCACTTACACAGAACCAGTTTAAACTATCACATGAAAACCTAAACAACTTCTCTGGGTAATTGATAACACCCACAAATGTATATGCCCCATGTGCTACTAGCAATAAACACATTTAAAGTTTTAGAGTATCTTTACCATTACTAGAAACAATGCAACAGCATTTCTTTTACCATAAGTATCTCCCTCTCTGATACACATCTTAAAACAAAACATCTTACACAGATTTGGGCAAATGTTTATTGTATTAGGTACCTTAGAAATGTTTTTGCGTGTTCTAGATAAGGTGTAACCAACAAGAAATCATCAATGAGTCTCATGAACAACCTACAAAAGATGAAAAACATTTAGTATACAGAATGGATAATACCAGGTAATACTCTACAGCCGCTATGAAAGCAAAACAAAAAAAAGCTTGACAAGCAAGCATAAAGTTAAAAGGAACATTGGCACACCAATTTCCTTTCAAATGACTGACTTTAGACTGTCAAATAAGGATTATTAATATATCTACATAATATGCTAAAACAGACACTACAAATGAGCCCATTTATTAACCAAGTCATTTGAATTTTTAGTCGGTGAGTCTTATTCAGTAGCTCAAATGTATGAGTATTATCAAAGATGGGATAATGCAGTAATTTAAACTAGAGTTTATTTAAAAGTGCAAGCCCACATAGAGTACATACAAATGAACCAAAAACACTACAGACCAGTGGTCAAATATCAAATGGACAGAGTCATTTACTAACGTGCAAATTCAAAGTTAACTTCAACTTTAAATACCATATTTATCGGCGTATAACACGCACTTTTTCTCCCTGAAAATAGGGGAGAAATTGTGGGTGCGTGTTATACGCCGGCCCTTTAAATACTGCAGCCACCTGAGCGCTCTGTCAAGAGCGCTCAGGCGGCTGCAGTTGGTACTCACCTCCCCTGTAGCGTGGCCGAGCCGCTCTGCTGTCCGCGGTGGCCGGCCGGACTGATAGGAAGGTGCACGCTCAGTGTGCACCTTCTTGTCAGTCCGACCGGGTACAGGAAACAGAAACTCCTGTTCCGCGCGGAACAGGAGTTTCTGTTTCCTGTACCCGGTCGGACTGACAGGAAGGTGCACACTGAGCGTGCACCTTCCTATCACTCCGGCCGGGCACCGCGGACAGCAGAGCAGCTCGGCCACGCTACAGGGGAGGGGGTAAAAAGAGAGTGAGGGGGGGGCTAAAAAGAGAGTGGGGGGGCTAAAAAGAGAGTGGGGGGGGTAAGAAGAGGGGGGTAAATAGAGGGGGAGGGGGGTAAGAAGAGGGGGAGGGGGGGAGT
>OW240915.1:118449606-118577019 GCA_933207985.1 Pelobates cultripes
AGCAATAGATGTAAATAAATAAATAAATGTAAAGGCTTGCCTGGAGTTGTGGGAGGGGTGTGGTGATCCTATTTAAACTCACCCCCCTTTTTCTGAATCACTGTGTAGTTTTGACTATGGCAGGTATCACTTCCGGTTTCGGACTTCCGGGTTATGATCACTTCCGGTTTGCGGTCTGTGCGTTCAGATCGGCTAACAGCTGCGGTTTTTCCCACACGCTCGGGGGGCACTAAAACCGTGAGTCTTGCATACTCCGGTCCCCTCATCATCTGCCACACGTCGGATGGTCCATAGGGGTGGGGGGGCTTGCAGTAAAACGCACGGACACAGCAGCCAGAGACCACACAGGTCTCCACACTGATGACAGGTTTCGTTTCAGCTTACTTAGTACACTACTAAAATGAAGCTTACATGCTGCTGGGGAAGTTAGTTTAAACTGTAAATACTGTATCACATACCACAGTACAACTATTGGGCTGCATAATGTATACTGTTATGACATACTACCTCCTACTACTATTTTATACTTAGCACATACTAACTAAACTGCATACTGCTGTATACTTAGCACATACTAACTAAACTGCATACTAATGTATATTTTATGTCATACTACTTACTGCATACTACTGTATACTTAGCACATACTAACTAAACTGCATACTAATGTATACTTTATGTAATACTACGTACTGCATACTACTGTATACTTAGCACATACTAACTAAACTGCATACTAATGTATATTTTATGTCATACTACTTACTGCATACCACTGTATACTTAGCACATACTAACTAAACTGCATACTAATGTATACTTTAAGTCATACTACTTACTGCATCCTACTGTATACTTAGCACATACTAACTAAACTGCATACTTATGTATACTTTATGTCCTACTACTTACTGCATACTAATGTATACTTTATGTCATACTACTTATTGCATACTAATGTATACTTTATGTCATACTACTTACTACATACTACTGTATACTTGGCACATACTAACTAAACTGCATACTAATGTATACTTTATGTCATACCACTTACTGCATACTACTGTATACTTAGCACATACTAACTGAACGGCATTATGATGTATACTTTATTTTCATGCTACTTGCTGCATACTACTATATACTTATCGTATACTAATTAAGCTGCATACTAACGTATACTTATTTCATGCTAGCTTGCCGCAGGCTACTACATACTTATCACATACTAACTGGGCCGCATTCTACATACTGATGGCTATATACTATACTTACCACATACTACGGTATACTTTTATTACAAACTACTTGCTGCATACTACCGTATAGCTCATTACATTATATGCAGGCCCGGACTGGCCATCGGGCACACCGGGCAAATGCCCGGTGGGCCGCGGTGGCCATGGGCTGAGGCCGGCAGGGGAGGTCCCAGGATCTCCCCTGCCGGTCCATGCAGGGCCGGCACTATCCGAGCGTCGGCCCCGCTGTTTGCCACGACGGGCCGGTGGGGAGATCAAGGATCTCCCTGACAGGCCCACATGCGGCCGCCGGCGGGGAGGGAGCCAGCCAGGCTGGAGAGAGGACCCGGCGGAGCTCTAACTTGCAGCTCCGCCGGGTTCCTCTCCCGAGATCCAGCGCGTTGCCATGGCAACAACCGGATCTTGCGAGAGTGAACTCTAGCCTCACAGGCTAGAGTTCACTCACCCACGAGGACCACCAGGGAACACCGCCACCCCGCCTCCCAGCGTGCCGGACCCCCCCTCCCAGGCTAAAGGTAAGAAGGGAGGGGGAAATAATGACTGTTTTTTTTATTTTATTTTTTTATTTACCCCCCCCACACACACACAGTAACATTTATACAGCACTCTCACACCCAACACACACAGCACTCTCACACCCATCTCACACAGCACTCTCACACCCATCACACACAGCACTCTCACACCCATCACACTCACAGCACTCTCACAGAGCACTCTCACACCCATCACACTCTCTCACACAGCACTCTCACACCCATCACACACAGCACTTTCACACACACACAGCACTTTCACACACACAGCACTCTCACACACACACAGCACTCTCTCACACAGCACTATCACACCCATCACTTTCACACACACAGCACTCTCACACCCATCACACTCACCACACTCTCACACACACACAGCACTCTCTCACACAGCACTCTCTCACACCCATCTCACACAACACTCTCACACAGCACTCTCACACCGCACTCTCACACCCATCACTCACACACGGCACTCTCACACACATCACACACACCGCACCCCTCACACACACACCGCACCCTCACACACACACACAGAACCCCCCCAACACACTGCACCACACACATACACAATACTTCCAAATATATATATATATATATATATATATATATATATATATATATGCACACACACACTACACTCTTAAAGGACCACTCTAGCCACCCAGACCACTTCAGCTTAATGAAGTGGTCTTGGTGCCAGGTCCTTCTAGGGTTAACCCATTGTTTTATAAACATAGCAGTTTCAGAGAAACTGCTATGTTTATCAATGGGTTAAGCCTTCCCCCAAAGCCTCTAGCAGCTGTCTCATTGACAGCCGCTAGAGGCGCTTGTGTGCTTTTCACTGTGAAAATCACAGTGAGAGCACGCAAGCGTCCATAGTAAAGCATTATAAATGCTTTCTTATGTGACCGGCTGAATGGGCGCGCAGCTCTTGCCGCGCGTGCGCATTCAGCCGACGGGGCGGATCGGAGGAGGAGAGCTCCCCGCCCGGCGCTGGAAAAGGGTAAGTTTTAACCCCTTTCCAGAGCCGGGCGGGAAGGGGTCCCTGAGCCAAATATGCATCACATTACACCACAAACACAACACGACTAAATCCGACCTTATTACACAATACCACACCACGACCAGCTCACTCTACACACACGCAATACCACAAGCAGGTTCCAAACACATGCACAATACTCTTTCCTGGCCTTTTGTCTCCTGGTATCCATTTATAGAGACACCAGAGACAAGTTGCAAGGAAACACAGTGCAAGCATGTTATTAAATTTGCTTGCACTGTGCAGAACAAATACAGGACTTTTTTCTCATGCTAGAGCTCTTCAGCAGAGCTCTGCGCATGGTCTGCCCTGGAAGAGCATTGAACCAACATGCTCACTTTGAGAGGAGGCGTGTTTGTCATTGGTGATGACAAAACACAACTCCTCTGCACCCGCACACTTTTTAGTGGGCCGCTGTGTTAAAAAAAATACCCGGGCCGAATTTTTCTCCCAGTACGGCCCTGATTATATGTACCGAACTACAGTAGTACATACTGCTATGTGACACACTACTAGGCTGCTCTATGGTATTACATACTACTGGGCTTACCGCTAAGGTTCAAATGGTGTTACATTCTATTGTGTTACATGCTACGGTATGCCATGATACTATATGACTTGCTGCATACTATGGTGTTTTATACTACCATGGCACAAGTGGTTCGACATGCGGCGATATTTCATGCCACTTTACTACGTGACTGTAGGGCATATTCTAAGATACGCACTACGCGATAAAGGAGGGCGGCCGCTTACATATTATGGTGTTGCATGTTGCTGTGGATTTACAACGTGTTCACATGCTTTACGTGCATTATTCTACAAAAGCTAGTATCAGAGATCACATTACTTTTTTCTCTATGCTTACTTTTCAGGTTCAAGTTGACTCAAATCAACTCCGTTCATTACTATCAAATCTTTATTTAACATTGTCCAGTAAGTAAGGTGTTAAGTAAGGGGTACTCTCAGCATTAAAAGGGAAGTATGTTTATTACTATGTATAACATATACTCCTCTCTACTATCACTAGGTATAAACATCGCTTCCATTAGATTAGTGGTGGAAGTCTCAGGTTCTGGTTCGTTGTGACATAATTTTTTGATCCAACAACAACAAGCGGGTCTCAGGAAGGTTTACCTAAACAACCCCCACCCCTCCCCCCTTAGAGCTTATGATTCAGTATTACTGGCATATCTAGGATAGGCGGCCACTAGTAAATTATCCGGGCTTCTTCGCCATAGTAGTAGTGGTCCTGCGAGGCCAATCCATTTCCTCCACGCTTGAGGACATTCGCCCCTCGGGCCAAATCATAGTTAGCTGCCTCGCACGGTTGCATAGAGAAGGCCTCACTTGTCACTCCCATTCTATATTATGCGCTTTAATCGTCATCAAGAGGCCAACACCCCGCCACAACGTTTCAGTGGCAATAATTCCCTCGTGCCAATCGATAGATAGAGCCTCTCAAGCCACTTGGCAACTAGGAGGGCCTTGTCTGTCACCACACCTAGGAAATTGTTTCGCCATTCGGCATTAGCTAGCCAGCCAGTAACCAAAAGATGGTATAATGGCTGATGGTTTGATTATTTCCTTTTAGTATGTCACATCTACCGGATGACACAGATAATTTGTCTCTATCCAGTTCTCCGGCCAGATCCTTGTCACCTACTCGTAAAGGCGACGTTGGGAGTCCAACTTCAATAAGGTCATGGACCATCCCTCGCATTACTGCAGAACTCCGAAAACGCATCATTCCTTTTCCTGCCACGGCCAGGAAAGCTGAGCTCTACAAATTAATGCGGACTTATACTCGGGGGTGGGAGAGGGCACAAGTGGTACGGGCAACTCGGACCTACATGCCATGGTCGCTTCACTAGTAGCATCCATGAGCAAGGTCAACGAGAGACTGGATAGGATCGAGGATCGGAGCCCTCCTGTCAGGTCTCCCAGGCCCTCGACTGCCTTACTCCCCAATGCTCCACTATTGCAATCGGGTAATTATGTGCCTTCTGGTTCCGAAACTCACATTATCAATCCTGTGCACATGGTCCCAGACAAGATTAAGAAAGACATCTTGGAGGTGAAGGATGTCAATCTTGTGGCGTTACTTATTGCTTCGCATGATGTCATTGATAACCGCACTTATGCTTATGGTGATATTTCAGTGGTGTTGAAAGCCAGGGACCCTAGATTGAATAAGAAACTGTCCATAACTGATTTTGTCTTGGCTTTTGGTATATATTGTGATGTAAATTGTTCTGTTTATCCGCATAGACGAGAGGAACTTGACCTCTACATGCACAAGCTGGTGGACTTGGGAAGCAAATATGGTGGCTCATCCTTTTATGACTATCACCAATCCTTTTCAGCAACAGCGTCTGCTATATTGGCTCAGTATAACGTCAAAACTGACTGGAGCCGCATGGATACTGAGCTATTTTGTAGACATTTTGCCGGTCTCAAGACACCAGCTTGTGCTGTTTGTGCTTCAACATCTCATTCCTCGGACTACTGTCCCACTATGCCAGAGTCCACACCTGGGACTTTCCGTGAGCCACAGACCAGGTTGGACAGATCTGGCAAGGACAAGCTTGGTCCCCCTATTGTTTACCTGGGAAAGGCTCAGGTTTGCAATAACTTTAACGTAGGTACCTGTGGTTATAGTAATATCAAAGTGAGGAATGTATTTAGTCACACTCACAATTTTCTGAGCCTTTTGAAAGTTGGCTCTAAACTTTAAGCGCTTATCGTCTCATCCTTGAAACATGTACTATAGGCACATCAGGTATATCCACAGGAACTTGGAACTGGTAAAATTGTAGCAGACTCCAAAGTAGATATAAGGAATTTTATTGTAACAAATATTTAAAAATATTTTTTTAAAAATGTGTGTGTATATATATATATATATATACACAAATAAATATCAGTAAAAAGCACAACACGTTTCAACCTTCAATAGGTCTTTTTTCAAGTGCATCTAACTTAACAATGAACTAGAAGGCTCTTATACAGGGAGTGCAGAATTATTAGGCAAGTTGTATTTTTGAGGATTAATTTTATTATTGAACAACAACCATGTTCTCAATGAACCCAAAAAACTCATTAATATCAAAGCTGAATATTTTTGGAAGTAGTTTTTAGTTTGTTTTTAGTTTTAGCTATGTTAGGGGGATATCTGTGTGTGCAGGTGACTATTACTGTGCATAATTATTAGGCAACTTAACAAAAAACAAATATATACCCATTTCAATTATTTATTATTACCAGTGAAACCAATATAACATCTCAACATTCACAAATATACATTTCTGACATTCAAAAACAAAACAAAAACAAATCTGTGACCAATATAGCCACCTTTCTTTGCAAGGACACTCAAAAGCCTGCCATCCATGGATTCTGTCAGTGTTTTGATCTGTTCACCATCAACATTGCGTGCAGCAGCAACCACAGCCTCCCAGACACTGTTCAGAGAGGTGTACTGTTTTCCCTCCTTGTAAATCTCACATTTGATGATGGACCACAGGTTCTCAATGGGGTTCAGATCAGGTGAACAAGGAGGCCATGTCATTAGATTTTCTTCTTTTATACCCTTTCTTGCCAGCCACGCTGTGGAGTACTTGGACGCGTGTGATGGAGCATTGTCCTGCATGAAAATCATGTTTTTCTTGAAGGATGCAGACTTCTTCCTGTACCACTGCTTGAAGAAGGTGTCTTCCAGGAACTGGCAGTAGGACTGGGAGTTGAGCTTGACTCCATCCTCAACCCGAAAAGGCCCCACAAGCTCATCTTTGATGATACCAGCCCAAACCAGTACTCCACCTCCACCTTACTGGCGTCTGAGTCGGACTGGAGCTCTCTGCCCTTTACCAATCAGCCACGGGCCCATCCATCTGGCCCATCAAGACTCACTCTCATTTCATCAGTCCATAAAACCTTAGAAAAATCAGTCTTGAGATATTTCTTGGCCCAGTCTTGACGTTTCAGCTTGTGTGTCTTGTTCAGTGGTGGTCGTCTTTCAGCCTTTCTTACCTTGGCCATGTCTCTGAGTATTGCACACCTTCTGCTTTTGGGCACTCCAGTGATGTTGCAGCTCTGAAATATGGCCAAACTGGTGGCAAGTGGCATCGTGGCAGCTGCACGCTTGACTTTTCTCAGTTCATGGGCAGTTATTTTGCGCCTTGGTTTTTCCACACGCTTCTTGCGACCCTGTTGACTATTTTGAATGAAACGCTTGATTGTTCGATGATCACGCTTCAGAAGCTTTGCAATTTTAAGAGTGCTGCATCCCTCTGCAAGATATCTCACTATTTTTGACTTTTCTGAGCCTGTCAAGTCCTTCTTTTGACCCATTTTGCCAAAGGAAAGGAAGTTGCCTAATAATTATGCACACCTGATATAGGGTGTTGATGTCATTAGACCACACCCCTTCTCATTACAGAGATGCACATCACCTAATATGCTTAATTGGTAGTAGGCTTTCGAGCCTATACAGCTTGGAGTAAGACAACATGCATAAAGAGGATGATGTGGTCAAAATACTCATTTGCCTAATAATTCTGCACTCTCTGTATATATATATATATATATATATATATATATATATATATATATATATATATATACACGAGGAGGATATGTGATAAAGTGAAGGCAGATAGGCCTTTTAACCCCAGGGGACGTACGTGTAGTTTGTGTGTTGCACAACACAAAGCTTTGTTTAGTTATGGGCCCCTGGGGTGGAGTATTTGGAGAGAAGAGTGGGCCAATGCTCCACTCCACAGTTTAGTGGTTTTCTGGGGAGACATAGATCCAGGCCAGGGTTTTTTGGACCGTCTCCAACCCACTGCTCAGCTGCAGTTAATGAGCTGTTGCAGTGGGAATAAACTCCTCCCTGCTAGGCAGGTAAAAGGGAGGAATTGCTGGCTTCCTCCCAGGAAGCAGGTAGGAGAGAGGCTGTTCTCTCCAGATAGAGAATCAAGGAGACTAAGCACTGGGAGTGCAGAAAGGAAAGCAGTCAGGGCAAGGCTGGCTTGGAGCACTGGGAGTGCAGAAAGGAAAGCAGTCAGGGCAAGGCTGGCTTGGAGCACTGGGAGTGCAGAAAGGAAAGCAGTCAGGGCAAGGCTGGCTTGGAGCACTGGGAGTGGAGAAAGAAAAGCAACAGGCTAGCTAGCAGAGTGTTGCTATCTAATAAGGTTGGTGCAATATGTTTTTGTTTAACCCTGATAGAGAGGGATATACAAAGTGAGTCAGTGCTCAGACGAGCTAGGTTTTTGTTTAAAGGGAAACCTGTTATATTTATGTTTTTCATTTGCTGCTGCCTCATATGTAAACTTTAACCCTGATAGAGAGGGATATTCTAAGTGAGTCAGTGCTCAGACGAGCTAGGTTTTTGTATAAAGGTTTTTCATTTGCTGGCAGCAGCAAATGAAAAACATAAATATAACAGGTTTCCCTTTAAACAAAAACCTAGCTCGTCTGAGCACTGACTCACTTAGAATATCCCTCTCTATCAGGGTTAAACTAACAAAAACATATTGCACCAACCTTATTAGATAGCAACACTCTGCTAGCTAGCCTGTTGCTTTTATTTCTTCACTCCCAGTGCTCCAAGCCAGCCTTGCCCTGACTGCTTTCCTTTCTGCACTCCCAGTGCTCCAAGCCAGCCTTGCCCTGACTGCTTTCCTTTCTGCACTCCCAGTGCTTAGTCTCCTTGACTCTCTATCTGGAGAGAACAGCCTCTCTCCTACCTGCTTCCTGGGAGGAAGCCAGCAATTCCTCCCTTTTACCTGCCTAACAGGAGCTCATTAACTGCAGCTGAGCAGTGGGTTGGAGACAGTCCAAAAAACCCTGGCCTGGATCTATGTCTCCCCAGAAAACCACTAAACTGTGGAGTGGAGCATTGGCCCACCCTTCTCTCCAAATGCTCCACCCCAGGGGCCCATAACTAAACAAAGCTTTGTGTTGTGCAACACACAAACTACACGTACTTCCCCTGGGGTTAAAAGGCCTATCTGCCTTCACTTTATCACAATATATATGGATCGAAACTGCCCTTTACTGGGGTGCTCCTTTTGATTCTAAAATATGAATGTTGTGTGTCAGGAGTACCTTGGTGATTGTCAGATATTATGTGTATGGGCATAATAACCTTGGCTAGAGTACATTCCCCCACCACACATCTTCTAACCTTGACCGAAGTTGCATATCTCCACACAGCTAATATATGTCCCCTAAGGACCTAACTTGTTTTTGCAACAAGGCAAGTGGGACTGTTCTATATGTAGCACAATATCCGTGAGTGAAATTACCCAGAAATTTGCCTATCCCATTGTAAATAACATAGCCGGTATAATTTCCCGGATATACAGTAATACCCTTGGCTGGCTTAACACTCTTGGTGATCATAGGATATTCCTTCTTCCATTACTCACAAGCTGACCAATTAGTTTTATAATAGGCATAGAGGCTTAAAAAACATGTCTTGATGTTGGGGGGTAAGTTTAGTGGCACAGTGCCTAGATGGGGTCGGGCTCCTCCACACACATAGCAGTTAGTTTTATTATGTTTGTTAGCATTATATCTCATCCATTCAAGCCATAGGTTAGTATCTGAAAAACCCGTCTCTACGGCCATAGTGTCTTCAAATGTGGGGTTTGCTATGGCTACCATGTCCTTGAAAGTCTTAATGCGGAGTTTAAGAGGGTTGATAGTCATCTGTTAGGAATCTACCCACTCAGGTGATTGATACATGTCTTGTAGATAGAAGGTTCCTTGTTTGTTATAGGAGCCTCCCCCTCTCCAATGCATTCCCATTACATATTCTAGGGACCCTATGGAGGTGATCCCACTGTCCATCCACGCTCTCAGCGGTAGTGAAATTGTGTTGCCCGGAAAGGGGGGCAAAGAAGAGTGGGTGTGCTTGTCCCATTAGGTCTCCCGCCCATCTTTTCCAGCCAGCGAGTAAAAAGTTGGTGTTGGGTAGAACTAATGTGGGAGCCTGTTTTGTCTTCGTTGGGGACCAGAGTTTTTGGGTTATTGTGTCTGGGTGTTTGCAAGCATTTTCTAGTGGGAACTACACCGGGGGCTTCGGACATTTTAGGACCTCTAGACCCTGTGCCAACACTGACGCTTTTATGTCAGGGGCTCCCAGTCCCCCTTTGTTCGGTGGGAGCCATGTTAATCTGCGTGCGATTCTGGTTTTTTTTTCTAACAAATGTATGCGTTAAACATAGATCATTTCCTAAGAAGAGTGTCTGGTAGTGCTATGGGGATGGTGCGAAACAGGCAGAGCACGTGTGGAAGGGGCAATCATCTTGACTGTATGCACCCATCCCAGCCATGAGATTTCTAGGGATTGCCGTTTGTCCAGTTGTGTTTGCAGTTTATGAGTGAGAGGGAGGTGGTTTTACCATGTGAGTTTGGAGTAAGAGGAAGTCAAGTTGACCCCCAAGTATTTTAAGGATGTGTTTCTCCAATCAAAGGGATATACGTTTTTTAGCGCTCGTTTCATTGTGTCGGATAAATTAATTGGGAGCACCTGGGTTTTGTTGGTGTTATTTTTATAGTAGGATACACGTCCGTATTGGGTCAACAGAGTCAGTAAGGCTGGGATTGATTTGTCTGGTTGTGTGAGGAACAATAAAACATTGCCCGCGAATAGTACTAGCTTCTGGGTGCCCGCTGGAGTGTTGAGACCCGTTATCCCAGTGTGTTTTTTGATGTGGTTGATTAGCGGTTTCAGAAGTAGGATGAATAGAAGCAGTAACGGTGGGCACCACTGACGAGTACCGTTGCTTATGGCGAATGGCTCGGACAGGAATCCTGTGTTGAAGATCCTGGCATAGGGGGTTCGGTATAATGCCATAAATCCTCCCAGAAAGGTGGGTGTGAATCCCATTTTCAGTAGGGAAGATTTCAAGTAGTCCCAGTTCAGACGGTCGAACGCCTTTTCGGCGTCGAGCACCAGGACTACTCCCCTTTGTTTGCTAGACACTGTCCAGCTGATCAGATTCATGCAATGCCTGGTGTTATTCCCCATGCAGGCGGTGTTATCCCCCATTAGTGTGGGTTTTGCCTAGGGGTATCTTTTGGTGTGGATTTTTGGCGGTTTGTGGGTGAATAGGTGGGTCTCCTGGAAACAAATTACTGCAGCTTGGGATTTGTGGATATCTCTAAGTGCTAGACTGCGTTTATGTGGGATGTTTAAGCCCTTGACATTCAAGGAGAGAATCTTAAACGTAGGATGTGCCATGTGGATGTGTGGGTTTTTGTCTGCTTGAGCGCGTCCGGGGCTTAGCTTGACTGTTGAGGCGTTATAGCCCTTGTGCGGATTAGGATGACTTGATTCTCACTGAGTTCTAGCCGTAGGGCCAGCCGTGAGGTTGCTAGTGTTGTCCGTGAGGGGGGTGTAGGAGCTCTGGGCCTTTGCCTTCTGGTTGTTCGATGTCTGAGGGCCAATAGGGATGCATGTCGAGGGGAAGAGAGGGAAGGGGGTAGTAAATGGGATCTACAGAGAACTTGGGAAATAAACATACAGTCTCTGCGTCTGGCAGAGTTTACGACCGAGTCAGAGTTTACGACAATCGTGGAGGGTGTCCCCACTCTTTTAAGGTCCAGGAAATGTGGGGTGTCTTCCACCAGTGTGTAGCCCATGATTTTTTCGCGTTGGGTCTATCATTCTCATGTGGGAGTACGGGTTAGTGTATGGGCCCTGTGTTATCGGTTACGTCAGGGAACTACGCTCATTCATTTGTTGAAGTCTATGGCACTCTGTGTAGTGCTCTCCTTAGACTGTCTTTACACGGGACCGGATAATGTTGTGTGTCCTATCAGTAAGACATTATGCCTGTGGCGCTGTGTCTCCTCAGTGCGTCAGTGGAGCTGCCGGGGACTCCCGCGTCCAGGTCAACATACTAACTCTTAGTGGGTGAAAAAGCTGTTTGCAGCCTTAACGATGTTGTCCTACAGAGTAATGTCTACATAACGGTGTACTTATTATACATATATTTCCTTATTTATTTATTTTCCTTTTTTTTTAGAATTTATTTTCCTGCAGGTGCAGCCTGTGTGAGAAAAGGCTTGTCACCACCGTCATGGCCCCCTCGGGGCAGGTAGGCTCTTATGGCTAGGTGGCTGTACCTAATGTGGGTCTTCCGACGGAGGTGTAGGCGCAGGGCGCCTCGTCCTTGCGGACATACTCGGAAACGTCTGTTGTAGCCCTCCAGTCTCGCCCCCTCCCCCACCCGAGCGGCCCGTTCGTCTTGAGCATTGTCTGGTGGTACGTCTTGAGCATTGTCTGGTGCCACCGGGCTGCCCAGTGACGGTGTTGATATCCAAGGGGCCCCTCCCATGCGCGAACCCCTGTTAGACTGAGGGGTCACCCCTAGTCTCGTCACCCACATGTGGCCATGTTGTTTTGTGTAGTTCCCTCAAAAACTGCACTCCCGTGCCACTGCTAGCATTTTTACAACATTAAACATTGAAACATAAAGCATTTAACAAAAACGGTCTCGATGTTAAGCATAAGTATTAGGTAATAATTGTGGCTGTTTATGCAATATTTACAATGGCAACTCGTATGCTGGTTGTTGGTACACCCTACTTTGCCAATCCCTGGGGTTCGTTAGACGTGCATACCCCCAGTCATGCTACCTGTTCTTGAGGGACTGGGTTCACTGTGTTGTGATGGGTAATAACACTTGACCCGGGTTGCAAGGCTAATGAATCAGGGGGGGCTGGGGTATCGTGTTGCCTATTGCCGGTCTGATTCAGACCTTCATGTGCAAAGCAGGGACCATACAGCATTCCCTTCATTTTAAACTTGTAGCCATCTCAGCGCCCTGCTAATCATGCACTGGGAAGGTGCGGTATATCTGGGTCATTCCTGTTCACAGCGTGTGGGTGCCCGCAAGGGTGCGGATTCCCCATAGTTAATCTACAGTGTTGTCTCAACTAACACCTGTCAGAATTGTACTCTGTACTCTCTACTCCAATATCATACAAGGCTGCATGGCTAGTCATAACATATAACAATACATTTGTGATACTCAAGTTCTGGACGCCAGGAAGTCCCAAGCGAACTGTCCACTATAGGCCTTTTGGTGGGGCTCCGTGGCGGTGCCTGCCATTCTCCATTCCGGCATCAGTTTCGTCGGGGAGGTGCGTTTAGGAAATGCTTGTCCTTGGGCGTGATGTAGGCCCCACTCTTTCAGTTTCGCCATGCCCACCTCCGGTTCCAGAATCAGCACAGATCTTCCCTGGTACCACACCAACAACTTTGTTGAGTATCCCCACCTGTATGGGATGTTGTTATTGTGCAGCGTCATGGTGACATCCACAAATTCCCTTCTTCTCGCCATCGTTGCCGCGGAGAGGTCAGCATATATTTGGATGTTTTGATATGGTTCTAGCAGGTTGGTAAGTTTCCTCGTCACGTTTAGAAGTTGTTCTTTGGTGCTGTAGTGGTGGAATCTCGCTATGGTATCTTTGGGTGTGTCAGCGGTGAAGCGCGCCAGTCTGGGTAATCTGTGCACACAGTGTAGCTCCCAAGCAGGGTCCTCGATCTGTAGGACCAGGGCCTTACAGAGAGCCTTGAGATATTGCGGGAGTGCCTCAGTGGAGATGGAGTCACTGATGGCTCGGAATGTCAGATTGTTGCGCCCTGATCGGTCTTCCATGTCCGCCATTTTGTGTTTTAGAGCCGTTTGTTCCTCTTCCAGCCTCAACCACGTCGTTATGGGCCGCGCATAGTTCCTCTGCCTTGGTTTCCAGGTGGCTGATGTGGCCTCCTATATCCACTATGTCTTTCCTCGGTTCGCTGGTAAGTTGACGGAAGTCGGTGTGGAGGGACGCCTTCAAGTCCTGGAGCATGAAGTGTAGGCTTTTATTTGTGATCGGTGTCACGAACGCACCCTACTCCAAGAGTGCGCGTGACGTAGTTGTGGTGGTGAAAGGGTTAAAGTTCACTATTTGTCTGCACTAGACCGGAAATAATGACAAAATCCCCCTTTTAAAACCACCCACACTTAAACATAATAATATAACTATTACTATTTTAACGCTGCCACCACCAAGACAATTTATAAATGGGGTGCCTTGGTCCCCCAGGTAAATCAATAATAAAACCCACCAAATATTACTTAGTACAATATTCAAGCAATTACAAAAATACTAACTAGTCTCTTCAGGTAACGTGATTCTTAACCAGACAAAGGCAGAACTTAATAAATGAATGTTTATTATGAGCAAAAATGAATCACAGTGCATATAAAAATATATGATAAATTATTTACACCAACAACAGATAAAAACAAAAAGGATAAAATACAGAAATCCGAATTACTCACTTAGGTTTTTCAAAGTAAACTTCTGTCCAGGGGGTCTCTGGCAAGGAAGGATGGTGACTCACTCAAAATTAGATCTTGGCCCCAAGCAAGTACACAAACACCCTTCAGGATCATTAGATATATACCCTGTGGTTTATCAAGTCTTGCCCAGGGGTGGAGTTAAGGTGTACCTACAGAAATAATAAATGACCACCTCCTTTGTTCCAGACCACTGTCAATCCAAATGGAAACATTTGACTCTATCTTCTTTTTTGTACCTGCCACAGAAATAATAATTGCATCTACAAATTTATTATTTTCCCATTCCATAGACATGTTGCATGTCCCACCCACGATCCAATAGGACGGACATCACAATTCCTTTCCCTAGGGTCAAGTTAGGCCACTCATGTTTGGACTTGGTTAGAAGATGGCGCTTGTCACATTCCAAATATAACAAAAATGAGGCTTAATTATTATTCTGTGGGGGTAAATATGAATGTTTTTGTCCTTCCTTTGGATATGATACTAGAACAAAGCTAATGGCATTTACATATCAAAGAGATTTACTCATCACTTACAAGGTACATGCCAAATGGATGAAGAGACATTCAAACTTTTTCCAAGTGTAGAACCTCACACCTTGCAGACTTCACATCCATATAGTAAAATCCTTTTCACATTCCTATGCCATTCACACTACCCCTTCTGTCATCTGCCCTCTGTGGGGGTCCCAGCTTCAAAAGATGTAGCCCCTGTTGACCTCAGCAATAGCATCTCTGAAATTTGTGCCATTTACTACAAGAAATCACATTAAAAGATGATATTCCATAGTGTCATAATAAATTATACACCCTTGCCGTGACAATCGGTATATCATCAGGTGCCTGTGGTTCACTGTCAAGGTCTGTATGACACTACGGGGATAGTGGTTGCTCCATGTGGCCGTCACCATCTTGTGCCTGCTTCATGTGGTCTTTCTTGGCCTGGCGTACCGTGTCGGTAAGTTTAGTTTGCTTCGATGGTGCCATGAAGCTGTCGGGAGATGTCCCTGCTGTTTGTAAATGGGTGGAGCTATTTTTTAGAAGCTCAATTGTCGCTTTGGGCCTGGTGAAGCACGGAGCGTTTACAGCATTAGCCACCCCCCCCCAGCATTCTGGTTTTTAAAGTGCCATTCATGTGTTCTACCTTGCCACTACCCTGTGGTTAATAGGATGTGTGGAATGAAAGGGTCACCCCCAGTGCTGCCCAGACTTCTTTGGTTACTAATGAAGTGAAGGCAGGGCCTTGGTCGCTCTCTATAACTTCTGGAACTCCGTATCTGCATACTACTTTGGTGAGCATATGTTTGGCGGTACTCTTGGCTGTCATGTTAGTGACTGGGTAAGCTTCTGGCCATCCTGAGAACATATCCACTATGACTAGTGCATATTCATACCGGCAGCTCTTTGGCATTTAGATGTGGTCAACTTGGATCCTCTGGAAGGGGTAATGAGATTTGGCCAGATGCATTGGGGGGCTTTCACCACGTTGCCTGGGTTGCATTTGGCACAGACAGTACAGGATCTGCAATAACTGTCTGTCAGAGAAGTGTTCCCAGGTGCTTCATAGTATTTACCGATGAAGGAATTCATAAGAGTTTTGGACAGGTGTGCAGCCCTGTGGGCCCACTAGACCACTGCTGAGTACATGCTTCTGGGTAAGCAGAGCTTGAGATTGTTGGAGTACTCCCCATCTTTAAGGGTTGCCCCTTTCTGTTTCCAGCTTTGTCTTTCTTCAGGATCAGCAGCTGCTTGTTGTTCTTTTAGGAGCTTGAGGTCTGTGGGTAAGGTCTGCATGGTGAATATGGGAATTTCCTCATCGGACACTCTTCCGTCCACTTCCCTTGATGTATATGCAGCATCCTTAGCGGCTTGATCAGCTATATAGCCCTGTGCTTGCTCTGAGTTTAATCTTTCGTGGGCCTTTACTTTCAGAATGGCCACTTCTTCTGGGAGGAGTAGGGCATCCATCAGTTCCTTGATGGCTGTGCTATGTTTGATTGGTGTACCTGTTGCCGTAAGAAATCCTCTTGTCTTCCAGATTAATCCAAAGTCATGTACAACTCCAAGTGCATATCTTGAATCAGTGTAGGTATTGGCGCACTTTCCCTCAGCGATCTTGCATGCCGTGGTGAGAGCTTGTAACTCTGCTTCTTGGGCAGACATGGATGGGGGAAGTGGGGATGCTTGAAGCACTGTATCCACTGTGGTGATAGCAAATCCGGTGGGATATCTTCCTTGTTTATTAGCATATCTGGAGCCATCCACGAACAGAGTGAGGTTAGGTTCTTGAAGGGCAGTTTCATGCACCGTTGGGAGATGTGTTGTTTCCATTTTCATTTGTTCGAAGCAATCATGAGGTGCGTCTGGATCCAGGTCCTGATCTGTGGAAGGGGCATCAGTGCATGTTTCTGTATGGAATTGAGGGTAGCCAGTTGATTTGCAGTTCATAGTTCGTTTGGTGACACCCTCTTAAGAAAGCTGGATCATCGCATTTGGTTAAGGGGTTCAGGAATTATGGGACTTCGTGCGGTGAAAAGGCATGAAAATCTTGCCATCCGTGAATATCTTGCTGGTCGCTAGAATCCCTATATGTAGTATATCCCATCTACCGAACGGCAGGGCGTTCGGTAGGTTCAGCACGAATTTACAGTGTTATGGAGGTTTCAGTGGTGTTCGCCTACTCGAGTGTCTGATTTTAGTTCCAGGCACTCAACGGCAAATCAACGCTGTTCGTGCACTAAGATGGCCGCGAACATGTGTAAAAGTCCAGAAATGGCAGCCACCGAAGAACTGGAACAAAGGATTTGTGCGTTTCTCATACGAAAGGTATGTGTCGGTCTGGGAGGTAAAATACCACATGATTAAATAGCAGGGTGGTCCAGTGTTCGGTAGTTTGTATTCGTATCTATGCCTGCTGAGTCCCTACCGTATGGGTCGCATAAATAGACGAATATTGTCAAAAGTCCTGAACTGTGATAAAAATAATCCACATGAACCAGGTAAGCATATTCCATTGTATCCATAGTTTCGGTCAGTTGTTAACTTGCCGGTTAGTGATAAATATTCCCAGGCAAAAGGTAAGGTTCTGTTACAATTCTGTACTCAGGGCGAGACAGGATTAGGCCTTTTGGAATGGATTCTTTAAGGCCTGCCAAGAAGGCTGCAGAGAGCATTTGGGTATGGGCCTTGTTATACAAAATGAAACCCAGGTCAGAGAAGATCTGGGACAACCTAGAGTTGTACTTCTCCACTGACTCTGTCTTATCCTGGATAACATCATTAAGACAAGTGGCCTGATCAGCTAATTTATCTTGAGCCTACACTTTAAGCTGTTCGCAGAATTCAACCCCGGAGGCAAAGTCAGACTCTTTAATGAGGCGAGCATTGGAGAAGCTTTTCTCCATAATGGGCCAATAGGCATTGCCTGCTTGAATTTCACAGAGGCTAAACAAATCATGCCAGGCTGTGGAATAGGTCTTTCGGATCTGGGCAATGCTCCGATAAAAGGGCATGGGCTGTTTCTCTGGGTCCGGAAGAGAGCTCACCAGAGTTGCGGCCTGGGACGGGAAGAAGGAAACACATCAAAGGGGCCCCATCCGCGAGGAACTGGACTTTGGGGTTCTCGACCCGGGGACATCTAGGATTCTCGATACGGGGTTGGGAGAGAGCCACCATACTGGCTACCATCGTCAAGAGGTGGAACCTGATAGCCATGGGAGCTGGCAGCCTCGGAGGAACTTTGGGCCTGGGTGCTCCGTTAGTATCGTACCTGGAAAGGGTACGTAGGGGTTGGAGTGGAGTGGGCAGCACCTGAACTTCCCCATAGGGAGTAAGGACGGGTGGGTCAGCAAGGGACACTAAGGGTCCATCTGCCATGACGGGCATGATAGGAAAGGACATACTGGAGGCCGCCATGTTAGGGGTGGACGCGGAAGTGACACGTTCAGGAAGGGAAGCAGTAATAAAGGTGGAAGAGGCGGGGACAGGAACTAAGGGTGTAGCAAGTGCGGAAGTGACCGAAGCAGGAAGCGAGGGTTGAGCAAGGGCGGCAGTGACAGAAGCAGGCTCAGTTGAGGCAGAGAGGGAGGACGTATCCGGGGTTGGCAGGGAGGGCATGACGGGGGGGGGGGGGCATATGAAGATACGTCCACCCTAAGGACCGGGAACACGGAGGTGGGGGCCAGGGAGCAGCCCCAGAGAGGCTGACCTCTCTCCCTTCGTGCCAGGCACCATTATAGGGGGGTGGCTGGCTGGGGATTTCAGCAATATTTTCAACATCAGTTACTTTTATGGTAAGCATATACTTTCCTTCCCTTGATGTCTATTTCTTCCTCTATCCACACCTCCTGGTGAATGGCTCTAGCAACCCTAAACCAGGTCTCTGCTGTCTGTACTAGGTTGTTGTCCTGCAATAATCCCTATTTCTCCTTTAACAGCTTGTGCCAGCCCTTTGGCTGTAATCGCCCGCTGGAGGTCATAGTAATGCCACATAACTTGGCTAACTTCTTCACATTCCCCACTGCTGCTTCAACCTCCCTCTCTCTGACTATGTCACAAGCTAACCAGCCCTTAGCTAACCAGCCCTTAATGGGATTTGCATGCTCCTGTCCCATCCTCTCTACACAAGTCGTCACAAGATAGAGACAATCAGGGAAAGGAACGTCTACAGTGCTCGACTGCCACGAGATTCTAATCAGCGTGCTCTTCCCGAAACCTAGACTATTCACCAACCCGAGGTGGTGGCGGCAGACGGTAGCGAGGCGAGGAGTGTGTGACCAACTACTCACACCACACTCATTACATGTATTCCAGAGAGAAAGACATGTGCACCAGAAGATTCAAAACACAGATACAATCAAGTCACAAACCCTTCACAATAAATGCAAGCAAAACATAAACCCCTTAAAATAACTCAAGAATAATTCCACATGTCTCACAGTGCTAAGACTAACAATAAATCCCAGCCAGGCACCTATAAAGCGTAATTCCCCTGCTACGCGTTTACGGCACTATAGCGGTAAAGCTAAAGAAACTGCAAATTCACCTGCCACGCGCTTACGGTGCTGTAGCGGTAAAGCTACATAATAAACTACAAATTCCATTGCCACGCGCTTATGGCACTGTAGCGGTAAAGCTAGATAATAAATTGCCCTGCCACGTGCTTATGGCACTGTAGCAGTAAAGCTAGATAATAAATTGCCTGCAAAACACCTTCCCCTTATACAAAGACATTCACCCCTATGAGGCAGATAGTGAATATATACAAATGGACTCTAGGCAAGCTACTTTGCCCTCCAGCAGCCGACGTAGACAGGCCAATCACAGGGACAGGATATATAGGCAAGGTGCTGCAGCAGTCATTACCATATATTCATAGTTGATCAGGCTCTTTCCCGTCACTGCCGGTCTGCCCCTGGTGCCTTCTAGGACAGCTGACCGGGAAGGGTCACGAAACCGAAACCCCACGTTGGGCGCCAAATGTTGTGGATCAAACCAAGTGTTTGTTTATTTGAGTACTGCTCCCTTCCAAATTGGCAAATAAATGCGTGCACGCTTCTGAAGTAAATCACACTGAGACACAGGTATGAGGTTAATAAAGAACTTAGGAATGTTTAATCGGGTAAGCCCCTTATAAAGGCAAGAATAGATCATATGCAAAAATGTAGATAACAGAAAGAATACATCTTCAATTGGTTAGGTGTTAAGTGTCTTATCTAATGCACATCCTAAAAGGATTTTACTCCCGATGCGGGCACCATCTTGTTACACGAGGTAGTTAGTTTGTGGGAGGGGGTTTGCGGAGGTAGTTAGTCGGTGGGAGGGGGTTTGCCCTAGCAGCCATTTTGAGTAAATATCGAATACAGGTATACACAGTAAATAGACATTTTACTATCATTAATTTTCATCCACAACATGTATACGTAGAATTATTAATTATATATATATATATATATATATATATATATATATATATATATATATATATATATATATATATATATATATATATATATATATATATGTATATGTGTAGAAAGGCCATTAGTCCCCTACTCACCTCTGCCGGTTCAGTTGATTGTCTATCTTCATAGCAACCAGCACTTCCGGTCCGAGTTTCCCGCCAAACAGCTCCAGTCTCCTGCAGTAAGAGTTGTCCAGTGGAATCCTCCGTCCGTTCTGCAGCCCTGCCACCCATCTTCTTCACGGCCGCGGTACTTGGCTTCGGATCATGAGACCGGCACGCTCACGTAAGCTTGTGAGGGAAATAGCGTTCGGCTATTTCCCTCCGTTCGGGCCTTAAAAAAGTAGAGGTAGGCTCCTTTTTTCTCTCACATTACCAGTTTACGTATACTTACTTGTTCGTGCATTTCCGCGTCCGCGCCAATAAATTAGACGACCGCTCACTTTACTTACATATCATGGGGGCCTTCGCACGATCTAAACTGCCGAACTATGTACGGTCATAACTCTGGTGCTAAACTTTCAATTCTGTTTTACAGTTTGGTCATACGCACGAACCATGTACTTACTTACCCGTTCGGGCATGTTAAGTGATCCATGTAAAACCTGTTCACCCCTCGCAAACTTACCTGATTCATGCTATTGCTATTCGTGCGGGATTAAACAAATGCACATTATATTTAACCTAAGCAGGTCCCTCGTACGGCTAAAACTACAGATCACCGTTCAAAATAATACAAGCATTTTGTGCACACGAATTCATATATTAACATACTTTCTGTTCGGTTATTTATCTGTTTGTACTAACCTGTCAGTAGGAGTTATTAAATCCATTTAAAAACTACAACCATTTATCATGTTAACTATGTTTAAAATATTAAATCCACAGCCACTGTATTTTAGTAATTGGTTCTATTTTCCTACACCTATGTGGTTAGTAAATTATGTTTAACGTTCATTAATCAATTAAAATAAATTCCTCCTGACACCAAATAAAAGGGCAGAATTCTTTAACTCCACACCAACCCTGTTCAAACAGTACATACATATATTATTATTAACACGATCTCCTAAGGTAATACTGGTAAAACCCCTCAAATTTTATTTTAATTTACTATGTTTTCTCCTTAAAGTTACGCAGTCATTAATTCTGCCTCTGTTACATTTCTTTGGCTCCACATATTGCCTCGGTTTCTCTTATTTCTGCTTAAAGTTAGCAAATTCAAGGTCTTGTATTGACAAACCCAGGTATAGTATTTTCTCACCATGGTTTCAACCATGTCTATGCCTCAATACTGCATACACTCTAAACTTATCACAGTAAAAATTGGTTATTTATAGCATACTGTCACAGCATTCGCTAATTATTAAATATTTAATGGGTTTAATCCGTAGCTACAGAATTATTCTAAGCCTCCACCGATTTCTACGCAGGAACACCAGGTATGCTTATCCAAGTACCTGTATAATAAATCAAGGTATATTTCTCTACTCATTACATGACCTTTTCATACAAGACCTAGCGCGGACTCAATTCATTACGACTAACTCACGGTCCTACGTCCTTGGTGTGTTAAATTCTCTAAATTTTTCTACCCAGGAATACGGTCATACTGCCATCAGGCAAGAAACTACCCAACCTACCTGTAACGGCACCCTCAGCATAAAAGGGTTAAACCGCCGTTTAGTAGATCTTCCCTTCCAGAGACACAGGCACAGCTACTGCAGAACACCAATCTGCCGAACAGGAAACCATATGAATGCTGTAAACAGCCAAATAGGAAAAACCATAGGAATAGGTTTACACTCCTAGCAGTCAAACTGGAACAGCATACAATAAATCCCCCCCAAGAACGAGACAAGGCTCCGTTTTGATGGTCAAGCAGGAACAGACAGAGCTGTGGGTTTATTGTCCATATATACACATTAGTACCACCCACAGGGTTTTGGAACACAACCAATAAACACATACAATACACTCAGACACTCCCACACAAAATCCTCCCCTCTGCCTTACACAATGGGTAATGTAATTATAACAAGCAGAGAAATACAATTTTTCCACATTATTCATAACTTGAAAAGTATGCATCACATTCACATATAACGTACATTTTCAGAATCAGCATACTCCAAATACAAACATACGTCAAAATCATACAAATTGGTCTGGTGGTTCAAAAGATAGATCGTAGTCCTTTGTGACCAAAGGGAGCATGGCTTTTCTGCCCAAAACCAGTTCCACAGAGTCTTCTATCCTGAAAATAATTGGGAAGTAATCCAATTATCTCCAAAGACAGAGGCAAAACTCCATTGAACACATGGTAGCAAAAGACAATAAAACACATAAAAACATATAACTGTGCAGCCATTGCACAAAACAGGTACATTCAACCCAGATAGCTCAGATCTGAGCGCACATTATTACTGAATGGCGCTCAGAGCACACACATACAGTTCAATTGCCATGGAGCCAAAGTCTTTCTCATAGTCTTTCATTATACGAATGGGCTCCATGGCATAGCTATCTGGGGTATCACCGCTTAAACAGGGCAAGCACCAAATGACCCGGCTTTCATGTCTTATCTCCAAGTTTGGTCTTGTCACACTACCTAACCCTGTACTCAGCCACACTACCAGGTACGTATGGCCTTATTCGTTAAGGCATTCACTACCCCAAGGCCTCAATCAGCCTCTCACTATAACGTAAACTCGCCACAGTCTTAGACTAACCATTCAGATCCCTCACTTCAGGATCTCATGTTGCGCTCCGAACAGCCAACCCTTACTACAAATCATACGCCACCACATTACGCATAAATACATCAACATTTATCTTAATCCTTAGGCTTCTTCTACGAGGACAGCAGTAGCCAAGACTCGCTACATAAAAACACTCGAAGGTGCAGGCTCTCTATTATAACCCCTTCAAGGTTAGTATCCACACATTACACCAGAATTACCATTCAACCTTAAGTATACAATTGAACTGACTTGCAGGGTCTAGGCTAACGCCCTAGCTCACCCTAGTATAAAATCCAGTCCAGCGAGGTCATCTCCCACCTCAACACGGAGGTACGGCCCCACGCCCAAATCATAGTTATATGCCTCGCCCGCCCTACTACAGGGCTGTAGTCAGGGCCTCACCTGTCACGGCAACACGTTTTGAATCTCTATACAGTCACAGAGAGGCCAACACCCCGCCACCATGTCTGTGGCCACGATTTCCCTAAGCCAAATCATAGGTAGAGTCTCTCACCGCCACTTGGCATTAGCAGGGCCTCACCTATCACCAATTCACAGTTAAGTTTTTCGCTTCGGCACTAGCCGAATATCTCATTCACTAAATCATTTTTAGAATGTCTCAAGAACCAGCCCCCATCGAAGAGTTGCCCGAAGAGATCCTGTTTACTCCCATCAGACCAGAGTCTCCATGCAAATCTCTCACCCCCTCAACTCCCACGTCCTTGAGAGCATGGACTATCCCTAAAATTACGGCCGAACTTAGGCTACGGCTAGAAAGGCGGAACTCTACAGACTGCTCACCTACCAAGCCCCTGAACCTAGGCCAGGCACTAGCTCTCAAGGACAGCCACCAAGCGCTGGCACGGCCACCCAGGATACCCTAGCAGCAATCTTAGCCAACTTGCAGACTTTAAATAACAGGCTATCTAAGGTGGAGAGCACCATCGCCTCCCCAGGTAATACCCCGGGCCTCCCAGTCGCCACCCCGGAAGTCCCCGCTGTACCACCATGCCCCCTCCATACTCCCCTCTCCAGCACCAGCCACAGCTATTTCTCCCTTCGAGTCACCAGCTCACGCCGTCCCAGACTCCATCAGGAAATAAATCCTAGATGGGAAGGACGTGTGTCTGATGTCTCTGCTTATTGCATCCCAAGACATACTGGAGAACAGGGCATACAATTATGGGGACATCTCAGTGGTGCTTAAGACTAGAGACCCCAGACTCAACAAATATTTCCTTCTCCCCACAGAAGAGAAGAGCTAGACCGCTACCTCAACAAGGTGGTGGATTTACGCATCAAGTACGGGGGCTCCTCTTTTTACGACTATCATAAGTCGGTATCAGCGAAAGCGGCGACCCATCTGAAACAGTTCAAAGTCAGAATTAACTGGTGTCAGATGGACACAGAACTATTCTGTCGCCACTTCGCTGGTCTCAGACCCCCGTCTTACGCCGTATGTAACTCTACATCTCATACGGCAGACTTATGTCCTTCTGAAGCCGATCCTACCACCTCCACTCCCACCCCTCATCCCACTTTCACCCCTCACAACAAATTAGCGGGTGGCTACGTGATAAGCTGGGTAGGCCCATCTCCTTTCTAGGTAAAGCTCAGGTGTGCAATAATTTTTTTTTTTTTTATTATTTATATTTTTTATTATTTTCATACAGAAATAAACATTCTTCTTACAAACTTACATAAAACGTAATGTTTAAAATTCAATCAAGATCATACAAAGGATCATTGCACAGTATATACATACAAATACATCAACTTTCATGCCAAATGGAGAGCAAGGGGAGATCTAGAAGTCACATAATTCCGGAGTCACATTAGAGTCGTATACAAATTTTCCATCCTTAAGTCTTTAGATGTGACCTGGACATTCTATCACTCAGGGAAAACCATAATCACCATATTCACTTTATACGTTTTCTAACCAAAAGGTGCTATAGTCTTTAGTTTTCAGATCTTTACCATATAGCTTGTCTAGTTGGGATTCCATTCCTAATTGGAACTTAACCTGAGATAGTAGTTTATCTAAAGAAAAGGGTAGTGAATTTTTCCAATTCCTAGCTATTATCTTTACTGCTATCATAAAATGGATATAGATAGTCAAATCCTTCTGCGACAAGGAATCAATATTTAGATGTAAAATAGCATTTTCTGGGAATTTAGGAATAGGCTTGTAACGGACCGTTTTGCACACAAGGGGTAAAAACCGTTTAGGCGATCGTCCCCCTTTCCAGAGATACAGGCACAGCTACTGCAGAACACCAAACTCCCGAACTGGATACAAAATAGCACTCCAACTCCCGAACTGGAACCTCCCAAATAGCTGCTAGCAGACGAACAGGAAAAGCAGACAATCAGCTTACACTCCTGGCAATCAGTCTCTAACAGCATACAGTGAATCCCCCCAAGAACGAGACAAGGCTCCGTGTTGAGGGTCAAGCAGTGGTCTGAGGTGCTGGCACACCCAGCCTGGTTTTTATTACAGTCTTTTCAAATACAGGACCGCCCACAGGGAGGTATAAAACAACCAATCACATATCAGTTACATCCCACATATTCCCTCCCCTTATCCTGAGAGGAAACTCAATTACACATACAGTTAAAACATACTTTCTACCCAACTTTCATAACTCTAAAACCATACATCACATTCACATAACATTACATATTCACAATCAATCCATTCAGGGCAACAACATATTAAAAAATGGCATGAATCAGACCAGGGGTTCAAAAGTTAGTAAAAGTATCTTTTGGGCCCTGGCTGGCACATGGATATTTGGCTCAAACAGGTTTTACAGAGCCCTCTATCCTGAGACAATGGGGAAAGTAATCCAATTATCCAGGGATAGAGGCAGACTCCATTGAGCACATGGTTGCAAAAAAAAATAAAACACTTTAAAATACATAAAGTCACCTTTTACACATAACACACAGACATTTCACATATCCCCAGATAGCTGGGATCTGAGCGCACAAAACTACCGAATAGCGCTCAGATCCTATTCACACAGTTCAATTGCCATGGAGCCGAAGTCTTTAACTACACGAATGGGCTCCATGGCATAGCTATCTGGGTTAACACATTTACATAAAGTCTGGTCCATAGTCCAAAGGCAGCAGGCGGGCAGCCAGGCTTCTCCAATGCAATGTGGCGAGATTGGTCTCGTCACAAGGCTTATAAATCAATTTTTCAAGAGTAACAAAACTTTTCTGCCAAAAGTTTCTGACTATCTCACATTCCCACCAAATGTGTATGAAAGAGCCCAGCTGTTGTTTACTTCTCCAACATAGTGGTGAAGTCGAGCTATACATATTAGCTAGTCTGGTAGGGACAAGATACCATCTATTTATTACTTTATATAATGTTTCCAGTAAATTCAAACAATGGATATTTTTAGCTGATCTGGATATAACTGCACACCAATTTTCCTTATTAATTTTTATTTTTAATTCTTTCTCCCATTTTTGCAAAGAAGTAATGACAGGAGGTGCATCCATTTTTAGAATAGCATTCATTGCTGAAGCAGATACTCTGTTTACTGTCTTGTTATTTAATATTAAACATATCAACTTAGCCCCGACTTGTAGATTATGTTCAATCTTTTGGTTTACGAAGTTTTTTAAACTTAGCCCCGACTTGTAGATTATGTTCAATCTTTTGGTTTAAGAAGTTTTTTAATCTCAAATAAGTAAATAATTCCCTATTAGGTAACCGGAATTCTTGCTTCAGTGTGGGAATGGTTTAATTTTATCATTTACAAACAATTGGTCAGTCTGGACGATACCACTAGAAATCCAACTCTTTAAGATCAAGTCTGTTACGTAATATGGTATTAATTTAATTTTAAGAGTTAAAGGGATTTTGGTTTCTATTTTGCACTTCCTTTTTATAATCTGCCAAATTTCTAGTATTGAATCTATACATATATTAGATTTTCTTATAAGTCGAACTTTAGGGTCAGCAGAACTATACCAGAGTAAGGAACTTAGTTCCTTTCTAAGATATACCACCCCTCGTTCTTAACACTTTCCATCTGGGTTCAGTAAATATGGAAGAACTCATTTGCCAAATATATATTGTTAATGGTCGGAAAAACCCAAGCCTCCTTCTTTAATTTTCTGTGCCAAAAGTATTTTATTTATTCTAGGTCTCTTGTTTTTCCAAATAAAATTAGTGCCGAATTTTGAATCATGTCAAGCCATGGTCTAGGTATTCTTATAGGAAGCATTCGGAACATATATGCCCACTTATGGAAGAGATATGCCTTTATTAAATGCATTCTACCCCACCAAGAGATTTCTATTTTTTTTCCATCTCTTCAAAGCTTTAGACATGTCCCTAAAGTTGCTCAGACAGTTAGTCTGCATTAATTCTGAGGGATTACTTGTCAAAAATATCCCGAGATATGGAAAACTATTTTTGGCCCATGTAAAGTTATAAAAATCTTGTAGGTGGGTCCTAGTAGCTGTATTTAAGTTAATATCTAATATGGTTGTTTCATCTTCATTTAATTTATAGTTAGAAATTTCGCTATATTCCTTTACTACCTCCATAAAAGCCTTGATAGATTTAATAGGATCGGTAAGGGTCAAAATTAGATCAGCGTACAGTTTCAATTTCAACTCTCTGTTTGATAGTAATCCCTCTTATTTGTTGGTTAGATCTTATTTTATTAGCCAAGATTTCCATAGTAATTATGTAGAGAATAGGGGACAGCGGGCAGCCCTGTCTTGTTCCATTATACAAATTGAACCAGTCAGCGCAGATGTTAGAGCCCACTGTCCTCGCTGAAGGACCGGTATATAGAGACATTATTGCCCGATGGATCCAACCATGAAATCCAAACTTTTTCAGGGTTTTGCTCATAAAAACCCAATCAAACGCTTTCTCAGCATCCACTGTTACTATAGAAAGGGTTTTTTTTTGTTCTGTTAAGCATGTCTATAATGTCAATGATGCATCTGGTGTTATCAGAGGAGATTCTACCTGGTACAAAACCTATTTGATCAGGGTATATTATATCAAGGAAGTATGGTTTTTATCCTATTTGCTATTATAGCAGCAAAAATCTTAACATCAGTATTTATAAGAGAAATAGGTCTATAACTTTCCACCTGAGTTGGATCTTTATTCTGCTTCAGTATTGGTGTTATATTTGCTCTTAACATTTCTTTGGGGAATTGACCTATTTCTACTATACTGTTAAATAAATCTGCTAGTTGTTTTTTGAGGAGGTCGCCAAAAGCTTTATAAAATATATTTGAAAACCCATCAGGACCCGGGGTTTTATTTTTTTTTCAATTTTTTAATAGCTTCCTCCACCTCTTGGATCGTTATCTGAGAATTAAGAAGTGTTCTTTGAGAATGCGATATTATTGGAAGGTCAATAGCCTCTAGATATTTATCTATATCTTTTTCTTTTGTTACGAGGGAATATAAGCCGCTATAATATGTAATAAAACATTGCCCTATAGATGTGGGAGAAATATGGATCTTACTGTTCATATTTATTTTTGTTATTCTACTTGAGACCCTTTTGTCTCTAAGCTTCTTAGTCAGGAGTTTGTCTGCTCTATTCCCTATACTATATTCTTTTAACTTAAGCTTTGCCAGAATTTTTACGTTCTTTTCTATGTTGATTTGATTAATTTGGTCTTTAATCATCTTAATCACTTCTGAATTAACTTGGGAAGGATTCATCTTATTCTTTTGCACTTTTTCAGCTAGATTATTATAAAGAGGGAATAAGTCCAGACTTTTATTCCTATTTAAGTGTGCTTCTAAGCTTATTAAGTTGCCTCTCATGGTAGCTTTAAAAGAACACCAGTTGTTAGAGTGTGAGGTTTCATTGGGCATGTTAATTTCAAAATAGCGTTCCATCTGGGATCTAAGAGAGCCTAGATTTGATTTATTATGGAGTAGATAATCTTTTAATCTCCATGTAGCTTTGTTTGTAATATTCCACTGATCTCTCATAGTCCAGATATTAAAGCTATGGTCCGACCAGGTATTATCCCTAATTTCGATCTTCTCTACATTTTCTAAAGCTATTACGTTACCCCACACCATATCCATACGCAAGTATGAGTAGTGTACTCTAGAAAAGAAAGTATAATCGTGTCTCTCCGGGTAGGAAGATCTCCATAGATCAAAAAAATCAAATTCATTCAATAGCTTGTTTAGGGATTTGGCCATTTTTATTACAGAACCATTAGCTTTTAAATTCTTACTAAGCTTCTTATCCAAAATTGGATCCAAAACGCAGTTAAAATCTCCTGCTATAATACACACTCCAGTTTTTATAGATTCAACTTGTTCTAATATGTCTCTAAGCGTAATCACTGGGAGGGTGTTAGGCAGGTATATATTAACCAGCGTATATTTAATTTCATTTCATTTACAAACAATAATTAAGAATCTAGCTTCGGTATCAGCAAATTGATAAATTAATTCAAATTTCACAGAATTTGCCACAATGATAGCCACCCCTCTTTTTTTTCCTATCACTAAGAGAGGCTTGAAATACCTTTGAAAATGTAGCCCCTCCCAATTTTACATTGTCTATCAACCTCCAATGAGTCTCCTGTAAGAACCCAACCTCTACATTTTGATTCTTAAAAAAAATCATAGACCAAAGTTTTTTTTTGCTCGTGAGTTTAGGCCCTGAGTGTTTACTGATATCATCTTAACCATATTCTTTAAATAGATCTCCCAATGCTCCCATCGGCATGAACAAACACTTCACTACATTGACATTTACATCAACATTAACATTGCAGTCATACTCTTCTGTTCTGGTTATAAGCCAGAAAATACAGAATGGCCTCTCACCCAACAAGATAACCTTAATGGTTAGAGCCATTCTCTCGATAGTAGATTTGAAACAAACCCTCCTAACGGTATTTGTGTCTCAACAAGGACACATGGCCGGGGTCAAGAACCCTGCCCAGGGGGGTAGGCCTTCATCATTTATTTTCTTCCCTTATCTTCTCTGGTATCCCTTATATTTCTCATTAAGAGAGAGAAAAGGATGGAGGAGTGAGGAAGAGGAGAAGGAAAGAAGAGAAAAAAAAAATATATAGAAATACTCTGTCCCTTTATTCTATTTACTTTGGCACTCTACCAGTTTACCCCGTGCTATCCTATTAAATACTATTATGTTTATAAACGCTTATATAAAACCTTTGTTAGTGCCAATAAGACCTTGTTAATATACTTTTTTTCTCTAGTGTTTGTTCCGTGGAGTGCACTTAAAAATACCACAAAAAAAAAAATATTAATCCCTATTATTTACTTAATTAATAAATTGTACTTGTGATTTCCTTTAAGCAAACTAGTATGAGGATCATTCCTTATTATAGGCTTCCTATCATGAATTTATCATTATTAATACCCCATATTTCATATGTATTTGTGATCTTTAATTTTGTGATCATATTTCCCCTATTCCCCCCCTTGTTTCCCTTCCTCCCCTTACCCTTTCTGTTATCTATCAATAGTGTTATAGTGTTAAAGTATCCATACTTTACATATCCATACATGTTCTACTATTTCTATTATCTGTGTTTATTAGTAAAGATTTTACATGAATCAACGTGCTCTATATTACAGAATGAGAAAAAAAAAAAAAAAGCCCTTGTTTAGTACTGGACAGTTTTCAAAACCTCTTCATGGATTGAATTTAAGTGTTCCGATTATATTTGGTTTTTCCATCCAATTCTTCAAAGCTTCTTTAGAGGCAAAATTAACCATCTTTCCATTCCAGTACACTCTTAATGTTGAAGGAAAAACCCCATCTATAACTTATGTCCTTCTGTCTCAGGATAGGTAGCAGGTCTTGAAAACTTTTTCTCCACATTCTTGTTGAGTATGATAGATCTTGGAATATAGATAGATTCGTAAATTTATCTTCTAATATAGGATTATTCCTCATCGCTGCCATAACTCTCTTTCGTTTGATATGAATGAGGTGTGCAATAATTTCAACGCAAGCTCCTGCAGTTTCAGCGCCTGTAGATTGTTGCACATCTGCTCTATATGCTTTAGTGCACATACCAAGACCATGTGCCCGGCCAGGTTGTCCCCAAACAAATGACTAACCGACATCAATGTCGACAACCTTGTTTTTTTTACCTAAGGACACACCCTAGCAGGCATTTGGTGGAATATCTGACCACTGGGTTCACAAAGGTTTTTTTTTCACGGGTATTGTAGCCATCCCCACAGGCACACTGGAATGTCCCAATCTATTGTCAGCATGCCAAGATCCAGTTTCCACAGACACTCTCATTTCCTCCGAAATTACCAACGGTTTCATGATCGGCCCCTTCACCTCCTCACCATTTTCCTCCTGGCGCACTAACCCCATTGGTGTTGCAGTACACAAATATTCTAATAAAAAATGGTCTAATTATTGATTTATCGGCACCGCACTCCTTTTTTGTTCCCGGCATAAACGCACTCATACCCACAGATGAATTCTCACTTCAGTATGTAACAATTAACGACGCCATACAATCCATTATCTCATCTGGTAGTCACCCATGGCTCAGCAAAACGGACATCACAAACGCTTTAAAATTACTACCCATGCACCCCTCACTCTGGCACTTGCACAGTGTTAAATGGCCAGAAAAGTAATACTTCTCCACACGACTCACGTTCGGTTCTCGAAGCAGCCCCAAACTGTTTGATATCTTCGCTGAGATGCTATGCTGGCTGCTTCTGAACGTCCTCACGTGTCACTCTGTTATCCATTACTTAGACGACTTCTTACTGATAGAGCCAGGGGCATAAACACCCACCGCTATCAGCAGAACTACAGCACTTTTTTCCACACTTGGTGTACCATTATCTCCATCAAAAACAATCGACCCCACAACTAAATTAACCTTTTTGGGGATAGAGCTAGACTCTGTTACCCTCCGAGCTAGCCTTCCCCACGACAAACTGATCCGCTTGAGAGGGGAGATAGACATGTTCCTGAGGAATGATGTTTGCACCAGAAGGGAACTTCAGTCCCTTCTGGGATCCCTTAACTTCGCCATGCGCATCATCCTGCAGGGAAGGTCTTTTATATCCAGGCTTCTTTGCCTGCTCCACGGGGCACCGGACTCTTGCCCAGTTTCATTGGACCCCCACGCAAAGACTGACTTAGCTATGTGGGGGAAGTTTTTGGCAGATTTATCCCCCCTCTCTCCATTTGTTAACCCATCATCCACACAGACGCTGCAGCCAACTCTGATTTCGCAGCCATCTTCGGGAACCACTGGTTCAGGGGTTTACTGGCCTGCTGAGACGGATGCCTTGCCAGGATTCAGGGAGACCTCAGCCATATTTGAAATTTATCCCATCGTGGCGGCTGCACACACCGGGTCATTTCTGGTCCGGCAAGGCAGTGAAATGATAACTCGGCGGCTTTCGAAATCATAAACAGGGGGTGCTCATCGTCCCTTACCATCATGCGGCTGATTCGGAAGCTGACCTGGCTGGCTGCAACCGTCCAGTTTCATTTAGTTTGTTTTCACATCCGGGGCACCCACAACACGGCCGCTGATGCTCTTTCTCGCTCTCAATTCCAGGTATTCTTCCAGGCACTCCCTACGGCTCACCACCAGCCATCCAGGACACCACGATTTCACGAACTAAACCTGGATTAATTACAGCTATACAGAATAGTGTGCAGCGCATAAAAAATAAAAACCACATATAAGTGAAAACTTCCACCTTGGGTGAATAAATAATAATAAATAAGTACCCCAATGAGATGGTTATCAGAAAGGGTATGTCTTATATATAGTAGAGCCTGTTACAAACTGGCTCAGGTATAGTAGCTTAAGCAAGGTATCCTCAAGTGGAATCACGAAAGCTGCAGCTTGATCCTCAATATAAAGTGCATAGACATCAATTAGAAGAATAGCAGCAATACAATTTATTAAAATCAATAATAAAAGCTTACATATGAAATTCTGGAAATCCAGCAAATAGCACAACGCGTTTCGACGTTATAATACGTCTTCCTCAGGTGCAATATTGTTATAACATTTCATCCACAATTTAAAACAAGATTGGGCGCGAAAAACGGGTACTTAGAACCCGCCCCCCGCGTCCACAAACCAATCAGCTTCCTTCCTCATGTCTCCCAATCCAATCCTCTATGATCCCGTCGTCATATTCTTCTACTTCCGCGTTAGTGCGTTCCACCGCGAGCACTTCCGGGTTCACTTGCGTTCCATCCGTGATACCGATGCGTTCCAGCACTCGTTTCATGCGGTTCACAGCGGAGAATTACCCTAAATTCCTCTTCACTTTTACTGTTGTGTCAAATCATTGTCCTAATTAGTCCTCATAATGTGGCACTCCACAGCACAGTCCCCACATAAAAATAGAAACAGAGGGAAGGTGATAGAAGAGGAAGGGGGACATAAAAATATATAAATAAGAATACCCATGGATAATATATATAATAAAAAATATGTAATAAAAAATTTTAGGTATATTATATGTAATTATACATCTCAAAGTCAATGTTAAGGCCATTTGGAGAGAGAGTTTCCAACTCAAAAATCCACTTCATCTCAGTTCTATTAAGCATCTTTAAGTGGTCTCCCCCTCTCCAAGGCTTTTGGACTCTCTGTATCCCCATAAAGTGCAAATTATCAATTCCACCACCATGAACTTGGTTAACATGTGCAGATACAGAGTGGTTAAAGACCCCATTCTGTATATTTCTAAGGTGTTCACAGATTCTAACCTTAAGGGGTCTAGTCGTGCGACCTACATATTGTAGTCCACAAATACAGGTTAATAAATAAATTACATTAGTTGAATTACATGTGATAAAATCCTTTATATTGTATTCTTTCTTTGTCTTATTCGAATAAAATTTTTCAGTTTTTTTACTAAGCTTCCTACTGGTACTACATGCTTTGCAGTTCCCACAATTATAAAATCCTTTCAAATCTTTCCCCTGTATATCTCTGTTCTTTTGGGAATTTTTGGGGATAAAACTACTAGTTAAAACATTTTTGAGATTATTGGCCCCTCTGTATACTATACGCGGTTTTTCCCCTATGTATGTCAGGAGATCCTCATTTTGTCTCAGGATATGCCAGTGTTTCTTGAGAATTTTATGAAACAGATGACTTTGGGAATTATAGTCGCATACTATAGGGACTTGTTGTTCTAGAACGGTATTCTCCTTCCTCTTATATACCAACATGTCTTTTCTAGGTTTAGTACATATATCTTTAAATTGAGTTTCTACGTACTCCTTTTTATATCCCTTTTGATAAAATTGGTTTTTAAGGATATCTGATTGTTCCAAAAAAGTATTTTCATCCGTACAGTTCCTCTTAAGTCGCATAAATTGCCCTTTCGGGATATTAGTAAGCCATGTCTTAAAATGACAACTGTCGTTATCAATATAACTATAACAATATATATTGATAACGACAGTTGTCATTTTAAGACATGGCTTACTAATATCCCGAAAGGGCAATTTATGCGACTTAAGAGGAACTGTACGGATGAAAATACTTTTTTGGAACAATCAGATATCCTTAAAAAACAATTTTATCAAAAGGGATATAAAAAGGAGTATGTAGAAACTCAATTTAAAGATATATGTACTAAACCTAGAAAAGACATGTTGGTATATAAGAGGAAGGAGAATACCGTTCTAGAACAACAAGTCCCTATAGTATGCGACTATAATTCCCAAAGTCATCTGTTTCATAAAATTCAAAAGAAACACTGGCATATCCTGAGACAAAATGAGGATCTCCTGACATACATAGGGGAAAAACCGCGTATAGTATACAGAGGGGCCAATAATCTCAAAAATGTTTTAACTAGTAGTTTTATCCCCAAAAATTCCCAAAAGAACAGAGATATACAGGGGAAAGATTTGAAAGGATTTTATAATTGTGGGAACTGCAAAGCATGTAGTACCAGTAGGAAGCTTAGTAAAAAAACTGAAAAATTTTATTCGAATAAGACAAAGAAAGAATACAATATAAAGGATTTTATCACATGTAATTCAACTAATGTAATTTATTTATTAACCTGTATTTGTGGACTACAATATGTAGGTCGCACGACTAGACCCCTTAAGGTTAGAATCTGTGAACACCTTAGGAATATACAGAATGGGGTCTTTAACCACTCTGTATCTGCACATGTTAACCAAGTTCATGGTGGTGGAATTGATAATTTGCACTTTATGGGGATACAGAGAGTCCAAAAGCCTTGGAGAGGGGGAGACCACTTAAAGATGCTTAATAGAACTGAGATGAAGTGGATTTTTGAGTTGGAAACCCTCTCTCCAAATGGCCTTAACATTGACTTTGAGATGTATAATTACATATAATATACCTAAAAATTGTTATTACATATTTTTTATTATATATATTATCCATGGGTATTCTTATTTATATATTTTTATGTCCCCCTTCCTCTTCTATCACCCTTCCCTCTGTTTCTATTTTTATGTGGGGACTGTGCTGTGGAGTGCCACATTATGAGGACTAATTAGGACAATGATTTGACACAACAGTAAAAGTGAAGAGGAATTTAGGGTAATTCTCCGCTGTGAACCGCATGAAACGAGTGCTGGAACGCATCGGTATCACGGATGGAACGCAAGTGAACCCGGAAGTGCTCGCGGTGGAACGCACTAACGCGGAAGTAGAAGAATATGACAACGGGATCATAGAGGATTGGATTGGGAGACATGAGGAAGGAAGCTGATTGGTTTGTGGACGCGGGGGGCGGGTTCTAAGTACCCGTTTCTCGCGCCCAATTTTGTTTTAAATTGTGGATGAAATGTTATAACAATATTGCACCTGAGGAAGACGTATTATAACGTCGAAACGCGTTGTGCTATTTGCTGGATTTCCAGAATTTCATATGTAAGCTTTTATTATTGATTTTAATAAATTGTATTGCTGCTATTCTTCTAATTGATGTCTATGCACTTTATATTGAGGATCAAGCTGCAGCTTTCGTGATTCCACTTGAGGATACCTTGCTTAAGCTACTATACCTGAGCCAGTTTGTAACAGGCTCTACTATATATAAGACATACCCTTTCTGATAACCATCTCATTGGGGTACTTATTTATTATTATTTATTCACCCAAGGTGGAAGTTTTCACTTATATGTGGTTTTTATTTTTTATGTGCTGCACACTATTCTGTATAGCTGTAACTTGTCTCTTATAGGACCTCTGTGGTTAAGTCCTATTTGTGTGTTCTAGCAGCTTTTTTAGCGCCACAAACTGTACCTTCCTTTTGGATTTTGTTAAACCTGGATTAAGCACACTTATGCACCACGCTAGGACGCTCACTCACCAAGCACTATCACCCAACACAGCTATCTCTCATACAACAGGACACTTACCATTTTTAACAACTTCACTACACAATTCGGTTTACAAGGCGACTTCTCTACACAAATCATGGTGGCTTTTGCCTCTTTCTGCCATTTACATCTTAAACTTTCTCACAACACCATTAAACTTTACCTCACCGGGGTTCAGCACCATAGCCTCACCAATTTTCCTAACACCCTCTTCTTGTCATCATATCCCATTAAGAAGGTCTTGAAAGGTATATTAAAGGTTTCGGTTCCACTCACCAACACAAGACTACCTATAGATGGGCCTATCTTTAGATCACTTAGCAATCTCCTTGACGAATCCTTGTTCGATCCCAACACAAACCTGGTGATTAAATCCGCTATTTATCTTGCTTTCTACGGTTTTCTCCCAGAGAGTTCACCGTTGTTTGTCAAGGAGATATCACGCTCAGCCTAAAAACATCACACCTCACTAAGGTGGAAGATCACTACCTACTTACGATCCCATCAACTAAAACTAATCACTCACAACACCCCACCATAATTCCTTTCTTCCCTACCGATAATGCCTGGTGTCCGGTCAAGGCGCTAGATCACCTACGGTCAACCCATCAGACGCACTTACCAGACTCTCCCCTCTTATCATTACAAGGGCACCCACTCACAACGGCTAAATTCACGGCACACGTCAGAACACTACTATCCAAACTGGGTTACAATCTGGCTTCATTTTCCGGACACACATTCCGCATAGGAGCCGCTTCATCAGCCTCTAGCACAAACACCCCGGTCCACATCATAAAGAAACTGGGTCGTTCGAAATCCTCCATATATCATACATATATACCACGACCACAAAAAGAGCTTTGTCAAGCTTTCAGGAACTTGGTTATGTAAAAAAGGCAATAAAGTGTGTATTTTCTCGAACTTCTCTTTTGCCCTCTTTTATTTACAGGCCCACTCGTACATTGGTTACGGCACACCACAACCAACTTTGCCCTTTCAGATACTATCCATTACGTATTAAATTCCGAGCACAAGTAGAAAGGCCATTAGGCCTGAATTTGTGGGAGGAGTAAGTCCCCTACTTAAACTCCCAGCCCCTACTCACCTCTGCCGGTTCAGTTGATTGTCCCCACCCACCTACACCCTGTTATCATTACATTCTCCTTGGTGGGCCCTCTTTTTTATTTACAGGCCCATTTGTACGTTGGTTTCGGCACACCACAACCAACTTTGCCCTTTCAGATACTATCCATTACGTATTAAATTCTGAGCACAAATATATATATATATATATATATATATATATATATATATATTTTGATGTAAATAACAGTCAGCATAATTCTCGTGTTATCAACTATTAAGAGTACAATTCAAATTTTATTGAACAAACCTCCTAATGATAACAGCATTTTTTTTTAAAACATGAACTTACAATGCACTGTTCCAAATTATTACACACAGTAAGTTTCAAAACACTTTATAGGTTGTAAAGAACTGAAAATTGTCATTTGTTGTGTTTGCAGCATATTTACTGAAATCAAAATCTATTTCAATCAAACGTATAACAACATTTTAACTTTTTAAACATTTTAACAGGTCACGTTACATATTTGACAGCAGCTTCACAAGTCTTGCATCCATTGAATTTGTGAGTTTTTGGACAGTTTCTGCTTGAATTTGTTTGCAATATGTCAGAATAGCCTCCCAGAGCTGCAGTTTGGATGTAAACTGCCTCCCACCCTCATAGCTCTTTTGCTTGAGGATGCTCCAAAGGTTCTCAATAGGATTGAGGTCAGGGGAGGATGGAGGCCACACCATGACTTTCTCCCCTTTTATCCCCATAGCAGCCATTGATGCAGAGGTATTCTTTGCAGCATGAAATGGTGCATTGTCATGCATAAAGATGATTTTATTACGGAAAGCATAGTTCTTCCTTCTGTACCAGGGAAGAAAGTGGTCAGTCAGAAACTCCACATACTTTGCAGAGGTCATCTTTACATCTTCGGCGACCCTAAAGGGGCCGACCAGCTCTCTTCCCATGATTCTGGCCCAAAACATGACTCCACCACCGCCTTGCTGACATTGTAGCCTTGTTGGAACAGGGTGGCCGTCCACCAACCATCCACTACTCCATCCATCTGGACCATCCAGGGTAGCACGGCACTCATCAGTGAACAGGACTGTTTGAAAATTAGTCTTCATGTATTTTTCTGCCCAATGCAGCCGTTTCTGCTTGTGAGCATTGGTTAGTGGTGGTCGAATAGAAGGTTTATGTACAGTTGCAAGACTCTGGAGGACTCTACACCTTCATGTCCGTGGGACTTCAGAGGCACCAGCAGCTTCAAATATCTGTTTGCTGCTATATAATGGTATTTTAGCAGCTGCTCTCTTGATCCGATGCATGGATCTGGCAGAAATCTTCCTCAATGTGCCTTTATCTGCACAAACCCATCTGTGCTCTGAATCAGCCACAAATCTCTTAATAGTGTGATGATCACGCTTAAGTTTTCGTGAAATATCTAAAGTTTTCATACCTCATCCAAGGCATTCAACTATTTCACTCTTTTTGGCAGCAGAGAGATCCTTTTTCTTCCCCATATTGCATGAAAATGGTGCACTGCTTAATAATGTGGAACACCTTGCTTTAGTAGTTTTTCCTTAAATTGGGCTCATCTGGCAATCTAATTATCACAGGTCTAAGAGATGGTTTTCAGTGATCAAAAGAGCCCTGAGACACAATGCCATCCATGAGTTGAACTGGAAAACAAAATATTTAATCTTTGTGACACTTAAATAGAATTTGCATAATAATTTAGAACAGGGTTTAGGGAATAAGATCCATGAACTTGTGGCAATAATGGCAACTGATAATGTAGATTTAGTCGCTGTTACTGAGACATGGTATAATGAGAAAAATGACTGGGACATAGCAATACTCTGACACACTCTTTATATAGAAAAGACAGAGAAGGCAAGAAAGGGGAGGGGTGGCCCTGTATGTGAAGGATAGCATAAAATCTATCCTAATAAAAGATAGTGAGGCGAACATAGAGTCCATTTGGGTTAAGTTTGAATTTGGTAATCACACAGTAACTCGTGTAGGTGTGATTTATAGATCCCCCAGGACAAATAGAATAGTTAGATAATCTACTAGTTGAAGAAATAGCTCAAATGACAATGGAGGGCGAAGTTTTCATCATGTGTGACTTATCTTCCAGATGTAAACTACAAAACCAAAATAGCTGCTTTTGCCAGGAGCACACATATTCCAAACTCCCTACTGGAACTATCTCTTAAACAAGTCGTTGAGGATCCAGCTCGTAGGATGCCATACCAGATTTAGTGTTCACAAATGGAGATTTGGTATCAGATATTCCTGTAGGTGAAAGTTTAGGATCCAGTGATCACTAGTAAGTGTGGTTTAGGACTGAGTCACACCACATCCCAAAAAAATTGACTTTAGAAAAACAGACTGTTCTAAAATTAAAATATGTGTAAAGGAGTCATTATCAGATTGGAGCAGTGTAAAAGGAGCCCAAGATAAATGAGATTATTTAAAAGTTGCACTACTGAAGGCAACAGAAAGTTGCATTAGGCTTGTCAGGAAGAGCAAAAAATTCAAGAAACCACAGAAGTGGCCAAAATAGTAAAACACAAAAGTTAGCATTTAGTAATTTTAAAAAAGAGTGAGGAAGATAGACCGATCAATAGGATTAGGCAGAAAATGCTAAGCAAGGAATACGAGCTTCCAAATCACACACACAAGAGAAAATAGCATATCCAGTAAAAAAGGGAGACAAAACATTTTTTTAGATAGATAAATGAGAAAAGGAAAGTAAAACAAGGGTTAGATTAAAAACAAAAGAAGGAAGGTATGTAGAAGAGGGTTTAGCTGACTGCCTCAATTAATATGTTTGTTCAGTATTTACAGATGAAAATTAAGGAAAGGCACATCAGTAAAGAAATGGGAAAAAATGTAATTTATTACATGTGAGTTTACAGAAGAATAAAAATATATTTATACTGGCAGACATTTTGTGTTAAAGGACAACTATAGTGCCAGGAAAACATACTCGTTCTCCTGGCACTATAGTGCCCTGAGGGTGCCCCACCCTCAGGGTCCCCCTTCCACCGGGCTCTAGGGTGAGGAAGGGGTTAAACTTACCTCTTTCTCCAGCGCTGGGCGGGGAGCTCTCCTCCTCTCTGCCTCCTATCCTCCTCCTCGGTTGAATGCGCATGTGCGGCAAGGGCCGAGCGCGCATTCAGCCAGTCTCATAGGAAAGCATTCACAATGCTTTCCTATGGACGCTGGCGTCTTCTCACAGTGAGAAGCACGCAAGCGCCTCTAGCGGCTGTCAATGAGAAAGCCACTAGACGCTGGATTAACCCTAATATAAACATAGCAGTTTCTCTGAAACTGCTATGTTTATAGAAAAAAGGGTTAATCCTAGCTGGACCTGGCACCCAGACCACTTCATTAAGCTGAAGTGGTCTGGGTGCCTATAGTGGTCCTTTAACACAGAAATTAAAAGTTTATACTGTAAGTCACCATCAGAACAGAGGTGACTCCATTTTGTAACAGAATGCAAAGACAGACATTTTACTTCTCTGTAATTCTATTCATTCAGGTCTGAGCTAAGGAATGCGACTTACATAAACATTAGAGATAAAACCTGAGATAAGGCATGATGTCTAACAGCAAAAGAAGAGAGGGAGGGAGAGAGAAGGAGGGAGAAGGAGGGAGAAGGAGGGAGAGAGAGGGAGGGAGAGGGAGGGAGAGGGAGGGAAAGGGAGGGAGAGAGAGGTAGGGAAAGAGAGGGAGAGGGAGGGAGAGGGAGGGAGAGAGGGAAAAAAAAAAAAAAGCTGTAGATAATCCTTGCACTCATGCTTTGGTAGAAAGTATGCCGGGTGCTAGAAGTCCAGGGGAAAATTGTAGATATTATGTCTAACAGGCAGACACCTTGCACTTTACACAAGATGAAGCAAAAGTCATTCTATGGGAACAAACTGGACTGGATCTTCCACATAATTTGTCTTCTAAGGACATTTATTTTCAATTACTTTGCTTGCATCAAAAACAGATTTGGAGCTGCATTGCATATTTTTATCTGACTACTATAAGGCCAAAAGGATTCCCAAGGGATTCAGGATAATGAATATGCCTACAATTGGCCAGGGCAAGGCCAAAGTTTGTAAGGATTGGACAACCGTCCTTAACAAGGCATAGTTGGATTTAATCCTTATAATTATCCAAGATGTCAGATCTGATTTGACTGACATAAAACATAAAAATTGTGGTCATAGAGACAGAAAATGCAGTCCTACTGGCCTCCCAGGAAGGGGTTAAATTGATGCTTAAGTTAAAAGAAGAATTACTCTCTTATAAGAATGAATTGATCAAATTCAAAAAGCTTAAATTTGAACGTGTACGCCAGGACTACCAGGATCACCGGGTATACAAATGGCTCACAGGGGACAGAATGTGCAGACCACCTAGACAGCGCAAACGCATAGTCCGCCCCAGAGTTTCAACTGTAGATGTCACATCGGGTGAATCTGCCTCAGATAGTGAAGCACTAAGGGATCCGGCAATTTTTTTAGGGAATTGGGAATTACCACGAGGAGCCAAGGAAGAGGCGCAGAGGGAGGAGAACAAAACGTGGACTGAAGGGCAAAGGCAACCTCACGAGGAAAACCTCCAATGAGGAAATAACTCCTATTTTCAACTTATCACATAGAACGTTAAATGAACAAGAAACATAAGTGTTGAAACATGGCCTTGCGTTTGTACCCACTGTTGCCCCTTACCAATTTAAATGTAATGTAGAACTTTTCAAGTTTGGAAGAAATATGCGTCTTAAAGATTACTATCATAGACCAGAAGATAAGGAGTCTGTGAATACCCATACTAGTTGTGATACACAGGATCACTATACATCTCAATTTAGATCTAAATCTAACTTTGATCCACAGACCCACAAAGCCTCAATTAAAACCTACCTCTCTACTGTGGAACGCCTTACTCAAGAAACCATTCGAAACCATAAGGTCACTAGGAGAAATATCACCTTACCACGGATGGAGTGTATTGAAAAATTGGCGGAAGACCCTACAATCGTTATTAGATATGCCGAAAAAAGGAGGAGGTATAGTGGTCATGGACTACTCTTACTATGCGGGAGATATAAGACGACAATTACATGAAAATGTCTACCAACTCTTGGTTGGAGATCCCAACAACAAAATTGCGACAATGATAGAGAATACCTTATTAATGAGACTTGAAGCAGGCTATATAGATCTACAGATTTACAGTTTTTTCCTGAAAAGAAAACCCCAGACTCTAATCATATACAGCATAACAAAGGTACACAAAGATCCCATCAGGCCACCAGGAAGACCCATAGTGTCTGCGATTGGAGGAATCTTAGAACCAATTGCCAAATGGCTGGATTATCTTTTTCAAGCACCTATAGCTGAAATACAAACCTGCATCAAAGATACACCAACACTCATAACCAAAATGAACTCACTGGACCTTGGTGGAGACCCTGTAATCCTGATTATGATGGATGTGACGAATCTCTACACAGTAATCCCACATGAGCAAGGAATAGATGCCATGAGACAAACTCTTTGTTCTGCCACTACATATAGTGGACCACCAATTGAATATGTGCTGGAATTGTTGTCATTAACGTTGAAAAACAACTACTTCAGGTTTGAAGAGGACTGGTTCTTACAGGTTGCAGGTACATCAATGGGGGCGGCTATGGCCCCTATGTATGCTAACTCCTACATGTACATCTATGAGAAAAATTAAATCTTTTCTAAATTTAAACATCTTATAATGGCTTACTTTCGTTACATCGACGATTTGTTAATTTTTTGAAAAGGCACTGAATTTGAAGCAAAGGAAATGGTTCGATCTCTAAATGTACTGGATACGCCAATCAGATTTACATCTAACATCTGTGCATTCACCATTCAATATTTGGATTTGGAAATATCTATCAAAGAACACAGTATCACACTCTGTTTATACAAAAAAGATACAGAACGCAATACGTTGTTGCACAATAATAGTGCACATCCAAGAATGTTGAAGAAATCACTACCCAAAGCACAATTTTTTTAGGGTAGCACGCAACAACTCGGATGAACAGAAAATGGATGAACAGATAGAAGAGATGACGAAAAAAATTTCTTGAAAGGGACTATAGACGTCAGTAGTTGCTAAAGGCGCAACAGGAAGCAAAAAATGCCAGCACCAACATGGAGGCTATTAAGCTACCAGCAATAGTATTTCTGATGGCCTATAATGATGCCTCTACCAAAATTGCCCAAATTGTCAAACAGAATTTAAAGAAAACCCCTTGATTTGCTTTAAAAGGAACAGAACACTAAAGCATATCCTGGTACACACACATCTGGTTAACAGTTATAGACAAAATTCAGCAATCATATATCATGGCAGTATCCGGTGCTTAGGGTGTGTTACATGTAGCCACATGACCCCATTGTGAACCTTTCAACACCCGCACACAAATAAAATGTACAGAATACAACATACGGTCACGTGCAAAACTCCATTTGTGGTGTACAAATTAGAATGCCTGTGTGGGCTATCATATATCGGTAAAACTGAAACCCCCCTATGTGAGAGGATATGTGGACACAGATCAGCTATACGGGTGGCATACCATGATGGACATTCAGAACAACCTGTGGCACAACATTTCTTAAATTTGAAACACCCACTTTAATCTCTCAAATTTATTGCCATTGACCACATCCCTCTACCTAGGCGTGGTGGAGACCGTGGCAAACTCCTTCTTAATAGAGAGACTCATTGGATCTTCCAGTTGAACATAATTGCTCCCAAAGTACTTAATGAGATGATCTATTATCACTCATTTATTTAATAGAAGGACCCCTCAGCAATTAGAACAGTGGTTTTAATGTCTATTAGTTTTTTTAAGATATTAACCTTTGGTACATTAATTGATTAGCAATACTGGCTTTACTAAAAAAATAGATATTTGTTGTAGATATGGTGCTGATTATAATATGCATGTTTTTACAATAATCACGTTTGAATTGTAGCACAGGTTTCACTTTAATATTTAGCTCTAGCACTTTCAATTTACATAATAGCACTTTAATATTATTGCAATAGCATTTTATAATACAGAAGTATCACTTTAAAATGTAAAGCACTTTTACAAATAGTAGCACTTTAATTAATTAGCATGTATACACTTTAGAGTCTTAAAATATATAAGCATCACTTTATTACCTTACAGAGCACTTTAATGATAAGGCTAGCACTTTGAATGAAGTATACTTCATTCACTTTAACATATGTGATATAGAGATATCACATATAATTATAATATATTCACTACAATGTATTCACCATTTACTGTACCGCAGAATAATATTATTCAGTGTCTATATAGACATTTTGGCAAGAATCAGAGTTATCAAATATGTACTAATGTTTTTTAATTTCTAGCTGTGTTTTTCACTTATGGATTTTAATTCAAGCACTTCTAATCTCTATGGGCATAGATGCACTGTAACTCTAATCACTTTTTTGCTACGATTAACTATGCACAATCTCTTTGTATACACAGGTTGCTATAACAACCTGCTACACGCTTCTCCTTCCTGCATGCTATTTCCTGTCTCTGTAACAAGAGCTCGGGATGCCCTGTGGCCACGGCAATGCAGGACATCATTACGGTGGCGGGGCTTAGTGCACGCATGCGCATAGAACATTAGGGAACGCCAGAGACACCACTCCCACCACTCCTAGCACCGGGGGTAAGTCATTTCACACTAATTTCACTTTATGTTTTATCCTATATAATGCATTGTTTTACCATGTTATTCATGTCTGATCCTGATGAAAGTCCCAGATGGGACTGAAACGTTGATCGTATTTTTTTAATGGATAGTCAAACTTTAATTTTAACTTTCAAAGACCGGGAGTGCTGATCACTATCTGCAATATCTATATGTAGATTTATATATCACCCACCATCACCCCCTCATAAATTCACATACACTCAGACAAGACACGACCCGCCCCTACATATAGACATACATCCAAAGGACTACTAAAGGCGAGGCAACGAACAGGCATGACCACAACATATACAAGAGAACACACACCACACACAAGCAGCCTTGCGCTGAGCACACACAGAAAACACATCCGACCGGAGGGCACGCTTCCACAGACACAACAAAAACGCTGCGACTACAAACCGCACCACCTGAAACATGGCCCAATACAAACGTACAGACGGGCACAACATAAAGCCGACAGCCACTGCAGCCAGGCAGGAAACGAAAGGAGTTGCGAAACCACACAATCCACGCACCACACACACCCACAGTCCAAACACCGACCTGCACGATAAATCCCAGACCCCACAGAACAACACTACAGCCATTTACACAAGTGAATCCGCCTAAACATGACCACGACCACATGGAAGGTACACACAGAAAACAATTTCGAAACACCAGAAAATGAGCCGCAAAGATGCAACACTAGAGGCAGGCATACAGAGCTCCGGAGTGAAGTAACACAACACAGGTAAAACCATAGACACATACAATAGAGGACACACAGACCTAACGCAAACGGCTCTAGCACATCTAGCAGAGGGATCAGCTAAGAAACGTACATAGCTACTACAACCCAGCCCCCCCCCAAAAAAAGAGGGGCAAAAATGCACTAGCAAATAGTTACACAACTGCTTACCCACAGCTCTAACCAAAACGAATGGGTACCACAGATTATGAGAGTATAAAGTACCCAGCTATGAACCAAAAGGCTATGACAAATTTGCCTCTGCGAAGGCAACCAAATGTGCATACTGTGTAAACCATGCTTCAGCTCCTGGGAGGGCGACAACTGGCAATATTACAAATCAGTCTGATACACTAAACCAATGACTAAGCCCCTGCGTGGGCAATCACGTGCTTAAATACAGATCAGTTAGATACATGCATTTATGTTATGAAACCAATAAAAATATTCAAAATAAAATATTCACTGCTATTGACTGTGCGCAAGGATATTGGACTGTACCAGTCCATGATGAAGACCAATACAAATTAGCCTTCGCATTTGGAAAACAGTAGTATACCTGGACCAGTATGCCTTTCAGTTACATAAACTCTGGTCATGAATTCACTGTTTTCATACATAAAGCTATGCCTGACGCTATCATATGTCGATGTTTTGCTGAAAAGCACTTACTTTGATAAGCATATCATAGAGATTAGACATGTTCTCACTAAATTGAGAGAGGCAGGGATTAAACGGTCTTTACAAAAGGGACAATGGTGTTGCACCCATGTAAATTTCCTCGGACATGAGGTAACGTCTGAAGGATTAAATCCACAGAAGAAGAAGGTTGAAGCCGTACTAAAGGCATAATCACCTACTATTATCAGGGAATTAAGATCATTCCTTAGTATGACTAACTACTCCCGTAAGTTTATAGATAACTATGCAGAAATAACGAAAACACTTTTAAAAAAGAAACTACCTGAAACTGGGGGGAGCCTCAGGACCAAGCGGTAAGTGAACTGAGGAGGAAGCTCACTCAGGCACCCTATTGAGCATACCCAGAGGAGGGTAAACCTTTCTATCTGGAGACAGTTTATACCGATTTAAGCATAAGTGCTGTTCTGTATCAGAAGCAGGACAGTCTCAATAAAGTTATTAAATATGCTAGCAAGACTTTGTCACCTGTTGAAGTTAAATTCAACACGTGTGAGAAGGTGTTATTGTCGACTGTTTGGCACTACAAATTTTCCGTAGCTATATTCAAGGTGAGAAAATTATTGGAGAAACTGCTCACCAACCTCTACAGTATCTACAGAGTGAAATAATCAGAGACGGTTGTGACAAAGTGCCCTTCGCCACTTGGTCCTGGAGAGGCCTGCTTGCCTGCCTCCTCCCCTGTGACTATGGCCCTGGGATGTATGGCCCTTTTAAGGAGTGCTATTTGGGCATAATGGACTTTTATCGTACTGTGCTGGCCCTTTAAAAACAGTGTATGGACATACTGAAACTTTTTGGACACTTTTTCTTCCCATTTGAATCCCTGGGAAGGTGTGGCTCTTCCCCTCCCCCTGCTCCATTGTACCCCAGCAGGGCGTTGTCCCAGGCACACTGCCAGACTAGTTGGAACTGGGGTTGGGCAGGAAAATGTGCTTGCGGTCGGTCCAAAAATACTTTTTTACTATCTCTGGAACCCCTGGATGGATTTCCACGCATTTTGGATATGTGTGTCCCCAAGTTATACTGGTTAAAATAATATAAGTTTTATGTATGTACAATGTAAACTCACAAAGTTATAAAAATGTATAAAAAGTGTAACTTTTCAGCTTGGAAATAATTGAGTAGATACAGTAATTTACTCAATTATCTTCTAAGCAGAGGGGAGGAATATGTGTGTTTCTATTGTCCCATTGTGTCTGATTGGCTTCTGTATTTGCATTGTATGTGTTGTAATGTGTTTATTGGTTGTTCTGAAAAACCCTGTGGGTGGTACTATGTGCGGAAAACCTGCATAAAAGAAAGCCCTTTGGTGCCAATTAAGGAGATCCTGTTTGACCCTCAATACGTAGCCTTGTCTCGTTATTGGAGGGAGCTGCTATAATCACACTGGGGATTGCTATGCTCTGCATACTCCCCTGAGCTTGAATCACTTAGCTCTTTTAATCACTTAGCTTCCCCACACAGTCCTGGATGCTGGAGGTTCATACAGGGTGGAAGGAAGAGATCTTTCCCACACGGTCCTGGAGGACAGAAGCTGATCCAGGGTGGGTAGAAAGACGGCGAGACTCCAGTCAAGCTACGGTGGCTGCGGAGTATGCAGTGGTTGTGGTGTCCGGTGCGGTGCTTGTGGTCCTCTGCGCAAGCTAGGAAGCGTCCATCAATGGAGGGTAATCGGTCGGAGTACGGGGAGCTCCATTACAACGGTAATCTCTCTAACAGTCGGATTACTGCATTACTTATAAACACATTAAGAGACACCTAGTTGCCCAAGGTTTAGCAGAATTACATGACTGTACTGCTCCATCTCTCGAGGATAATGACACCGGATATGACTTCCTAGAAGAGAAATTGCTATCCCCTTAACAAGTTTATGACGAGGAATACTGTCGACTACTACCGTGGGTGTACATTGATGATTGTTCATATCACCATGATGTTGGTAATGAACGGAAGTTAGTTGCAGGCATCGGAATTGCCTTGATATGAAATAATCCCAATGTACCTATACGATACAATATTGGTCCCAAAAGTAGTCAAATAGGCGAACTCTGTGCAGTATCTAAGACCATACAAATGGCAATAGAATATGGCATCAAAGAATTTATCATAACCGATTACAACTATGTTCGTAACCGTTTCATTGAATATCTGCCTAGCTGTAAACGTAATGGAATGCTGAAGTAATGGCTAAGATGTGGAAAATCCTAGGTGTTAAACGAAAGCTACATATTGCATACCGTGCTGCGTCTAGCAGGGGGGTAGAGCAACATAACCAGTCTACCATTAATATTCTGAAGAAGTATGTTAAGGAATCTGGTAAAGACTAGGACATTAAATTGCCCTTAGTTTTAATGGCGATTAGAGCTACACCTAGCACAGCTACCAAATTGTCACCTTTTGAACTGATGACAGAAAGAAAGATGGTTTTACCACAGCATTTACTATATTGTACTTTGGATCATAACTTGATCAGTGCTGCCACTACACATCAATACAATAGGGGTTAAGACCTATTACGATTTAAAAACCATGAAAAAGAAATATGAGATCAAGTATATCTATATAACTTTGTGTGAAATCAAGTTAAGGAAAATACATTTTTACCTTCTTGGAAAGGGCCATTCCCCAGTAGCGTGTAAGATAAAAATTTCTAAGGATGGTGATTTTATTGAAAAGTGGGTTCACATTAACCAGTTGGGTGCTTGTCATCCTAAATCTCAATTAAGGATTATAGGTGTGGATTCAGATACAGAAGGATGAATGACTAACCTGGATGAATGCTTGATTCACGTGGTATCGTATGATGTGAAATGTTGTGATGTGCCATGATCTCATGTATGTTCATGTCATTATATATAAAACACAATAAAAGAAAAGTAAAATATTGAATGCTCAAAATCACCAAATGTGAGTCACTCCAAATCACACAAACAATAAATAACAAAGTAAAATAAAATATGGTGAGAGCAATATACACCAAATGTGAACAAGATAAGAACATGCAATGTTACCATTTATCTTGAATTTTCACATAAATGTCCTAAAAGTATAAAATACATAACATAGTATAGCCTGTATGTAAAGGACAAATTAAATAAGATATAAAATAGCCCACTAATGTGGTGCTGAGCCTGAAAGAGTGGCTCAGACTACAAGCGCCTTTTAAGATATCCTGGAGACCCAAATGCTAACCAGCAGGTTAAGATAGTTCCTTCCGAAGTTTCTCTTTGATAAATGCCAGGTAGAGAAATACTGGAACAAATAAACCTTTATTTCACTTAAAATTATATAAAAAAGCATATAAGCATATAATGGAATCTCCAAATATATTGCACTAACGCGTTTCAACCGATAATGGTCTTTATCAAAGTGCTACATGTCTTCACAAATTATTCATTTATATATCTTTAAAAAAAGGCGCGCTCAGCTTTCCCGGCGGTTCACTTCCGGTTTCCGGTCGTGGTCCCCGATCAGCTGACTTTCGGTTTCCGGTTTGTGTCATACGTCCAAAGGACGCTTCCGGGTCAGCGGTCATGTTGTTTTGTAGTCCTATGGACATTTCCGGGTCAGAGGCCATGTTGTTTTGTAGTCCTATAGGCTTCCGGGTTCCGGCGAAAAAGTCCTCCCTCAATGTTCTTTAGTACCCATTTCCACTTTTAAAGAGTCTTTAATGCACATATCCATTCTAAAAGGTTTTTACCACACATGTCCGTTGGATACTCTTAAAATAAGCATGAAAAACATCTATTCTATAAATAACATATTCTAAACATTAAAATATAGTGAATTTCAATATTATACTTTTTTTTTGGTATGAAGACCAATTTTATCTGCAGATCCAAGGAACAGCTATGGGGACCAGGTTTGCTCCCAGTTATGCAAATTTATTTATGTCATATTGGGAGGAAATGTTTGTCCTCCCTGCTGCAGACTTGGGAGCAAACCTGATCCTCTATAAGCGTTATATAGACGATATTTTTATTATTTGGAAAGGAGATGAAGATTCTTTGACTAAATTTTTTGATTTTTTAAATTCCAATGATTAGAATATCAAACTTGTCTCCAATATTAGTAATCAGAGCATCACCTTTTTAGATTTGGATATGTTTATTGAATCAGACCAAATTAAGAGTAAAACTCATTTTAAGAAGGTTGATGTTAACAGTTTTATAGATTTACGCAGCTGTCACTTTAAACCTTGGTTGGAAAATGTACCAAAGGGTCAGTTTCTCAGATTAAGGAGGAACTGTACGGACCTTAAAGATTACCAGAATCAATCTTGTAATTTAATACAACAATTTATAGATAAGGGATATGATCCTATCTCTATTAAAAATGCTAGAGACAAAATAGGTAATAAAGATAGGAGTCAACTCTTAAAATATAAGAATAAGGAGGAAAAAGAAAAAAGATGACTTTATCCCTTTGATTTTGAATTTCAGTACTAATAATAGATCAGTACATAATATTTTTATTTTTTTTAAATTGGCATGTGCTAAAGGAAGATAAAGACCTTTTACCTTATTTGGCGGATAGACCTCAATTTATTTTTAGAGGAGCTAGGAATTTTAGACAGATTTTAACAAAAAGTTTTTTAGATAAAGAGAAGCAGGGTAAAAACAATTTTTTAGATGGACAAGTAGGTTTTTATTATTGTGGAGATTGCACTGGGTGTAGATTAAAAAGGAATACAAATAAAAGTATAAAAACCTTTTCTTCGAGTAGAACTTCAGGAGAAGAGTATAAAATACATTCGCTCATTACGTGCAATACAACTAATGTTATATACCTTTTAACCTGTCCATGTGGTTACCAATATATTGGCAAAACGATTAGAAAATTAAAAGTTAGAGTGGGGGAACACATTAATAATATAAAGAAAAAATTTGTTAATCATAGTGTTTCGAAACATTTTCTAGAACACCATAATGGTAACCCAGAAGGTCTTAAATTTATTGGTATCGAGAAGATTAAGGTACATTGGAGAGGGGGTTGCAAAGAAAATATTTTAAGTAGAGCAGAAATGAGGTGGATGTTCAACTTAAATACTTTAACCCCTGAAGGATTAAATGTAGATTTTGAAATTGCCTCTTTTTTTATAAATATTTTATCATAATTTTATATTATATTTATAATGAATTATTTTATATTGCCTCTTTTTTATAAATATTTTATCATAATTTTATATTATATTTATGATGAACTGTTATTATAAATTTTAAATGATATTTATTATACATTTTAATGAATTTATTTTTCTCTTTTTCTCTTTCCTATACTATATATTTTATTCTCCTGGAGTATAATATTGAAATTCACTATATTTTAATGTTTAGAAGAATATGTTATTTATAGAATAGATGTTTTTCATGCTTATTTTAAGAGTATCCAAAGGACATGTGTGGTAAAAACCTTTTAGAATGGATATGTGCATTAAAGACTCTTTAAAAGTGGAAATGGGTACTAAAGAACATTGAGGGAGGACTTTTTCGCCGGAACAGGAAGCCTAGGACTACAAAACAACATGACAGCTGACCCGGAAGCGTCCTTTGGACGTATGACGCAAACTGGAAGTCAGCTGATCCGGGGACCATGACCGGAAACGGAAGTGAACCGGCGGGAAAGCTGAGCACGCCTTTTTTAAAGATTTAGAATGAATAATTTGTGAAGACGTAGCACTTTGATAAAGACCATTATCGGTCGAAACGTGTTAGTGCAATATATTTGGAGATTCCATTATATGCTTATATGCTTTTTTATATAATTTTAAGTGAAATAAAGGTTTATTTGTTCCAGTATTTCTCTACCTGGCATTTATCAAAGAGAAACTTCAGAAGGAACTATCTTAACCTGCTGGTTAGCATTTGGGTCTCCAGGATATCTTAAAAGGCTTGTAGTCTGAGCCACTCTTTCAGGCTCAGCACCACGTGAGTGGGCTATTTTATATCTTATTTAATTTGTCCTTTACATACAGGCTATACTATGTTATGTATTTTATACTTTTAGGACATTTATGTGAAAATTCAAGATAAATGGTAACATTGCATGTTCTTATCTTGTTCACATTTGGTGTATATTGCTCTCACCATATTTTATTTTACTATGTTCATGTCATTAACCATTTCCTTATACCTATATATATTTCGGCACCAACTGGCTGCCTTTATGAAGGGTACCTGTGATAAAGGCAGCCAGTTGGTGCCGAAACGTTGGGGGGTTTCTGTCTTGTGGCTTGTAAGAATCTTTTTGGTAATTTACCATTACATTATTGTATTTGCTCTTGCTTCTGTCATTGTGTTTATATATTTTTTTTGTATGTTTTTACTTTTGTACTTTTTGTACATAATAAAGCTAGTTTTTTTTCAGATTGTTATAGTGTGCATTCTATATTATATAGATATTTGGATATTTGAAACATTTGAGGGAGTGTTTATATGGTTTGAACCTAGCTATTTAATACAATTGTGTCTCTCCATTGGTTGTTGGTTTGTGATTAACTATTTCCTTGCCATCCAATAACTACATTTTCTAAGCAGGTTATTAGCTTGTTTAGCTACTACAGGCAAATTACTGAGGGTTCAGTGTAACGTCACCCCCAGGCATAAAAGGGGTTAAAAGCCGTTTAGGAGATCTTCACCTTCCAGAGACACAGGCAGCTACTGTAGACACCAATCCACCAAACACGAATGCTCTCAAGCATATGAATGCTGTAAACAGCTGAATAGGAAAAACCATACAAATAGGTTTACACTCCTAGCAGTCAAACTGGAACAGCATACAATAAATACCCCCCCAAGAACGGGACAAGGCTCCGTTTTGAGGGTCAAGCAGAGCTGTGGGTTTATTGTTCTTATATACACATTAGTACCACCCACAAGGTTTTGGAAAACAACCTATAAACACGTACAATACACTTAGACACTCCCACACAAAATCCTCCCCTCTGCCTGTGATACAATTATCTTACACAATGGGTAATGCAATTATCACAGACAGAGAAATACAGTTTTTCCACATTATTCACAACTTTAAAAGTATGCATCTCATTCACATAAAACGTATCAGAATCAGCATACTCCAAATACAAACATATGTCAAAATCATACAAATTGGTCCAGTGGTTCAAAAGATAGATCGTAGTCCTTTGTGACCAAATGAAGCATGGCTTTTCTGCCCAAAACCAGTTCCACAGAGTCTTCTATCCTGGAGATAATTGGGAAGTAATCCAATTATCTCCAAGGACAGAGGCAAAACTCAATTGAACACATGGCAGCAAAAGACCATAAAATACATAAAATTATATAACTGTGCAGCCATTGCATAAAACAGGTACATTCAACATATCCCCAGGTAGCTCAGATCTGAGCGCATATTATTACTGAATGGCGCTCAGATCACACACATACAGTTCAATTGCCATGGAGCCAAAGTCTTTCATTATACGAATGGGCTCCATGGCATAGCTATTTGGGGTATCACCACTCAAACAGGGCAAGCACCGAATGACCCGGCTTTCGTGTCTTTGCAGGGGAAAATCAAGCGTTTCAAAATGGGGCCATAGTCCAGAGGCAACAGGCAGGGAACAAGGCTTCTCCAATGCAATGTGGCGAGATTGGTCTCGTCACAGTCTGTAATAAAATTAGTGAGAGATGATTTATACAAATATAAATAGACAGAATACATAACGTTGATGAATCATAAATAATGTGTTGTCCTAAGCCAAGTGATGTCACACTATTATAAGTTTGTATGCTTAACCACCCTTTAATCATTAGTAGATAAGTCTGAGACGAGTTCCTGATCCGTGACTGTTCGAAAGATGTCCAAGAAGCATGTGACATGTTTCTGGATTGTACTGCTCCTGTGCCAAGAGTTACGGACTGATCCGATGGCAGAGATGGGGACATCCTCTGGCATCCTGATTCAGGAGACACCAGGGTTCATCTTGACCTAGAAGAGGATACTGACCCAATGTGTGTTCGTCAGCTTGGACCCCAAGATTTCCACCGAGAAGGCGTACAACATTTCATTGATGCAGCTTCCTGAGTTACAAACCTGGTACCCGATATACCTCCAAAGAGCACAGGACCGTGTGCGAAACATCTTGGAGCAAGCCCAGAAACCTTTTGTATCCAGTACTATTTTGATGAGCAACCGACCAAAAAGGTTCCTCACCACTATAATTGTTGCATTGGTTTGTGCAACTGTTGGTGCAGTTGTAGCAACTGGAATGTCTGCAGCCAACTCTATTTCAGTCCAAAAACTGGACATGGAAATCTTTGAGCTAAAGCAGCACATTAACGATATTCATCAGGTGTTAAAACAGGAAAGAAAACTTCTCCAGGACGTGTTGACGACTGTGAAAGACACAGTTGTTACAACAAATTAGCATTCTGAGTTAATTGCCAAGTCCACTGAATTGCACCAAAGTCACAACTTATTTGAGCGTGAACTTCTATTTCTGCATGACCCAATATTGTTCCACACACTTGCTTTTTTGACGAAGTGCAAACCGGATGATTGAATTGGCAGGGGGACGCATACCTCTGTATTTTGTATCCAAGGATACTGTTCATGTGATGCTTGCCAATGTCTCTTAATTGTTCCGGAACGCATGGAGATTTGCTTTTTATTGTTTTAGCCATATCGTATGTAACTCCTAAAAACATTTTTCCGTAACTCCCAAAAATAATTTCCAGTGTGATGGAAAACCTTTCGTGTATGATTCTACCAATGCTTTGTGTGGGATCGAGTATGTAACGGAACCGCTTGCACCCCAACCGGGTACCTTCCGTTGATGGATGCGCCTAGTGCTTCCCAAGGACTCCAAGCACTCTGCCAGACACCATAACCACTGTAGATTCCCACTCTGGACCCAAGACCAGGGTCCAGCTTCCAGTAGGTCGACCTCTCAGAATTCCAGAGAGCAGGAACAGGAACAAGCTCTTAGTAGAGCTTAGTGATTATGCCCTGAGGAGTATGTGATTATAGCAATCCCCAGAGTGTAGTTCTCCAATCCCCCAAACATGAGACAAAACTTCATGAAGGTACAAGATGATCTGTTTAATCAGCACCAAAGGGCTTTACACACAGTTCCCACCCACATGGTCTTGTGGAACAGCCAATCAACAACGTACAATACAGTTAAACACTCCCATTCATTCCAGCAAAATACTCCCCTCTGCGTGTAATATAATTACTGAACACAATGGGCTAACGTAATTATCACAGGCAGGAAAATACACAGTTTTACACAATATTCATAACTTTAAAAGTATACATCTGTTCAAGAATGTGTGCATTTTATGGAGATTGGATGTATATTTTAAAGTTACAATATATGTGTAAAAAAGTATTTTTCCTGCCTGTGATAATTACATTAACCCATTGTGTAATTATATCACAGGCAGAGGGGAGGATTTTGTGAGAATGAATGGGAGTGTATTACTGTATATTACGTATTTTATTGGTTGTTTTACAAAACCCTGTGGGTGGTACTTTGTGTGTAAAACCTGCATAAAAGAAAGCCCTGTGTGCTGATTGAACAGAACTACTTGACCCTTTCTTGAAGCCTTGGCTCATGCTTGGGGGATGGGATAACTACACTCTGGGGGTTGCTATATTCACACTATACTCCCCAGGGTAAGCTCTTGTAAGAGCTGTTCTTGTACCTGCTACGCTCTCTGGGAGAAGAGAGGACTGCACACTGGAAGCTGGATCCTGGCCTTGGATTCAGGGGGGTGAAAGACAGCGAGATCTCAGAGCAGCTGCATCACTGGAAATGGGGTCTGCAGTACTGATGGTGTCGGTTGGAGTGCTTGGAGTCCTCGGCAAGCGCTAGGAGCATCGATTGGCGGAGGTACTCGGTCGGAGTGCCAGCGGTCCGTCACAGGGGTTATGTCAGTATATTTATACTGGCAGACATTTTGTGTTAAGACAGAAATTAAAAGTGTATACTGTAAGTAACCTCCAGAACAGAAGTGACTCCATTTTGTAACAGAATGCCAAGACAGACACATTTTACTTCTCTGTAATTCTATTAATTCAGGTCTGAGCTAAGGAATGTGACTTACATAAACAGATAAAATCTGAGATAAGGCATAATGTCTAACAACATGATGTCTAGCATTCAACCCAGAGACAAATATATATTTTATATATTTTTTATATTATATATATATATATATATATATATATATATATATATATACTGAATATCCACATATAATTTACTATTATTATATTAATCATATATAATTAGTACTATGTTAATAATATAGAATATTCATGGATATAATATCAATTAAGAAATTACATTATTTACTAACGTTAGTGGAACATGTGTAATAGACATAAATAATACAGAAGGGTTGGGCGGGTGGTGGGTTATGTACGGGCGTGTGAGTCAAGTGGTATATGATCCATGGATCCCAGATTTTGTTATGGTTGTGGGTTGTGTCATGAAGTAGGGCTGATAGTTTACCCATTTCCATGGTTTCTTCCGTTTTTCAGAGTACTGCCCCAATGGTGGGTATGTTTTGATTGCCCCATTGTCCAGCTATTGTGCGCCTGGTAGCTAGTGCGATTTTAGCAAGCAGTTTGCTCTGTGATCTAATTAGAGAGGCATGAGGTTTAGAGAGCAGCCATACCCACGGGTCCATGGGGATGTCAGTGTGGAAGAGTCGGGACATTAGGTCGGCCACAGCCTTCCATAGTTGGGCTATGTGGTGACAATCCCACCATGCGTGGATGTAGGTGCCCCGGATTCGCATCCTTCCCAGCAGTGTCTATGGCTGAGCATCTTATCTGACGTAGTCTTAGGGGTGTCAGGTACCATTGGAGGAGCGTTCTGTAGGCTTGCTCCTTGTGATTGACACATATTGTAAGGGACACTGTAGCTTCCCATATCATCCCAGTCTGAGGGGTCTTCAGGGGGGCCGATATCCCTTTCCCATGCCTTTGTGTAGGAGAGTGCGTCTGTTGGGGAAGCAAAGTTCAGTTGGAGATAGAGGATATTTGTCCTTTGTGGATTGGGTTGTGTATACGGTCATGTTCGAATTGGGTCAGTTCGGTGGTAGCCGTGTTGGCGTGTTGGGGGTCCTGGAAGAAGCTTCGGATCTGCAGGTATCTGAATTGGTTGAAGGTGGTCAGTGGGATGTGTTTGGGTAAGTCTGGGAATTGGAGCAGACTTTTGGATCTGAAAAAATTGTGAAATTGTGTGAGTCCGTTATCTTCGAAGTGCGTGAAATCTTGGGGAGTCATTCCTGGGATGAACTGTTTGTTTGTTAAGAGCGGGGTAAGAGGTGATGGTGTGTTGATGAGTGGGATCTTATATGTGACTTTGTTCCATACTAGGAATGAAGTGCATAGGGCTGGGTTCGTGAGTGGGTTGTCGGGTCTGAACGGTTTAGGGAGCCATAGGAGTAGTGAGGGGTGGTTCCCACCCACAAGGTCGTGCTCAAGGTCCACCCATATTTTCAGGCCATGTGGGGCATGTAGTTGCTGTATTTGTGCTAATTGGGCGGCTTGGAATTATAGAAGTTGGGGAGTCCCAGACCTATCATTTTTGTAGTTCTATACATTGTGACCCTCTTTATTCTGGGGTTTTTATTGAACTAGATGAAGTTATCTATTTTAGTTTGGAGTAGTTTGAATTATTTTAGGGATATCGACAGGTAGTGTTTGGAAAAGGTATAGGAATCTGGGGAGCAGGTTCATCTTGATGGAGGCTATCCTCCCCATTCAGGAGATGGGCATGGTGTTCCAGTTCTGGAGGTCTGGGAGTGCTTGTTGGAGTAGGGGGGTGTAGTTCAGGGTATATGTGGAGTCAAGGTTTGCGGGAAGGAGTATACCGAGGTACGGAATGCTAAGCTCTTTATATCTAACGGGTGTGAGTATCAAAGGGTGTTGAGGGTCTGTTCCGGTGTCCTTATTGGGAGGGCTTCGGTTTTGTCAAGGTTTAGTTTGTATCCTGAAACGGTTGCGTATTCTTCCAGGAGTGTTAATAGAGGTGGGATGAATTGGGTCGGGCTAGTGAGCGTCAGGAGAATGTCATCGGCACATGCCGCTATTTTGTATTCGGTTTGTCTTACTTTGAGGCCGCTTATTATTGGTGGGGAGTCTTGTATCTTCTGCAGTGGGGGTTCAAGGGAGAGGGCGAATAAGAGTGGGGAGAGTGGGCATCCCTGTCTTGTACCGTTTCGGATCTGGATTGTTGTGGCTTTTGTGTTGGGTATAAGGAGGTTGGCTGTCAGGTTGTCATAGAGGGTGGTTAGCGCCGTGTTAATCGGGGTGAAGAGGATGGGGTCAGAGAAGGCGATCAAACGCCTTCTCCGCGTCCATGGAGAGGATAAGGGTTCGGATCTTCCTATGTAGTGCCACCCAGATGAGGTTTAGTGTGCGTCTGGTTTGTCTGGTCAGGGTGGATCAATTTTGTGAGGAAAAGTTGTATGCGGTTTGCTAGGAGTTTGGTGAAAACGTTTGTGTCGACGTTGAGGAGAGAGATAGGTCTATAATGTCCCGGTTCAAGATGTGTTTTGTTTGGCTTTTGGAATCAGGCAAATATTTTACCTCAGCATGTCGGTATTTTGTCGCCTTGTAGTAGTGAATTGTATAGCTTGGTGAGGTGCTGTAGGAGTATATCAGAAAGGTTTTGTAATAAAGGCCCGAGAATCCGTCCGGTCCTGGGCATTTGTGTGGTTTGATCAATTTTAATGTGAGTGCTATTTCCTCTGTTGGGGGCTGCGATTTGTGTTCCTGCGGCCTCATTCAGCAAGGGGAGGGGGACTAAAATAAGAGTCTATGGCTCGTTGGTTAGCTGGGTGGATTCGGTTTTGTCTGGCGTCTGGTCTATGGTCGTATAAGTCTGTGAAGTATTTGGAGAAGAGGTTATTCGGTCGGGGGTGTTATAGGTGCTGCCTTTGGGGGAGTTAAGCTTATCATTGGTTTTAGTTCATGTTTTGCCACAAAGTTTGCGAGCTAGGAGGGAATCCGCTTTATTGGATTTGACCTAAAATAATAGTTTAGTCCAAAGAAGTGCTTTATGGGAATCCCTCGTCATGAATGATTTGATGGCTTGTTGATGGGTATTTATTTGGGTTAATTTTTCTGGGGTAGTGTCCTGTTTGTGTTGGGCAGATTTGTGGTTTTCAAGCTCAGTGAGTTTTTGTTTTTTAAGTCTGGTGGCCTGTTCTATTAGTGTTCCTCTGATTACAGCCTTGTGTGCCGCCCAGAGCGTGCCCATAGAGGTTAATGAGTTTGTGTTATCAGTGAAATAGTTTCCTTATGCTGCGTGTGTAGCATTTTTGATGGAAGTTGTGTAGAAGGGTGGGGTTTAGTCTCCATGTCCAGGTCCTAGTCGTGAGGGGGATCTCTATTTCGAGGGAGATATCTGCGTGATTAGACCATGTAATAGTACCTATCGTGGTGTTTTTGGTCAGAGGTAGTAGGGAAGGGGATATTAGAAACATGTCAATCCTGGAGTATGAATATTGAGGGTGTGAGTAGAATGTGAAGTCTAGGACTGTGGGGTGTTGTAATCTCAATATGTCATGGAGTACAGTGTGGAGTGTGAAATTGGAGAGTGATTTGTCGAGTTTTGTGGGGTGAAGGGTAGATCTGGTCTCGGGGTGTGTGGGGCGTTTTCGGTCCACTTCGGGAGTCATGACTGCATTTAAGTCCCCCCCCCCCAGAATCATGTGGTGGGAGGTGAACAGTTTTGGGTGTGCCTGGAAGGTTGTCCAGAACCCTGGGTATGGGTTAATGGGGGGGCGTATACAGACGTTATCACGTATTGTGGTTCCTCAAGTGTCTTGCTATTGTCAGGTATCTGCTCTGGGGGTCCGAGATGGTTCTTGTGAACTGTATAGGGCATGATTTGTGTATTAATATAGCCACTCCGTTATGTTTGCCATTGAGGGAGTTCGCTAGGTGGCATCTGGTATAATTTTTATTTCATAGGGGGAAGGATCTGGTGTCTTCGTAATGTGTTTCTTGAATGAGGATCAGGTCTGCTTTTGAGCGGTTAGCCCAACGTAGTAGAAGGTGCCATTTAGCAGGGTTGTTGAGGCCCTTGCAATTTAATGAGACAATGAGATTGTTCTGGGCATAGTAAGTGGTCTGTAAGTGATGGGGTTGTGGTGGGGGAGGGGAGGGTGGGCCCGTGGGTCTGGCTCTCTCCACCTGTGGTGGGTGGGTTTGGGGAAGGGGCCTAGCTCCGGGCGAGGGGGGGTAGGGTGTGAGAGCGCAGGTGTGTGGGTGAATAATCCCTGGTTTTACGGGGTGTCAGCCAGGTGGTATAGAGGGGTATCGGTGGCGCCTGAGGGGTGGGGTCGTGTGTAAGTAACGCCCTGAAAGGGGCTCTGGTGTATATGTGGGGGAGGGAGGAGGAAGGTTTTTACGTTCCCATCGCCTCTCCCCCAAAGCACGGTGTGTATGTATGCACTCACGGTTTTTGAAGCGTGTGTTGTTGGTCATTTCCAGTGCTGTGTGTGGTCCCTTTGTAGAGTCACGTGTGAAGGGGTTGTGGCTTCTGGTGTCTTGGCCGGGTATCCGATCTTGGTGTCGGTGGTTTCATATGGTAGGCTGTTGGAATGGTGTCCAATGGTGGGTCAGACAGGTAAGTTTGCGGTTTCGAGAGGAAGTGGTCGTCATGTGCCCCGGAGGTTGAACGAGTGTGATGGGTTGGGGCTGCAGATTGTGTTCGGATCTGGATCCCGTCGAGGTTGCGCTAGTAGGGAGGTGCCTTGGCTACAGCGGGGCTCGGTGTGCTCAGGGTTCCAGATGGTGGGCGGCAGGGTGGGGTGGCATACCTCATTTTGGAGGGAGATGTTGTGTCTCGGGTGTGCCTCCCAACGGGCAGTTGAGATAGCAACTATTCCTGTGTGGTAAGGCCTGCCTCTGCTAGTGCGTTGATCAGTAGCCTCTGATTTTTAGGCGGGCGAGGGGATCGTGGCCTCTCGTTGGGGCGTTCTTCAGCCCATTGTCTGGCAAATGGAGTGTGCTGCACTAGTTGGATCCCCATAGATTCGGCAAAAGGGCCCATGTCTGCCGGGGACATTAGGATGTGGGTTTGATACTCTTTTTTGACAATCAGTTTGAAAGAATGTATATTTCAGGCCCAGCTGGTGAAGGGCTAAGGTAAGGGGTTTGAGGTCACGCCTTTTCTTCAGGGTCGTTGGGGCAAGATCCTGGAAGAAGGTAAGTTGATGGTCTTTGTATTTGGGCGGCTTGTGTCTTGCTGCTTGTAGCAATTTTATTTATTTTTTGCAGGGAAATGATGCAAGCGGGTGATGATATCCCTGGGGGTGGCCTGATTTAGGTTTGGAGGTTTCAGGGCACGATGAGCCCTGTCCATTGCCAGGTCTCGTGAAATGAGATCTGGTGCAATCGCCCTGAATATGTCTTTCAAGGTGGGGATTAGGTTTTCCAGGGAGACAGATTCAGGTAGGCCTCTGATCCGGATGTTGTTCCTCCGTGATCTGTTGTTGAGGTCCTCAAGGCCATCTTCAAGGGCTGCTATGCAGCCGTGAAAGTAGGCAATATCTTGGGCCTATTCTGTGGTGGTCGATGAGAGTTCGGAGATGCGGGTTTCTGCAAGATCTACTTTGGTGGCAAGCGCAGTCACGTCCGCTTTGAGGCCTACAAGTTGTTTGTTAATTTTGGCTGCCACGTGGGATTTTATGTCGGCCGTGGCTTCGTGTTTAATGCCTCTTAGGATACCGATGGTAAGAGGAGCCGTGGGATCAGATGCGGGTAAGTTAATCCGGATCAGAATCTTCTTCCGTGTGCTGGGAGTTGCTAGGCCTCTGCGAGGAGCTCGGTGTGCGAAACACCAGCGCGACCAATGGGGTCTGATCTTTTTTTTTCTTGCCACCCACCATGGTGTCAAGTGTCAGGCAGGTGGAGTAGAGGTGGTAGGTGGTAAATGTGGGTGTTGGTGACAAAGGGAAATCGCGGATGGTAGCAGATTATTGTGCTATGGGGAGAGAGAGTTTAGGATTCAGGCGTTCATCTTCCTTCGAGGTCAGGCTCCGCCCTCCCTAAGTAATTCATTTTGCTTTCTAAAAAGTAAAAAAGGAATCTTACAAAGTTGCATTGTAAGGAGAGGTGAAGAAGAGTTTAAAGGGACACTATAGTCACCCAGACCACTTCAGCTCAATCAAAGGGGTCTGGCTGCCAGGTCCCTCAGGCTTTAACCCTTCAGATGTAAACATATCAGTTTAATCTCTAGTGTGTGTCTAGTGGAGCCGCAAGCATGCAGAACATCCATAGGAAAGCATTGAGAAATTTGCCAGATTGGTTATGTTACCTTTGAGACCATATGGTAGCACAGGAATAAGAATAACCCTCATGATGGCATACCATTTGCAAAAGTAGACAACCCAAGGTATTGCAAATGGGGTATGTCTAGTCTTTTTTAGTAGCCACTTGGTCACAAAAACTGGTGAAAAAAAGTGGCTACTAAAAAGACTGAACATACCCCATTTGCAATACCCTGGGTTGTCTACTATTGCAAATGGTATGCCATCATGGGGGTAATTTTAATTCCTGGGCTACCGTACGGTCTCAAAGGCAACATAACCAACCTGGCGAATTTTAATGTGAAAAAACTGCCTTATATAACTGTAACTTTTGAAAACACCATAAAACCTGTACATGAGGGGTACTGTTATACTCGGGAGACTTCGATATCGTCGTTGTAATACATTTTACTGTTTTACACTAATATTTGTGTTCAGCGAAGTATTCCGAGTAAAACAGTACCCCTCATGTACAGGGTTTATGGTGTCTTGGTAAGTTACAGGTTTAAATATAGTGCTAGCAGATTAAATTCCCTGAACTTTCGGCCTGGGTTGTCAGGCAGGTCCTGCAAATTGTAATTAATAAAATGACCTAATTATGTAAAATTATTACATAAATATATACGTAGAATTATTATATATATATATATATATATATATATATATATAATTTTTTTAAATTAGTTTTTATTTATATATAGGTATATATATAGTGAGATATACGTGTATACTTATGTATATAGATATATATATTTTGTTCTACATGTTTTTTGATATATATATATATATATATATATATGTACATAAGTACATAATATTGCAGGGCATTCTATGCCGCCCTGCGGCATTTAGAGCCATCAAAATAGAGACGGCATAGAACGCCCTGCATAGAACGCCCTTAAGGGGTTAAGGATAGTGAATCATAATTAGGAAAGTTAAAATTCTGCAAACGTAAAATCTGGTTAGAATTATTCTTATTGGCTGAACATAGGAATGGTAAATGATCTGGTATGAGAATTATTGTAGTTGTAAAATTGCAATATAATAGTATATCTTGCCTATGAGGATTGTGGCCAGCAGCGAAAGAGTTCATTCAGTGTAATTTGACTGTCAGACAAAGTTTTTATTGCTTTACGCTGTGCTGCTGTGAAATGCTGTGAGATGCTGTGTTCTGTGTAAGTTGATTTCAAAGTAAAGTGTCCTATCGTAAATCTTGTTGGAAACTGCATACATAACTGTTGCTATTTAGCGGTCTATATTGTGTTAAACCACTGCTATATTGTATACTTATGTTATACTTAAATATTCACTGATTGTCACGCATGTTACATATATTATTATCATTGTCACAATAAATTATATTTTTATAATTAATTTGTGATTAATAAGTGAAATAAAATATTCTAATGAAACATACTTTAGGATCTAGGAGAACTAAAATAGTGGGTAATTCTCAGCTGTAAATCATTAATCGGGGAAAGAGTGCCAACCTTGCGGCCTCACCTCCACCTTGTGTACCTCCAGCTATAGTACACACGGCACCTACTATCTCCCTATCTCCTCCCCTGCATTTTGATGGTAATATTCAAGAATGCCAGGGATTTATTAACCTCACCGGGATCTTTTCCCACAGACAGAGCTAAAATTGGTTACCTAATGAATCAATTAAAAGTTAAAGCTTTAGCTTGGGCCAATCCATTATGGCACACAATTACCAGGAGTTCTTTACGGAATTCAAACTTACCTTTGAACCTTTAGGCAGAGAGGATGACGCCTCTACTGCCCTGATGCACTTCAGACAAGGGAACCGGTCTATCTCAGAATATGCCATAGAATTTCATACCCTAGCTTCCGAGGTAGACTGGACTAATAGTGGGTTAGTCTCTGCATTTAAAAGGGGATTATCTGAAACTATGCTAGATGAGATTGCTGCCAAAGACTTACCCAAAAAGCTTAATGAATTTATCACTTTTGTCATGCAGATTGATAATAGATTAAGAAAAAGAGAAGCTACTAGAAACAAGACCACACACAAGAATTCGCCAGACACAAGCTACTAGAAACAAGACAGACACCAGACATTTAGCACCCCGTTTCTCCAGACCTATTGTCCCTGAAATTCCTGTACAGTCCAAACCCGAATCCATGCATTTGGGGGTCATTAGACTGTCAGAAGCAGAAAGACAATGTGGGAGAAAAGAAGGCATATGTCTATACTGCGGTAGGAAGGGACTGTAACAGACCGTTTTGCTCACCAGAGGTTAAAAACCGTTTAGGCAATATTCCCCTTTCCAGATACACCGACAGCTACTGTAAGCACCGATCTACCGAACTGGAAACACATGAACACTGGAAATATCCGAACAGGAAAACCATACGAAAGGGTTACACTCCTGGCAGTCAGCATACAATCCAATTCCCCCAATAACGAGATGACACTTTGTTTGAGGGTCAAGCAGAATCTGACTGTACTGGCACATACAGCCTCTTTTATTCCCAATCCACAAACATAGTACTGCCCACAGGGTTTTACAGAACAACCAATCAATCCGTACAATACACACAGACACTCCCACACAAAATCCTCCCCTCTGCCTGTGATATGATCACTGAACACAATGGGTGATATAATTATCACAGGCAGAGGAATACAGTTTTTCCACATTATTCATAACTTTAAAAGTATGCATCACATTCACATAAATTACATTACTTACATTTTCCGAATCAGCATACTCCAAATACAAACATATGTCAAAATCATCCAAATTGGTTCAAAAGATAGATCGAAGTCCTTTGTGACCAAATGAAGCATGGCTTTTCTGCCCAAAACCAGTTCCACAGAGTCTTCTATCCTGGAGATAATTGAGAAGTAATCCAATTATCTCCAAGGACAGAGGTAAAACTCCATTAACCCCTTAAGGACCAAACTTCTGGAATAAAAGGGAATCATGACATGTCACACATGTCATGTGCCCTTAAGGGGTTAAGCACATGGCAGTAAAAAGACAGTAAAATACAATAAAATACACAAGGTTACCTTTCTTACATAAAATACAGACATTCTACCTATCCCCAGATAGCTTAGATCTGAGCGCACATTACTGGATGGCGCTCAGATCACATACCTACAGTTCAATCGCCATGGAGCCAAAGTCTTTCATTTCATACAGTCTTAAAGTATACGGCTGGGCTCCATGGCATAGCTATCTGGGGTAGCATGGCTTTAACAGTCCACAGAAAAACACAAACCAGCCTTTCTGCAGGGTAAAAGAACAGGGGCCATAGTCTAAAGGGAGCAGGCGAGCAACCAGGCTTCTCCAGTGCACAGTAGCGAGGTTGGTTCCACCACAGGGACATATGAGAAACAATTGTCCCATACGTCCGGAATACTGCCGCACCTAAGCACCTTAATGGGACAGGTCTTAGGTTTAATGGAAAAGTCCTCTGAAAAGAATAAAAATAGGTTTCTCCTTGACATTTCTATCGCCTTTGAGAAAAAGAACTTTTCATGCAAAGAACTGATGAAATCAGGTGCTGCTGGAAACTTCATCAACGTTCAATTTGTCAAAGGTAACACTATACCTATCAAAGAGAGACTATCACCCCTAGCTGTTGAAGCTATTGATGGGAGACCACTCTCACAACCACTGATAATGCATGAAACCTTACCCATTAATATTTCCATTGGTGCATTACATAAGGAAGAGATTACATTTCAGGTGTTTGCATCTCCTTCTTGTCCTATTGTATTAGGATCCCCATGGCTTAGCAAGCATTACCCTCATATTGACTGGCCTAATGGGGAAATATTAGAATGGGGTAAGGATTGTAATGAAAACTCCCTTATATCATTTTTAACCAAAGGCTTAAATTCTAATATCCTCAACAACAAAAATAATTTGCATATTTAAATATACCTCATCCAAAAATTCCAGTTATATACTTTTTACCAAAAATACACAAGAATGAGACCAATCCACCAGGTAGCCCTATTGTCTCCGGGATCAATTCTGTTTTATCAAACTTATCAGAGTATATTGACATTTTATTACAAACATCAGTCAGACTTATGAGGTCATACTTAAAAGATCCCATGTCTCTTTTTTACGTTTTTTAGAAAATTTTACCTGGCATCCAGATTTTATTCTAGTCACTTGTGATGTCCAGTCTTTGTACACCATAATCCCCCACGAATTAGGATGTGAAGCAGTTTTAAATAGATTAAAAACGGATAATAAAATTCCAGAAAAACAAATTAACTTTATCTTAGAAGGGATAAAAAATTTTTTTAACAAATAACTATTTTTGCTTTTTAGACACTTTTTACATTCAAAGACAAGGCACAGCTATGGGTACTAGGTTTGCACCAAGTTATGCCAATCTTTTTATGGACAATTGGGAGTCTAAAACAATCTGGGGAGATCACCCCTGGAAAGCAAACCTAGTATCCTATTTTAGATACATAGACAACTTGTTTTTTTATCTGGAAAGGTCCTGAAACCTCACTTAAACTTTTTTTAAACCATCTAAACAACAACAATAGTGGCATCATTTTAACATCAGAACACAGCAAAGATTTAATTTTTAGACATCCAAATTTTTATCCAGGATGGGAATATTAACACTAGAACTTTTTTTAAAAAAAGTGTGCACCAACACCGTCAATGACAGATCAAGCTGCCACTACCAACCATGGTTAGATGGGGTCCCTAAAGGTCAGTTCCTACGTCTTCGCAGGAACTGTTCCCTTAATACAGATTTCGACGAACAAGCTAGAACACTAGAAGCTCAATTTATCAGTAAAAATTACCCAAGAGAAAAGCTAGAAGAATCCCTCAAAGCAGTGAAACAAAAAGAAAGACTCGAGATCTTAGAATATAATACGAATAAAAATAAAGACCCACCATGCCGATCATCTTTAACTTTGACAATAAAAATAAAATTGTGAAAAAAACTATTCAAAAACACTGGCACATTTTAAAACAAGACACAATTTTAAAGACACTCATCCCAGATAAACCCCATATCATTTTTAGAGGGGCCCTAAACCTAAAGACAATGCTTACAAAAAATTATACAAAAAAAGCCAATACAAGCAATCCATCATTTTTATCAAATTCTAAAGGTTTTTTTCAAATGCAACAGATGCATTGTCTGAAGATCCACTGACCAAAACAGCACATCAAAAACAACACAATTCACCTCAAACAAAACAGGTATTACATACCCTATCAAAGATTTAATATGTTGCACTAAGAATGTTGTATACCTATTGGAGTGCCCATGTGGCCTCCAGTATGTGGGTATGACCACACGATGCTTAAAAATAAGGTTAGCAGAACATTGTAGAAATATTATCAAAGGTTACCTTAATCACTCTGTTTCAAAGCATTTTTTTCAACACAACAAAGACCCTAATTTTTTTTTTTTAAATGTACTGGTATCCAAAGATGTAAATTACCCTGGAGGGGAGGTGACCTCAAAAAATTACTGGGACAAAAAGAAATGCACTGGGTGTTCCTTTTAAAAACCCTTACCCCCGAAGGTCTTAATGTAGAGTTTGACCTGTTTAATTTTTTATAATCAATTTTTTATAATTTATTTCTTATAATTTATTATCTTCTATAATTATTTTGTGCATGAAGTATATATTTATATATTGTGACTTATATACGTGACTGTTCTATCTAAATAATATGCAAGGTATTGTGAGTATAAAACCTCGTTTTTAATTTTAAACTATCACATGTTTCCAATATAGGTATGTATTCACTGATACATATAAAGTTTAGCACTTTTAGACATCCAAATTTTTATCCAGGATGGGAATATTAACACTAGAACTTTTTTTATTTATATATTGTGACTTATATACGTGACTTATATTTATATATTGTGACTTATATACGTGACTGTTCTATCTAAATAATATGCAAGGTATTGTGAGTATAAAACCTCGTTTTTAATTTTAAACTATCACATGTTTCCAATATAGGTATGTATTCACTGATACATATAAAGTTTAGCACTTTAAAAAACAAATGGCCGCCGATCATGTGACTGTTCTATCTAAATATAATATGTAAGGTATTGTGAGTATAAAACCTTGTTTTTAATTTTAAACTATCACATGTTTCACATATAGGTATGTACTCACTTACACATATAAAATTTAGCACTTCTGAAAAAAAAAGGAATTATGACATAATTTTGGCCCCATTTTATAATATGTTCACTGCCTATATAAACATGTATGTAACAGGATGTACTTTCTGATCTCCACTTGATAAAGCCTAAGGGCGAAACATGTTGTGTTTTTTTTAAACTATGTTGTTTTAAAGTTGATGAAAGAAGAAAAAAAAAAAAAAAATAGGGAGAAGGTGTCAGACTGCTGAAATAGAATGGGGGGTAACCCCTACTGAATAAAGTTACAAAAGAGAAAATACAGGTAGAGCTGGAGCATGCACTTAATAATAGTGATAGTGCACCTACAGGTTACAAGTAAAGAGAGCAGCAGTCCCTGAATTAAAATATAACTTTTAATAGTCAATTCTAAAAATAAATAAATAGTATCAAATATAAACAAAGTATAAAGCTTGATGAGGACAGATCTCCTATGTATAGAGCCAGGAGATATGATAACTAAGATAGATAAGGAGAAAAAATTCCCACACTTGAATAGTAGCACACTGCTAGAGTACAGGAGGGAAGGGGTTAATAGAGAAAATCTACACTCCAAAGTAAACCCCAGCGTTCCCTCATTCTCCCCAAAGTGCTAAGTCCTTGCACTGTCGAGATCGTTATCTACTAGATACTGTGCTGCAAAGATAATTCTTCTCTTAGTAATCACTGCCTGCTCTAGGAGATTCTGTCCTGAACTAAAAACAAACGGTCAATGAATATCTCGAGGAGGGTGAAGAAATGTAAGTTTTAAATCAAAAATCGGAGCGTCCTCCCTGACTGTCAAAACCACCCTCCCCTCAGTTCTTCCCGACGCGCGTTTCGCCGACTAGCGGCTTTTCAAGGGAACCGGGTAAGTGTGCGTTCATCGTTTAAATATCCCGCCCTCTCTTGTAATTGGCCAAAATTTTATGCCTACGTAAGAGAGGGGGTTGGCTCTGGTCTCCTCCGTGGTTAACCCAATAAGGGTTTAACAAAAGTGTATACAGGGAGAAGCACACAGTTAATAGAAATCAAAAAGGTGTTTCCTGAGTCTTGTTCAAATGTAATTTACATATAAAAATACAGCTGAAAAAACGAAAAAGTGATACTTTAGACATTTCGCTTACACGACGTGCTGGGATGAGGGCACTCAGATCCTCAACTCTCTTGCCGATAATAATGGCTGTTGTGCTTATAAACATAGTTACACATTTGTAAATGAATACTATTTGGGCACCTAAATGGCAACTGAAATGTTAGTATTAATAGTATGTTGTATCAGAGTGCTAGATCATTCACAATGTTAATAAAGATGGCTTTCAAGCAAGTTAAAATCAATGTAGTCACCCTTGTTTAAATGGAGCAGATAGTGAGAGTATTTACATTCAGTAATGACTTTTATTATTTTGCCAACTTAACTGTTCCAGTTCTACTGGAAAATATAGGGAAGGCTGAATACCAAAATATAGTCCAGTCATATGTAAAAAATGGAATAATACTAGTGAACCACTATGTTAAGTGGCAACTAGATGTTATTTATTTTTTTTCCAAATTAACATATATTTTGTCAGAGTGGTTGCAGTGGTTGGGATCACTCATAGTGTTAATGATAGTGGCTTAAAGCAATATAAAATTGTTTTGATAACCCTTACTAAAAGGGGGAGCAAATATTACTAGTATTTGCATTTAATAATGGCTTATTTAGACAAATATTGAGAATATTTTGAACGTTTTCATTCTGTGGTGACTTGTTTAGACAGATGGCAAGGAGAAACAGAAATGCTATATAACTGTCCAACATCATTACTAGATGAACTAAAGTATGTATTCTTTTTACCAACTTGTCTAGTAGCGTCCTTCTAGGAGGTGTAGACAGGACAGAGTTTCAGATTGTGATCCAGTCGTGTATGAAGATTATATTGACACTGGTGGCCTCTAGGTGTGAATAAAAGGAGTAAAATTAAATTCCTCATTTAGTCCTTTCGGGTATAGCGTTTGGAAGGAATAGATCCATCTAGACTCAGCTTTTAATAAGGAGACATTAATGTCCCCCTTCCTGTGGTTGAGGAAGATTTTTTGGATCACCTGGAATTTAAGGACATTGGTTTGAGAGGCGTGGTTGAGTCGTACATGTTTCGCGATGGGTGTATCCATATTGGGATTCAGAATGGAATTGACATGTTGTAAAATCCGTCGGCGCAGTTGTTGATATGTCTTCCCAATGTATTGTAAACCACAGACGCATGTTATGATGTATATTACATTGGTGGAGCTGCAGTTAATGAAAGTATTAACCACTATATTTTTGGATGTTGTTTTATTGTACACTGTTTTAGACGGTAAAATGAAATCACAAGCCTTACAGTGGCCACACTTGAACAGACCTTTAGTTTGTAGCCATGTCGGAGTAGTTTGTACTGGTTTCAAATGGCTGTGTGTTAGGTGGTCTGCCAAATTCCTGGCTCTTCTGAATATCATAGATGGTTGAGTAGAGATAGTATTTATGAGGTTAGTATCATATTGTAATACAGGCCAATTTTTGGTTAGCACCTGAAGTGCCTGGTTCCAATTCTTGTCATATGTGCCAATAAACCTTATTGTACCTGGGGTAAGGGAAGTGTTTTTAGATGGTCTGTGTAGGTTCTCCGATCTGTCTACTGACTTCGTTCTTTGGTAGGCTTTTTTTAGAATCCTATTCGGATAACCTAAACTTTTAAATCTTAATCTTAGTTCTTTGGCTTCCTTTTCAAAGTCTACCGGGTTAGAGCAGTTCCTTTTGGCTCTTAGGTATTGGCCATATGGTATATTGGCCTTCACATGGTGGGGGTGGAAGCTTTGCCAGTGAAGCAAACTATTGGTTGCCGTGGGTTTCCTGAATAGGGATGTGGTAATTTGTCCATCATTTTGGATATTAATCATCAGGTCTAAAAAGACCAATTTCCTTTCATCTATAACGTGAGTCAACTGAAGATTAATTGAATTATCATTTAAGGTATCCACCATTGCCTTGAACAATGAGAAAGAGCCCAACCAAAAAATCAGCACGTCATCTATATAGCGGTACCATTTACATATGGATGATGTGTAAATTTCATTGGGTTTGGTAAAAACCATAGTTTCTTCCCACCACCCTAGAAATAAGTTTGCATAGCAGGGTGCACACGACGAGCCCATGGCAGTGCCCCTAAGTTGTAAGTAATATTTCCCATTGAAAGTAAAGTAGTTGTGTGTTAAAACAAACTTTAATAGTTCCAAAATGAACTGTTGTTCTAATTTGTTAAACGCTTTGGTCTTTTCAAGGAAATAGGACACTCCTAGAAGGCCTTTTTCATGTGGAATGTTATTGTACAGTGCCACCACGTCCAAGCTTGCCACGGACGTATACGGTGGCACTGTAAGGTTTTCCAGTACCAACAAAGTCTGTTTGGTATAGCGTATATGAGATTTTAGGCCTTGTACTATAGGTTGTAACAGCCTATCCAAAAATTGACTGGCTCTTTCTGTTAGGCTATGGTTGCCCGAAACAATGGGTCTCCCGGGAGGGTTACTTAAATCCTTGTGCACCTTGGGGAGGCAATAGAACGTGGCTATGGTGATATTAGACTGGGACACTATATATCTATACTCATTGTGAGTAATTACTTTATCTGTTAATGCTCCTTGTACCAATGTCTGTAAATCTCTAAGAAACCCTTTTGTAGGGTCTTCTTTTAAAATTTGATAAGCCATTTCGTCCGATAGGTGTGTCATGCACATACCGATATATTGGCTTCTCTGCATCAGGACTATGTTTCCTCCTTTATCTGAGGACTTTATTACCACCTCTGTTGCAGTTTGCAATTCTTGTAGGGCCTGTCTTTCTTCCGGCCTCAAATTGGAGTTCAGAGGCTGTTGAATAAATTGACATTCTAGTTCCTTAGTACAGATCTGAACGAACAGATCAATGCACGGAAAGTCTTTTAAGTTGGGAGTAAACCAGCTGGGTGGTTTACAATCCGTAAGGGAATCTAGCATTTCTTGTTCAGAATAAAGGTCTGTGAGGAGTTTGAATAGTGCATTGTCCTCCGGATAGTGACCTAATTCCTTTAAAATTTTGAGATTTTTTTTCTCGTGAAATGCATGTAAGGCCAATTTTCGACCGAAAAGATTTACATCCTTGGCCCAATCGAACATATTCCTAGAGGGTGTTGGTACAAATGATAGCCCTTTTTGTAACAGAGAAAAGTGTCTGGATTTTAAGACAAAATTGGACAAGTTGATTATTTTGTTTTCTTGTGAGGCATTACTAGGCATTATGACTAATGCCTCACAAGAAAACAAAATAATCAACTTGTCCAATTTTGTTGGATTTGTTTGTCTTGTAGCCCCATTTTTTTCTGTCTAATGACTAATGCCTCACAAGAAAACAAAATAATCAACTTGTCCAATTTTGTTGGATTTGTTTGTCTTGTAGCCCCATTTTTTTCTGTCTCTGAGACGTTCTCGCTGTGGTTGGGGCCAGTCCTGGTCTAAAAAAGTCAATGAGGTCTGGGGAGAAGCTGAGGACATTTCTTGTCTGGAGCTAGGTGTTGGCACAGTTTCAGGGGGATGGTTTGCAAAAGATATGCTTTTATCGATATTTCTGAGGATACCTCTTGTTTGACCACTGGGGAATTTGTAAATGTTTTTTTGATTAGTCCCAGATGTCTTATTCTGATGCCAACTAGTTTCTGAATCAGACCAGTCAGTTTCCTCAGAGGACGAAAAACCTCTATTGCCCACATTTCTATTTCTAAAGTTCCGTTTATTTTTATTTTTGAAAATATTGCCTTCTTGAAAGTCTCTAAAGTCCCTTTGGAATTTATAATGTTTTTTGTGTCTGATATTTCTCTTAAAATTTTCTAAGTTTTTTTGTAGCTTAGTTTCCATAGCCGTAAAGTTTGGATCTTTATCAAATACCTTAATTTTCTTAATCTCACTGTCTAGCTCTCCATTTGTCTTTTCTAAACTTTCTTGTTCCAGCTTAGTCAGGAATTGCATTATCCTTGCAGAACAGTCTAGCAGAATGGAATTCCACTCTGCAGTCTGTTCTTCCGTTTTGACTTTGTCGGGTAATAAGATATCAGGTCTGAGACCCCTTGGTACCAATTTCTGTTCTATATAGTGCCTCAAACTTGCAAGTTCCCAAAAACCCCTTAGTTGAGTTTGGTATAATTTTTGAATTGCAAAAAAAGCCTGGTTCATGTCACTGGGTTCATTAGTCACATTCCCCAGTGGTTTAGTAGAAAACACATTTGCCACATCTTCAGATCTAAAATCTGGGTGTATCACTTGTTCTAAAAAGTCTGTCATGCTTTTTGGCTGAATTTAGACGTATGTTAGTAAATCTATTAAGTTTATTGTGAGTAGTTGAAACTAATAAGGATATCTTTTAATAACAACTCCCTATTGGTATTGGTGGTATTGAAACCTAATAAGAATAGTTGATGAAAGAAGAAAAAAAATAGGGAGAAGGTGTCAGACTGCTGAAATAGAATGGGGGGTAACCCCTACTGAATAAAGTTACAAAAGATAAAATACAGCTAGAGCTGGAGCATGCACTTAATAATAGTGATAGTGCACCTACAGGTTACAAGTAAAGAGAGCAGCAGTCCCTGAATTAAAATATAACTTTTAATAATCAATTCTAAAAATAAATAAATAGTATCAAATATAAACAAAGTATAAAGCTTGATAAGGACAGATCTCCTATGTATAGAGCCAGGAGATATGATAACTAAGATAGATAAGGAGAAAAAATTCCCACACTTGAATAGTAGCACACTGCTAGAGTACAGGAGGGAAGGGGTTAATAGAGAAAATCTACACTCCAAAGTAAACCCCAGCGTTCCCTCATTCTCCCCAAAGTGCTAAGTCCTTGCACTGTCGAGATCGTTATCTACTAGATACTGTGCTGCAAAGATAATTCTTCTCTTAGTAATCACTGCCTGCTCTAGGAGATTCTGTCCTGAACTAAAAACAAACGGTCAATGAATATCTCGAGGAGGGTGAAGAAATGTAAGTTTTAAATCAAAAAATCGGAGCGTCCTCCCTGACTGTCAAAACCACCCTCCCCTCAGTTCTTCCCGACGCGCGTTTCGCCGACTAGCGGCTTTTCAAGGGAACCGGGTAAGTGTGCGTTCATCGTTTAAATATCCCGCCCTCTCTTGTAATTGGCCAAAATTTTATGCCTACGTAAGAGAGGGGGTTGGCTCTGGTCTCCTCCGTGGTTAACCCAATAAGGGTTTAACAAAAGTGTGTACAGGGAGAAGCACACAGTTAATAGAAATCAAAAAGGTGTTTCCTGAGTCTTGTTCAAATGTAATTTACATATAAAAATACAGCTGAAAAAACGAAAAAGTGATACTTTAGACATTTCGCTTACACGACGTGCTGGGATGAGGGCACTCAGATCCTCAACTCTCTTGCCGATAATAATGGCTGTTGTGCTTATAAACATAGTTACACATTTGTAAATGAATACTATTTGGGCACCTAAATGGCAACTGAAATGTTAGTATTAATAGTATGTTGTATCAGAGTGCTAGATCATTCACAATGTTAATAAAGATGGCTTTCAAGCAAGTTAAAATCAATGTAGTCACCCTTGTTTAAATGGAGCAGATAGTGAGAGTATTTACATTCAGTAATGACTTTTATTATTTTGCCAACTTAACTGTTCCAGTTCTACTGGAAAATATAGGGAAGGCTGAATACCAAAATATAGTCCAGTCATATGTAAAAAATGGAATAATACTAGTGAACCACTATGTTAAGTGGCAACTAGATGTTATTTTTTTTTTTTCCAAATTAACATATATTTTGTCAGAGTGGTTGCAGTGGTTGGGATCACTCATAGTGTTAATGATAGTGGCTTAAAGCAATATAAAATTGTTTTGATAACCCTTACTAAAAGGGGGAGCAAATATTACTAGTATTTGCATTTAATAATGGCTTATTTAGACAAATATTGAGAATATTTTGAATGTTTTCATTCTGTGGTGACTTGTTTAGACAGATGGCAAGGAGAAACAGAAATGCTATATAACTGTCCAACATCATTACTAGATGAACTAAAGTATGTATTCTTTTTACCAACTTGTCTAGTAGCGTCCTTCTAGGAGGTGTAGACAGGACAGAGTTTCAGATTGTGATCCAGTCGTGTATGAAGATTATATTGACACTGGTGGCCTCTAGGTGTGAATAAAAGGAGTAAAATTAAATTCCTCATTTAGTCCTTTCGGGTATAGCGTTTGGAAGGAATAGATCCATCTAGACTCAGCTTTTAATAAGGAGACATTAATGTCCCCCTTCCTGTGGTTGAGGAAGATTTTTTGGATCACCTGGAATTTAAGGACATTGGTTTGAGAGGCGTGGTTGAGTCGTACATGTTTCGCGATGGGTGTATCCATATTGGGATTCAGAATGGAATTGACATGTTGTAAAATCCGTCGGCGCAGTTGTTGATATGTCTTCCCAATGTATTGTAAACCACAGACGCATGTTATGATGTATATTACATTGGTGGAGCTGCAGTTAATGAAAGTATTAACCACTATATTTTTGGATGTTGTTTTATTGTACACTGTTTTAGACGGTAAAATGAAATCACAAGCCTTACAGTGGCCACACTTGAACAGACCTTTAGTTTGTAGCCATGTCGGAGTAGTTTGTACTGGTTTCAAATGGCTGTGTGTTAGGTGGTCTGCCAAATTCCTGGCTCTTCTGAATATCATAGATGGTTGAGTAGAGATAGTATTTATGAGGTTAGTATCATATTGTAATACAGGCCAATTTTTGGTTAGCACCTGAAGTGCCTGGTTCCAATTCTTGTCATATGTGCCAATAAACCTTATTGTACCTGGGGTAAGGGAAGTGTTTTTAGATGGTCTGTGTAGGTTCTCCGATCTGTCTACTGACTTCGTTCTTTGGTAGGCTTTTTTTAGAATCCTATTCGGATAACCTAAACTTTTAAATCTTAATCTTAGTTCTTTGGCTTCCTTTTCAAAGTCTACCGGGTTAGAGCAGTTCCTTTTGGCTCTTAGGTATTGGCCATATGGTATATTGGCCTTCACATGGTGGGGGTGGAAGCTTTGCCAGTGAAGCAAACTATTGGTTGCCGTGGGTTTCCTGAATAGGGATGTGGTAATTTGTCCATCATTTTGGATATTAATCATCAGGTCTAAAAAGACCAATTTCCTTTCATCTATAACGTGAGTCAACTGAAGATTAATTGAATTATCATTTAAGGTATCCACCATTGCCTTGAACAATGAGAAAGAGCCCAACCAAAAAATCAGCACGTCATCTATATAGCGGTACCATTTACATATGGATGACGTGTAAATTTCATTGGGTTTGGTAAAAACCATAGTTTCTTCCCACCACCCTAGAAATAAGTTTGCATAGCAGGGTGCACACGACGAGCCCATGGCAGTGCCCCTAAGTTGTAAGTAATATTTCCCATTGAAAGTAAAGTAGTTGTGTGTTAAAACAAACTTTAATAGTTCCAAAATGAACTGTTGTTCGAATTTGTTAAACGCTTTGGTCTTTTCAAGGAAATAGGACACTCCTAGAAGGCCTTTTTCATGTGGAATGTTATTGTACAGTGCCACCACGTCCAAGCTTGCCACGGACGTATACGGTGGCACTGTAAGGTTTTCCAGTACCAACAAAGTCTGTTTGGTATCGCGTATATGAGATTTTAGGCCTTGTACTATAGGTTGTAACAGCCTATCCAAAAATTGACTGGCTCTTTCTGTTAGGCTATGGTTGCCCGAAACAATGGGTCTCCCGGGAGGGTTACTTAAATCCTTGTGCACCTTGGGGAGGCAATAGAACGTGGCTATGGTGATATTAGACTGGGACACTATATATCTATACTCATTGTGAGTAATTACTTTATCTGTTAATGCTCCTTGTACCAATGTCTGTAAATCTCTAAGAAACCCTTTTGTAGGGTCTTCTTTTAAAATTTGATAAGCCATTTCGTCCGATAGGTGTGTCATGCACATACCGATATATTGGCTTCTCTGCATCAGGACTATGTTTCCTCCTTTATCTGAGGACTTTATTACCACCTCTGTTGCAGTTTGCAATTTTCGTAGGGCCTGTCTTTCTTCCGGCCTCAAATTGGAGTTCAGAGGCTGTTGAATAAATTGACATTCTAGTTCCTTAGTACAGATCTGAACGAACAGATCAATGCACGGAAAGTCTTTTAAGTTGGGAGTAAACCAGCTGGGTGGTTTACAATCCGTAAGGGAATCTAGCATTTCTTGTTCAGAATAAAGGTCTGTGAGGAGTTTGAATAGTGCATTGTCCTCCGGATAGTGACCTAATTCCTTTTTTTAATTCCTAATTTTCGACCGAAAAGATTTACATCCTTGGCCCAATCGAACATATTCCTAGAGGGTGTTGGTACAAATGATAGCCCTTTTTGTAACAGAGAAAAGTGTCTGGATTTTAAGACAAAATTGGACAAGTTGATTATTTTGTTTTCTTGTGAGGCATTACTAGGCATTATGACTAATGCCTCACAAGAAAACAAAATAATCAACTTGTCCAATTTTGTTGGATTTGTTTGTCTTGTAGCCCCATTTTTTTCTGTCTAATGACTAATGCCTCACAAGAAAACAAAATAATCAACTTGTCCAATTTTGTTGGATTTGTTTGTCTTGTAGCCCCATTTTTTTCTGTCTCTGAGACGTTCTCGCTGTGGTTGGGGCCAGTCCTGGTCTAAAAAAGTCAATGAGGTCTGGGGAGAAGCTGAGGACATTTCTTGTCTGGAGCTAGGTGTTGGCACAGTTTCAGGGGGATGGTTTGCAAAAGATATGCTTTTATCGATATTTCTGAGGATACCTCTTGTTTGACCACTGGGGAATTTGTAAATGTTTTTTTGATTAGTCCCAGATGTCTTATTCTGATGCCAACTAGTTTCTGAATCAGACCAGTCAGTTTCCTCAGAGGACGAAAAACCTCTATTGCCCACATTTCTATTTCTAAAGTTCCGTTTATTTTTATTTTTGAAAATATTGCCTTCTTGAAAGTCTCTAAAGTCCCTTTGGAATTTATAATGTTTTTTGTGTCTGATATTTCTCTTAAAATTTTCTAAGTTTTTTTGTAGCTTAGTTTCCATAGCCGTAAAGTTTGGATCTTTATCAAATACCTTAATTTTCTTAATCTCACTGTCTAGCTCTCCATTTGTCTTTTCTAAACTTTCTTGTTCCAGCTTAGTCAGGAATTGCATTATCCTTGCAGAACAGTCTAGCAGAATGGAATTCCACTCTGCAGTCTGTTCTTCCGTTTTGACTTTGTCGGGTAATAAGATATCAGGTCTGAGACCCCTTGGTACCAATTTCTGTTCTATATAGTGCCTCAAACTTGCAAGTTCCCAAAAACCCCTTAGTTGAGTTTGGTATAATTTTTGAATTGCAAAAAAAGCCTGGTTCATGTCACTGGGTTCATTAGTCACATTCCCCAGTGGTTTAGTAGAAAACACATTTGCCACATCTTCAGATCTAAAATCTGGGTGTATCACTTGTTCTAAAAAGTCTGTCATGCTTTTTGGCTGAATTTAGACGTATGTTAGTAAATCTATTAAGTTTATTGTGAGTAGTTGAAACTAATAAGGATATCTTTTAATAACAACTCCCTATTGGTATTGGTGGTATTGAAACCTAATAAGAATAGTTGATGAAAGAAGAAAAAAAATAGGGAGAAGGTGTCAGACTGCTGAAATAGAATGGGGGGTAACCCCTACTGAATAAAGTTACAAAAGATAAAATACAGCTAGAGCTGGAGCATGCACTTAATAATAGTGATAGTGCACCTACAGGTTACAAGTAAAGAGAGCAGCAGTCCCTGAATTAAAATATAACTTTTAATAATCAATTCTAAAAATAAATAAATAGTATCAAATATAAACAAAGTATAAAGCTTGATAAGGACAGATCTCCTATGTATAGAGCCAGGAGATATGATAACTAAGATAGATAAGGAGAAAAAATTCCCACACTTGAATAGTAGCACACTGCTAGAGTACAGGAGGGAGGGGGTTAATAGAGAAAATCTACACTCCAAAGTAAACCCCAGCGTTCCCTCATTCTCCCCAAAGTGCTAAGTCCTTGCACTGTCGAGATCGTTATCTACTAGATACTGTGCTGCAAAGATAATTCTTCTCTTAGTAATCACTGCCTGCTCTAGGAGATTCTGTCCTGAACTAAAAACAAACGGTCAATGAATATCTCGAGGAGGGTGAAGAAATGTAAGTTTTAAATCAAAAAATCGGAGCGTCCTCCCTGACTGTCAAAACCACCCTCCCCTCAGTTCTTCCCGACGCGCGTTTCGCCGACTAGCGGCTTTTCAAGGGAACCGGGTAAGTGTGCGTTCATCGTTTAAATATCCCGCCCTCTCTTGTAATTGGCCAAAATTTTATGCCTACGTAAGAGAGGGGGTTGGCTCTGGTCTCCTCCGTGGTTAACCCAATAAGGGTTTAACAAAAGTGTGTACAGGGAGAAGCACACAGTTAATAGAAATCAAAAAGGTGTTTCCTGAGTCTTGTTCAAATGTAATTTACATATAAAAATACAGCTGAAAAAACGAAAAAGTGATACTTTAGACATTTCGCTTACACGACGTGCTGGGATGAGGGCACTCAGATCCTCAACTCTCTTGCCGATAATAATGGCTGTTGTGCTTATAAACATAGTTACACATTTGTAAATGAATACTATTTGGGCACCTAAATGGCAACTGAAATGTTAGTATTAATAGTATGTTGTATCAGAGTGCTAGATCATTCACAATGTTAATAAAGATGGCTTTCAAGCAAGTTAAAATCAATGTAGTCACCCTTGTTTAAATGGAGCAGATAGTGAGAGTATTTACATTCAGTAATGACTTTTATTATTTTGCCAACTTAACTGTTCCAGTTCTACTGGAAAATATAGGGAAGGCTGAATACCAAAATATAGTCCAGTCATATGTAAAAAATGGAATAATACTAGTGAACCACTATGTTAAGTGGCAACTAGATGTTATTTTTTTTTTTTCCAAATTAACATATATTTTGTCAGAGTGGTTGCAGTGGTTGGGATCACTCATAGTGTTAATGATAGTGGCTTAAAGCAATATAAAATTGTTTTGATAACCCTTACTAAAAGGGGGAGCAAATATTACTAGTATTTGCATTTAATAATGGCTTATTTAGACAAATATTGAGAATATTTTGAATGTTTTCATTCTGTGGTGACTTGTTTAGACAGATGGCAAGGAGAAACAGAAATGCTATATAACTGTCCAACATCATTACTAGATGAACTAAAGTATGTATTCTTTTTACCAACTTGTCTAGTAGCGTCCTTCTAGGAGGTGTAGACAGGACAGAGTTTCAGATTGTGATCCAGTCGTGTATGAAGATTATATTGACACTGGTGGCCTCTAGGTGTGAATAAAAGGAGTAAAATTAAATTCCTCATTTAGTCCTTTCGGGTATAGCGTTTGGAAGGAATAGATCCATCTAGACTCAGCTTTTAATAAGGAGACATTAATGTCCCCCTTCCTGTGGTTGAGGAAGATTTTTTGGATCACCTGGAATTTAAGGACATTGGTTTGAGAGGCGTGGTTGAGTCGTACATGTTTCGCGATGGGTGTATCCATATTGGGATTCAGAATGGAATTGACATGTTGTAAAATCCGTCGGCGCAGTTGTTGATATGTCTTCCCAATGTATTGTAAACCACAGACGCATGTTATGATGTATATTACATTGGTGGAGCTGCAGTTAATGAAAGTATTAACCACTATATTTTTGGATGTTGTTTTATTGTACACTGTTTTAGACGGTAAAATGAAATCACAAGCCTTACAGTGGCCACACTTGAACAGACCTTTAGTTTGTAGCCATGTCGGAGTAGTTTGTACTGGTTTCAAATGGCTGTGTGTTAGGTGGTCTGCCAAATTCCTGGCTCTTCTGAATATCATAGATGGTTGAGTAGAGATAGTATTTATGAGGTTAGTATCATATTGTAATACAGGCCAATTTTTGGTTAGCACCTGAAGTGCCTGGTTCCAATTCTTGTCATATGTGCCAATAAACCTTATTGTACCTGGGGTAAGGGAAGTGTTTTTAGATGGTCTGTGTAGGTTCTCCGATCTGTCTACTGACTTCGTTCTTTGGTAGGCTTTTTTTAGAATCCTATTCGGATAACCTAAACTTTTAAATCTTAATCTTAGTTCTTTGGCTTCCTTTTCAAAGTCTACCGGGTTAGAGCAGTTCCTTTTGGCTCTTAGGTATTGGCCATATGGTATATTGGCCTTCACATGGTGGGGGTGGAAGCTTTGCCAGTGAAGCAAACTATTGGTTGCCGTGGGTTTCCTGAATAGGGATGTGGTAATTTGTCCATCATTTTGGATATTAATCATCAGGTCTAAAAAGACCAATTTCCTTTCATCTATAACGTGAGTCAACTGAAGATTAATTGAATTATCATTTAAGGTATCCACCATTGCCTTGAACAATGAGAAAGAGCCCAACCAAAAAATCAGCACGTCATCTATATAGCGGTACCATTTACATATGGATGACGTGTAAATTTCATTGGGTTTGGTAAAAACCATAGTTTCTTCCCACCACCCTAGAAATAAGTTTGCATAGCAGGGTGCACACGACGAGCCCATGGCAGTGCCCCTAAGTTGTAAGTAATATTTCCCATTGAAAGTAAAGTAGTTGTGTGTTAAAACAAACTTTAATAGTTCCAAAATGAACTGTTGTTCGAATTTGTTAAACGCTTTGGTCTTTTCAAGGAAATAGGACACTCCTAGAAGGCCTTTTTCATGTGGAATGTTATTGTACAGTGCCACCACGTCCAAGCTTGCCACGGACGTATACGGTGGCACTGTAAGGTTTTCCAGTACCAACAAAGTCTGTTTGGTATCGCGTATATGAGATTTTAGGCCTTGTACTATAGGTTGTAACAGCCTATCCAAAAATTGACTGGCTCTTTCTGTTAGGCTATGGTTGCCCGAAACAATGGGTCTCCCGGGAGGGTTACTTAAATCCTTGTGCACCTTGGGGAGGCAATAGAACGTGGCTATGGTGATATTAGACTGGGACACTATATATCTATACTCATTGTGAGTAATTACTTTATCTGTTAATGCTCCTTGTACCAATGTCTGTAAATCTCTAAGAAACCCTTTTGTAGGGTCTTCTTTTAAAATTTGATAAGCCATTTCGTCCGATAGGTGTGTCATGCACATACCGATATATTGGCTTCTCTGCATCAGGACTATGTTTCCTCCTTTATCTGAGGACTTTATTACCACCTCTGTTGCAGTTTGCAATTCTTGTAGGGCCTGTCTTTCTTCCGGCCTCAAATTGGAGTTCAGAGGCTGTTGAATAAATTGACATTCTAGTTCCTTAGTACAGATCTGAACGAACAGATCTTACGTAGGCATAAAATTTTGGCCAATTACAAGAGAGGGCGGGATATTTAAACGATGAACGCACACTTACCCGGTTCCCTTGAAAAGCTGCTAGTCGGCGAAACACGCGTCGGGAAGAACTGAGGGGAGGGTGGTTTTGACAGTCAGGGAGGACGCTCCGATTTTTGATTTAAAACTTACATTTCTTCACCCTCCTCGAGATATTCATTGACCGTTTGTTTTTAGTTCAGGACAGAATCTCCTAGAGCAGGCAGTGATTACTAAGAGAAGAATTATCTTTGCAGCACAGTATCTAGTAGATAACGATCTCGACAGTGCAAGGACTTAGCACTTTGGGGAGAATGAGGGAACGCTGGGGTTTACTTTGGAGTGTAGATTTTCTCTATTAACCCCTTCCCTCCTGTACTCTAGCAGTGTGCTACTATTCAAGTGTGGGAATTTTTTCTCCTTATCTATCTTAGTTATCATATCTCCTGGCTCTATACATAGGAGATCTGTCCTTATCAAGCTTTATACTTTGTTTATATTTGATACTATTTATTTATTTTTAGAATTGATTATTAAAAGTTATATTTTAATTCAGGGACTGCTGCTCTCTTTACTTGTAACCTGTAGGTGCACTATCACTATTATTAAGTGCATGCTCCAGCTCTACCTGTATTTTCTCTTTTGTAACTTTATTCAGTAGGGGTTACCCCCCATTCTATTTCAGCAGTCTGACACCTTCTCCCTATTTTTTTTCTTCTTTCATCAACTATTCTTATTAGGTTTCAATACCACCAATACCAATAGGGAGTTGTTATTAAAAGATATCCTTATTAGTTTCAACTACTCACAATAAACTTAATAGATTTACTAACATACGTCTAAATTCAGCCAAAAAGCATGACAGACTTTTTAGAACAAGTGATACACCCAGATTTTAGATCTGAAGATGTGGCAAATGTGTTTTCTACTAAACCACTGGGGAATGTGACTAATGAACCCAGTGACATGAACCAGGCTTTTTTTGCAATTCAAAAATTATACCAAACTCAACTAAGGGGTTTTTGGGAACTTGCAAGTTTGAGGCACTATATAGAACAGAAATTGGTACCAAGGGGTCTCAGACCTGATATCTTATTACCCGACAAAGTCAAAACGGAAGAACAGACTGCAGAGTGGAATTCCATTCTGCTAGACTGTTCTGCAAGGATAATGCAATTCCTGACTAAGCTGGAACAAGAAAGTTTAGAAAAGACAAATGGAGAGCTAGACAGTGAGATTAAGAAAATTAAGGTATTTGATAAAGATCCAAACTTTACGGCTATGGAAACTAAGCTACAAAAAAACTTAGAAAATTTTAAGAGAAATATCAGACACAAAAAACATTATAAATTCCAAAGGGACTTTAGAGACTTTCAAGAAGGCAATATTTTCAAAAATAAAAATAAACGGAACTTTAGAAATAGAAATGTGGGCAATAGAGGTTTTTCGTCCTCTGAGGAAACTGACTGGTCTGATTCAGAAACTAGTTGGCGTCAGAATAAGACATCTGGGACTAATCAAAAAAACATTTACAAATTCCCCAGTGGTCAAACAAGAGGTATCCTCAGAAATATCGATAAAAGCATATCTTTTGCAAACCATCCCCCTGAAACTGTGCCAACACCTAGCTCCAGACAAGAAATGTCCTCAGCTTCTCCCCAGACCTCATTGACTTTTTTAGACCAGGACTGGCCCCAACCACAGCGAGAACGTCTCAGAGACAGAAAAAAATGGGGCTACAAGACAAACAAATCCAACTATCAATGACTAATGCCTCACAAGAAAACAAAATAATCAACTTGTCCAATTTTGTCTTAAAATCCAGACACTTTTCTCTGTTACAAAAAGGGCTATCATTTGTACCAACACCCTCTAGGAATATGTTCGATTGGGCCAAGGATGTAAATCTTTTCGGTCGAAAATTAGGAATTAAAAAAAGGAATTAGGTCACTATCCGGAGGACAATGCACTATTCAAACTCCTCACAGACCTTTATTCTGAACAAGAAATGCTAGATTCCCTTACGGATTGTAAACCACCCAGCTGGTTTACTCCCAACTTAAAAGACTTTCCGTGCATTGATCTGTTCGTTCAGATCTGTACTAAGGAACTAGAATGTCAATTTATTCAACAGCCTCTGAACTCCAATTTGAGGCCGGAAGAAAGACAGGCCCTACAAGAATTGCAAACTGCAACAGAGGTGGTAATAAAGTCCTCAGATAAAGGAGGAAACATAGTCCTGATGCAGAGAAGCCAATATATCGGTATGTGCATGACACACCTATCGGACGAAATGGCTTATCAAATTTTAAAAGAAGACCCTACAAAAGGGTTTCTTAGAGATTTACAGACATTGGTACAAGGAGCATTAACAGATAAAGTAATTACTCGCAATGAGTATAGATATATAGTGTCCCAGTCTAATATCACCATAGCCACGTTCTATTGCCTCCCCAAGGTGCACAAGGATTTAAGTAACCCTCCCGGGAGACCCATTGTTTCGGGCAACCATAGCCTAACAGAAAGAGCCAGTCAATTTTTGGATAGGCTGTTACAACCTATAGTACAAGGCCTAAAATCTCATATACGCGATACCAAACAGACTTTGTTGGTACTGGAAAACCTTACAGTGCCACCGTATACGTCCGTGGCAAGCTTGGACGTGGTGGCACTGTACAATAACATTCCACATGAAAAAGGCCTTCTAGGAGTGTCCTATTTCCTTGAAAAGACCAAAGCGTTTAACAAATTAGAACAACAGTTCATTTTGGAACTATTAAAGTTTGTTTTAACACACAACTACTTTACTTTCAATGGGAAATATTACTTACAACTTAGGGGCACTGCCATGGGCTCGTCGTGTGCACCCTGCTATGCAAACTTATTTCTAGGGTGGTGGGAAAAAATTATGGTTTTTACCAAACCCAATGAAATTTACACGTCATCCATATGTAAATGGTACCGCTATATAGATGACGTGCTGATTTTTTGGTTGGGCTCTTTCTCATTGTTCAAGGCAATGGTGGATACCTTAAATGATAATTCAATTAATCTTCAGTTGACTCACGTTATAGATGAAAGGAAATTGGTCTTTTTAGACCTGATGATTAATATCCAAAATGATGGACAAATTACCACATCCCTATTCAGGAAACCCACGGCAACCAATAGTTTGCTTCACTGGCAAAGCTTCCACCCCCACCATGTGAAGGCCAATATACCATATGGCCAATACCTAAGAGCCAAAAGGAACTGCTCTAACCCGGTAGACTTTGAAAAGGAAGCCAAAGAACTAAGATTAAGATTTAAACGTTTAGGTTATCCGAATAGGATTCTAAAAAAAGCCTACCAAAGAACGAAGTCAGTAGACAGATCGGAGAACCTACACAGACCATCTAAAAACACTTCCCTTACCCCAGGTACAATAAGGTTTATTGGCACATATGACAAGAATTGGAACCAGGCACTTCAGGTGCTAACCAAAAATTGGCCTGTATTACAATATGATACTAACCTCATAAATACTATCTCTACTCAACCATCTATGATATTCAGAAGAGCCAGGAATTTGGCAGACCACCTAACACACAGCCATTTGAAACCAGTACAAACTACTCCGACATGGCTACAAACTAAAGGTCTGTTCAAGTGTGGCCACTGTAAGGCTTGTGATTTCATTTTACCGTCTAAAACAGTGTACAATAAAACAACATCCAAAAATATAGTGGTTAATACTTTCATTAACTGCAGCTCCACCAATGTAATATACATCATAACATGCGTCTGTGGTTTACAATACATTGGGAAGACATATCAACAACTGCGCCGACGGATTTTACAACATGTCAATTCCATTCTGAATCCCAATATGGATACACCCATCGCGAAACATGTACGACTCAACCACGCCTCTCAAACCAATGTCCTTAAATTCCAGGTGATCCAAAAAATCTTCCTCAACCACAGGAAGGGGGACATTAATGTCTCCTTATTAAAAGCTGAGTCTAGATGGATCTATTCCTTCCAAACGCTATACCCGAAAGGACTAAATGAGGAATTTAATTTTACTCCTTTTATTCACACCTAGAGGCCACCAGTGTCAATATAATCTTCATACACGACTGGATCACAATCTGAAACTCTGTCCTGTCTACACCTCCTAGAAGGACGCTACTAGACAAGTTGGTAAAAAGAATACATACTTTAGTTCATCTAGTAATGATGTTGGACAGTTATATAGCATTTCTGTTTCTCCTTGCCATCTGTCTAAACAAGTCACCACAGAATGAAAACATTCAAAATATTCTCAATATTTGTCTAAATAAGCCATTATTAAATGCAAATACTAGTAATATTTGCTCCCCCTTTTAGTAAGGGTTATCAAAACAATTTTATATTGCTTTAAGCCACTATCATTAACACTATGAGTGATCCCAACCACTGCAACCACTCTGACAAAATATATGTTAATTTGGAAAAAAAAAAAATAACATCTAGTTGCCACTTAACATAGTGGTTCACTAGTATTATTCCATTTTTTACATATGACTGGACTATATTTTGGTATTCAGCCTTCCCTATATTTTCCAGTAGAACTGGAACAGTTAAGTTGGCAAAATAATAAAAGTCATTACTGAATGTAAATACTCTCACTATCTGCTCCATTTAAACAAGGGTGACTACATTGATTTTAACTTGCTTGAAAGCCATCTTTATTAACATTGTGAATGATCTAGCACTCTGATACAACATACTATTAATACTAACATTTCAGTTGCCATTTAGGTGCCCAAATAGTATTCATTTACAAATGTGTAACTATGTTTATAAGCACAACAGCCATTATTATCGGCAAGAGAGTTGAGGATCTGAGTGCCCTCATCCCAGCACGTCGTGTAAGCGAAATGTCTAAAGTATCACTTTTTCGTTTTTTCAGCTGTATTTTTATATGTAAATTACATTTGAACAAGACTCAGGAAACACCTTTTTGATTTCTATTAACTGTGTGCTTCTCCCTGTACACACTTTTGTTAAACCCTTATTGGGTTAACCACGGAGGAGACCAGAGCCAACCCCCTCTCTTACGTAGGCATAAAATTTTGGCCAATTACAAGAGAGGGCGGGATATTTAAACGATGAACGCACACTTACCCGGTTCCCTTGAAAAGCCTCTAGTCGGCGAAACGCGCGTCGGGAAGAACTGAGGGGAGGGTGGTTTTGACAGTCAGGGAGGACGCTCTGATTTTTGATTTAAAACTTACATTTCTTCACCCTCCTCGAGATATTCATTGACCGTTTGTTTTTAGTTCAGGACAGAATCTCCTAGAGCAGGCAGTGATTACTTAGAGAAGAATTATCTTTGCAGCACAGTATCTAGTAGATAACGATCTCGACAGTGCATGGACTTAGCACTTTGGGGAGGATGAGGCAACGCTGGGGTTTACTTTGGAGTGTAGATTTTCTCTATTAACCCCTTCCCTCCTGTACTCTAGCAGTGTGCTACTATTCAAGTGTGGGAATTTTTTCTCCTTATCTATCTTAGTTATCATATCTCCTGGCTCTATACATAGGAGATCTGTCCTTATCAAGCTTTATACTTTGTTTATATTTGATACTATTTATTTATTTTTAGAATTGATTATTAAAAGTTATATTTTAATTCAGGGACTGCTGCTCTCTTTACTTGTAACCTGTAGGTGCACTATCACTATTATTAAGTGCATGCTCCAGCTCTAGCTGTATTTTATCTTTTGTAACTATGTTGTTTTAAATAAAGGTATTTTGGCCACTTTCTTACTGTGATTTAGCCATCTTACTTTTAATTAATATAATCATTTTACTTTTTTACTACTACCATCCTTTTATCCGGCACCAGAAGTGTTTTTACTTTCCAGTGAGGATATAACTCCTAAGAATCCTAGGTGGGGATTATACCACTCAACCTGTATTCATTGAACAGTTAGTCTGTTCAACTAAATGTGAGTAACCACTTGGTTTTTTATCTTCTCACCTCTGGCATTTTATACTTTGAGCACCATTGCTGTTCCCGCTTTTATTTCCACATATGGTTCCCTAATCAAGAAAGAATACTAAGACCTCACGTATCCCATAAGTGGGGATTATACCACTGTACGTTATCAACACTAGAGCTAAGTCCATAGCTCTTGAAAACATGAGTAGGACCATATACTCTTGTATTGCTTCTACCCCCTTCGGGACATACTATACCATCAGTTGTTATTTTCTTATTTCATATGATGTACAAAGACGCATCTACACCACTCTGAAGAATCCCCCACTACAAAAGACTGTATTCACCTCTACAAAGATATACCTCGTTGTTTGATTCATCTACCAGTCAGACTATTTATTCTGGACTTCTATTTGCTTATTATATATTATATATATTGCATTCTAGTCTGCCTATTCTATGCTCTTTTAATTTATGTGGTTTGTAGTGGCACTGCCTTCCTTTCTTTTTTCTGAACTCAACTTAAGTACTTTATTATGAGGTAATTTGGCCTGTCAATTTGAAGAAAATAGAGCAAAGAATTGTGCTGTGATTTTAGTAACCCTTTCGCTTCAGAAGTAGGTCAGAAATAAGTTTTGACATGATTAGACATTATAAAACAAAATGATGCATACCAAACTGTATTAAACTAATGTGTGTGCTGCTGAAAGACATTTTAGTTTGTATCATCAATTATGGAGTTCAAAAGCAGAATGTGTCTCTTAGGTAGGGTATCACAGTTGAATTGCTGGAATGTATAGTCAGCATGGGAGATGTTGAAAAAAACAAAGTAGATGAAAGATTTGTGTATAACAACATATTCATCAAATCTTAACTAACCCTAAAATGTTTAAAATAAAATATATATATATATATATATATATATATATATATATATATATATATATATATTAAATACCTTTTTGTCTCCACACACTTTGCTTTGTGGTGAACCAGAAATGTTACACATTTTTGCTATGGGACGCAGTCCATTTGATTTAGGTATGAAACGAAGACTGGAAACCAAGTTAACATGTTTCTGTTGTTGTATACCTTTAATTTCCTCATGAGGCAATAAACGTAGATCTACGTTTTCCAAATGTTTCCTTCCGGTAAAAAATAAATAAGACATAAATAAATGTGAATATGGCACAAACAATGTCATACATTATTCTACTGTCGTGACCACAATATTTTAATAAATTAAAGTGAAGCTGACCTAAATCTTCACAACGTTTGAATATGTCATTACATTCTAACGCTAGGGCATAATAAAACTTCCAGCAGATTTGGTGTGAGCCAGTTAAATCTAGCTCACATAAGGCAAATACATGTATCAATGGATACCTGGGGATATTTTGATTGAAAGTATGCACTGTATATAGCCCTTTAAATCCATTAGAGTGAATTTTTCACAGTGATTATGTAACTGTTTGTGAGTCATCCAGGGTCTGAAATGGTTTCCCTCCATGCCCCAAAGCCAATCTGATCAGAGTCTGGCTTTCTCAGTTGCCCAGTAAAGTTCACAATCCATTGGGCATACTATTTTCAGTATCACGAGCGTGTCATACTGAAAATAGCAATAAATAATGACAGCAACATACCACTCACTACTGTACCTTGAATTCTCTGTGATAATATATATGTATACTGATATTAGCAGAGGGGAAGCATTGGGATTAGGATTAACCCCTTAAGGACTGAGCCAAATGTACACATGTTCAAAACAAAACGTAAACAAAACCTGGAATTTGCGCTAAATGTCTGTTCAGGCATAATTCACCTCTTTCATATTATGTGTACGCACACTTATTATATATCATTTTATACAGGGGAAACAGGGCTTTCATTTAACATCAAATATTTAGGTTTAAAACATAATTTAATATGAATAAAATATTTTTTTAAATGGGAGAAAATTTTTATTTTTTTAGTTCTACATGACATTCATAATACTGTTTGCTTTCACTGCAAAACAAATACACATATTTGTATTCAGCTATGTCTCAGGTGTAAAATCCTATGTATAGGATTATGGGGTTTTGAGAAGTTACAGGGTCAAATATAGCATGTTTGGCTTATCCCTCTTGGAACATCAACCCTGTTACATATTTAAGTATCATCAGCAAAAAGACATACCTTACCATCAAGACCTTCTGCAATATTAGTGATATTGCAAAAGGTCTTGATGGTAAGTGTGGCGAAACCGACCTCGCCACTGGACATTGGAGAAGACTGATTGCCCGCCTCCTGCCATGTGACTATGGCCCCTGGGATGTATTGGTGTTTAAAGAGATGATTTGGGCATAATGGATTTGTGCTGTGCTGCTGCTGGCCCTTTAAGAACCATCTGGGGACATACTGTGGAGTTACTGGGTGGCCACCATTTCATGTAACAGAGGCACATGGTGAGAACAATGGATGAAGCACATGGTGAGAACAATAGATGGCGGCCATTTTAACTCACAGACACTGTGTGGACTTTTCTACACGGTGCCATCTCGCCAGTATTTGGTGCACAGAGACATTGTGCAGTGGTTTTGGACTATACAGCAGGGGACACATTATACAGTGATTGTTTTTCATTTAGCCTGTATATGTTCTGCAGAATCTGCATTAAACTGTATCTTCCAAAGTACTGAACGAATCTGGGTGAATTTTGGATATGTGGTTCACCCAGATCCCCCGGTTCCAATTATCCATATTTTTCCATATTTTATGGGGTTATTGCATGTTTTGGGGTCCCTGTGATGTGTTTTATGAAACTGTATTTTTCTGTCTGTGATAATTAGATTACCCATTGTGTAAGGTAATTGTATCACAGGCAGAGGGGAGGATTTTGTGTGGGAGTGTCTGAGTGTATTGTACGTGTTATTGGTTGTTCTGTAAAACCCTGTGGGCAGTACTAAGTTTGAGGATTGGGAATAAAAGAGGCTGTATGTGCCAGTCCAGTGAGTTCCTGCTTAACCCTCAAAGTGAAGTGTCGTCTCATTATTGGGGAAGGATTTATTGTATGCTGTTCCAGTTTGACTGCTAGGAGTGTAAACCTATTTGCATGTTTTTTCCTATTCGGCTGTACACAACATTAATATGCTTGATAGCATTAAAATGCTTCTCCGGTTTGGTGGTTGTGGTGTCTGCTGCAGTGCTTGGAGTCCTCAGGAAGCGCTAGGAGCATCCTTCAACGGAGCTACCCAGTCGGGGTGCCAGGTGATCCGTTACAGTAAGGTATGTCTTTTTGCTGATGATACCAAAATGTGTACCAGGGTTGATGTCAGGGCCGGACTGGGTATACAAAGCAGCCCTGGAAAAAAAATCTATGCCAGCCCCATAAGTCATTGTATTGTGTGTGTGTGTATATATGTATATATATATATATATATATATATATATATATATATAAAAATCACAATAGTTTCTGGCATTCATCCCATAGCAAAAGCATTAATTCAGCAATGACCAGGTGCCTCTCTGTGCAAAATATACAAATGGAACAAATTGAGAGCACTCATTGGATTTAGTAAACAAAAAAATATATTAAATCAAACGCATATAAATCAACGTTTCGACCGTCTAGCAGTCTTTATCAAGATGCTATGACATGTGAAAATCTCAAATATATACAATCTCATGTGTTAAACTTACCCAATCACCAAGTGCACCCTGTTTGTCCGGTCTGCTCTGTGAATAGAGCCGCAAACCGAGGACTGTCAAGCATACTGCCGAAAAGTGACATAAAGCACAGCCACCAAGTGTTGCCTAGAAACGGCAAAGTTGTTTTAAAAGAGAAAAAAATCGGAGTAAAATTAAAAGCATGTATGGAGGAAAAAGAAATAAAGTCTGATTACATGGTCTTAAATGTATATGAGTGTGGAATGTTAAAGACAGCAGTATGAATGAAAATGGGTTAGCCGAACAGGTTAATGTGTGTATGCATGCTGAATAAAGAGACGAAAAAAAACAAAACAAAAAAAACCTTTGGCTAACCCATTTTCATTCATACTGCTGTCTTTAACATTCCACACTCATATACATTTATTTATTTCTTTATTTCTTTTTCCTCCATACATGCTTTTAATTTTACTCCGATTTTTTTCTCTTTTAAAACAACTTTGCCGTTTCTAGGCAACACTTGGTGGCTGTGCTTTATGTCACTTTTCGGCAGTATGCTTGACAGTCCTCGGTTTGCGGCTCTATTCACAGAGCAGACCGGACAAACAGGGTGCACTTGGTGATTGGGTAAGTTTAACACATGAGATTGTATATATTTGAGATTTTCACGTCATAGCATCTTGATAAAGACCGCTAGACGGTCGAAACGTTGATTTATATGCGTTTGATTTAATATATTTTTTGTTTACTAAATCCAATGAGTGCTCTCAATTTGTTCCATTTATATATATATATATATATATATATATATATATATATATATATATATATATATATATATATATATAAAAAAGTTTCCAAAGATAGCACTCCAGGGACTTGAAAAAAGTTTGCTTTAATTACCTTTCAAATATCCAAAATGTCAACGTTTCAGCCCAATAACCTTAGGCTTTCATCAGGACATGATGAAAGCCTAAGGTTATTGGGCTGAAACGTTGACATTTTGGATATTTGAAAGGTAATTAAAGCAAACTTTTTTCAAGTCCCTGGAGTGCTATCTTTGGAAACTTTTTTTGTATTTTGGCTGACAAGCACCGGGCATTATATTAATTAAGAAGGTGGAGTGCAAGATTATTCTCAATTTTTATATATATATATATATATATAAAAACGTGCCAAAGGATAGCTGCTCACCGGTCTTTAAAATTCCAATACTTTATTTAGTTCAATTTAAAATCAGAAATTAGGTCTTTGATTTTAACTTGAACTAAATAAAGTATTGGAATTTTAAAGACCGGTGAGCAGCAATCCTTTGGCACTTTGTACTTTTGGAGTCCAGGCTATGGCACCCGGCATTATTGAACCCTACTAAGTGTGAGTGCGGAGGAAATTTTTTTTAAATTATTTTGTATTTTATATATATATATATCTGCATTATTATTATTATATACAAATCTATATATCTATATAGATAGATATATATATATATATATCTATATATATATATATATAGATATATATATATATTTCTTATTGGTATATTTATTTTTCTAATTCAAATTATTAGTCCTTTCGGGGTAATTAAATTATACAGTACAGCATACTCACATACAGACACAGACAATCTTACTGATGCACACAAATAGGCTCATTGACAGACAATCTCAATGACACACACAGACAAGGTTACTGGTACAAACACAAATTTAGTACAGACAAGGTCTGATACACACACAAGTTTACTACAGACAAGCTCACTGTCACACACACGTGCTCACTGCAGATAAGCTCACTGATGTGCACACACTCTCCCTACAGACAAGCCCATTGACACACACATGCTCACTAACACACAGATTCACTACAGACAAGCTCACTGACACACACATACTCACTACAGACAAGCTCACTGACACACATGGCAACTACAGACAAGCTCACAATCACACACATGCTTACTACAGACAAGCTCACTGTACACACATGCTCACTACAGATGAGCTCACGATCACACCCATGCTCCCTATAGACAAGCTCACTAACACACAAACACGATCCCTATATACAAGTTCACTGACACACATACAAGCTCACACACACAGGCAGACAGTCGCACACACACACAGGAAGTCACACACTCACACACACACAGGCAGACAGTCACACACAAACACACACTCACAGGCAGGCAGTCACACACTCACAAGCAGACAGTCACACACACACACACACACACTGACCTGCTTCTTATCTCCACATCCCTTGGAGCTCCAGGAGACTGCTTCCCATGCTGCAGTTACCAGGGCCCCCACCGCACGCTAAGCCCCGCAGTAAGCACCGCCCCCGCCTCAATCTTTTTTTGTTTTATAATCCCGGCCGGCAATGTGTAAGCTCCCAGGTCGCACATTGCCGGCAGGGATAACAGGAGCCTTATCAGTGATGAATAGGCCTGTCAGCCCAGCCACAGGTGCCGCGGCCCACTGGGAAATTTCCTGGTATCCCGGTGGGCCAGTCTGGCCCTGGTTGATGTTACAGGAGAGATAAGACAAATTGCAAATGATTTAGCTAAACTAGAAAAATGGTCAGAGTTGTGGCAACTGACATTTAATGTGGATAAGTGCAAGATAATGCATCTTGGACGTAAAATCCCAAGGGCAGAGTACAGAATATTTGATAGAGTCCTAACCTCAACATCTGAGGAAAGGGATTTAGGGGTGATTATTTCTGATGACTTATAGGTAGGCAGACAATGTAATAGATCAGCAGGAAATGCTAGCAGAATGCTTGGTTGTATAGGGAGAGGTATTAGCAGTTGAAAGAGGGAAGTGCTCATGTCATTGTACAGAACACTGGTGAGACCTCACTTGGAGTATTGTACATCTTACTGGAGACCGTATCTCCTGAAGGATATTGATACTTTAGAGAGAGTTCAGAGAAGGGCTACTGGTTCATGGATTGCAGGATAAAACTTACCAGGAAAGGTTAAAGGAACTTAACATGTATAGCTTGGAGGAAAGACGAGACAGGGGCTATGATAGAAACATTTCAATACATAAAGGGAATCAACACAGTAAAGGAGGAGATTATATTTAAAAGAAGAAAAACTACCACAAGAGGAAATAGTCTTGAATTAGAGGGGCAAAGGTTTAAAAATAATATCCGGAAGTATTACTTTACTGAAAGGGTAGAGGATGCATGTACTGGGCTTCCAGCTGAAGTGGTAGAGGTTAACACAGTAAAGGAGTTTAAGCATGTGTGGGATATGCATAAGGCTATCCTAACTATAAGATAAGGCCAAGGACTAATGAAAGTATTTAAAAAAAATTGGACAGACTAGATGGGCCGAATGCATCTTATCTGCTGTCACATTCTATGTTTCTATGTTCCATTTTTCAGTTGTTTCAGATTGAAATTCACCAGATTGGTTACGTTGCCTTTGAGAATTACCCCCATGATGGCATACCATGATGGCATATCACTGCAATAGTAGACAACCCAAGGTATTTCAAAATTGGGTATGTACAGTCTTTTTTAGTAGCCACTTGGTCGCAAACACTGGCCAAAGTTAATATTTGTTTGTGTGTGAAAAACGCAAAAAACAAATTTGAACGCCAATTTTGGCCAGTGTTTGTGACTATGTGGCTTCTAAAAAAGACTGCACATACCTCATTTGCAATACCTTGGGTTGTCTACTATTGCAAACAGTAAAATGTATCACAAAAATTATATTGTCCGTGTAAGTGCCAATTGTGTGTGAAAAATGCAAAAAATGTCACTTTCACTGATGAGATCATCGTTGTAATACATTTTACTGTTTTGAAACACTAATATTTGTGTTCAGTGAGGTTTTCCGAGTAAAATAGTACCGCCCATGTACAGGTTTTATGGTGTCTTGGAAAGTTACAGGGTTAAATATAATGCTAGCAATTTAAATTCCCCGGACTTTCGGCCTGGGTTGTCAGGCAGGTCCCGTAAATGGTAATTAATAAAATTACCTAATTATGTAAAATGATTACATAAATAGATATGTAGAATTTACCGTATTTTTCGCTCCATAAGACGCACTTTTTTTCCCCTCAAAAGTGAGGGGAAATGTCTGTGCGTCTTATGGAGCGAATGTGAAGATTTACTTACCTGTCTTGGAGCGTGGGCCGGCTTCACAGCGCGCTCCGCGGTCCAGGAACTTCTATTTCAGGTTCCGGTTTCCAGCGGGACTGAAAGGAAGTGTGCACACTATCTTTCAGTCCCGCCGGAAACCGGAACCTGAAATAGAAGTTCCTGGACCGCGGAGCGCGCTGTGAAGCCGGCCCACGCTCCAAGACAGGTAAGTAATTATGGTTCAATGGGAGGGGAGACACTGTGGGAGAAAGGGAGGGGGAGACACTATGGTAGAAGGGGAGGGGGACACTATGGGAGAAGGGGAGGGGGAGACACTATGGGACAAGGGGAGGGGGCCACACACTATAGGAGGGGAGGGGAGGGACACTATGGGAGAAGGGGAAAGGGGAGGGGGGACACTATACAGGGAGAGAAGGAGGGGAGACACCATAGAAGGGAGGGGGGACACCAGGGGAGGGGGGACACCATGGGGAGAAGGGAGGGAGAGACACTGTGGGAGAAGGGAGAGGGAGAGACACTATGGGAGAAGGGGAGGGGGACACTATGGGAGAAGGGGAGGGAGAGACACTATGGGAAAAGGGGAGGGGGACACTATGGGAGAAGGGGAGGGGGGACACTATGGGAGGGAAAGTGCACTATGGGACAATGGGAGGGGGGAACACTATGGGATCAGAACACTAATGGACAAGGGGAGGAGGGGTTAAAGAACACTATGGGACAGGGTAGGAGGGGTTAAAGAACACTATGGGACAGGGGAGGAGGGGTTAACAATCACTATGGGACAGAGGAAAGGGGGGGTTAAAGATCATTATGGGACAGGGGAGAAAAAAAAATATTCTGAACAAACTGTCCCATAGTAAGAAACACTACGGAACAGTTTGTTCAGAATATTTTTTTTTTCTGGGTTTCCTCCTCTAAAAACTAAGTGCGTCTTATGGTGAGGTGCGTCTTATGGAGCGAAAAATACGGTATATATATTTTTTTTTTTATATATAGGTATACATATAGTGATATATATATTATTTCGTTCTACATGTATTTTGATATATATTAATTTTAAAATACAGTTAGAAAGAATTTACACATTTTTTGTTTAATTTAATTGTTTACCTATTTACATATTTATTATAAAATGATAATTATATATATATATATATATATATATATATATATATATATATATACATGCTATGTCTGTCATCCTGAAGAAGGCTCCAGATAGGAGCTGAAACGTTGATGTAGACTTTTTATTTCTCGATATGAATTAAGTTATGTTTTACTTTATTTAAAAGTTCCTATAGTGCTGTCCGTTCATTGGAATATTTACATCTTTTTGCTGGACTAGCACCGGGCAAGAGTTCTATTATTACCAGAAGTGCAAGCATTTTTTGATTTTGTATGTGTATATATATAAAATATTCAAATACTTGCACTCCTGTAAAGATAGGTTAATGCCTGGTGCTAATAAAGCAAATAACATAAAAATAAAATGGTAGGTAATAGCACTCTAAGGACTTCAAAAAGTAAATGGTGAAAAAAACTTAGCTTTTATTCAGCAGCTGCCACACAAAATCGATGTTTCAGTTCTTAATACAGAACTTTCATCAGGATCCTGATGAAAGTTCTGTATTAAGAACTGAAACGTCGATTTTGTATACGCTACACGTGTGTAATAAATATCATTATACGTGCATTTATACGTGCATTTTGATAATATATATATATATATATATATATAAAATTATACATATATTAATATTAAAATACACTTAAACAGTGTATGAGTATTTATGTGTATGTATGTGTAGGAGTATATATATATATTAGGCATGTGCATGGGAAAATATTTTGGTTTGGTTTGGTTCGGCATTCCGAACATCAGCAACTTCGACACTTCGGAACTTCGGCACTTCAACACTTCGAAATTCGGTAATTTCGGAACTTCGGCACTTCAGAACTTCGGAATTTCGGAACGTCTCTTGCAGCCGCTTGGAAGATAACTTCCTAATTCCCACGGTATTAGGGAGTTATCTACCAAATGGCTGAAAGACCTAAATCCACCAATCAGAGTGTTATGAGTAAAATTACACAGCGTGGGAAAATTCCAAATAACTTTCCCACGCTGTGTAAAATGACACAGAGCACTCTGATTGGTGGATTTCAAACCAACCAATCAGAGTGCAGTGACAGGTAAATGTAGAGACTTACCTGTCAGTCTCTTCATTTACCTGTCAGAGCACTCTGATTGGATGGCTTAAACCCACCAATCAGAGTGCTCTGAGCCTAATTAAAGGGCATGGCAAGGCTTTATAAGCCTTCCCCCACCCTGCAGAGCTCAGTCTGCGCGGAGCCCTCGCCGGGTGAAGATGGATTTTTTTTTTTGCACTTTTTTTAGTGCGTCGGTTATTATGGCTTTTTATTTGGTCTTTTTGGGGTTGAAAAAATAAGATTTTAGAAGAAAGAAAACATCAAATGATATTTTTTTTTTTTCAGGTACTTAGTTAAATGGTCCCCCTCATTATTTTTAGGGTGAGGGGGGTAGGTAGGGGTTAATTTTTTTAGAGGAGGGGGGTGACTAGGGGTTTGGGGACCCGTAGTCACCCGGGGGTGGAAGGTTATTTTTTTTATTTAGGGCCCCACCCACCACTCAGGGGTGGGGGCCAAGGAGAAGGACATTAGGTCCCCCCCAATTAGTATTTTAGGGCCCCACCCACCGCTCAGGGGTGGGGGCCAGGGGGAGGACATTAGGTCCCCCCTAATTAGTATTTTAGGGCCCCCACCCACCGCTCAGTGGTGGGGACCAGGAGGGAGGACATTAGGTCTTCCCCCCTCATTCTAATTTAGGGCCCACACCCACTGCTCAGGGGTGGGGGCCAGGGAAGGAGGACATTAGGTCCACCAATTCAGGTCTTTCAGCCATTTAGTAGATAACTCCCTAATACCGTGTGAATTAGGGAGTTATCTACTTATTCATTCCTGTCATTACACTGACTGGCCAAGTAACTTACATTTTATATGAATGTATGTTACTTGATTGTTGTAAGTGTTGCAGATGTTTACAGCTAAATCATGTTTGTATACTTTTTATTTAAAATTGTATACAGTGTAACATTCTTCTTCTTCCACTGGGTAAGTATATTAGTACTTAGGCAATACTGTGCTTCAGAACTTCGGGAGTTCAACACTTCGGAAATTCCGTGATTTTGGAACTTCGGGACATCGGTAGTTCGGCACTTTGGCTATTCAGACATTCGGAAGTAAAAAAAAAAAAAATATATATATATATATATATATATATATATATATAGCAAAAAGGAAAGAGATGCACTCTCAGGTCTTTGTAGAAAAAAACTCGATGTTTACTCGATTATTATTTTTCTACAAAGACCTGAGAGTGCATCTCTTTCCTTTTTTGCTTTACATATCCAGCGTGGGATTGCACCAAGGCAGTCTTTTACTGATTCATTGAAAGGGTGAGTGCCACTATACTTGTATGTGTGTGTATATATATATATATATATATATATATATATATATATAATCTAAATATATATAATTTGATTTTAAAAACTGTTTTAAATTTTTTTTTCAGGCACCAGGGGGAGTACCTGTCATTACAGGCACTCCCTGCTGGCATTGCTGTGGACGGCTATGCCATCCATGTGATCGTGAGATCCTCGTGATCACATGGCCCAGGGGGGACGCAACGGAAGGAGGGGGACTTCCTGGGATGCCAGGTGAGTCCCCGCACCGCGATTGCAGGCGTAGGTAAGTACAAAGCAGGGCGGGGACGTGTTATGCCCCCCCCTCCACCCCGGCATTTAGAGCCATGTCCCCAAGGACGGCATAGCACGCCCACCGTCTTTAAGGGGTTAAAGGACCACTATAGGCACCTAGACCACTTCAGCTTAATGAAGTGGTCTGGGTGCCTGATCCAGCTAGGGTTAACCCTTTTTTTAATAAACATAGCAGTTTCAGAGAAACTGCTATGTTTATAATATGGTTAATCGAGCCTCTAGTGGCTGTCTCATTGAAAATCACAGTGAGAAGACGCCAGCGTCCTTAGGAAAGCATTGTAAATGCTTTCCTATGAACTGGCTGAATGCGTGCGCGGCCAATGACGTCGCTATGAAGGAGGAGAGGAGGAGGGGAGCTCCCCGCCCGGCGCTGGAGAAAGGTAAGATTTTAACCCCTTCCTCTCCTTCTACTAAGGAGACTTTGCTGAACACAAACATTAGTATTTCAAAACAGTTAAACGTATCACAACAATGATATCATCAGTGTAGTTTGTGTGACCAAAAAATGCAAAAAACTTCACTTTCACTGACAATATCATTGCTGTGATATGTTTTACTTTTTTGAAACACTAATATTTGCGTTCAGCAAACTCTCCCGAGTACAACAGAAACCCCCATGTACACGTTTTAGGGTGTCATGCAAAAGTTACAGGGTTTAATACAATGCTAGCAAATTAAATTCTCTGGACTTGCTGTCTGCGTTGTCAGGCAGGTCCCTCAAATTGCAATCAATAAAATTACTTAATTATGTAAAAATATTACGTAAATATGTACGTAGAATTTAAATATATATATATATACATAGTAAGTCTCACGTGGGGAATAACGTTCGGTTATTCCTACGTTTGGGCCTAAAAATGCCAGGAGAGGCTCCCTTTTTCACTTATTTCTTTGTTTCCCATTCACCTGTTGGTATATGTTGGTTGCTTTCGGCACAATTCATACGAAGCTCCCAATACAGTTTCACGTATCGAACTGTACCTATTCGTACATGCGAGCGGTCTGTGCATTTAGCATATTGGTACTTCACTAATTTCTTAACTTATTCATTCGTATGGTTTCGAACATTTCTTTGTTATGTTAGTTCACCTTGTCATTTGTTTATTTCAGCACTTTGTTTAAAAATCTATTTGTTCACAATTTGTATGTAAACCAGTCTTCCACATGTATTAACTTACACTACTTCTGCTCCACTATATTAAGAGATTTTGCTTTCACATTGTCACTGGGGTTTTCCAATACAGATTAGAGGCCTTTCCGTGTCCAGGTATCACTCTGAAGGAATAGATCTATTTCCTTTCTGATGCATACCAATTTCTCTTGGGGGAGGCTATCTTGGAAGGATACTGTTTGTCATTTCCACTCTCATAACCCTCAGCCTTACAATTTGCACGCTCAAATCCCACTAGCATCTATTTTACCCATAGGATACTCCAGCCTGGACCAGTCCTACACCTAAGTTCTTGCTACTTTAACTACAAAGTATTACTTATCTCCCTACCCTGAAGTAAAAACATCCTAAGGTAAGTATTCGCATGTTTATGTTACTCAGTCAGAGACATGCCCCACCGGGGCTAGAGAACTAGCTCATAGGGTCAGGTGCTGCCCCTAGTACCAAATAACCGTATCCGTCCCGCAAGGCCAACACCCCACCTCACCACAGAGGTTCGCCCAACGACCTAAATCATAGTTAGTCGCCTCGCACTCCCTTCTTCAGGGCTACAGTCAGGGCCTCACAAGTCACGGCCACATGTTTTTGACTGAGAGGCCAACATCCCGCCACAACATCTAGTGGCCACGAGCCCTCACGGCCCAAACCATAGGTAGAGCCTCTCACCGCCACTTGGCAATAGCAGGGCCTCACCTGTCACAATCAGCTAATTCTTTTGCCTCTCGGCACTAGTCAGCAAGCCAGTTCTACGAAGGTCTTGATCTTCCCTCCCCTCTATTCTACTAATCAATGTTCTTTTCACAGGATGTCACAAGAAATAATCCCAAGTAATGGCCTGTCCCCAGAAGTATCCCTCACCCCCTCTATCCCCAGGTCCCTGAGATCATGGACCACACCAAAACTGTCAGCAGAGCTATGGCAGGAAAGCTGAACTCTACAGACCGCTCACAGCTCAGTCCAGTGATCCCAGGCCCTGCACAAGCTCTCAAGGGCTGCACGCCAACACCACAGACTCTACAGAAGAAAATTTGTCGGCTATTCTAGCTAACCTACAGACTCTAAACCAAAGTAGAAATAGTCATCGCTACTCCACGTGACCTACCAAGCCCTTCAGTTCCTCCTCTACTACTCCCAAACATGCTGAGTAGCCAGGAACTCGACCCTATGAGCTAGTTCTCTAGCCCTGGTGGGGCATGTCTCTGACTGAGTAACATAAACATGTGAATACTTACCTTAGGATGTTTTTACTTCAGGGTAGGGAGATAAGTAATACTTTGTAGTTCAAGTAGCAAGAACTTAGGTGTAGGACTGGTCCAAGCTGGAGTATCCTACGGGTAAAATAGATGCTAGTGGGATTTGAGCATGCAAATTGTAAGGCTGAGGGTTATGAGAGTGGAAATGACAAACAGTATCCTTCCAAGATAGCCTCCCCCAAGAGAAATTGGAATGCATCAGAAAGGAAATAGATCTATTCCTTCAGAGTGATACCTGGACACGGAAAGGCCTCCAATCTTTATTGGGATCCCTTAACTTCGCTATGCGGATAATCCCGCTGGGCAGATCATTCATCTAAAAGCTACTGTTTCTCTTACACGGGGTACCAGACACGTGCACTATACCAGCCAGGGAAGACTTGATCATGTGGAGGAATTTCATATTTGAATGGAATAGAGTCTCCTTGTTTATTCCCCCACCATCTGACCAATCTCCAGAAATTTGGACGCAGTAGCCCACACCGGGTTCGCCACAATATTTGGCAACCATTGGTTTAGGGACAACTGGCCCACGGAGACGGCTGCCTTGCCGGCCTTTAGAGAAACTTCAGCCTTATTCGAAATCTATCCCGTCATGGCAGCTGCCCATACCTGGGGCCATATTTGGACAGGAAAGGCAGTCAAATGTTACACTGACAACTCGGCAGCTTGCGAGATAAATAAAGGATGTTCTTCCTCATTAACAATCATGAGGTTGGTCCGCAAGCTGACTTGGCTAGCAGCCACGTCACAATTCTACCTAGTCTGCGAACACATCCTGGGCAAATGTAACACAGAAGCTGATGTTCTTTCCCGTTCTCGATTTAAGGTATTCTTCCAGGTAAACCCTTCTGCCAATAACCTACCATCCAGAATACCGACATTCCACGAATTAATCATGGACTGACTGACCTGTTACGACACGCCCAATCACTTACGCACAACGCACTCTCAGCCAACAACAAGACCATTTTCCAAAAACTTGCAGTAGAATTTAATGTAGTGGGTAATTTCTCTATAGAGACCACAATGGCATTTTCCTCTTTTTGGCACTTACATCTCAAATTATCAAACAACACCATCAAACTATATCTCACAGGCATACAACATCACGTTCTCACCACTTTTCCCAATCACCCACCTTTTCTATCCTCTTACCCCTTAAAGGTATCAACAAAACAGTTCGCCCCCCCTACAACCAGAAGACTACCTATAGATGGGCCTATATTCCAGAAACTCAGCGACCTGTTAAGACACCAGCCCCTTTAATTCCGTCATTAAAGTCGCTATTTTCATTGCCTTCTATGGCTTCCTTAGACCTAGAGAATTTACCGTCATACGCCAGCCAGCCATACGCCAGTTAAAAAAATTCTCACCTGATAAAAAACAATGAGCATTACATCCTTTCACTACAAACCTAAAAAACTAATCAAACCAACCAGACTACTACAATTCCCCTCTTTCCTACAGGAACGACTGGTGCCCAGTTAAAATACTAGACACTTTTCTAAGCATTCGTCACCCACCTAACTCTCCACTACAACTACTCCACGATCAAACTCTAACCACATCCAAGTTCGTTTTTTATATCAGAACTCTGCTATTAAGATAAGGCTACAACCCCTCTTCCTTTTCCGGACACTTCTTCAAGATAGGAGAAGCGTTGTCGGCATCCAGTTCTAACACTCCAGTCCATATCATCAAAAGACTGGGCTGATGGAAGTCATCAATTTATAATACCTATATTCCACGACCAGAGTAAGAGCTAAGGAAAGCATTTAAATGTTTAGCCTTATAAGAAGCAATAAAGCGTTTTTTTTCCCATCTTTCTTTTGCCCTCTTTTTACAGGGGCCTACTCGTTCTTTGGTTTCGGAACAGCTCAACCAACACTATACCACCTACCACATTCCATAATCGATTAAATTCCGACCACAAGCAGGAAGGCCATAAGGCCTGAATTTGTGGGAGGAGTTATTTTCCTATTTAAACCCTAGACTAATACTCACCTATGTTGTTCATGCTGGTTGACTCCACCTACCTTCACCCTTCACTTATTAATATCATTAACTTAGTAGGCCCTCTTTTATTACAAGCCTACTCCATAATCCATAATATATATACACACACACACACACAATATGTGGTAGCTTGGCACTCTCCTTACCAGAATTATAAACAATAATAATCGCCTGGGTGCTGATACAAATGTGTCAAAAATATACAGAAAAAGAGTTAATCCGGGATGCACCCACAGTTCTTTGACTTGTATGATGTGATTTATTGAAACGAGGTTACATACAGCAAAATAATCGATGTTTCAACCCTGCCGTGTTTATGCATCTCATTATGAATGTGTTTCAAGGTTTTTCATTTGTATTTTTATCTGGGATATATGGATCACAGTGCTCTTATTATTGTATGCAATTAGTATTGATATATTATGTATGTAAATTGTCTTGCATGTATACATATCATTCAAGTTTTACTTTTAGTTACACCAAGGTTGATATAAGACTCGCATATCTGTCACATTTTTTCTTGTTTAATATTTATCTAATACACTATGATTCATGGATTGTATCTAGTTGTATTCATATTCACATGAAACACACTATTTAGTGGTCACCTGATGGTGCTTAAGTGAAGTTGTGTTGTACACATGTGGCTCATCAATCTACAGTTTGCACTGTTTAGTCTGGATCTTTGATCACAGGTATTACCTTTGTCTAGGGGGAGGGTACTTCCCCTTTACAAGTTTCCCACACTTTTTTGTTATTTAAAGATTGTGTTTGGAGCTATGGGGTTATCCTGATGAAAGTCCTATGATGGACTGAAACGTTGATTTGTTGTAACCCGTGTGTTATGAATTAAGACACATAATTTTCTTTAAAAAGCCCAGCGTGTGCCTTTCTTCATGGAGATTTATGTTGATTTGGCTAAAACAGCACTGTGGCACTTATACTACAAATGTGAGTGCAAGATCAATTTTATATATATATATATATATATATATATATATATATAGAGAGAGAGAGAGAGAGAGAGAGAGAGAGAGAGAGAGAGAGAGAGAGAGAGAGAGAGAGAGAGAGATAGATATATATATATATTAGGGATGCATCAAAATTTTTGGTCAAATTTGCCAAAATTATTATTTTTATTTTTTTTGTAGTGCATAGTTTAACCCCTTAAGGACGTAGCCAAATGTACACGTTGTGATCAAAACAAAACGTAATCAAAAACTGGAATTTGTGCTTTGTCTGTTCAGGCGTCATTCGCCTTTTTCATATTATGTGCACCCACACTTATTATATATCATTTTATTCAGGGAAAACAGGGCTTTCATTTAACATCAAATACACAGGTATGAAACATATTTTAATATGAATAAAATATAAAAAAATGGGGAAAAATAAGAATGTAAATTTTTTTTTTCGTTCTATGTGACATTCTAACTGTAAATGTCATAATACTGTTTTCTTTTACTGCAATAAAATACACATATTTGTATTCAGCGATATCTCACGTGTAAAACAGTACCACCTATGTACACCTTATGGTGTTTTGGGAAGTTACAGAGTCAAATATAGCGTGTTACATTTTTCATTTATTTTCACACTGAAATTCGCCAAATTGGTTACGTTGCCTTTGAGACCATATGCTAGCCCAGGAATAAGAATTACCCCCATGATGGCATACCATTTGCAAAAGTAGACAACCCAAGGTATTGCAAATGGGGTATGTCCAGTCTTTTTTAGTAGCCACTTGGTCACAAACACTGGCCAAAGTTAGTGTTAATATTTGAAAATGCAAAAAAAACTAATTTGAACACCAATTTTGGCCAGTGTTTGTGACTATGTGGCTACTAAAAAAGACTGAACATACCCCATTTGCAATACCTTGGATTGTCTACTATTGCAAATGGTATGCCATCATGGGGGTAATTTTCATTCCTGGGCTACCATACAGTCTTAAAGGCAACATAACCAACCTGACGAATTTCAATGTGAAAAAACTGAAACACAAGCATTATATTTGACTCTGTAACTTTTGAAAACACAATAAAACCTGTACATGAGTGGTACTGTTATACTTGAGAGACTTTGCTGAACACAAATATTAGTGTTTCAAAACAGTAAAACGAATCACAACAATTATATCGTCAGTGTAAATGCCATTTGTGTGTGAAAAATGCAAAAAAATGTCATTTCCACTGAAGATATTGTCGTCGTAATACATTTTACTATTTTGAAACACAAATATTTGTGTTCAGCGAAGTATTCCGAGTAAAACAGTACCCCCCATGTACAGGTTTTTATGGTGTCTTGGAAAGTTACAGGGTTAAATATAGTGCGAGCAAATTACATTCCCTGAACTTTCGGCCTGGGTTGTCAGGCAGGTCCTGCAAATTGTAATTAATAAAATGACGTAATTATGTAAAATTATTACATAAATATATATGTAGAATTATTATATATATACACGTGTATACATATATGTGTATATATATATGAATATAATGTTTTAAATTTTTTATTTATATATAGGTATATATATATATAGCGTTATATACGTATATACTTATGTATATAAGTAGAGATTGTAGCCGTATTAGTTCAGTGATGTAGATGTAAAACACAGATAAAATTCTTATCTTGTAATACATTTTTTATTGGACTAAGAGAATTTTTTAATGACAAGCTTTTGGGAGAACCTTCCTTTCTCAAGTCTGAAGAATTTCTGAGCAAAAGGACACATTTTCAAAGTTGAGTTGTGATACAGGGGTTAAAGCGACATGAGTGTAGATAAGACACAGGTTTGTTAGAAAATAAATAAATATGTAAATATGTTAAAGATGGTGTCTATTTTCTAAGACCTGTGTCTTATCTACAAAGGCATTTGAGGGTATTATTTAATTCAGAAGAGTTTGCAAACTTTGCAGTGGTAGGCCTTTGAACAGTCAAACTGCTATAATGTCCTGAACTGTGGAATATGCCCCACAAATCTGTCCATCAAAAATCTAAATGTAAACCTGAAATGATTACGTCTGTTATATAACACTGTAGCTTCACAAAACAGTGGCAAAGGCATTTAAGATGTATGTGATATGCGATATGCGATATATGCGATATGCAAAAGATTGCTGCAAGAAACTTGCAGATAACTTGTGATTGGATACATCGAGACAAGGTGCTACAGCTGTTAGAGAAAATCAATGTAAATAAAGCCCTGGGGCCTGACGGTATTCACCCACAACTACTTAAGGAGCTAAGTAGGGAAATAAGTGAACCACTGTATTTAATTTTTCAAGATTCTTTCGTTTCAGGTATTGTACCGGAGGATTGGAGGAAGGCAGATGTTGTTCCTATATTTAAAAAGGTTCAAAATCCTTGCCTGGAAATTATAGACCTGTGAGCTTAACTTCTGTGACTGGGAAAATATTTGAAGGGCTATTAAGGGATAATATTCAGGAATTCATTGGGAAGAAATTTGTTATTAGCAATAATCAGCATGGTTTTATGAAACATAGGTCTTGTCAAACTAACCTAATTGCATTCTACGAAGAAGTATAGATCAGGGTGTTGCAGTGGATGTGATCTACTTGGATTTTGCCAAGGCATTTGATACAGTTCCTCACAATAGGTTAGTTTTCAAACTAAAAGAAATTTGGTCTAGATGATTATTCATGTTCTTGGGTACAACATTGGCTTAAGGATAGAGTACAACGATTTGTCATTAATGGTAAATTTTCAGGCTGGACAAAAGTGGTAAGTGATGTCCCTCGGGGTTCTGTTTTAGGCCCGCTTCTTTTTAACATATTTATAAATGATCTTGAAATGGGCAATGTTTCGGTATTTGCAGATGACACAAAACTCTGTAAAATAATAAAATGTGAGCAGGACATTGCTTTGCTGCAGAGGGGTTTGGATAGATTGGGGGATTCCATACAGTTGTTTAAACTGAAATTGGATAAATACTTGCAAAAATATAACATACAGGGATATAATTTCTAATTAGTGGGGTAATAGCTGCTTGATCCAAAGAGAACTCTGACTGCTATTTTGGGGTCAAGAAGGAAGTTTTTCCTAGTTTGTTGCAAAATTGGAAGCGCTAAATTTTGCCTTCTTTTGGATCAACAGCAAAAACTCTTTTCAGCTATGTGACTATGTACCTGAAATTTATTGAAGCTGAACACAATATGGAGCTTTGTATTAGTTGGTGCAAGTCATCTAACTCAGATTGAAGTTTATTACATCTATAAATAAACTATACAACAACTTACGCATTAGGTATGTAAAATAGGCTGCAATTATTTAGAGGAGGGAACCTATCCTAAATAAATCTAATTTAAACAGAGATAATACATCAATAGGGGAGTTTTCTAAATCAATAAAAAAAAAGCTTTTTTAAAAATATATACAATATTTAGAAACCATTTATTAACACAAACCTTCCCATGTCCAAACGAATGAGGCCAATCACCAAAATATTGTACACATAAAAAAAAACAAGATGAATATAATTTTTTTTTAATTCTTTATTTTTGTGTGCACGTGTTTAACAGACGATCATTCAATTCCCCAACAGCATTGGCAAGACAGTTAATTGGACAGTGCATATTTGTTACAAGGCATTAGAGTATACTGCACATTTTTTTTTTTTCATTTAGTGCAAATTACAGGCTAGTCAGAACATGTCTAGGTTAACTTTTAAGCAAGAGAAACTAGGCTATCTAAAATCCTAGGCATATTGATAGAGATGTGAAAATAAAATGAGTAAGATAGGCTAACAAAAACGTAGTAGTATGATAACAATGTTAAACCAAATAAAAGACGTTTGTCGCTTGTGTGCCGCTGAGTTTGTTACAGCCTAGGTTAGAGTCCCTGTCAGGCTTAGCTTAGTTGGCAGCCAGCTCATGTATTTAGAAAGTCAGTCGATACCTTGTACTGTCCACATTTGTGAGCCATGCTGTGTTTCAGGAGTGAGGCATTCCCCATACCCCAGGCTTGTTCCAGGGCCTGCACCATGTTGCCACAAACGTGAAGGTTCCCTGAGTCCCAGTTCCACCCTTCCAGGAATTTGCAGGGGGCTTTGCCGTGTTGGGGTAGGTGTCTGCGTGTCGGTCCTCTCTGCTTGTTAGGACAGTGCATTGGGGGTATTTCCTAGGTGATCCTAGACCCAGGGAGGCGCAAGGTTTTACGGTTTGCTGACCTTGAGGTTGGTTTGCCTTTGAGGGGTCTCTCAGGCCTTGTTCTGCCGCGTGTCTGCTCTCTCACCAGTGGTTATTTTGCAGGGGGCGCCCGCTTCATCCGGTCCATTAAAGTTGCCCAAAAGTGGTTGAAAGCTGCTTCCAGACGCTCTTCAATGTGGCTAAATGGGTCCATAAGGTCGTCTTGATGTGGCTCTGGGTCCTGTTTCACAGGCGCAGGTGCATCCGCCATTTTGTGTGCCACCGCTCGGCGCTCAGTTTGTCGAAGTGGCATCTCACAGTTTGTATGGGAGACCTTGGCGTGTGGCCCAGCAGGGACCAGGATAACCCCCAACGGCCCAGAGGGGAAGAAAGCAGGACCTAAGCTGTCTGTAAGTTGTATTGTGGGCGGGGGACCAGCCGCATCCCCCACCCTGTGAAAGGTTACAGGCCATAGAAAGCCCTTATCTCCAAGAGTACCCTCTGCCTTCGGGTTTTCACTCATATAGGTTGCCCATACACCCCCCTGTCAAGATATGTTTGTGTTTGTTCAAAGTCTGTGACTCTGTGAGCCAGATCAGACATCCCAAACCATTGTCTCTTCCTTTTGGCAGATATAGAAAGGGAATGCAGGGAAGCTGTACCTTCACAAGTTATTTATTTATTGATTTGTACTTGTGTGTCACTTTGTGACTTCTTGAGCGGCTTGTTCTTTTGTGGTTCACAATAAAACATGTCTGTTTTCAAATATATGAATAATTTTACTATGAAAATAATGTAACAGAATACCCTAACAATGTTTCCGCTAGAGAATCTAAAAGATTACGGTTTACCAAACTCGAAAGGGCAGTGAGTAAAGACATACAACCTAAATGGGAAATAACCACTTTAAAAAAAAAAAAATACATTGAGGAAAATATGACTCCTAGAGAGCTTAGGTTGTTCAACATGCAAACTTCAAACCAAGATGACCATGAATTCATGGAATAATGCCTTGAACAACTGGAAAGTACTCCCTAGGATTAATGAAAATATTAATAAAAAATAAAAAAAATAAAAACTCACCAGCTAGCTATCTTAGATAAAGAATGTAATATGATGAAAGAGAAACTAGCCGCAAACAGCAAAACTACAAGCAGAATTCCATTTTAATACAAAGCAAGATAGAAAAAGTGGAAATAGATACTGTCAGTATATTTATATCGGCAGACATTTTGTGTTAAGACAGAAATGAAAAGTGTATACTGACAGTCACTCTCGGAACAGAGGTGACTCCATTTTGTATTACAAGGCTAAGACAGACACAATATTTCTCTCTCTATTACTCTATTCATCCAAAGTCTGTGCAAAGGAATGCGACTTATGTAAACAAAACCTAAGATAAGGCATGATGTCTAACAGCGAAAGGGGGATGGAATGTAACTAACCCAGAGACAAATGTATACATAATTATATATACATATACACACTATCCACTTATAACTTACTATATTATAGTAAATCATATATATTTATTATGTTAATAATATAGACTATTCATGGATAAATATCAATGAAGAAATATCATAGTATTCACTAATGTTAGGAGTATAAATAATCTTAAACACAGTTTTACAAAAGAAAACCAGACAGACACCAAATGACACTAAATAATTCATTTTACTTTCTAAATAATAAATAAATAATGGAACATTACTAGTTTCATTGTAAGAAAGAGGTGAAGACGAGTTTAGATATGTCAGAAAGCTAGATTTAAAGGTATATGCCAGACACTAAGTCTGGTATAAGAGTGTAAAAGTCTTTGGAACTGGCAAGAATTTAGATTTATAGTATCCATAAAGATAACCAAAAATGACATGAAAAGCATCACCAATTTCAGTTAAACCATTATGCAAAAAGGGAAATGGACGCCCTGACAAGAAATTTTGGTGATGTAATTGCGCCACCTACTGACCAAAAACTAGATGATAGTCTGTAGGGAAGACACATCTACAGTTACCTATTGGTCCTATCAACTAGTGAAGTGCAGAAAGTATTTCCCTTTAAAAGTAAGGACAAAGGAAAGAGAGAGGGATTCAGCTCTTCGGGACATTCATACACTCTTTGAACCACATTCGAACTCTCTTTGAAAATATTCTGACTCTTGGACTGTACTCAAGAAACAATACTCTCTTGGACACCTAATTCTTACTATAACTTTCCCAACTAACAAAAACTTTTCTATTTTGCCACAATTCTCATCATACTTGCATTCAAAATTCCTGGAACATATCTACACATCTGATAGAAAATCTACAACCTGACTGGTAATTATGGTGATTTTATTTCTTTAAATTAAATTAATTAATTTTTACTAATAGCAGGAATATATATCTGGATAAATATTGGTCAGATTTCAATAATTAGAAATCAGATTTATCTAAGGAATATATGGTTATAAAAATTCCATTCCTGCAGGTGAAATAAAGATAACGATGTATTAAGAGTAAAATTGGCCATATATTAGCATACCAAATTTTATCCAGAGGTATTGACTTGTTCTGATTTAAGATAGTGAGTCTTAATAAGGAAAGTTAAAATTCTGCAAACTTAAAATCTGGTGGAATTATTCTTATTGGATGTTCCTAGGAATGGTCAAATTATCTAGTATGAACATTACTTTAATTGTAAAATAACAATATAATAGGATATCTTGCCTATGATGATTGTAGCCAGCAATGGAAGAGTTAATTCAATGTGATTTGGCTAACAGCCAAGTCTTATTGCTACACTGCTGTGTGTTCTGTGAAGTTTTGTCTTTTTGTGAAGTGATTTCTAAGTCAAGAGTCCTATTATAAATCTTGTTAAATTGTTGACAAATTGCATTCAACTGTTGCTTTTAGCTGTCTATTTTGTGAAACTATTGTCTTACTGTATAATTAAGTTATACCTAATTATTCACTGATTGTCACGCATGTTTCATATTATTTTATTATCATTGTCACAAATTATATATTTTTATAATTAATTTGTGATTACTGTGTGAATCCTCTAGTGAACTTCCTCTAGGATCTAAGAGAATTACAAATTGAGAGCAATTCTCAGCTTTATATTATCATTATTTAGGGAACAGTGCCAAGATTTCAATTTTGATATAATAAAAATTATTAAATTAATTTTGATTTATGAAAATATTATTTTTTTAAGATTTATCACCCCATAAATATCCTCACAATATGAGACATGTAAAAATAAAAAAATACATTTGAGACAAGCAACACTATATGAAGCAACAAATAAGAACCTATCACACAAAAAATAGTAGTATTATTCAACTCCCATAACAGAGGCCTACCACCACTCATCATCACGTACATGCCTTTTTAGGAGAGAAAGACCAGCACCACTACAAAATAAGAGGTCCCACTCATCACCTTCTCTAAAGAAGACTTATGACTCCAACACACCACGATATCATCATGTCACTATCACCTACCGCATGTCTACCACCACCATCAACAATATCTCCAAATTACTACTCTCCTAAAACCCCTTTCCAATTCAGTAGTCACAAAGATGCTGTTCATACATCTATACATAATTATGTTTTGCCTCAACCCCAAAGAAAAAGAACTAGCACTACTCACTTCCCTAAATCAAAGACTATTAAAAGGCAAAAATATGGAATTATAGTGGAGTGCTTAAAAATACAAACAAATAGGTGCAAAATATCCACTCTTCACAACACCTATGAACAGTCAATTCAAATTTACAGTGTATTTTCAAAAATGCTCATGTAATAAAATGTTAATTATATGTGTAAAACCTTAATGATGTATATCTTCACAATCGTGTTTCAAAATCTTTGTAAGGTGCTTGTTGAACAAATTGTTGTGCAAAAAGTGTAAATACAATATACCAGCTGTGATAAAAGTGCAAATGCAAAAATTTATATTTGTGTCAATATTAAAATACTTAGCTGTGATATAACTTATTTGGATGAAATATACCTCAAAAAGAAAATAAGAGGAAGACAACAATAGTGAAGAATGTTTATACAGAACAAACAAATATTTCACCACTAGATCCCTTTGGACTTTCACTCACATTGCTCAGAGCCTTATGCTTGGCTTTAGTTTGTACGCTTTGGAGCCTCTTTTTGGGGGGACCCCTATTGTCTCTGGTTGTCTTTACCTCCAAAAACAAAAATGTACAGCAAACCCCAGTGCAATATGTTCAGACAATATAATAGTGTAAAAACGTATAAATGAACCACTCATGTGTTCCAGAGTCTTTCGATAGGCTCTATTTAAATTGCAGAGCGCCTAATTCTTAGGGGGACGCCACCCTTTGGTTCTGGTATAGATGATCTCCATAAATCCAGATGTGAATAAAAAGGTTTTTATTGAATCCAATGTTTAAAAAAGAATACTATAAAAACAGCATAAAAACTTGATAAATCAAAATCCACAGGCACAATATATATATGATAAAAACGCATTTCACCTAACTTAACGCTTCTTTAGTTTATCTCCCTGTGTATAATGTCCCTTTTATACGATCCATGTGGACCTCATTTCCGGTTTTGGCATGCGTTTCACGACTCATTTTGATGTCCTTTATAAAAGGTAATGTGTTCCAAGCCTCTTTTTTAAACTTGTATTTGGCTGTAGCATCATTTCCGGTTTCGCCACGATGTCACTTCTGGTTACGTTCAGCAGCTACTTCCTAGCGTTCCAAAACTATGCAGCAGCCATGTTATGCATTCCACCAGCCGATGCCGGCGACTATATCTTAGATTCCACCTCTGACTTACAGTCTCTACTATGCGTTCCACTAAAAAATACTAGTTCCACTATATTTTTAAGAATACAAGTGTGTCCACTCCATATTCTATCATTCCACTACTAGGTATTAACCTTTAACCAAGCAAGTCTTGTGAAAAAATAATACATGCGTCTCCATTTAATACCATGCAGGTGCCATAGAGGTGACTTAATGGATAGTAGTTTAAAGGCTTTAACTATGTCAGTTTTACTGAGCCATGCCCTTATTTCTGCTGTAATGATTGCATCTCTGGCATTATCTATTGTTGTGTATTGTAGCAAAAATTCCTCTGAGGGAATCAAGGAGTTAAGACTAGGGACTGCTGTGTGGCGCAGTGTGAGGATATTTAAGAGGTGATAAATGTTAAAAATAATATTTTCATAAAAAATATCAAAAATTATTTTAACAATTTTTATTATATCAAAATTGATATCTTGGCACTGTCCCTGAATTATGATAATATAAAGCTGAGAATTACCCACGGTTTTAATTCTCTTAGATCCTAGAGGAAGTTCATTAGAGGATTTTTACTTCACACAGTAATCACAATTAAAGGGACACAGTGCCAGGAAAACAATCAGTTTCCCTGGCACTGCAGGTCCCCTCTCCCTCCCACCCCCCATCCCCGGTTATTGAAGGGGTGAAAACCCCTTCAGTCACTTAACTGAGACCCCCGCCGATGTCCCTCAGCGGTGGTTTTGGGTCGCCGCCGCTCCTCCTCTTCCTTATGTCAGCAGGTAGACGAGACTGATCCCGCCCGCCGGCTGAAGAGACCTAATGCACATGCGCGGCAATAGAGCTCTCCATAGGAAAGCATTGAAAATGCTTTTCAGTGCTTTCCCCTAGGGAATTGAGCGACACTGGAGGTCCTCACACAGCGTGAGAACATCCAGCGACGCTCTAGCACAGGTTTTCTGTGCTATGAAGCAGGAAGTGCCCTCTAGTGGCTGTCTAGTAGACAGCCACTAGAGGAGGAGTTAACCCTGCAAGGTAATTTATTGCAGTTTAGAAAAAACGGCAATCACACTTGCAGGGTTAAGGGTAGTGGGAGTTGGCACCCGGACCACTCCAATGGGCAGAAGTGGTCTGGGTGCCTGGAGTGTCCCTTTAATTATAAAAATATAATTTATTGTGACAATAATAAAAATAATAATAATAATATATAACATGCATGACAATCAGTGAATAATTAGTATAACATAGTATAACATAGGCATACAATATGGCAATGGTTTAAACACAATACAGCGGCTAAAACCGACCAGTTGTCAACAATTTAACAAGATTTATGATAGGGCACTGCTTAGAAACCAACTTCACGCAGAAAGACCAAACTTCACAGAATACAACAGTGGAGCGAGAAGCAATAAAAACTTTGGCTGACATATCACACTGATTAAGATTTCCACTGCTGGCTTTAATCCTCATAGGCAAGATATCCTATTATGTTGCAACTTTACAAATTAAAGTAATGTTCATACCAGATCATTTGACCATTCCTAGGACCATCCAATAAGAATAATTCTACCAGATTTTATGTATGCCTAATTTTAACTTTCCTAAATAAGATTCACTATCTTATATCAGAACAAGTCAATATTTATGGATAAAATTCTTGCATGCTAAATTTTTTGGCAAATTTACCGTTAATATATATCGTTATCTTTATTCCACCTGCAGGAATGGAATTTTTATGATTTGTAATTATTGAAATCTGACCATTTTGTTATCCAGATATATATTCCTGCTATTAGTAGAAATTAATTAATTTAACTTACTTAAATAAAACCAGCATAATTACCAGTTAGGTTGTAGATCTTATTAGATGTGTAGATATGTCCTAGGAATTTGTATGCAAGTGTGAGGGGGATTGTGGACAGTAGAAAAGTTTTTACTAGTTGGGAAAGTAATAGTAAAAATTAGGTGTCCAAGAGAGTGTTGTTTCTTGAGTATAGTCCAAGTCAGAATATGTTTCAAAGAGAGTTTGAATGTGGTTCAGAGTGTGAATGTTTGAATCACCATCTCTTCCCTTTGTCCTTACTTTTTAAAGGGCCAAACTCTCTGCAAGTCACTAATTGATAGGACCAATAGGGAACTGTAGGTGTGTCTTCCCTACAGACTATCATCTAGATTTTGGTCAGTAGATGGCGCAATTACATCACCAAAATTTCTTGTCAGGGGGTCCATTTGCCTTTTTGCATAATGGGTTAACTGAAATCGGTGATGCTTTTTATGTAATTTAAGCTATCTTTATGGCTACTATAAATCTAAATTCCTGCCAATTTCAAAGGTTTTGTTTCACTCTTACCCAGACTTAGTGTCGGGCATATGCCTTTAAATCTAGCTTTCTGACATGTCTAAACTCTCCTTCACCTCTTGCTTACAATGGAAGATTGTAAGATTCCATTTTTTTTGTTTGTTTTTTTAGAAAGTAAAATTAATTACTTAATGTTATCGGTCATTAGTGTCTGGTTTTCTTGTGTGAAACTGTGTTTAAGATTTTTTTTATACTCCACTAACATTAGTAATAATATGATATTTCTGCATTGATATTTATCTATGAATAGTCTATATTATTAACATGATACTAATTATATTTGATTAATATAATAATAGTAAGTTATAAGTGGATAGTGTGTAATATATATATATATATATATATATATATATATATATATATAAAATTATGTACACATTTTTTTCTGGGTTAGTATTCCATCCCCCAAGCGATGTTAGACATCACGCCTTATCTCAGGTTTTATCTATAATGTTTACATTAGTGCATTCCTTAGCTCAGACTTGAATGAATAGCGTTATAGAAAGAAATCTTGTGTCTGCCTTAGCCTGGTAATACAAAATAGAGTCACCTCTGTTCTGTGTGTGTGTCTGCCGATATAAATATACTGACAGCAGAGAGGTCTATAATTAGTCTTCGTTTTGAAGAATTGTTTCCCGGTAACTATGTCAATTGGGTTTGTACTCCAACTAGAAAATGGAGGTTCATGAAAAGGCCCAATACAAACCTTTGATCCAATTTGTGCCGTATCAGTAAATCTACTGTCTCTGTATCTGCCATAGCCAATTGTAGGTTCTATGGTTCCTGCTGGCATGTGAATAATGCCTGTATGGAAACATTGGGTGAAACCTGCAATTAGAAAATCAACGAGGTGTTGGGATGGGTGGGGGTATAGAAGGCTAACTAGAGAACCAACATTCACAGAAGTCAAATAAGTTTAGAATGCATTTTATTGTGCACATAGATTTTGCATGTGCTTTGTAGCAGTGGGAACAAACATGCAGGAAGCGGCAAGCACTATATCCACAGTACCTTTGTTGAAGTTGTTACATTTTTGTGATTTCCCCAAGTACACAATTGGACGTCCTAATTTATCCTTGACTGGTTACTCTTTGCGTTGTTGCTTGGGGTGGCCAGGTTAGGAGAGATGTCAAGTGAGATTGGACATAGATTAGCTGAGTGTGAAGTGGATGCGCAAATTGCACAAGCTGGTGTCCTCAGTCCAGCAAAGTGTCTGCAGAAAAGCTCTGTGTCCAGTTGACTCCAAACTGTTCTAACATTAAACCGGGCTAGAGCTACAGACACCTTCTCTGAGACGGACCGATGGTAGTCACAAAATGCTGTACCACCGTATTTATTACCCAAGTTCACCAGCTTGTGCATATAGAGATCTAGTTCCTCTGTCCTGTTCGGGTAAACTGAACATATGATATCTCTGTATATGCCGAATGTTACGTGTAAGTGTAGTGGATTTGGGGTGCTGGGAATTGATACATCATCTAATTCTTCGGGAATCTGAGACATACTGAAAATGTAGCATTACTTTGTTTGTATCAGAACAGTTTTACTGGCTGGCTATCTAGTGACAAATTCACTAAGTTGGTGACGGGTGAGGCCCTGCTAGTTGCCAAGTGGCTTGAGAGGCTCTATCTATGCGTTAGCACAAGGAGATGTCGTGGCCACCAAACGTTGTGGTGGGGTTTTTGCCTCTCGGCGACTTTTAAAGCATAAGACAGATTGAGTGTGACAAGTGAGGCAACCTCTCTATGCAACTATGTGAGGCGGCTAACTATGTGTTGGCCCGAGGGGGCATATTACCTCATGCGTGGAGGATGGGTGTTGGTCTCACAGGACCACTAACTAAGGCAGGGATGCCAGAAACTTAACTTCTATTGGACACCTAGATCCCTATAAGCCAGTAAAACATACTAACTAAAAGGTATATATTGGGGGGGGAGCCATCGTGGTTAAAAATGTACCTGGATTCTTATAAGTACTTGTGTAGGTAGGTGTATAGTATGGTTGTAACCTGTAACTGAAATCTGTAGTTCCCACTAAAAGAGGCTGAGAGGGGAATGAGAGGCCTATTACCTAATAATAATAAGGGCGTATATTCATATTATTAAGCATGTTAAGCTAAGGAACTCTTAACCGTATTAGCCCGGTATATCAAAAAACAAAAAACACCTACCTACTGAAATTAGATTCAAGGTACTAAGAGCAAATAATGCACTGAAAATTGATGACCCCACAATCTGTAATAGAATGTTATTTCAATGAGACTTATAAGATATGGCTTTTAAGCTGGCCTGCAGACAGTACAGGAGTATGCATGTGTATGGGATAGTGTTTACCCAATGAACCCATTACCGCATATATCCCTTGACCCAACGTCTTTAATATGTATTTGGTACATCAGTATTGAAAAAAACCTTAATAAATGATTTTTATTTATAACTAGGATATATGTAGACAGAGATGGACTATGCTAACTCTCCAGTGCAACACCATTTGTGTATGTGTGTGTGTGTGTGTATATATATACACACATATACACAGAGCAGTAGAATACTTTAGAACCATTAAATGACCTACCTACGGGAAGAACCATAACCTGATGATCTGTTAACAGAGGAGTATAATAAAGACAAAAGACCAAAAAGTCAATGACAATATACGTATAAATATTATAGAAATTGCTACGTTGCAATATCCCAATGAGTGGCACAAAATAGCAAATACTCAAAACACCTTATTGTGGGTTTCCCTTTATCCCTACATAAAAATAGACATATACATACGGTACAAGGTGGAATATATTAGGTACAATAAGTCTTCCAATAGTAGTAGCAATAAAATAGTCCAAATGGGAATGTTCCCTAGAATATGAACATAAATAACAATGAAATAGTGCAATATAGCCAACACTCACAAACATAGAGCCAATTCAAAAGACTCAATGGTAGAGCTCTGTGGGTACTAAAGGGACCCACTTCCTTCTTGTTGCTGCCTGCAGTATCCAAAAGTAGGATGTCCTCTCAGGATGTATCAAACATAAAGTGCTTTATTTGAATATGCACATAAATATATAAAATACATAAAAATCAGTGGAAAACCTTACAGTTGATGAAGGTTGGTCCTTATTTAAGTTGCAAAACGCGTTTCGCCTCGTCTAGAGGCTTCCTCAGCTGCTAGTTTGCATCCACAGTAATTCTGCCTTAAATGTCCTCTCCTCTGGCGGTCTTTTTTGGAGTTTTTCGGCCTTTTCGAATGTGTTTCACTTCCGCTTCCGGGTTCGGCCTTTTGCGTTTCATCCGTGGAACGCATGTATCCTCTGACGCATAGATTTGATGTTGCTGCGTTCCACTTCCGTTTCCAGGTTCGGCTGTATGCGTTCCATTCGTGGAACGCAAATGGCGCTTAGGATTTCCACATGATGTGTCCCAGGCATCCCTCTGTGCATTCTCATCTTGTCACAGTTTTAATGTAATAAAGGATGAAATATAAAACTAAATCACATTTTAAAATGAAGCATGGGTTACATATTACATATAGTGTATCTCTAAAAGGTAGGTTATCTCACAATTTGGTCACACCCCAACAGGGAGGGTACATATCTCAATCTAACAAGGATTATAAAGTAAAATAAATGGTTCCATGTTTGCCATTTAAAGTGACAGTCCATCTTTTCTTAAGCAAATATATCAAGTATCTTAGTATAAAGAACAAATAACATCAAAACGCATGTTAAAACAAAAATTTTTTTTTTTTTACAAAATATGGATAAAAAAGGTAAGCAATTATAAAATGAAATGGTTCAAATAAGTTAAAAATGGCATACTTCAAAATCCAAATTTAAGCCATAAAGGACCAGAGTTTTAAAATGAAATCTAAAACTCATCTCTTCTTTTCCTAATGCTTGAATATAATTACCCCCTCTCCAATTTCTTTTAACTTCTTTTATTGCACAAAAGGATAGATTATCAGGGTTTTGGTTGTGTACTTGTTTAAAGTGCAACGATACGTTATGAGTTTTGTGACAGAACCATCTGTCTGCTTATTTCAGGTGGATTCGTCTATTTCTGCCCCCTTTCGTGTAAATGGCTGTTTCTATAGCCCAGCCATACGAATGACTGTTTTTCCCGAACAAACCTACCGAATGGACGGCCACCCAAGAGAGAAGTGTGCTGCTGGTTAAATTATTGATCCCAATTAGAACGTTGTGGTTAACCGCAGACACTAATCAATTAAACCGAATTCAGGGTGGTCGTCGCTCGTATGTCGACCACGAGGCAGCGGCCATTTTAAACCACGCGAAAGCCCAGCGGTGTTTGGCTCTATTTCTATGGAACTAAAAACGGACACTTTTTCTGCCGAACATCGCTGAAACAACGGAACGCCTGGCTGCCTCCACGAAAGCATACGAATACCGGCCGTTCGGGAGGTTTGAAGCATACGAAAGGACTTAACCCAGATAGCCTTCCCATGGAGTCATTCGTATACCGAATGGCGATTGAACTATGTGTGTGGGATCTGAGCGCTATTCGCTAATAATATGCACTCCAGGCTATCTGGAGATATGTGATACGAATGGGAAATGTTAGGTTATTTTAAAGTTATGTATTTTTATGTCTTTTATGATTTTATATTTAAAATGGCGACTGGCTTTGTCCTGGAGATAATTGAGTTACTTGGTAATTATCTCCAGGGCAGAGGGGAGGGAATCATTGCATTGTGGGTAAAAACTGTGTCTATGTGTCTGGAATGTCCCCATATCTGTCTGTCATTTAAGTCTCCCATTTGGTCCCCTAGGGGAGTGTCCACCAAGTGGGAGACCTGCATAAATACGGGCAGGTAGCCAGTGGTGTATCCTGGTTTTGTGCTGCCCTAGGCAGGACAAAACTCAGGCGCCCCCCAATCCCCCCCCGCGCACGAATCCCACCCACCCATTCCCCCACGCGCGCGACCCCCACCCATTACTTCCCCCGCCTTCTAAATACACACACACTCACTGACAGATACGCGTACACTAGCTAACAGAAACACAAACTCACTGACACACACAGTCAAACACACACACTCACTAGCAGAGACACACTCTCTCACAGACACACTCACACACACAGACAGACACACACACACTAACAGACACACACACTCACTAACACACACTCACTAACACACACTCACTAACAGACACACTAACAGACACACACACTAACAGACACACACACACTAACAGACACACACACACTCACTAACAGACACACACACACTCACTAACAGACACACACACACTCACTAACAGACAGACACACTAACACACTCACTAATAGACACACTCACACTCACACACACTCTAACACACACTCACTAACAGACACACACACTCACTAACAGACACACACACACTCACTAATAGACACACACACACACACACACACACTCACTAATAGACACACACACACACACACACTCACTAATAGACACACTCACACACACATTAACACATGTACTTTTTAAACCCCCCTCCCCCTCCAGCCTCCTTACCTTTGGGAGTGCTGGGGAGGGAAGGGGTTCTCTATCTCCCTGGTGGTCCAGTGGCTGCTGGGTGGGCGGCATTGGCGGGCGGGCGGCTGACGAGGGAGCTCTTCCTGTGAGCTGACTGCTCAGCTCCCTTGTGCGCCGCAGAGTGAGGCTGGGAGCCGGAATATGACGTCATATTCCGGCTCCCAGCCTCACTTTGCGGCGCGCGAGGGAGCTGAGCAGACAGCTCACAGGAAGAGCTCCCTCGCCCGCCGCCCGCCCGCCAATGCCGCCCAGCATGTCTGTTAGCCACGAGGCTAACAAGACATTTGCCTTGGGCATTTGGGGGGGTGGCTTTTTTTGCCGCCCCCTGAAAAATGCCGCCCAAGGCAAATGCCTTGTTTGCCTCTCGGCTAAACGCTCCTGGCTGTGCCAGGGGTCGAGATGGTGGCCTGGCAGGAGGGAGAGCTTCCCTCCTGCCGGTCACTGAAATATTGCGCCCCCAGAACCTGTGCGCCCTAAGGCGGCCGCCTGTGCCGCCTTATGGACGCACCGGCCCTGCCAGTATAGGAAATTTCATGGGAATCATGGCCCATCTGCCAAAAGTTGATACTTTTTAGCATGCTTTAAAAGAGGTGAAGTAATGGGAGAGAAGGATGCCTTATCAATTCTGGTTTCTGGAGACCCCATTTGATTATACTTCTTCCATCCTTTGACAAATTGGGTATGAGGTGAGTAGAATGTGACTGTGGCACACAATTTATTATTATTAGTTGTAGAGTTATTAGTGTTTAATAGTGTTGTCACTAATCCTCTATTATATAATTTATGTAAGTGTAAAAATTTTAGGTGCAGGATACTGCATTAGGACATATCAAGTAAGTGGAAATGGTTAATTTCTAACTGTTCATGTGTTTAAAGCACCATATATTACGTTCACCTCTCCTCGATATTTTTATTTATTTCTTCTTTGTTTTATAATGTTTCTCATGAACTAATATATCTCTCGGGGTTAAAAATAATGAGTTCATGTGAACGTACTTGTAATCTTTGCCACTGGATTTCCCCTGCTCAGAAATGATTTTATTTGTAGCTGTCCCTGTTAGCTCACAAATTAAACATTTCATAAACACCTCTACTGAGTTAGTCTCAGGAATGACTTCATATTAAAAACCCTAAGAAGTGCAATTTGTATTTCAATAAAAGTAGAGACATGCCAACTATTCGCCTGTCTCAGTAACCAAGAGAAATAACTTCTGTTTGTAAATGTTTTCGTTATGATTGTGTGCTTTGTGTATAAATATATACAGTAAGGACATACTTGAAAATAAGAGAAATCTCAATGTATCTATCCTGGTAAAATATTTTATAAATCTATACTGATATGATAATATATGTCTTCTGGACAAGTGGGACATCGAGCTCTGCCCAGAAGAGTTATCCACTTAACTTTGACACGAAATCCTGCTTCCATGTGTTCTGGAGGCCCATACTTCCTGATCCAGTGAACTTTGTAATTTTTTCACCCACTCTTTCCAACACCTACTCCTCCTTTTAAGTCTATACTTTCCACATTTCCATATGCATGACTGTCATCTACTGTCTGATTTCTAGTTTTAATTCCTTGCTTCAGCATTGGTTTCCTCAAATCCTCTTTCATATAAGATTTTCCGCACCCCTAGTAACACGATTAGACTTGTGCATTCGTATTTGGGCAAACTGTGATTCAGATAAAAGTTGGCTAATTCAGCAATTTGTCTGAATAAGAAAAACAAAAGAACTGCCAAATAACCAAATTAAATGAGTGAAATGGTTAATATACAATTGTGAATGGGAAGGACATGAATATCATTCACGACCGAATGAATGTCATTCATGAATATCATATATGGTAAGCAACCAATCGGGTTTACTAAACGGCACCCGTATTTGGTATCCTTAAATATGGCAATCCCACATAAGGGTACCAAATTACAGCTACTGAACAGCTGAATGAACAAAATGAAGAATAGCCCTTAATTTTAATACTTTAGATGTTTAGTAGATAGCTCTCTAATTTACTGTCCTTACATGGGATTGCCATATTTAACCCCTTAGTGACCAGACCATTTTTCAATTTCCTTACCGTTTGGGACCATGGCTGTTTTTACATTTCTGCGGTGTTTGTGTGTAGCTGTAATTTTCCTCTTACTGATTTACTCTACCCACACATATTATATACCATTTTTCATTATTTTCATCATATCCTATAATTTACTATAAAACAAATTATAAAATTTACAGAAACACTCTTTTTCTAACTTTGACCTCCAAAATCTGTTACGCATCTATAACTGCCAAAAAAACACCCATGCTAAATGGTTTCTAAATTTTAGTACCAATGTTTAGAAATACCCAATGTTAACATCTTAACTGTTTTTAGAAAGTTATAGGGCTATAAGTACATATATTTTTAAAATGTGTCAATAGTGACATTGTAACACTGTTATCTGTCATAAATCTCCTTACATGTACATATTTTGTTTAAAATAGACAACCCAGGGTATTCAATATGGGGTATGTCCAGTCTTTTTTAGTAGTGTGTCATAAACACTGGCCAAAGTTAGCGTTCATATTTGTTTGTGTGTGAAAAAGGCAAAAAACTAATTTGAACGCTAATTTTGGCCAGTGTTTGTGACTAAGTGGTACTATAAAATACTGGACATACCCCATTTGCAATACCTTGGGTTGTCTACTTTTGCAGATGGTATACCATCATGGAGATAATTCTCATTCCTGTGCTACCATATGCTCTCAAAGGCAAAATAACTGATCTGGCAAATTTCAATGCGAAAAAGCAGAAAATCAAGCCTTATACTTGACACTGTAACTTTTGAAAACACCATAAAACCTGTACATGAGGGTTCGGTTTTATTCACGAGATTTCGCGGAACACAAATATTAGTGTTTCAAAATGTCAGACTTGCATCTTACAGTTGGAGGCGAGCACGGGAGAAACGGACGATCTCCCTGCTACCTGACCTGCTGACAAACACTGGAAACCCTCCGCCCCCAGCCGGTGGGGGTCATCTCAGCAAGTAACAGCAAAATATCAAAATATTAACAAAAAAGATGAAAAAAAAAGAAGCTGTCAATCTGGAGCTTATATCAATTTGCATTTTACATATTGTATTGTTGCTATCTGATCATCTGTTATAACTCCATTTCTTTTTTCTGTACCATATCTACCAATGCCTCGATAAAAGAAAGATTGACAACAACAAAAAGATTTGTATTTTTTTTGTTTTTATTTATTATTTTTATTTTATTTATATATATAATTATAAAATACACAATCCAGTGCACTTGCTTATTCACTAAACAATAATTTCAAAACTTAGAGATTGTAACCCCATTCTTGGCAGGTCCTACCTATTTAGCCTTGACTTGCAGAGAGTCCCAGTTAGGAAGTATTTCCCAAGTAAGTGGATTAATCTCATAAGAGCAAGCATTAGGCTGCTAGAGTAGGACCTGCCAAGAATGGGGTACATTGACGTTGTGGCAGGCTTATGCAATATATGATCATATATTGTAACTAAACCCCCATTATTTGTTTGCCTAGGTGAGGTGTTTATAAATAAAACCATTACAATCTCTAAGATTTGAAATGATTGTTTAGTGAATAAGCGAGTGCGCTGGATTGTATATTTTGGCCCCAGCAGAACCCTATAATGTATGCATGTTCATGGAAATGCAGCCCTCTTGGTTTCATAATTATATATATATATATATATATATATATATATATATATATATATATATATATATATATGTCATTTTAATATTAATATACACTTAGAATAATGGATTGTGTATGTGCATATAAAAGTACTTATATATGATCTATGATCTAAGTATTTTTATTAACTTTATTAAACTTTTTAAGAAGTTTTATTTGCTTTCTAAACTTTTGTGCAGGCATGAGGGGGCCAGCCTGAGAGCACTGCACAAGTCAGCTATTCCGGCCATGTGATCGCAAGGACCCCACGATTACATAGCCCGGGGGGGCCGGATC